>CM059831.1:3222004-3871743 GCA_030444775.1 Atalantia buxifolia | reverse complement strand
AAGCACTTTGAATAATATATCGTCCTATAGTTTCGACAGAGGCAAATGATTAGAACTTTGAATGAACAGCATATATAACATGAATAAAGAACATTTGGGTGTAGTACTATGCAATAACTAGTCCAAACTTTCAGATTGACAGAAAGAAGGAAAAAGGGGGTAAAAAAAGATAAGTATCTTCCTGTATTGACCTTGGCTTAAGTAGTTGTGCAATCATTTCTCATTTTGCTGAAGAAAATTCAAATTTTCAGAGAGCTAAAATCTTGCATGTAATTTTTATAAGCACCGCCAATGTGCATTCAACAAGAATCAGAAATAATGAGTCAAGTCCCATTATAGATTCTTGAAAATGGATTTACTCCCTTGCTTAGCAAGACATTAAAAGCCACCGACATCGGTTCATCCCATACCCCATATAACCATAGAACAACAACAAAAAATCTTCAGATAGCTAAAACCTTGTGTGTCATTTTTACAAGCACCCAATGTGCAGTCAACAAGAATCAGTAACAAACTAACAATGACTCAAGTCCCGCAGCAGATTCCACAAAATGGATTTGCTCCCTTGCCTAGCAAAACATTCAAACTACAGACACTAGTTCATGCCATATCCCATATAAGCATTCAACAAAAACAAACAGATGTTATGACTAGACAAGATTATGCAATCTTTCCCCAACAAGACAACCTAGATGTTTTCCTCTCTTGCAGTAGAGGCAAGAGCTCAAGGGTTTGAATCCCCCAGAGATGGATTTGAGTAATTTGGGATGGGGTTCATCAGTGAACACTAATTAAAAAAGAAAAAAAGAAAAAAAAAACACAATCCAGAAGCTTTTGATTTTAATAAACTAGAAAATTTGACAGAGATCCTTAGTGTACAAGGTTTGTTGGACCAAGCTATGAAATTCATCAGGTAGTAATAAAAGTTTTGGATGTAAACATTCAAGAATAATCATACAACCTATAAAATAATTTCTTTTTCTGAGACAGAGAGAAAGAGAGACTTAAAGTAAAACTGCTTGGAGGCAGAAGACAAACCTCATGCACAAATAGCTGGAGGAAGGATAAGGAGAAGTTAACACAATTTTCTATATACATTTCATAGTCAACAAACACATCCAAGTGAAGATGCCCTTGAAGCCACATATATAGCTCTAATAAACCTCTCTTTTTACCAATACAATCCAAATCTGGGTCAAAATTCAAGCATGAGTCTGTTGTTAAACATGCACAAGGCTTTTTGGCACCTTCTCTTGGGTTGATCAAACTGAAGCAGCACCTCAGGAAAAGGAAAATAGCTTGTCTTTTTAAGTGATGAGAATACATATTATATACTTCTCCATCAGAATTACTCAAGAGAAACGGAGAGCCTTCTAAACAATCATCCTGAACAGACCCAGATGAAGTTATGGGTTGCCACAAGAGCTCTTGAAAGTAATTATGAAGAAGCTGCAACCACGAAACAAGAATGCAACAATCCAGATGAATTTGGAAACTCAACCTGAGCATTAGAACCTGCAACATATGTTTCGGTCTGAGTATTTGGTAGATATATAACAGTAATAACATATTTTCATGGATCAAGGGTATTTCTCTGTACTTGTGGATATTTTAACATATCAAATAAAAGGAGTTACTTAAATAATCAAAACAAAGTTTGTGCGAAATTCATCGCATTTAAAAAAAAAAAGGGAAAATAGCTGAACTTGTGACCAGCTGTTACCGTCTGGTGCATGGGAATGTGTATGTTCTTAATCCTCCAAAATGACGAGTTAGAAACGGGTAAAAGAGTACATTAAAAGATTTCAAAAAGAAAATAAAAGACGCACTAAATAGACTGCTACAAAATTGTCAGCAGAAGTAACAGCATCAAAACGACTAGAACATAAATGGAAATTCTCATCATGAGCAGAAAAATCTAAATAAGGTTAAAAAGTAGTAAAAAGCTACAAAATCTATAAGACATCCATTAACAAAATTTGAGCTTCTGGCCAAAATCTCAGTACTTTTCTTTCTCAATCCTAGAGTCAACAAATTAGAATAAGATATAGGGAATATTTCAGTTAAAAAATGCAGCATAACTTGCATTCCTAGTAACTCCTTACCAGCAATGAGTAATTATGATTCTAGACAGTTTTCTAAGAATAATAAGTGAACAATGTATTCCAGGACTCTGTTTCCTGAGTTCATCGAGCAAGCAACTGAAGTATATACTTACCAACAACTTGTGTCTGAAGTATTGATGGATGCAAGTTATAACATGTTGTCCTTGCATGCTGAGGCACCAATAGAAAAGTTTAGGTACAAGGTTGGTGGCTAGACCAAAAAAGGGATGTTTATCTTGAGAACGACCTGCATCATCGACAGAACCACATTGCTCAACCATAGAACAGAATAACTGAATTAAGTTCCCCAGAAACACAACCCTTGACTCTTCATCCAAAGCATCTACAGAAAAGCTATTCTGACTATTATAAATCACATCCAAGGAATCCCAAGGCATATTTGAGAGGCTATAATACACGGAATCTAAATATACTTCAGCAAGATTATTGTCATATTCAGAATCTTGATTTAAACACTTCAATATGCTGCGTAACACTCGAACAATTTCGGCCAAAGTAGACCACCCAGCATTTTTCAATCTAGGTTTTACAACCAGAAGACTTGAAGAATTGCAACGCGAATTCTCCAGTCCAGCTGTTGAAGATGCGGAAGAAAAAGACAATGCATTGGTAACCACCAACTCCATGCAAAGACACAAGAAACGTATAAAGAAGCCCCATTTGCTTCCCTGCAGACCATGCTAGCCAATAAGATAAATTGCACAATTCATTTTGATTTGCAGTCAGCATTTTTCTAATATGAAAAAATATCTAGATAAACATACAGATGCAGCCAGGAACCCGGAGATGGCTACTAAAATTTTGACAGCCAAATGTTGAACATAGCGATTCTTAAGAGTAAGCAAAAATACCTACATCCAAACAGAACACAGAAAGGATAAATCCACTGAATTATGGCATCAAGCAAATTTACTATTTCAGTTAAGTACACATTCTCAATTAATTACTATCTATACACACAACTCTACAAAAAAAAAAAAGTCCCGACTAAATATAAGCATACATTTGTCAAAGGCAGAAATTGTCAAGTCGTAAATAATTCTTTTCCTTAAAAATGCAATTACCAAGTCAGCTACGATGTTGGATAAATAACGATGGTCCTCAGATTGTGCTCTCAATTCATCATCGTCGGAATCACTCTCAAGTTGACGAGTCCAGAGCTGAATTTGCCTCAAGACCTGAAACAGAAATTGGTTTACGAAAAATAACCTTTCTCTGCGTGAGTAATTGAGGTGTATGCATATTAGTCAGATAAAGAAGCGAACCTGCGAGAGAGAAGCGAGAAGTTCTTTCTCTTTCTCTTTGGTCAAAGAAACTACCTCTGCTTCCTACAATAACACAGGACATTGGAACACCAGATAAAATACAAAAATTATATATATATATATAGAGAGAGAGAGAGAGAGAGTGGAGAGTTATAGGACTGACGGTACACGGACGGACAGAATCACTGATCAGGCGGTGAAGACGGGAGTATGTAGAGCCGCCAGACATTTTCCAGCTACGATTATCGCTCTTCTTGTTCTCTTTGTGCCTGCCGGGATTTCGATTTGAAGTAGTTTTTAGTTAAACGGCGACCGTGTGTGCTTGGTATAGTTTTTGAAGGTGGGAAGTACTTTCTTTTTCCTTTTTTCTCCTTTAATTCTAAAAATATTTATCAAAGTTTTTAGCGGCGTTTGGTTTTAAAAAAAAAAAATTGTGCTCTTCAAAAATTATTTTACCTCTTCTTCTATATACCTAAAATTTAAGTTTTTAGAAATAAAGGTGAAATAATTTTTTTATTTTACATATAATGTCCAAAATATCCTACCATAATTTTATTAACCTCAGTATACCCCATATATATATACTCCAAAAACTTGTTTGTTGAATTTAAACACTAAAGAAATGTGTGCTTTTCATATAAATTGATCACTTGGGTGTATTTTGTAAAAAGTTGTATGATTATGAAGTTAGTTTTTATATATATATACATTTCTTTAATAATTTAACAGCTTAAAAGTACTTAAAAGAGTTTTTTAATTGACAGCTAAATATACAACAGTCTTTTGTCAAAAGTTTTATTTAAAATTTAAAAAAAAGCTTTTAGAAAAAGTTTACTCCCATACACTATGCTCAATAAACTCAACTAAATAAACCTATGATCTCAAATAGGGTGAACAAAAAATTTTGGGCAGCCCTACCCTTTATTTGAAAAAAAAAATATGAATCATAATAATAAATTAAAATTTTAAAAATAATAGAAAAATTAAAAGAACTTAAATCCCAAATTTATAAAACAATAATAAATCAAAAAATCTAAAATTATAATATTAAACTCTATCATAATTGTTAATAAATTAAAAGGATACTCGAATTAGAGAATTTAGTATTAAAAAATTAAATTTATTTGGGGAAGAAGTGGAAGACCTAATAACAAAGTGTCATGCGTCGATATTAAGTTTTATAATAAAAGAAAGGTTATCAAAAAGATCTAGGGTTATGCCAGGTAACCCAAGTGTTCTAAAAGGTGCCTAGGGCATACTACGCAGGAGTGGAAATGTTAGAAAAATATTCAAAAAATGTTTCAGGTGATAAAAGAGGTCTAATCCTGAAAGAGTAGTTGATTCTTTGTCAAAAGATGAGGAATCAACCAGGAAATTTTGTGCTAAAAAATAGGAGACAACCACTTGTCACACTTGTAAATAAGCCAAAAAAAAATTATTATAAAGACAACTAGGACCACCTGTCCGCACTGGCAACGCCACATTGGAGCTGGGGGTTGCAACACCCCTTGACTTTTTAAAATTTACAAATTTAGTTAGGTATTTGTCCCATTTTGAATTTAACTTACTAAGAAAGTCCCTGGCAAAATTTAAAAATAAACAATACATTAAGTATTTATTTTTATACTTCCAACCCATAAAGAAATATTGTATTTTGTGTGTGTGATGAGAGTTAGGGCTAAACTCTCATCACACACACACACACACAAAAAAAGAAATTATTTCACCTAATTGAGTTTATTCAAATAATTTTTCTTTAATGAGTCTTATAGCACTTAAAATCCAACTTAATATTTACATTATAGAAGTGAGTTATGATAACAAAATTTCTAAATTTGAAAGGAATTGATATTTGATAAACTAACAAGAAAAATAGTTGATACTAAAAAAGATAAATTATATTTATTAATTTATTTTATTTTTTTTACTAGTTCTCATTAGTATAGTCAAAAAAGTATTTTTGGCTATGAATTTTGTGAAAATCATCTATGAAATCATATAAGAGATTAATGATTGAGTGATATTATTGTTGTATATACAAAAAAAGATTTATTTTGTATTCTTGATGATAAGGTTATTCTTTAATTTTTTTTAACGTATGAAAACAAGTTGAGGTAAGTTATAAATGTATTGAATTAAATATATTAATAATTTTTAATTTGGTATTTGTTACTTGTTGACTTTTTTAAATTATATTATTATTTAAATTTAGCCCCCTAAATTAACTTTCTGGCACCGCCACTGCTCTCCTACCACGCCTGAGAATTCCCAACAACCTCAGCAGAGGTACGCGGGACCACCTCACAACACCCATCATGTGTATGCGCCTCCAACTCGTTCTCTGCGTATGTTTTGACATACCCAAAACGGTCACACATATGAAGGACAAAAATATATTTGATATGCTAGTAAGGAATGCCAATAAGAGAACACCAGGTGGCATGGCAGTTTGGGTACTCCTTATAAGATACTCAAATTTTATTTTTATCAATACAATCAATGCATACACCACAAGGGATGAGGTTTCTTCCAACTCTAGCCGCCATTACTCAGAGCTTGCAAACTCTCTAGTTTGAGATAACCCAACTCTAACTTAAGTGTAGGAGTGTGGTTGTCGGCCACCCCCGGCTCCACCTCTGACTTTTTTCTCATTATTTAGCAGGTTTAAGGCAACTTGGTGAACTCTTCTAGATTCAAACCTCTCACCCTATCCACAATCCTCTCACTTTTCTTTCACTCCATAAAGACCAAAACAACTTGTACACCACAACCAAGCGAGACATTCCACATCCTAACAAAAATAAATTCATTGTTTTTAGATAGGTTTTGTTGTTTCCATCCACATACCCAAAATCTATCGAAAATAAAAACTCTAAGATTTTTTTACTTTATTCTATTTATTTATTATTTTTTAAAATATTTATTTTCTTCAATTCATTATTTATTATTAAATCATTTTAGATTTACAACAATTAAAAAAAAAAAAAAGTGAAGACCTAAGTCCAATCCCTATATTTCCCGTAATATAAGTATGGTTCTGGGCTTAAAAAAATATAGCCAGCCCGCACTTTACCATCTCTAATCCCAAATGCTGATTTCTTGCAATGCATGCAAACTTTTAAATAATAGGTTTTCGCGCACAAGTGCTACTAGAGTATTTTAAGAAATTATAATGGGAATTTAAAGTATTATCGTGCAAAGTCACCCAGCACATGACTACATTACACGAATCCCTAATTTAATAGTGATATTGTATGTTTCTTTTTAACTAAAGTAAGTCCTTTCTGGGTATAAATATAAGTGTGATATACGGATGGTATGTATAATTGTGATATAGAATATTCATTCATAACTGTGTGAATATTGGAAACTTGTATGTCCTTTTTGTGGTTTTTCCAGACCTACGGATCCAGATGTTATTATCCAAAGGCCAAGTATAAATTTTCTTTCACCTCTTCAATCCAAACGGCTAGGAGTTTTGGCGGGTGAAGGTTTCAACTTTCAACGAACAGAGCAGGCACTCAGGTCCTTAATTTTTATGCCGCCAACGCATGAAAACCTCTGCCATAGTATAGCTACTCTTATACAAATATGCGCCTCAATAACCTCCCTGAAAAGAGCTCGTCAAATCCACGCGCTTTTTTTAACTACCAATCACATTCCCATCAATGTTCAATCTCCGTATCTGTACAACAACGTCCTCTCTATGTACGGGCGGTGCGGCTCGATACGAGACGCGCGCCAAGTGTTTGACGAAATACCCAAAAGAAGTCTGGTTTCGTATAATGCACTCATTGCAGCATATTCTCGTGATCATGATCATGCTCACTTGGCCTTCAGATTGATTAACCAGATGGAGTTCGAATGTTTGAGGCCTAATGGTTTGACCTTCACGAGCCTGGCACAGGCAGTTTCGTTGCTCGAGGATCAGTTGGTGGGGTCTCTGCTTCATGCCCAAGTGATAAAATATGGATCCTCGGAAGACACTTGTGTTCAAACGTCTTTGCTCGGGATGTACTCAAATTGTGGGGATTTTGAATCTGCAAAGAGAGTTTTTGGTTTAATAGGCGATAAAGATGCTGTTGCTTGGAATAGCATTATTCTTGGGAATTTCAAGAATGATAAGATGAAAGAAGGGCTTTCTTTATTTGGTGCTATGGTGGGGTCCGGTGTAAATCCTACTCAGTTTACTTATTCTGTGCTTCTAAATGCTTGTAGCAGAATGGGAAATTTTGTTTGTGGAAAAGTTATTCATGCCCGAGTGATCATATCAAACATACAAGTCGATTTGCCTTTGGAAAATGCTTTGCTTGACATGTATTCCAAATGCGGTGACACGCAAACAGCATTTAGTGTTTTTACAAGAATTGAAAATCCTGATCTGGTTTCATGGAACTCAATGATTGCTGGCTATATGGAAAATGGGAATGGAGAAAAAGCAGTGGATATGTTTGTTGCATTGCGAAGAATGTCACTTCCGAAACCAGATGAGTATACTTTTGCTGCCATCATATCTGCTACTTCTGCTCTCCCTGCTTCTGATTATGGGAAGCCTTTACATGCCTTAGTTATTAAAACTGGATACGATTGTAGCGTGTTTGTGGTAACTACACTTTTGAACATGTATTTCAAAAATGGTGATGCAGAATCCCCTCAAAAGGTTTTTATGTTGATTGCAGAGAAGGATATTGTGCTTTGGACTGAGATGATCATCGGTCATTCGAGAATGGGTGACGGGGAATGTGCAATCAAACTCTTCTGTGAAATGTGTAGAGAAGGCCATAAATGTGATAGCTTTGCTCTTAGTGGGGCTCTGAGTGCTTGTGCTGACCTTGCAATTTTGAAACAAGGTGAGATGATTCATTCTCAGGCAGAGAAAACAGGGCATGGTGTTGAAATGTCTGTTTGTGGGAGTCTGGTAGATATGTATGCCAAAAATGGTGATCTTCGAGCTGCTGGATCAATATTTTCTCAAGTTTTGCACCCTGATTTGAAGTGCTGGAATGCATTGCTCGGTGGATATAGTCACTACGGAATGGCAGAGGAGGCATTCATGGTCTTTGAAGTGATCCTGGAACTTGGCCTGAGACCAGATGAAATAACTTTTTTGTCTCTGCTGTCTGCTTGCAGTCATAGTGGTTTGGTCGAAAGAGGGAAGATCTTGTGGAATCAAATGAAGGAATATTGTTTAATTCCTGGACATAAACACTACTCTTGCATGGTTAGTTTGTTAAGTCGAGCAGGACTGCTAGACGAGGCTGAAAATTTGATAGTAGAATCACCTTATAGTGAAATCCGTATAGAACTGTGGAGAACTTTGCTAAGCACATGTGTCACTAAAAGAAATTCCAGAATGGTTATTCAAGCGGCAGAGCAAGTTTTAAGATTGGGTCCAGAAGACGGTACCACACATATACTGCTATCTAATCTTTACGCGGCCGCAGGGAGATGGGATTGTGTTGCGAAAATGAGGAGAAAGATGAAAGGATCAATGTTGGGAAAGGAACCTGGGCTAAGCTGGATTGAGGCCAAGAATAACGTTCATGTATTCTCTTCTGGCGATCAGTCACACCCCAAGGTTGATGAAGCCAAAGCTGAACTACATAGGCTTCATGGGAACATGAGAAAATTAGTGACAGATGAATTTGGCAAAGAAGTTATCTAAATAGGATGTAAAGACTGATAGCAAGTGAGAATTGGACAATTTGTTCCAGTAAAAAAGTATTTTTGGAAGAGCATGGATGTAATTAAAGAACCGTTCACGGTGCAAGCATCTCTGGGTTCTTGGTCACAAAAGTAAAGCCTGTCATGCAAATTTTACATTGTTTTCTTCTGTAGATAAATTTATTGGAAAAAGGTACCAGGACCACAATATCTCAATAATCATTGATCCAATCGAAATTACAACATAGGGTAATCAGAGAACAAAATTTTTAAGAAAAAAAAAAAACCTAATATAATCTTTCTTAATGTGAGAAGAAAGCTTATTTTGACATGTTAGATATCTCTGACGCTGACCACAAAAATCCTACCTAAAAGTTATCATAAAACAGTACAGCAACATGATCTCCGAACCAAACAAGAACCTATTGCAGGTCCTTCTGAACATATAGTTTGATGCCAACTTTGAATGCCTTCAGCCAGCAAAAATTCGAGGATGTGGATGTTCCCTCCAAAATTCAAGACTGAAGACACTGTGATTAGCGTCGAGCAGTTCGAGTTTTTGGCCTCGTTGATTTCTGCAAGGACGGAAGAAAAGGAAAGAAAATTCAGTAGATGGATACTATGCATTAAGGAAACGTATGAAAGCAAGAAAGTGAAGCATGTGGACTAAGCTTCATCTCAAATAGCTGCCGTATATCAAAAATGACTTAAAACTAAAACTAGGTTCGGTGAGATTTCTTCTTAGGTGTAAATAGGAAAGGAAAAAATGATTTTTCACTCACAGATGCAGCCCCAAAGCTAGCCCCAGATCCTGATGGAGCACCTGCAGTTCCGTGAAAAGGGAAAATAAGGAAAAAAACATTTAAAAATAGCAGCCAAAAATAACTTCAATGGCTCTTCTCATTACTTAACACACTAGCTATCAAATAAATAAAATAAATAAACATGCTCCTTTATAAAGAATTATTTTTTTTCACATGTATTGATCTAATACTTTATACAGATACTGGATGGTAAAACTTTGTGCAGACAGTAAAATAAATAACATAACCATCAAGAATAACTTAAATTCAAGAAGTGTCGACCTCCTCACTTATCATAAACTAACTAGATTATCTGCCAAGTCAATGAGGCAAAAGGAGTCCTCAGTTTCAACATCTTCGCCAATGCCTCATGCCATAAATAAACCAGAACACAAACAAAATATTGAACAATCATAAAACTTAATATAGAATAAGAAATCAATTTCTAGTAAGGAGTTCTAAGGAATGAGAAATTCTATAATCAGTATTGCCAGAATCAAATTTCTGCAGACCTTATATCTGAAGGTATTTAAAATTATACGATAATAACCCAAAGAAAAGAAAATGGCCACAAAATAATTGAAGAACCTTATCATGTCACTACATTCACAGTGCTTTTGCCGAACACAATTTCAATAATGTTGTTGTAGTTATGTGTGTTTACCAGATTTATTGCTGTTGCAAACAACACCTACTTTGTTAATTTTCTTTCATATGAAGCACAAATTATTGGTATTTATCCAAACAGAATTCGTGAATATAGCCAGCCAAAATACTGCATGAATAAAGTAAACCCCAGCCTGAAAGAAGCTTGAAAGAAGCTTGAAAGAAGAATGCTATGTTTCCAACCAGTGGTAAAAAGGAAAAAGAATTGCCCCTTTTTTTCCTTTTTATCAGATAGAATAAAGTGCCCATTTGATTGTAGTTGTAGATATTGAAATTTAAAACTAAACAGGATCAAAATACCTGATGCAAATGGTGTTGAAAAAAGGGATGCCCCAGCAGATGTTGTGGACCCAAAAGATGGAACAGTACTACCAAACAAAGACGGAGTTGAGGCAGCAAATAAAGATGATGATGACATTTGTGGTGATACACCAGATCCAAATAATAAGGAAGCTGAAGCAGAGGTGGCTGGTGTTGCAAACAGAGAAGACGACGTAGAGGAAGCTGGAGTAGAAGACGGTGTGCTAAAAAGAGAGAGCCCACCTCCTGAAGAAGCTGATGTCACCGCTGATGTCTGTGGGGCGACCAATGCCCCTGTAGCTGTGTTTGTGAGCGACCCACCAACTTGCTCTGATGGTTGTGAACTTACAGGAAAATGCAAAGTTGGATGTACCCTCTTAGCAGCAGCTTCCTGTCTGGCTGTTTCTCGTCGATCAGCCTCAAGAAATGGGTTACTACCATCTCCTCGTCGACGCTGGTCAGCAAGATAAGCTGTTTTCATAGTTTCAACATATTGATGAATGCTCTCCACCTAAGGCACACACGATATAGCATAGATTATAAATCACAACTCAAAATTCTTCCAGCATGCTGAAACCACATACTTTGACATTGAAATTCATACATGTAAGACTGCATAATATAAAATGAACCGTGAAATAGCATCATATTCTGCTCAAGGCCCATGTACTTAAAACATTGGCAAATACAATCTAACACAAGTTATTAAGTACTCTTGCAGCCTTTTCATGTGGTTCTCCAAGAGGCATGACATGTGCCTGACAACCAGTCAGTGTTCCATAAAGTTATTTCCCAACAAGAAGAATGTTCCAGCACCACATCTGGTGAAAGAATTCTCTTTCAACTCAAATGAGATCCAAAAACTTTAAATATCAAATTTTTTTCACATACATTAAAATATTGAAGTAACATATGCAGCATTTACATCCTTATAAAGGACAGGCAATAAGATAAACAAATTGCAGATTATTAAAAGGCGTTCTAAGGTTTTCTCCAGTATTACCTTGGCAGCCACGTGAACAAAAAAGATATGCACGTTTGATATGACTTGAGGTAGAGACTGCAGTAAAGAGGATCCGTGGCTGGAAGAGTTCCTATCTGGGTCTAGAAGAATCAGTTGCTCTACCTCTTCAATCCATTGGCGGAACTCACCCAGATATTTCTCAAATCTGGCAACCGTTTGCTGCAAAAAAGGTGATGGTTTCTTTGGAAGTCCTTGGTAAAAGTCAAACACTGGAACTACAGAGCTGCTTGCTGGTTGACCAGTGGAAGAAGGTGCTGCTGTTGCTCCAGAAGCCAGGGATGGTGCAGTAGCACTCGAAGCACTTCCTGCATTTGGATGTAGAAACCTAGGGCGCAGTATCATGAAAGAACGAACAGCTATCTCTGTGTTGCGCAACATGTCTTTAACAACAGCCATCCGCTCTTGCAACTGAGCTTTCTGCCTTTCCATGGAAGTACTGATTCCCCCAAGTTCCTTCCAAAATTTATTAAGAATATTCACTATTTATGCCACGGCGTTGCATTTAGAACGGCTTTGTGAAAGAGAATTGTATAACTGATGCCAAAAAAAAAAAGGGGGCCAGAGAAAACAATCCCAGGCCTTGTGACAGTTATTGATAGGGGAGGAGAGGTTACATCATTAGATGGTTTGTTGATTAACTCAATATCACAACCTTATAGCTGCTCTTCAAACAAAAGAAGACTGAGATACAGTGATATCAGATCATTGAACTATCTTATGCCTTCCAAGATTTTACACATCAAACTCAGAACATTTTGTCATTACTTTTCAATAGTTGAACACTCTTGTGGCATGGAAGACACAAGTATCATAGTCCACAAGTTGCCAATTAGGCATGTCAAAAGTCATATGTAAAAAGCATATAAACACTATAAATTGATGTGCGTCTTGCCAGCTAAGATTCTGTTATTCAATCCAAAGAATATTTGGGGAAAAAAAATAATAACAATATTGCAACAGCTCACAAAAATAAAATCAAAAGTGCTTTCACAAATAGTTTACAAAACAAACCAGATACCAATAAAAAATATTCAATTGACAGAAACTCAAAATGCATACTTGAACAATATGGCTTGCATCGAGCTCGAATCCTTCATTGGAAACCGAAGAATCATAAAGGCGACTACATTGATCTAGCCGCTGGCTCTCGTCCCTGTACTCCAATACCCGCTCCCTACATGCATCAGCTCAACACCCATCAAAACAGTCTTATTCATCGAAACTCAGAATACAACTGAAAATTCAACTCAAATTACACAGTTTGCCTAAGATGCAAAGCTACAATGTCTAACTAATAACTCCTAATGTAAACATATATTCTCCGCCCTAAGTTGCATAAAAACCCTAAACACTCTATTGCCAACAACGTAGACAAAAATTTAAAAAGAAAAAAAAACGCACTCGATTTGAAGAAGAATCTTTTGCGAATCCGGGTGAAGATCCGCCCATTTGGTACTATAGTTCGCCGGAGCTTTGTCATTTGTGAAAAGAAACAAATGCTGCTGTTGCTGCTGCTGTTGTTGTTGCTGTTGTGGAAGTAACTGTTGTTGCTGTTGCTGCTGCGAAAAAAGTGGGCTGCTCTGAAAAGGGTTTTGTTGTTGTTGCTGCTGCTGCTGGGGCTGGAAGAGTGACTGGGGTTGCTGTAGTTGTGGAGTCGAAAACAGTGAAAACGACATTGTAGGGTATTGAATTGGGGAAGAAATTGAAAAAAACCCCTCTTCAAACCCCGCCCTTGGTTACTGTTTTGGGAGATTCATCGGGGAGGGGTGAAATTGGTATTTAACTGCAGTCAGGAGAATCATATTTGCGTGACTTGTTTGCCCTTTTGTCGCATTTTATAATATTCCGTAAATTGATGTTGCTTTTCAAAACCAAATTGGCCAAATTCGCCTTTCCCTTTCCTAAAAAAATAAATTTGGCAATTAGTCCCAACGTTAACGTCAAACGAAATTCAAACTCTTAATTTTGTACGTATTGACGAGGGTTACACGTATGATAATTGATAAATGGAAAATGCTATCATGATAAAAATCACATTACATAGTTGCGGGTGTCATGAATTTTATGTGTCCATAAAATTTAAGTTGAATAGGTACCCCGTAAATACAAAGTATAGAGAGTGCAAAAGTATATCAAATGAACCATTTAAAATAAATTACATAACTAATAAATAGACAGAGGATATCAAATAAATCTAAAATAATAATAATAAAAAATTAGATCTTAAGAATATTTATCTCGCACCAGGTAGAAGTCTTTTTGAATAGAGGCCTTATGCTAGATTGCAAGGGATCCAGACATTAATTAGATTGAGTAATAGATTTTTTTTTAATATATAAGTTGTATTTCTACTTAAATAATTTCAGTGCGAAATAAAAAATTACTTATTCCTTAAATATTAAAATATCATAATTTAAATTTTACAAGTTCTTATTGAAAAAGGTAACATATTTTCTAACATACCTCTCCCATGATTAAAATCAAGGATTTCTCCAAATGTAGGAGCCGTGTAGAAATTTTACCTTTTCTGGGGATCAACTTTCTTTATTGTTAGCAAACCTTCTAAACATAACAACCCTTATTAACAACCTAAAAACTTGTCACCGAGGAACAACAAATTTGTTTCCAAGGATGGCAATTTGTTGGGTCGGACTTGGGCACCACAAGAATAAAAGATCCAACCAGATAAAAAAACCCGACCATTTAAATTTTGGCTCGGATTAGACCCGAATTTCATAATTTTTAAATTTTTAAATATTTAAGTAATTTAAATTTTTAAATATTTAAGTAATTTAAATTTTTAAATATTTAAGTAATTTAAATTTTTAAAAAACACATAATCTCACTTATAATCTTAACATAAATATAAAAATTACTTAAGCTCTCAACTATATGACTATATAAATAATAAAATAAACATGATTCAAAATAATTTTTTATAAAATTATACAATTAAAATTATTATTATTATTATTTTTAATTTTAAATCGAATCTGATCAGGTCAGACAAGACTCAAACCCTAACCCAAATTTTAATTGGGCCCTAATATTTAAGTTCGATCCCAACCCAAAATCCTTAAATCGAGTTCGAAGTCCAAAAAATTTGGATCGGATCAATCCAGCTAAAATTCCAGCCGGATCTTTTTGCCATGCATTCCGTTCACACTCGTTTGAAATTGAACCAATAAAAGCTGCAGCAAAGCAGCAATGTAAGAGAAAAGTAACAAAATGACGGGATGTGATTTAAGGTAAGGACACAAGTTTAAAATATGTTCCCCAAATAGTTATATTTAATTATTATTTATCACTATTCTCGATTTCACGTGAATAATAACTTTGGACGTGTATTCTCAAAATAAAAAAAGAAAATAAAAAAAAAATCAAGGAACTTGCAACCATTTTACATGTGATCTTCGAAGAATGATGAGAAAATAGCGAGAATAACGAATACAGACGGGTTTCAATGAATGCAAAGGTTAATTTGCAGAAACCCCATTCAGTTTCCACTTTCCAGTGAGGACACAATTATTGTCTTAAAGTGAAACTTCCCTCTTAGTCTCAGTCAAAGTTTCCGAGAAATTTACACGTTGAAGTACAATTATTAGAAGCTTTGTCTGGCTTGAACATTGAATGAGGCGTAGACAAATAGAATAGCAGGTAGAATTTTCTACGAAATTTTAACAACTATTTTGCCATTTCTGCAGAATGGACGATAATGCAACTATTTCCTCTAAATTAAGCCCAATCAATCCCCCCTAGCGGATTGTATACAGATTCCAATTGATGGAGACGCAAAATTTTCTGCCATGTTCCATGTCTGGGATGAGTTTAAGCTTAGCATTCAGCATAGGATAGGGAGTATTATGTGCTGAAGCAAGTGAAAAATACGAAGTTGTTCGGTACGCATGCATGTTGCACCCAAAACAGAGTACACACCCGTGAGTTCCTGCCAAGTCTACTGCACAAAATAGGTACATAAACAACCAAACCACATGGCATGATGCATGCGTATCCTAAAATTTGAAATTTGAAAAAGGGAAAAAAAATAAATAAATAAAAGAGTCATATAGCTATCTTTCCTCTAACAATATCACCACTAGTTTAATCTCCACACTAATTAATTAAGAAACCATTTTAAAAAAGAAAAAAAAAAAAGAGGACAGGACAAAGAAATAGTCAGGGATGAAACAACAGATCACTTGAGACCATTTCCAGGAGTAGAAATAGCCAGATCAGGCCAAGAAAAGCAATCTGCAGTGCCAAACCCAGAAGTAGTAGTTGCTTCTCCACTCTCAAACTGCCACGTGTTACCAATTCCAGAAGAACCACCGCCACCGCCACCATTAGCCGCTGCAGCACCAGCGTCAGATACCCCAGCCAAACCCCAAGCCCCTCTCCCGAGCCCAGCAAGACCCACATCACCAACAAACCCAGAGCCGAGCCCGAGCCCAAACCCGCCCAAAGCCAAGAAACCCGGTCCCTGAGGACTCAACAAAGACGCAAAACCTCCAGGCCCAGTCCCATTCCCGCACACCCCATAACCGCCGTTCATATTAGCTGCCTTCAACGGCGCAGAGCCACCCTGAAATGGCACCAAAACAGGAGTCGCATGCAAAGGGTAGTCTTGATGAGCAGAGCCACCAGCAACACCAGGAGTGATCGACATGGTGTTGGTGGCAGCACAAGTACTGGATGGAATGGTACGACAGCGTTTCGCGTTCTTGCGGGTGCCACCACCAACAGGGATGTCCCTGAGAGTGCCGCCGTGGGTCCAGTAACGGCGACAGGACTTGCAGAAGTGGCGGGGCTGAGAGAAGTTGTAGTTGTTGTAGTAACAGAACTTGGTGTTGGTGGATTCACAACGTGGGCAAGGAAGCTGCTCCTGTTCAGCTGCAGGGTTCTTGGCGGTGACCCTCTTGTTGCTGCTGCTGTTGTTGTTGTTGTTGCTGTTGTTATTTTCATTGGAGTCTGTCGGCATCTTTTGCTGATATTTTTGGTAAGTGTCAAAGAAGAGGAACTTTGAAATGGCTTTTGCTTTTGGTGTTATGTGGAGGAGATGTTGGAGGGAATTAAGTAAACAAGTGAATGAATTTATGGGAAAGATATAGAAGAGATTGGACTTGAGAGAGAGAATGAATGAGAGAATCTGAAACATGTGCTGCTGCGCCTGGGGGCTTATATGAGCAGGCTTTTTACAGTGTGTTCTGTTAGGCACTAGGCACGACAATTCAGCCGGCTACGCCTAGGCGGGCTAACTACGCTATACATGGCTCTGCTTCTGTTTAATTTCACTGTTTGAGTCGGCTCTAATCAGCTAGGCGTGCGGCTTGTTATTATTGTTATTATTTTTCTAGGCTTAGTTTTGCAACAATTGGAGGGAGCAGAAGTAGTCAAATACGGGGCCCTTACCTGATTGATGTTAATTGCGTCCTCGTAAATTAATTATGTACCCTTATATATATTTAAAAAAAGGAGGGAAAGAAAATATGTTACATGGATGCTAATTTCTTGTTTATAGATTAATTATTTGTTTTAGTTTGATTACAATTAAATTGCACTTTTTAGATAATTCAATATTTCTTATGTTAAGTTGTATTCAAATTAGTCATAGTTTCAATAACGCAGAGATTATTTATGTAGTTTTAAATTTACATTTATATAAGACATTTTTTTTTATCAACGATGAATTAAGATATCATCAACACAAATATGTAAAGAAAAAAATAGTTTCCTTTCTATTATCAATTTATATTCTCTTTCACCCACATTTGTCAAATTAGCGACATTCATTTTACACATTTATTGTTATTATTATTATTATTCAAAATAATTTAAATAAACATCATTCAATCGCAGCAAATGATTTAGCTTATCCATTCAAAATTTCCAAAAATAACTTCCTAAAATTACCGTGGTGTGTCTAACTCGTATTAACTTGTAGGATTTTTTTTCTTTTAAATAATAAAATTACTAACATGTAGTTGATACAAATTAATAATTTTTTTTAAAATTTTTGTTTCATACGACTCAATAAGATATTTGAATTTTATAATTTGTCTGAAATTTATTGTTTTATCATTAAAACACGTGGATTAAAGACTTGTGTTTGTTAACTCTATGTATGATGCAATAGGTGGCTCAACTATGCTTATACTAGTATATGGGTTAGCAAACAATATTTTTTTTCTTTCATTCGGCTAGGGGGAAAAAAATCCAAGCCAGTTGCCTACTTGGATTAGAGTTCTTCAGTTCTAGTACCCGAGGAAAATAATTGAAATGATTATCACACACCTGTCTTATTCCATCATTAATTATTCTGGACATGCAAAGTATCTACGTCTCTTTAATTATTCAAATAATTTGACCTCCAGTGGATAAATGAAAATGATTTGGTTGGGTTGGCTTCGATTTGCGGACGAATGGCCATCCCAAATTATCAATTATGTGCTCATCGAGGTAATCCAAAACACATCCACGACTTTAAAGAATGAAGCCAGTACTTTCTAGTGAGTAGTTACGGATTAAAAAAATCCTTCCTAGCCAACTTACTTTTGTTGTGTCTTTCCTCGTCTGGATTCTGGGGCTTAAGATGGTATACAAAGAAAATACTACAAAAATTTTCGTTCCAATAATAAGTTGATGCTTTACCGTAATTTTGTAATTAAGCTGCATAATTTAAAAATATTTAATCATTAAATGGCACTTAACTTGATTAATAAAATTTTTAAGTTATTATAAATTATAATATTATGCAACTTCATTTTCGCCCCTATAACAGTAAGAAAGGGGAAATGAAAATCGTCAGTGATCAAAATTGAAAGAAGGAAGCGGCAGAAAATGAGAGAGACTTTTTTTATAAATATTTATTTTAATTGGCGTGAAGGAAGAGGATAAAGATTAGATTAGAGAAGGAATTGATGAGTGGGGTCAGTACCGACAGAATCATGGTGTCGGAGCAGCGTGGGGTGCAATTATTGGGTCTTCCCTCTGATTTCGGACGCGTCATGTCCGCATCAGATTCCTCCTCCGTACATCCCCATCTCAATCTCTTGCCGGATTTATCGCTCCAGTGTTCCCTCTGGTCTTTCACCAAAGGTCCAAACACTAGCAAATCCAACAATGCCAAATAATTATTAACCAACCTCTCTCTTTCTTTCTCTTCAACTCAACATCTTCCAAAATTATCCCACCTCATTCCTTCTTCTTTTTAGTGCATTTCTAACCACTGTAGTGTTTGTGATCAACGGTGATCCGCTCATCCTTCAACTCAGAAATATTGGGTATATTTTGAATTATTCATTTCATAAAATGATAATCTTTAAAATATTCTCAAATTTATTATAAATTTTAACTTTTCTGAAAAAAATAGAAGTGGATTGATCACAATTTTTTTTTTAAATTTTCTTAACAAAAGTTAGAAGTAAATTGAAGTAAACAATAATATACAAAGTATTTCTAAGATTATTATTTCATAAGGTAATCCGAAATTAACACAATATTATTTGAATGCTCCAAAATCAAGCCGATTATTGATTTTATATAAAATATGAGGAGAAGCATAAACAAAATCTAACGAAATTAACTTTAAAGGCGAAGAGAATGATTGGGTTTATTAAATTGGATCGATAAGATTAAGCAGAACCAAATATACACATGATATATACATTTGGAGTCCATCCGCACGGCAGAACGTGACCTGCAGAATGAATGAGTAGATGCGAACAAACAAAGGAAGAGTCCAAGTTCACAGAAGACCAACGAGCATTGAGCAAGCAAAAACGTACAGAGTGTCGGGAGGCACGCGCGGCGTTCAGTAGCCATCCTTCGAAATTTCTCGGCCACACACGCTATCGAGTATCATCTCATCTGTCGCTTTCATTAACCTCTGTTCTCTATGGCCAAAGCATTTTCTTTTAAAATTTTTTTAATCTCTCTATCCAGCGCTCATCATAATTGCTGTGCGGACATTATCCGCCTTTCTCCCTGTCCTCTTTTTTCTTTTTGGCATTTTCTTACTCACTGTGATTCTCTTCTCCTGCTTCACATGGACGATGGATTGTGGTTCTCTTAATTTGCAATGTTTTGGTTCGATGCTTCACTTACTGTTTGCGTCCATGTGCTTTCTTCTTTTCACTGTACAATATTAGTATTTATAGCTACTGTTTTCTTTTCTCTGACTTGAACTCCATCATTGTCTATTCACATCTAAATAATTGTTCGGTTCCACCTTTTGCTTTTCTACCTGCCTACTGTTTTGTCTTTTAAACTGCTTTAAAAAAAAAAAAGAAAAATAAAAAATGGGGAAATTGGTTTTGAGGATAAGAAAAAACAAACAAACAAACACGTTTTAATTAAAGATACAAGTTATTACTGAATTTTGATACATAATTTATAAATAAAGTATTGAATATATTATTTGATCAACAAACAAATAGATGATTCCAAACACGCCATGATTAATTGCATAGAGATCAGAGGGATATTAATTTCTTTTTTGCTAATTAAAGTAAGGAACATAGGTTAGCTAGATTCTTCTAGTTCATTCCGATGTTCGTATTCTGGAACACGGCGTCACTGAACACAAAGCTAATCGGTACACTAACCACAGGAATTATATATCAATGCAGATCAACAACCATCATCTACGTACATTGACTATACTATTTATTTATTTCAAAAGAAGTATTTCAAGCCAACAATAAAGGTTTAGTTGTCCTTTTTTCGGGATCAATCAAAGCTTGTAAAGGTCCTTAAAAAATAAAAAAAAAATAAGGCCAAAAAAAAGGAAGATGAAGAAAAACAAAACTACGGAATTAAACAAGAAAACCTGCGACTTTTCTTCGAAGAAGGGAAGAGAATGTACGTAAGTTTTAATTTAATGAGGACACAACAGATGCGCGATATTTAATATTGCACTAGTAAGTGATTAACTAAACAGCTCGAAGCTGTCTGAGATTCACTGGGGAAATGTACTTTCTGTCCCCATCGAGAAGTTGCTTGGCAATAATAAGATTGGCAGCTTCACTTGGGTGATAGGGGTCCCAGAATACGTGCTTGGACCGATCCTGGCACATACTAGACGTTGGCCCACATGGAATTATTCCGGCAAATTGACCCCCGTTCCCGCAACATGCTCTGCTTGCTGTCGTAAATCCTGCATTCATTCATTCGTTCATTAACAATCCTAACATTAATTCAGCCAACTAAAACTGACTGATCATAATAAGATGAATTGATGCATATGTGCTTATTAATAGTTATATTTATTACCGTATTTGTCGTAATTAGTGATGACTTCCAGGACAAGATCATAGACATTGGCGAGAATAAAAGTGGCACCCGGGAGATTTTCGTTTAGTTGGGCGAGTAGATCCTTCAAGCGGCCGTTGTACTGCATCGCAAGCTTATTAGGCAACTCCACGCACTCATTTTCATTCAATTGATTTATCGTCTTCTGATAAGGAATGCACCCTATTGGACCCACGTTTCCGATCACAAACTTCCTAGCATCCAGTCGGTAAAGCCTCTGCCGCAAAATTTATTTATTTATTTAGATAAAAATTAATTAATTAATTATAAATTAAAGAGACCATATATTATGTATATACATAAAGAAAGATCGATGCACTCGGAGTATATAGATTAATTAATGGATTGGTATGAGATTTACGTACGGTGAGTTGGTCTCTTAAGTGATTGATCATGTCATCGACAAAACCATCTGGGCTTTCAGTAATTCTTGCTCCGACGGAGAGAACTGGGAGAAGGTAATTGTTGAGAAAATCATTTGCTCCAATTGTGATGGAGAAGATGGATTCTTTCATAAGAAAATCTCTTGCCTTGGATGCACCCAACAATTTATCAATCTGTTTTCTGGTGATGTTAAAATAATCAACCTGAATATCCATTCCCAGCCTGTTAACCTGATGTCACATAAATTAACAAAGAACAATTAACATGCATTAATATTACTACTTATTGATGTAAGTGAATGTATATGGGAATCCATTAGTTATATATCTGTACTAACAAATATTCTCCCAGTTGCATTCATGACCCCTCCTCCTCCAGAGCCATAATTCACACCAGATAAAATAGCTTTTCCAGTTGCATTTGGAGACAAGTATGGCACAGCATAGTTTGCCTGTCCCAGCTCCTCTCCTGGAAACAAATAAACATGTGTAATTAATTAATTGCATAATAAATTAATGAAGCACTACTACCGTACTGTAGGATTCATTAATTAATATGCTTCCTGGAGATGATCAGCTTACCAACAATGTCAGCAATGGTTCTGCCATTGGTGTATCGTCCTGTAGGATTTCCGCCGGATGCTTTAAAATCGATTCCATTTGGCGGGATATTTGCCTTTGACAATGTTGATAAATAATTATTGTTCCCGGCATCGACTAAAGAATCACCAAAGACAAAAGAAGCTCCTAAAGCTTCATTATGATCACCAGCGGCATCACCGAAATAGCTCAAGCCGGTCATCATCACAAATAAAATAACCCAGGCCAGCAACTTGCGAACTTTCACGACAGCCATGGCTTCTTATTGATTAGACGTTGATGAAAACTGTATAATCACTCTTCATAACACCCTACATGCTAGCATATGTGACATATAAATACGTTCTTGTTCAAAAGAGGATCCTTGGTTAAAACTTGTAAGCTTGTTCTAATGAGTTGTATTTGGTTTGACGATAACGGGCCCAGTTGATTAATTACAAGGTTCGTGAGGTAGTTTATCAGCATTGTCCATTTTTCTCGACGTGTTAAGAACATGAAGATTTAGCTTTTTCCACAAGCAATTGCGGCACATTTTGGTCAAATATACGCTTCAAATTATTTCTTTCTTTTTTCTTTTTTGTTCAATCAGAGAGTGCCTTGTCCTAATAACGGTGACGCACTCAATACAAATAAAATAAGTTGAGAATGTTCTATTCTATTAGCCTTTGCCCACATCATATAGAGGTGGTTTTGTGTTACATATACAAATTATCTACAACTGGAAATTAAACAAAATAAGTTGAGAATGTTCTATTCTATTAGCCTTTGCTCGAATCTAGATTAGTCGAGGTTCAATGTGGTTTTCGGATACTGAATGGTTTAATATACTAAAAAAAAAAAGATTAAGAGCTCAATAAACGTCATGTTCGGTAGAATTATGTAAATATAACAAATATTTTCACTTAAGTCAAAATAAACTATGATAACAACTCATAAGAGATAAAAATAATATAGGAATAAAATTACGTAAAAATTTAAACTTTGGAAGACAATATCATTCTGGGTGTATAAAATTGAAACAATGAATTGCACTTTTCCTCCTTTAAATTGCCAATTAATTACTTTTTTTTTTAAATCAGATGCTTTGAACAAGGGCATCAATGTGTTCCTATTCCAATCGTTTTGTTCGATCAAGTAGTTCAATAACATTTGACAATTTTGATCGGTTTTGACAGATTTGTTATATCTAATCAACAAGAGGTCGAGCTAACAAATTCGTTTGACCAATTGAATTGCAAGCTTTTGTTTGGTTGGCGTGTTGGTTTGTATTCCAATCTACTAGAAATTACATTAGATTGAATTGGATTTTGTCAGATTCCGAGTAATTTCAAAAACCCACCGATGGACATGCGGGGGCGAATTTAGCACAAGAGTAGTACTATTGACACCCCTAAAAATTCCTTATGCGACCCCCACTCTTATAATTACAATTTTATCCCTATTTAAATTTACAATAATAGACAAAAGACAAATGTAAAGAATAGGGATAAAATTGAGAGGTACCTTAGATTGAATGGATTTAATTACAATTTTATCACCTATAGTTATTGGTTTATCCCTGTTTAAATTTTCATGAAAAGGCGAAAGACTCACGATGAAGATAAAACGTCCTCTCCGCGTAAGCCCATGAACCATGAAATCGAATAAATTAGTATTTATTTAATACAATTTGCAATTTTACACAAAGAGCAAATTCTTCTTCTTTTGTTTTCCAAAGAGTGAGCAAGCATGAAGCATGCAACAAAGAGATCTATAAATCTTTTGTTGGAATGTGGGTCGAGAATTCTATGAGTAGAAGATTGGTAATGGGGATAAATAGATGATTCGCATATACAAAGAATTTAAGATAAGTCGCGTTGCTTAAAAAAGAGGAAGAAGTAAAAGAAGGAAAAAAATAACGTAAAACATGGGGTGTAGCTCAGGGTGCTTTTGGGACCAATTTTGCGTGTTGAAAAATTATAATTTTTAAAATACTCAGGGATGTATTTTAAGTAAAATGATATTCAAAGGGAGTAGATAGTTATAGTTTATACACTAATGTGTGTTTATTAATTGATAATATTTACCAATTGGTAATCGAAATAGATAGGGATGAAAATTAAAATAAGTTATTTATTTGAAGAATTTGAACCAGCATATGCTGTATTCTTATTGATGTAATTAGCATGAATTATTAAGTTATTAAAATATCCTTAATTAATTATTGTCTTTTTTATTATTATTTGTTAAAACAATGATTATTATTATTTAAAAAATATTATTGATAATAATAATAATATCTGGATTGGTTATTTTGACATCACTAGAAAACAGATTAATAAATTATTGGGTGTATTCAAAACGAGATTTTTTTTTTTTACGAAGGAATCTATCTTCTGCATCACAATTCATCTCCTAGTTCTATCCACTGGAGCAAGAATTACAAAAAATCTTGATGCTTTTATTGAGAACATAATCAATCACTTGAGAGACCAACTTCCGATACGTAAATTTTGTATGAATCTATTAATTATTTATATTCTGATTGCATCAATCCTTATTTATGTATATACGTGTATCATCATCATCATCATTATCATTAAATTTTATTCTCCAATCCCACAATTAATATATGTATTTTAGGTAAAATGATAATTGAGGGGGTTGATAGCTGTAGCCTACACACTTATTGATTTTTATTATTTGTGAACACGTGAAAGCTTATAATGAATTGTCCTCCAGAATATTCGTGGATGTCCACCCTACAAGCGAAAAAATTATTCTTGTTTCTAGTTATTTATTCAAATGACCATACTTACGCATGCATATTGTTTGCGCACGTCACATGCTCCTATGTAATTTTTCTCTTTTATCACTTTTTTAATATTAATAAAAAGGATTTACAGTATCCTCTCTGTTATTGTTATTTATAATTTTAATTTATTACCCCGTGTATGTTTTTTGAAAAATTCTTACACCCTATGTTATTATTTAGAAATCTTCCCTGTTTTTCTTCTTAAAATATGATGTACAAAAAATGCACATGCCGCACAGGCCATGAGCAATTTTAAATTATTTTTATGGCATCTGCAGAATGCAATCTGCAAAGGCCAATAAAGTCATTTTGAAGAACCCAACGTCACATACCCCTTTTCATATTTCCCTCCTTCAATTTCCTTCGGTTTTGCGAATCGCCAAACTGATCCTCTCAGTTCTCAAATACCCGACCGTTGGGAGTCTCAAAAATTTAAAATCACAGAGAGAAAAAGAAATCGAAAGTGAAAGAGAAACAGAAGCAAGATGCCCAAAACCCTGGAGGAAACTAAAGAAAACCCTAAAACCCACAACAGAAATGGCCAGCAAACTCCAAGTATGTCCCTTTACGAACAGTCAAGGGAAGAGAGAATCAAAGAGAACCTTCAAAGGTTGCAACAACTTGGCGTTATGGACCTTTCTCAGAAGCTGAACTCTGCTGTCCGTCCAAAACGCCCACCCAAACACTCTCGCTCTGACTCACGGCCCTCGACTCCCGTCCTCCAATCTGGACCCCTCCGTCGCTCCTCCAGGTCACCATTCCACTCTTGATAGTTCAAAGTTCTTATTTTGTTTCTTTTATATGATGAAAAAGTTTTGATCTGTGATTTGAATATGGGAACTGTGAAATGTTAGAAGCAAATATATTTTTTTTTCCCACTAATCCAAATTGGTAGTATCTTTGCGCTGATGCTTGATTAGCAATTAAATGGAATATGTTAGGCCATTAATAGGTCACACAGTGTTGGTGATTTGTAATTTCTTTTGGGATTAGGTGTTTGTACTAATTTGTATTTGGTATTTGTTCTGGGTGGCTTAGGCTGCAAAATGCAACACCGGTTAGCTACTCAGAAGTGATGTTGTCAAAAAAGGATAAGGGTTTGGACGATAAGGATGTTAAGTTAGAGGAGGGGTCAAAGCCAGAGGTTTATACAAAAGAGCATGAAAAGCTGTTGGGTAAAACTGAGAGAAGCTGGACACTCTTTGTCGATGGGTATGGCGAAGATGGTAGGCGAATTTATGATCCAGTTAAAGGAAAGACTTGCCATCAATGCAGGTCAGATATTGTCAATTCTATTTGTGTTTGCGTGCAACTGCAGATGTTATGCTTTCATCTTGTGCCGTCTGATTTTAAAATGGGTTGCCTTATTGAAAGAAAAACTATCTAGCTCATTATTAAGTTATGGTATCAAAATCTAAGTAGGTAAAATGAAATTGAATATTTTATTATTATTTAGGAAAGATTGCCAAAATCTACCATTTTTATTACATAAGAAAAGTTCGTTTTCTAGTAACGTTTGCAGTTACAGTCTCAGATGGGGATCACCTGGTGAACTGTGATTGTGCTTATGAGTGCAGTGGCTAAATGCAAGTTAATAGTCTAACTGGTTGAAATGGGGGCTGGAAGTTGAAATGCTGCAGGATATATGATACTCTATCTGCTATTTAGCTGAAATTTTAGATAATTTTTTATTAGCAAATCTCGGACTGAGAAGTTTTTATTATAAGTGAGATGCACACACACTTGCATCTCTTTTATGAAAAAATTTAATATTGCCTTGTGGAGATAGTGTCTAGATTTACAACGGTAGAACTGGAAATGAAATGGGATCTCTATTTCTGTTTGGAAAGGAGCCTTGTATCAGCTGTATTTGGGAGGATCTTATTTGAGATTCAGTTTTGATAGTACAAGTTTTTATTTCCTTTCATTAATATAATTTTACTAATGCCTGTGTGCAAGATTTGAAGGTTATTGATTGATTATCAGACATCCTCTCCCTAAAGAATGGCATTAGTTTCACTTATTAGAAAGATGGAAATTGATTTGCAGGCAGAAAACTCTCGGTCATCGTACTCACTGCAGTGAATGCAATATGGTCCAAGGACAGTTCTGTGGAGATTGTTTGTACATGAGGTAAATTTTTCTAAAAGAGTTGACTTAGCCAGTTCTGCAGAGCTCACCGTGTGTTGAAGTTTGAATTTAATTTATCAGATGCTTTGATATGCATTCCTAAGTTCTAAAGTTAAGTCTGCCTTTGTGTCTTTTATGTTCAGATATGGGGAGCATGTGCTTGAAGCATTAGAGAATCCAAATTGGATTTGCCCAGTGTGTCGTGGAATTTGCAACTGCAGTTTATGCCGGCAAGCAAAGGGATGGTGTCCTACTGGCCCTCTCTACAAGAAGGTTAATTCTCAACTGCAATTTAATATTGCCTCACACATCTTTTTATGGTAAAAAAGTTGGACCATACCATTTTTGTCCTCCTCCCAGATATCAAGTCTGGGCTTCAAATCAGTTGCACATTATCTCATTCAAACCCAGCGTGCTCAAACTACTTCGGAAAAGATTCCTGATACTGTCAACCAAGCTTCTGCAAAGAGATCACTTTCTTTTTCAGACAGGGAAGCATTGTCAAATGATTCTCCCCAGGTCAATGAAAATGAGCCAGTAAAGATAAAGCCTCAAGACAATGAGGATTTAAATATTGAGAAAGAGTGTAACATGCAAGGCAGCTCATACCCTTCAACTTCAAATAACAGTAATACTTCTAGGAAGAGATCATTGCTGTTTTCAAATATTGAAGATGAGTCTAAGAATGTGGATTCCACTGAGGTTGACGTGAAAGTCCACAACCATTTTGGATTTTCAACGCCTCAATTGGAAGAGGAGACAAGCAATGGGTTCAAAGGTGAGGAAGAGAAGAAATTATATCATTTGGGTAATGACAGCGATATTGCATTGGACGGTTGCCAAAAATCTGAAAAAAAGCATGCTGCCATTAAACCGATCCCTGATAGTATAGCCGGCAGATTAAGGCAGAGGCGTAGAAAAGGTAATGATCACGATGATATAGAGTTACCATTGGTGAATGAGAAAAGATTAGAGGTTAAGCAAGCCTTAAGCAATACTTTTCCAGTCAAAGAGAAGGAAATGCCTATTAGTGATGTTACTCCAGAACACGTGAACAAACCAGCTGTTGGTACTGAACCAGACCAAGACAGCAAGGCTGGAAGATCAAGGCAGATGGATATAGAAGAAGAAATAAAAATTTCCATAGCTCCTGGCCCCGACAGCATTGCTAGGAGATTGAGGCCTAGGTACAAAACAACCTGAAAATGAAAAGTTTATTATGTTCGTCGGCAACCCCATAGCTAACATTATATTGCCAGTGGGAGTATTATTTGGTTTTGCAGATTTGAATGTCGGTGGCTGTATTGAATTTTTATTTTGTTGTCGTTAACTTCGGTTACGAAACTAGGAATGACAGACATATAACATTATTGTCCTAGTTGATGGGTAACAGCTTGAACTAACTTACTTTTTGGTCATTTTCATTATTAATCTCTTCGATTGAACTCATTATCGGGTCTTGTTAAGTTACATTATTGGTAACATATGGTAGGCCTAAATATAAGTCATGAGATCCTGAGTGTTTCACATATTGCCATATTCTTAAATGGGAAAATATCCACCGTTTATCCATTTTTTTTTAATTTTTTTAAAAATATACAATTCTTTTTTTTTTGTCTAAATTTCATTTAAAGTTACATTTTATTTCATTTTTCCACATTCGTTTGGATTCCGTCAAAAAACCTAACAGAAACTCAATCAAATGACCATTTTACCCCCCAAACGAAAATTATAATTTTACCCCAATTAAATTCAAAAAAATAATCATATTATTTTTTTTATAATCTATAAATTTTACTCTAAATAAATGAAAATGATTTTTTTATAAATTTTTTAAAAATAATCAGATTATAAATTTTTTATAATTTATAAAAAAAATATGTCAGTCGGTCACATACAATTTTTTTACACTTTTTATTTAGAATTTATCAGATTATTTTTAAAAAATTTATAAAAAATCATTTTCATTTATTTAGAGTAAAATTTATAGATTATAAAAAAATAATTTGATTATTTTTTTTATTTAATTAGGGTGAAATTATAATTTTCGTTTGGGGGGCAAAACAGTCATTTACTTAAGATTCTGTTAGTTTTTTTAACAGACTTCAAACGGAAGTGGAAATGTGCAAAGAACTGTAACTTTAGGTGGAATTTAGGCCAAAAAAAAAATTGTGTACTTTTAAAAAAGTTGAAAAAAATGGGTGGACGGTGGATATTTTCCCTTCTTAAATTAAGTGATGACTTCAAGGTTGTTAATTTACATTGTATTTTTGAATCAACTGACTACTTTTAGGTTGCTATAAGTTATAAATAATTTAACTTCGCAGTTGCCCTTGTTAACATGCCAAGATTGGCCATAAAACACCAATATTGTGCGCCACTTCCTATTTCAGTGTAGTGTAGTAATGGGACTATAGCACAGAAAGTGGACTAAACACACCCACTAGTTCTTTCAACTAAGGGTAGTTTAAGATTGTGGTAGTTGATGAAGTAAGCTGTAGTTTAAGAATGCGGCAGTTGATGAAGTAAGCTGTTTGTATAAGTTATTGGTTAAAAAATTAATTTCCTGTTTGATAAATTGTGTTGTTAGCAATGGTTATGAATTTAAAAATTAGAGTACGCATTTATTAAGTTTTATTACAAAAGTGTTATTTTATAATAGAATGACCAAAATAGATATAAGTATATTTTTTTTTTTGGTTAAAATATTAATGTTAAAATAAAAATTTTTAAAAGATATAGTGACTTATTTAATAAGTTATTTATAAAAGTAACCTCCTACATGTTTTTAGAAGCTACTATCAAAAAAAAAAAAAGATTATCGAATAAGCAGCTATTAAAAAATGTACCAAACATTTGTTTTGTCAAAACTTACGAAATAAATTGTTTATAGAGTTTCAACCTCAATCTTAAATAGAGAGTGATGTGACGCTACTGATTTACCTTGTAAAACTCATATTGTTTTGTATTTATAATCTTATCTTTTATATTTTAAAATGTATGAACATTAAAACTTATCTAATTAAACCTCCATAGAATTTTGCTCTCAATGTCTTTTCTTATCACAGACTTTTTAAATCTACAAAGTTTTCGAACAACAAAGAAGCTAATTAAAAGTGTAAAAATTTGATTTAGAATAAGTTTTATCCACTTATTCCTTAATTTTTATTTTGTTTAGCCAAGAAAGATAATTAGTAAAGTTTTCATAGATTATTGACTTTATAAACATGCTAAAGGACAATCAAATTTTGTGCCTATTTTATTTCTTTTCGAAATGAAGTGGGAGAGAAAGAATCGCTCACTGGGGTTTATTAAGGAATAAAAGCAATAGAAAAATGCTACGTCAAGAATAAATTGGAAGAGGTAGAAATGGGTGAGACAGAGGAGCTCATTGGGCTTCCTTAGGAAGAACAGCAATATAGGTTATTTTAGAAATTACATTGACGGGGGGTGGGGGTTGAAAAGGGTAATGGGCGGTGTCAATAGTTAATGTCATCACTCTTCAACTAGACTGCTGTTCACGAGGCCCATATTATAAACGTGTCTTGACAGCCAACCCACACTGGCCCCGTTATATTGTTCTGAATCTTTTCTAACCCCCGACCGGCCTCCAGCATTTTGTAATAATGAAATGCCAAACTAAAGAAAAAAAAAAAAGAGAAAGGAAAAATGGTAAAGCTTCTAATGCATATTCACCCAATTAATTTTTGGGTAGAACCTGGAAAACAGGAAAAGAAATTGACATGAAAAGGATTAAAAGCGAAAGCAGTGGGTAGAAAGAGCCAAAGACAAACACCATAAAGCAAAAGACATGATTACAAAAGGAAGATAATTCATTCTCCACTGTCCACTCACATATATATATATATTTTTTTTCCTTTTTTTTCTTTCACAATCAAAATGAATCGCCCAATTCCACAGGCCACAACTTTAACAAAGCTTGTGTCCTCATTGCGCTTATTAAAGTTCAAACATTAAATTGTTCAGACGCACACAGCCACAGACACAGCCACGACTCGACCTTCTTCATCTCCTCCCACTATCACATTCACTAATTAATCACTGTGGCCCTGGGCTTGTCCAAAATAAAACGCAAACAAAGTGAGAGTGAGGGACACTACTGCGCAAAGCATTTACTTCTTTTCTTGTTGCAGGCTAACATTCTTTTCGTGTTGCGGGCAACGCAAGTCATCCATGCCTTGCCTGCGCATATGCCCTTAAAAAAGCCTATTCGATCATCATTTGCTCCCCCAGTAGTCGCCTCCACGTGTCATTGTCTGGGACTATTTGGGCTTTCCTTGAGTTTCTTTGGCGAGAAAACGTTACAAGAGTTTAAAAACCTTCATCATATCCTGGTTATCTATATGATCATTGCTTGTTCTCTTTGAATTTTGATTGTTGACTTGACTAGCCATGAGTCTTCATCATATCGTGGGCTTGATCTTAAATCATAGCGATAATAACAACTCATTGTAATGCACGTGCTCCCCACGTACAAGTGATTGTGATTGAATCTGCTTTTAACCTATTTGTATTTGTATTATTTCATCATTGGGATAATTTGCGAAACATAAATCTATCATCTATGTGTGTGTGTGAATTTTTTTTTTTAATTTCAGAATTTTACAAATTACAAAGTTGGTTGACTTGAGTTTTGCTTGTTTCCCTTGAAATGTCAGAATGATAAAATGAATCTTTTTCTTTTTAACCAAAAAAAAAAACATGGGATTTCTTTAATGATTGTTAAAAGAAAAAGAAAAAGAAAACTCTCGTATTATATACATAAGCTGTGTCTAACTCTAACATGCACCGTGTTATATAGAATGACTCTACATGAAAAATAAAGGGCCTTCACATTGAAGTATGAAGACACCATAATAGAAGGAATTTTTGATGGAAACTTTAGATGGTCAATAAAGGAGAAGCAAAGACAATAATCTAAATTCAAAATTATTTCCTCTCCCTAGCTTGGCACCAACGCACTACAGTACTCAAGTCCAAAAGCTTCTTGGTCGTTTTAATTCACTATGAAACTTCAGGGCCAAATATTAATTACTTAATTTAAAGCTGATTGGGAGAATGTTCTTATCAAAAAGACCGTAAAGACCATAATGACCTTTGACATACAAATTAGCAGCAGTTCAACCCTAACACAAAAAGCAAAGAAAAAAAAGTTATGCGTTAATCTTGATGACGATTGTTAAATCTTTGGCCTCGAACGATGCACAAGCTCATAAATAATGCACCGAGCGTCTTTATTATTTTTATCCTTTTTGACTTTATTAAGCTTTAGTCAATTAGGTCCCTCCAAATAGAGGATTTGAACTGTAATAAGGCCAAATCCAATTGGCCCTTCTCTTTCGAGGCAAAATTCTGGGGTTTTGTGCGCTGGTTCGTCCCCTCAGGAATTGGAATCCAAAGGGGGCATGCTTGTGTTGTGAGCTCAGAGCTCGGTGCTTTAGCCCAAAAGTTGTTGATATTAAGAATCATCTTGACCCTATCTTTTTTTAATGGCATTACCATCAATTAGAAACGAAATATTATACATAGCCCTCCGTAGATTCTTAATAAATATACGAAGTTTATTTTTCTTAATCAACTGAATTTAAAACCAAAACATTCTATTATTAAAGGGTCGAGTTACGTACGTAAAATTAGGACCGCAATGAAAAATGGGATCACGTCAAATCTTATTCCACGGAGATCGGAGGCCCACGACACCTAACATCTTAAATAGAGATGCCGTAGCAATCATAATAAATTTGTGGGATGCATGATATAATTAGATGCTATTAAATACCCTCTGCAAATTTAGGCTGCTTCCATGAGAGTGTTTGGTCCCACAAATAAGGTAATTGGTCAAAATGAAGTAAAAATTCAATGACATAAGGGCCTTACCAAATTTCTAACTAAAATTTACGAGCTAAAATTAAGATTGATCAAAGAAAGAGAGTTGGCCAGTTGGGTATTGATGGAGAACTCGGACTTTTATTTAAATTATTTCTTGTTTAATCAAATCCCTCTTGAAATAGTTGACTAAATGTCCAATTTTCCCCTTTTTTTGGTTGTTAGTAGAGCCTAAAATGCTTTAAAAATGATGGAAAAATAAAACAATTAGTTAAATTTCGCATCAACTTGGTGTGCCTATCTATAATGTAAGATTTGTTCTGATCATTATTTGTCTTCTCTACATAAAAAAAATACCGATGATTATCTTAGTCCTGACATAGCCAAAACCAAAACAAATAAAAATAATTAATACCCATCACCTGCCAAAAGCCACACCCAAGCAGTACTTCAATTCATACATTAAAAAAATGTTTGTCACCAGACAATTCTGGATTTAAGCTCTCTGGTATTTTAAAATGTCCATAATGTATGATTTGATACTTGATGGAGCAAATGACAGTGGACAAGAATAGTTATTAATTAATATCTGCAATGGAGCACCATATAATAAAGCCAATCAATGTAGACACAGAAACAACAAAATTGTCAACAGGAAGAAACCACATTTCAAGAAACTATATTTCAAGAAAAAGCAAAAAAAATCTTATTTTGGCCCTTGTTGTAGCTAGTAAAGTTGTACAATTTTCATGTATCAAATAGACAAGGCCAAAATTCCAATAAAAAAACTGGCAGCAACTGAGAGTGTATTTACTGGTGAATGAAGTAAACTGGGGGATTTCAATTTTCAGGGAGGGTGCAGGGTGCAAGCGTCTGGGTGGTCTTGTTGTGGGATTGGACCTCTAGGAAGTTTGCCAAGTTGGACAGAAAACAGCTTTTACAAGCCAGCTGATTATTTGACTTCTAGCAAGGACTGTCGATGGAGGGGAAAAATAAAAATCCTTTTCAAAAGGGTCCCCACTACATGACAACCCCCTAAAATAAAATAACAAAAATTAATTTTAAAAAATTAAAACAAACCGAACAAAATGCTGAATAATTAATTAAAAAACTGTAAAAACCACTTGCATTTGGTTTGTGAAAGTCAATGTCCTTTCTCACTGTTTGTTAAGGGCGGTCATTGTGAAAACTGAAAAGATTTTGAGAGAGAGAGAGGGTCAATGTGATTGGTGAATGGTGATATCTCAATACCAGAGTGCCTTTGGATTTACTTCCTCAAAACTTATTAATGAGCATTTGATGCATGTGAAGGGTTCCCTTAGCTTTTATTTCTCTGTTGCAGTGAACCCAGAGTGAGAGTGAGAAAGAAAAGAAAAAGAGGGAAAGAAAAAAAAAACTTGAGAGAGAGATAAAGAAAAAGAGAGGGCTTTTGTTTTGGGGGTTCTCAAGCTGGAGTCTTTGGCTTTTTATTTTGTTTAAATCATATTCCTTCTACATTTTTTTTTAAATCTTTTTATTTTTTTTAATGTCATCCCCTTGTTTGCGAGAGCTTCTTTGTAGATTTTGGGATCTGGTTTTTGGGTTCTAGGGTTGGAAACTTTGACTCTCTCTCTCTTAACCTTTCTCTTTCATGGGTTTTGACTTTCTTTTATCAGTTAAATTCTGGGGTCTTTTGTGGGTTTTCACCTGATATTTGTTGAATTTGGTCCTCCGATTCGCCAAGTGTTAACATTTCTCTGTTCTTTGTTGGTTCTTTGATTCTCAATTTGTAGCTGGGTTCTCGAAGATTGTTCATTCGTAGGGCTTTCTTGATCTGGTTCAAGATCTGTTCTTTTTCTGTTTTCTGGGTTCTGGCTCATTGGATGGGCTAAAAAGCGGAAATTTTTTATTTTTTCTTTTTGGTAGAATTTCGGCTGGTTTTCGGGTTTTTCTGCGTGAAGATTGGTTCTTGAAGCCCACCATTGATGCATCTTTCACTGTGGAAACCGATATCTCACTGTGCTGCTCTAATCTTGGACAAGAAGAGCAGCAGGAGAAAAGATGGGTCTGATTCCACAGTTGATATTAAGAGGAACCCATCGATTCTCCGAAAACTTGAAGAACACAGGCTTAGAGAAGCTCTTGAAGAGGCCTCAGAAGATGGCTCACTCTTCAAATCACAAGATATTGAATCCGAGCCTCTTGCTAATCAAGATGAGAGCTTAGGCCGATCAAGATCGCTTGCAAGACTCCATGCTCAGCGTGAATTCTTGCGAGCAACTGCTTTAGCTGCCGAGCGAGTTTTTGAGACGGAAGAAAGCATTCCTGACCTGAGTGAAGCTTTGTCAAAGTTCTTGACAATGTATCCGAAGTACCAGTCATCAGACAAGATTGATCAATTAAGAGCAAATGAGTATTCACATTTGTCTCCTAAGGTATGCCTTGATTACTGTGGATTTGGCCTTTTCTCTTATATTCAGACTTTGCACTACTGGGAGTCCTCTACATTTAGTTTGTCTGAGATAACTGCAAATTTGAGTAATCATGCTCTTTATGGTGGTGCTGAGAAAGGGACTGTTGAACATGATATAAAGACTAGGATAATGGATCATTTGAACATACCTGAGAATGAGTATGGCCTTGTTTTTACTGTGAGTAGAGGGTCTGCCTTTAAATTGTTAGCCGAGTCATACCCTTTTCATACCAACAAGAAGTTGTTGACAATGTTTGATTATGAGAGCCAGTCTGTGAATTGGATGGCTCAGTGTGCTAAAGAGAAGGGGGCAAAAGTTTACAGTGCGTGGTTTAAATGGCCAACTCTTAAGCTGTGTTCTACTGATTTGAGAAAGCAAATTTCAAGTAAGAAGAGAAGGAAGAAGGATTCTGCTGCTGGTCTGTTTGTGTTTCCTGTGCAGTCTAGAGTTACTGGGGCTAAATATTCATACCAATGGATGGCACTGGCTCAGCAGAACCATTGGCATGTCTTGCTTGACGCTGGGTCATTGGGTCCTAAAGATATGGATTCACTTGGATTGTCATTATTCCGTCCAGATTTCATTATAACATCATTCTATAGGGTATTTGGGTTTGACCCTACTGGCTTTGGATGCCTTCTGATAAAGAAATCAGTGATGGGGAGCCTTCAGAATCAATCTGGACAAACGGGTTCTGGAATGGTGAAGATTACCCCGGAATATCCTTTGTATCTTAGTGATTCTGTTGATGGTCTGGACAGATTGGCTGGGGTTGAAGATGATGAGGTTGTTGCAAATGGTGATAAACCATCTGAAAGTCGCCCAGGGTCGCAATTGCCTGCCTTTTCTGGTGCATTTACGTCTGCTCAGGTGAGGGATGTATTTGAGACGGAAATGGAGCAGGACAACAGCTCTGATAGGGATGGAACTAGCACCATATTTGAAGAAACTGAAAGTATTTCAGTTGGGGAAGTAATGAAAAGTCCAGTCTTCAGTGAAGATGAGTCATCAGACAACTCATTCTGGATTGATTTGGGTCAGAGTCCACTGGGGTCTGATAATGCAGGCCAATTGAACAAACAGAAAATTGCCTCTCCCTTACCTCCCCTTTGGTTTAGCGGCAAAAAGAATCACAAGCGGCTCTCACCGAAGCCAACATGGAAGATATATGGTAGCCCAATTTTTGATGACAAAGAGGCAAACCTTGGCGCTTCTGATGACCGCCATGTGTTATCGTTTGATGCTGCTGTTCTATCAGTTTCGCAGGATTTAGACCGTGTTAAGGAGGTTCCTGAGGAAGAGCAATTTTCAGGAATGACCCATAATTTCCGAAATAACAATAAAAGTCCAGGTTGTCCACGTGTTCAGGAGATTCAAGAAGAACCCTGTATCAGCAAGGACTCCACTGGGTTTGCTCCCAACTCTGTCATGAATGGATCTTGTCTCAATAATTCAAGTTCTTCTTCACAGCATCATGGCCTGGCTAATGGTTTGACTTCTGAGATTTGTTCAGAAGTCAAGGAGAGTGCAATAAGAAGAGAAACAGAAGGTGAATTTAGGTTGTTGGGGAGGAGAGAAGGGAGTAGATATACAGGTGGTAGGTTTTTTGGTTTGGAAGATGAACATCCTAGCAGAGGGAGGAGGGTATCCTTTAGCATGGAGGACAATCGTAAAGAGCGCCTAAGCCATACTATGGAGACAGGAGAAGTATCTGTAACCAGCTTTGATGATGAAGACTATAGCAGCGATGGAGAGTATGGTGATGGACAAGACTGGAACCGTCGAGAACCAGAGATTATATGCCGGCATCTTGATCATATTAACATGTTGGGTCTTAATAAGACCACTTGCCGTCTGCGGTTTTTAATCAATTGGCTTGTGACCTCATTGCTGCAACTAAGGTTCTCTGATTCAGATGGGGAGAGCAGAGCTCATCTTGTTCATATCTATGGCCCAAAGATAAAATATGAAAGGGGTGCAGCTGTGGCCTTCAATGTGAGAGATAAAGAAAGGGGTCTGATAAATCCAGAGGTTGTTCAGAAGCTAGCTGAAAAGGAAGGCATCGCCCTAGGCATTGGTTTTCTTAGTCACATACGGATCTTGGATAGTCCAAGACAGCAAGGTGGGTCTTCGAGTCTTGACGATACTACACTGTGCAGGCCAATGGACAATGGCCGACATGATGGGAAAGGAGGGTTTATACGGGTAGAGGTTGTCACAGCTTCTCTAGGCTTCCTGACGAACTTTGAGGATGTCTACAAACTGTGGGCTTTCGTGGCCAAGTTTCTTAACCCAGCTTTCGTCGGAGAGGGTGCACTTCCAACTGTAGAAGAAAGCTCTGAGACATAAGATGGGATGGATGATCTTATTCTGGTTTTGAGGAAGATCAAATCTCTTCTGCCTAGAAAATCATCGGGGGAGACATCTGTGAGTTGAAGCAAAAGTTTTGGATGCCCCAGACAGGATCTGCGTGGCTGATTCTTTTGCTTTTCCTCATGACTATTTATATTGGTTGCAAGGCAGGTGAATTTCTTCATTCATGTTTGTTGCTTGAAAATTTTCTTTTTCATCTTTTGGGTACTTGTAGAGTTGGCTTAAGATATATGTATCATCTGGAAAAGTCATGCCGTCATGGTGACCTGAAAAACAGAATTACATGGGCAGAGTGGTCTACACTTGATGTCTTGCTCATGTCCTATACAGAATTGAATTTCTTTCTGTTGTAAACAATTAGCTTATTGTGCTTGCTGCAGTTTAATATATATATACAGTAGCATGTTCGCCACTACTCCAATTTCAGTTTGCGTATTGGTGATTGTCTAATTGAACTAACAACCCAATAATTTATTTTGACGAGCAAGTGAAAAACAGGAGTTAGGACTTGTTAAATGGAACTTTTAGAAGAATGTTTCTTCTGAGACAAGTAGTTTAAATTTAGATGCAACTTGCTCATGTGTTATCTTATCAGGACGAGAAGGAATTATTGGAAACTGACGGGTGGAAGTTTGGTGTTTGAATTTTCTGTAGTTTAGGGAGCATAGCAAGGAATGTGTAGCTACTAGTGAACAATGTTCAATTTACAGGGAATTATGATAGTTTTGTGTATGATGCGGAGCAATTAGGAATGCCTAGCATCTGATAAAGCTTCATATCTTTCTGGTTGCTTTAGTAACCTTGTTCTTCGCATACTTGGGTACCATGATTTGCAGGAAAGAATGGTTGGTCTCGTGACACTTCAAGAACAAGAGCTGAGTTTTAACATGAAATCTATCCACAAAAAAAAAAAAAAACATGAAATCTAGATCACAACACCAGCTTAATTTTGGGTCTAGTTCTTTTCTCGGCTTTGAATTAATAACTTTTTTGTTTACAAATTCAAGTTGAACTGGCTTAAGCGGTTGGGACGGACAAAGGATAGCTTATTTAAAATTAGGCATGAATGAAACGGTGATACGGTGTGAACAGGATAGGGATATTATTTCATTCTCTGCATGATGCATCTCATCTCATCATCAATTCCAGAGTGAAGGAAATCAAAGTTTGTTTGATGGGGCCACTTTCTCGCAGTAATTATCACAATTGGGCCATATCCATAAAGTTTGTTTCCCACAATGATAATGCTGAAGTTACAACTCATTTTGCTTCTCTTTCTTTTGGGATTTTGGTGGAAGCTCGAGTGATTCTTTTAACATAAAGTTGGTATTTTGCGAACATGGACATTGCCAACTTTATTTTTATTTTGAGGCCAGCTCAATGCAAACTTCCTTTGAAAACATGATAATAATGATCAAACCTGCTTAACAGTATAAAGAAACAAAACAAGAAAACCTAACCCGATCTATATTTAACACTTCAAGTATGATTCATAATGGAAATCTTGTATACTTCCCAAAAGATTGCATTAATGAGAAAGCATAGCAATATTTGAAAATTATTCTGAAAGCACTTGTGCGGAATCTGTTTTCTGAAGGGAACTTCAACTATTTAAGTGGTAGTTGGTGACAATGAAAAGTTGACGAACTTCAGCCAGTTGAAGACGCAGTCGCCCGCAAAAAGATAAAACTAAAGGATTTTTGAAGATTTTGCATATCTTCATCAGGAAATATTTTTCATGCAAATAAATGAACAAAAAATGGCATCTGCGAAGCCTGTCCACTTCTATAAGCCATTATTGTTTGCTTCTCTTCATCAAGTATCAATGAATAAGATACGTTGACATGTACAGATAACCAACTTCCAATATGAATACAATTTAAAAGGTGTAATGCGTACACCATTCAAAACGCTTCCTTTCTTAATTACATTGGTCACTTTTGCAAAAGGAACTAGATCATTCAACATCGAAAACCTGTGGAATCAATTGCACAGCCACCATATGGAATTGAAATACTGAAAGTGATCCAGTTTTCAGGCACTGATTGGGAGCTGCTTTATACAATAGATGGCCAATTTGGAATTTTGTAACTATTGCAGAGATGAGCCATCCCACCTATCTAGCATCCCTATAAGCATGGAAATCAACTGGTAAAGCCAAATTTATGACTCCATCATTTTTATGAGAAATGCAGTTTCCAGTGCGGACTCCTTGCACTGCAGATATCTGTTTTCTTCCACTATATCTGTTGTTAAATTAAGCAGTATAGGATGTTTGGGATCATAAATAGTAGTTTCACGTACTCTTGCAACCCATTTTGCAGCTTCCCAGACCCCAAATCTGAAAACGTGCCAAACATTGAAGATTGGTGACATTGCAAACATTAAGAAAAGGGAAAGGAAAGAAGCAAATGTAAAACAAAATATTAAAGCAAATGTAAAACAGAACATTACGCTTCTAGATGGCCGAAAAGGATAATCCATTTGCTGTAAAGATACGAGCAAACTTATCTACTAATTGACGGAAAACATTAAAACATTCAGTACAAAAGGCCTACAGCAGCCATTAATTAGGAACATAAAGACTAGATTTATTTTCTCATGAAAGTGATGCAAAAAGAATCTTATGTCTTCTCATCAGGGAACAAAAAGTGTCCTCATCCAAATCGATTGGTACAACATACCCGATTACCTCATTCAATAATCTGAGCGGAAATAATTGCAAATGATTTAAGGCCAACTTCCTCCTAAGCATGCTCAAATTTGCTTGAACTAGGTCTAATTACGGCAGATCAAATGATTAAAAACCTATAAAATCTTAATAACCTATAAAATCTTAAATAATCAGACATGAAAATTGAAAAGACAGTAAACTTCCATACACAATCTTGGCTTCCAATAACAGCACCTTGTAAATAATAGTTACAAGGTTAGAGAAATGAAGAATGCACATGGATAAAAGGAAGCTTGCAAAGGTGATCATCTTACTACCGTATATTTTAAAAGATAACAAGAGCCTGACTTATATTATTAGGAAATATTACCGTGTATTGAAAGATGAAGTTACTAATACAGCTGGATATAATACATCCTTCTGAATATTATCATAGGGAGAATAATTCTGTATGGCATGAAAATCATCAATGTCTCCAGGGTACCCAAACTCTTCATAATCAGCAGCTATAAGTGGTAAAATGGGATAGAGAAGAGTGTTGGTTGCATCAAGGAATGGAACCTGAAACGGATAAAGATATTATGAGTTTTATGTATAGAAAGAAAACCATCTCAACTCCGAATTCAGTCCTGTTCAAAAAATAAAAAGTGGAGCCTTAGACAAATTTCAGAAGATATACAACAATATTCTTCCTCAAATTTTACACTGTGATAAGTAACGAGATGAGAATTGTGCAACAAGAACAGGAAAGTATCTTCATTTATACCTCCAAAACAGCTGCACGAAATAAATCGGGGCAACAATTGATGGCTGCAGCTACCAGAAGTCCTCCAGCACTATATCCCCAACCAGCAAGCTTGTCTTCTTTCACAATTTCTTTCTCAATAAGGAACCGGGCACAAGAGATGAAATCTTTGATGGAATTCAGCTTCTTTGTACGTCTGCCATCATGATGCCATTTCTTTCCTCCACCACCTCCACCCCTGGATACAGATTGTCAAAGCCATTGCATTACAATTTAAAAGATAGGTCATCACTCATCAAAATGCATAGTAAATACAAAAAGGTCAATTTCATGGAAATAATTAATACTCCATAAGAGGACTTTGAACACGAATGAAGAGGCCGCTAAAATGAGCCCAAAAAAAAAAAGCATTAATAGTTACTTTGAAAACAGACCTGACATCAGCAAATGCAATGACCCAACCACGATCAAGAAGGCTTTTCAACTCACTGCGCCATCGCTTGTCAAGTAATTCACCATAAGCTCCATGACCATGAAGCAACCCGGGATTTTGGTTCTCCTTTTTATATTTGGGGGAATATATGATTGTTAAAGGAACCGAAATCCCATCATGTGAAGGAACATCATATTGTTCACAAGAATAGAACTCAGATAGATCATTCCACAAGTTATCACTGTCAGATTTGAGTTCATTCACAGATTCTCCACTTTTAGCATTCAAAGATATGGTTGCAGAAGAGGCTGTTCCATACAAAATTCTAGTTCTTTCGCGAAGCATATTCTGCTGTTGAATAATATTCCACTTACCATTCGATAAGTCGTAATCAACCACAGCATCAGGCATCTGTAAAAAAGTCGGAACAATGAATTTGATAGGAGACATGTTTTTTTCCTCATCTAAAAATGAATAACAAGCTGCTGCATAATCTACCATATAGTATAACTTTCATTTCTATGAACCTATGCTAGTGTGATGGGCTTGTTAGAGCGAAGTTCAAATTTCCGCCATTAATACCTCAAGAAATCAAATGACATTAGCTTTTTCTTTTTTTAAGTTGTTAAAATCTACAAATTTACTACAATCTGAAGTAGGGAGTCTAGATATAGACAGTGGTGGCACAACCCATAGATCTACGGAGTATTAGCTCTGAATATTCAGCATATATATAGACTCCCTACTTCAGATTTTAACAAATGTTTACAGAGATATATCTACCGCATCCAATTTTTTGGAAGGGATAGAAATGAGCTCCTGTTTTGGGGGTTGGGGTTTTGAACTCACACCCTAAAATTGTCGAGGGTATGAGTTCACAACTGGGCTTGCCAGTGACATTAATTGAAAACAAAAAAGTTTCAGAATATGTTATCAGTTCAAGAAAGGAATGAATTTACAAGGGGCACTGTGTATGCTAGTGGTCCAAATAACAGCACATATGGTTCCCCATAAACAAGACATTTAGAAATGAACCGGTAGCCAATCTTTGTTTTTGACTAAATACACGTGATGTGAAAATAGATTGCAATAGAATCATGCTGAAACCATCATCAGAAGGGAATGGTAACAAAGCCTGACATACCACAGGTGATGATATTGTAAAACGCATAGTTGAAGAGTAGTAGTCATAGTTTGGTCCTGGTGCAATTTGAGACACACATTTTGGAAGAGGAAGGAAATGAGGATGAAGCTCCTTCAGATGAACTACTCCCTGATATGATAACCAAAAAATTAAGCAGTACATCATTGGACTCTAGATAAAAATGTTGCAACCATAGTATACTATGCATAAAACCTCAAGATAATCATATTTATTGTCTCACCTTTCCAGCTGGCAAAGGTAGAGAAACCGAGCAGAGTCTATATGTTCGACCTTCCCTTAAAATAAGTGCCATATGTGTTTTGCAGAAATCAACATCTTCTACAACTAAACCTTGGTCATCGATGAATACACTCTGAAGTAAATGAGATAGTGGATGACTAAAAGAGTATTTGAAGCTAAAATAAAACATCCTAACAAACATTCACTAAAGAAAGTAAGCCCAAAAAAGCATTGAATTGGAAGTCACATTCGCAACAACAAAATCTGCTTTAGTCTTTATAGTCTGAATGAGCCAAAAAAAAAAAAAAAGATTTAACTACGAACCTCCCAAGTTCGTGAAGGAAAGGAAGCATCAACAGGACACCGAAGAAGATAATGATTATCAACTTCTTGACCTTCTTTGGCAGCATCTGTAAATAAATAGAGGAACCCTTCATGATGCTCAACTATGCAGTGGGCTAGACCTTCACACTCCCAAACTAATGTCAAGCCAGAAAACGGATCAGCTGCATTGATCAGAAAGACCTAAAAGATGCCCCCAATTATCAAAGAACTTACAATTATTGTAACTAATGTTAAACGATTTTAAGTTGACTACAAACTGTATCAAATTGATACCTTTGAAAATGTGGTGGAAAATGTATGTACGCACAAAAAGTGGAAATCTTTTGTGTGTCTAATGTTAACATAAACATTTTCATTGGATTCCTCTAGAAGTAAAGCGTCTTCATCAGTTGATCCAATTATGCTACAGTAAATCCTGGTAATAAAATAAAATTTCTCAGCTCTATAATTCAATAGCCAAGAGAACATGTTAAAATGATAAAACACAAGGATTTATGTTCACTAACTGGTATGGCCTCTTAGTTTGATCAGTAACAAGATAGATCAATGCCTGACCATCCTTTGCCCATGCTATGTTTGACACCCGAACTGCTTGAGGCTTGCTACATAATGCACCTGAGTTTAAATTCCTCACAGATAATGTAAAGTAGTCATTATCCTTGTCGTACATGGTGTATGCAAGAAACTTGTGATCTGGGGATACTTCTGATAATTCTTCATAAGCATAACCTATAAATAAAAATAGGTCCAGAAAAGAAACTAAGAAGCAGCAGATGATGTTATAGTTCATCATTCATTTCCTTTTCTACCAAAAATAAATAAATAAATAAATAAATAAAGAAGAGAAACTAAGAACCAAAGAGCTTTTTGGAAGAAAAGGAACATTAGAGTAGTACCTCCAAATCTCTCGGCTTCTTGATTGTAATCAAGCAACTTCTGCTCAATTTTCTTGCCAGAGGTAAAATCAAACCCAGCTGCTGGAGACTTGTGAGAAATGAATTCTTCATTTAAGCTTACCAATCTACGACACAACACCGGATACTGCTTTCCTTCTTCAACACGCCGATAATACAACCTGCGGTGATGAAGATCACCTTCAAATAGTAAAAGGACCATTCAGATTCTGAAACAATATTCAGATCCTGAAACAGAATAAATAATGATCCATCTGGATGATTTGTGATTATAAAAAGTGAACGCTTCCTAGAAGAAGGAAGGAAAATGTACTCACAGCAACTTTCTAATACTATTTCCTCTGCTAAAGTCCCTTGATTTCTAAAAATTACCTACCTCAAAATTCTGTTTTTCTTAGAAACCAGATGGCTGAAAGAATCTCACAAAATTATCATAATTTAAATAATTAGTAACCAGAACAAATTACCAAAATTACACGGTTAGCTTGATATGAGCTTTAGTTGTCAGATATTCATGCTTCTAGAAAACCAAAGAAACATGAGATTTATATTTTTCTTTGCATTCCTTCTAGTGCATCCAAACTGCATGTGAAACTAATCATCAAACAATTGATGAAACACATGGCATTCATTTAGCACCAACTAATAAAGCATCAAACAGGCTAATAACATGTTTTGAGAGTGTTTTCGGCAGTGACATAAGAGCTTTTGCACTTACCATATAGTGTTAATAGGTGATTTTCCACACTCTTTAAGACAAAAGAACCTTCACACAAAGCACTTTTGAGCGAAAGTGATTTCTGTTAAAGACACTCCAAATGCATCCTAATTTATACTTGGAACACATTTTAATTTTGTTCAATTCTTTAAGAAATTCGCACCAGCTCTAACACGTACCAAAGTTTCCACACATTTTCCCCAAACAGCGGCTTAATTCGTGTTCATTTAGTAGCATCTGCGGAAAGAAAAAGATGAACGCGAGAGGAGAGATGAGAGAAATGTGATCGTATTAATAATACCAGGGGCCCCAGCGGAGGGGAGGAGTAGAAAGCTCAAAAGCCAAGCGAGAGGCCATCTCGGACTGGAGCTTAGATTGGAGTCTCTCGGTGTCGGACAAAACGGCTTCGGTGTACTTCTCTTCTTGCTCCATGTACATGTCCATGTGTCGCATCGCCACCTTGTCATTCAGGCTCGACATCCAGCTGTACGGATCTTCCCACGTGTGGTCATGGAACGTGAACCTCTGTGGTTTTTTTGGGGGTTTTGGGGGCGACGGCGCGGCCGGAGGTCTCGGCGGTTTTGGAGGCTTGTAGTGGCGGACCTGGGTTAGAGAACCGTGGTTATTGTAGAAGCAGCGGATGGCCCGTAGCAGATGGCGCATAGTGGTGGGACGTCTTGTGTAGGGTTCAGGGTTTAACGGCACGGCCTGAGGAAAAGATTTTGGCACTCACTCGCTTTTGAGTCTTTGATGAGTAAATTATAATTAATGAACTTTTTAACACTAATAATAAATTATATTAAAATGACTAGAAAATGCGGTTATACAATACCGTAATTAATTATATATTATCTCACAATTACTCCTGTGAAAATCATATTATTTGAAATAAAATTTAAGAATATTTAATTCTGCTCTTTTCAAAATCAACAAAAATTTATGTCTCTGTGTGTGTATGTTGCCTTTAATCTATCATTGTGCCCATGTTTCATAAGAGCAAGGCCAGGTAAATTTAGGCATAGATACTTTGCATACAATACAACTCGCTCTTTGTCCCAAGAAGAAAAAAAAGCAATCTTACACAAATTGAGCTTTTCAACTACAGATTTACGTGCTCCTAATCGGAGAAGTTTGATGAATACCGGTGACCGTTGGCTAACAGGTCGAGTCTTAGGAGATAGATGAGATGAAATTTGGCAGTTCCTCAACTTCTGTCGTGACAATGTCAGTAGAATTGGAAAATAGAGGGAATCAGGGGATAGTTGGCCATGAAGATCTTGGGAAGGAAAGTGTTAAAGACACAGAGGATTTTAATATGGAAGACAGTATCCTTGTAACAGGTTGTAAGTCAACATGTGAAAATAAAAATGCGGAGGAGCCAATAACTAGTAATTTGATGCTTGTGAAGGAATCTGATGAGGAGTACAATTGCAGAATCCTAATTGATGCAAAGCGGAGAAGATCGGAAGGTGGACTTTCTATCGGTTTGGGATTAGAAGTCATGCGGAGATTGGTGAGCACTCAAAAAATGGACCAGCGGTGGGACCTGTATCCCAGGCCCACCGACACCAATGAGTTGTTTAAGTTGGAACTGTCGCGGGTTGGGCCACCCACGATCAGTTCAAGTTCTAGTTGAATTGGTCCGTAATAAAAGACCAGATTTTATTTTCCTGATGGAAACTTTATGCTGTAGAGATAAATTAGAAAGTATTAAAATTAAATTAGGTTTTGATGGTTTATTTGTAGTGGATAGAGTGGGTCGAAGTGGTGGGCTCGCTATGCTTTGGAGAAATAATTATATAGTTAAATTATTAAAATTAGTAGAAACTTTATCGATTTTGCTATTGAAGACATTGAAAGGGGCAATTGGAGGCTTACTGGCTTTTACGGATTTCCAGAGTCTTTTCGCAGGCGTGAGTCATGGAATCTTCTCCGTTCTCTAGCTTATTCTTCGTCACTTCCGTGGGTCTGCCTTGGGGATTTTAATGACCTTCTCAGTTCCTCAGAGAAACGAGGGACTCATGCCCATCCACAGTGGAGGTTAAACGGTTTCCAAGCTGCCGTGTCTGACTCAGGCCTAATCGATCTGGGTATGGATGGTCATCCATTCACGTGGGAAAGGTCGCGGGGTACTGATGCTTGGGTTGAAGAAAGGTTAGACCGAGCTCTCGCTACTCCTGCTTGGGTTCGTCTTTTTCCGCATGCAAAGGTCTTGTGTCTTGAAGCTTCAAGTTCTGATCATCTTCCAATCTTCTTGGATGTAACTCCTGTGATTTTGAATCGTCGGTCTATGAAATTTCGCTTTGAGAACTCTTGGCTAAGAGAACCGGATTGTGTTAATATTGTTGAGAAGAGTTGGTCTTCGACGTCTGGTCTTCCCATTCTAAGCAAGCTTTTGGTCTGCAGTTCAGATTTAGTTCGGTGGGGCTCTCATCGTATTCGTGATTTTAAAGCTCAAATTAAAGATTGCAAGGATAAAATGAATCAGTTTCGGGGCAAGCGTGATGAAGCTAGCTTGAACAAGTTTACTGTAGCTCGAGACAGATATAACGAGCTCCTTCATAGCCACGAAGTTTATTGGAAGCAGCGTTCGAAGGCGTTTTGGCTTCGGGATGGTGATTCAAACTCAAAATTCTTCCATTCCATGGCCTCAGCGAGGAGGCATACGAATATCTTAGCCAAGCTTCGCAACCAAGAGGGGCAATGGTGTACTAAAAGAGAGGACGTAAATGCTTTAATTGGTGAGTATTTCACGACTTTATTCACTGCAGGCCATTGTTTATATGATGATGTGATTAATTGTGTGGAGCCTAAGATTACTGATGCACAAAATCAATCCCTTCTGGAACCTTTCTCTGTTGAAGATGTTCGAATTGCAGTTTTTGATATGCATCCAGATAAATCCCCTGGACCTGATGGGATGAATCCAGCCTTTTACCAAAAGTTTTGGCATATTGTGGGTACTGACATCACTGAGGCGTGTCTTAGGTTTATTCGAGATTGTTCTTTCCCTGATGGTCTTAATGAGACTTCTATTGTCCTCATTCCTAAGAGGAAACAACCAGAATTTTTGACTGATGTTCGGCCAATTTCGCTGTGCAATGTTCTCTACAAAATCATAGCCAAGATGCTTGTTAACCGCATGAAGATGGTCTTAGGATCGATAATTTCTGATTCCCAGAGTGCCTTTGTACCAGGCAGAACCATTACCGATAATGTATTGATTTCGGCTGAGATAATGCAGTTTCTTAAAAGAAAACGTCAAGGTAAAGAGGGATTTGCTGCTTTAAAGATTGACATGTCCAAGGCGTATGATCGGATTGAATGGGAGTTTCTCAGATCGATGTTACTGAAATTGGGTTTCGCAGTTGATTGGGTTAATCTTATTATGCTTTGTGTCACTACAGTTACTTATAAGATTACTCGGGAAGAAGTGGAGCTAGGCCCTATTGTGCCAAGCCGAGGTCTGAGACAAGGAGATCCGTTATCGCCATATCTATTTATCATTTGTGCAGAGGGGCTGAGTTTATTGATAAATCATTATGAGAGGGCAGGGATGATCCATGGGGTTCGAGTTGCTAGAAGTGCTCCTTTTGTTTCTCATCTCTTTTTTGCTGACGACTGCTTTCTTTTCTTTAAAGCTACTGTCCAGGAGGCTTACCTAGTTAAAAATATTTTGGCAAAGTATGAAGCAGCTTCAGGGCAGCAGGTGAACTACAATAAATCATCAGTTTCTTTTAGTAGAAATGTGGCTGAGGATGCTATTAATAATATTTGTAACCAGCTGGGAGTTGTAGCCACTCCAGATCATGGCACTTATCTCGGCCTACCATCTTTTGTTGGCCGCAGAAAGATTGATATTTTCAGATACATCAGGGACAGAGTTTGGAAGAGAATTCAAGGGTGGCACCAGAAACTTCTTTCTAGAGCTGGAAAGGAAATTTTGATTAAAACTGTGGCACAGGCCATGCCTAATTATGCTATGCAGGTTTATCTCCTTCCCCTCGATCTTTGCCGGGAGCTTGAAAGGATGATGAACTCTTTTTGGTGGGGCAATAAAAAATATGGCAGTGGTGGAGTTAGTTGGATGCACTGGGGTAGGCTGTGTAAACCAAAAGCTTATGGTGGTATTGGTTTTAAACATCTTCATAAATTCAATATTGCTATGCTAGGAAGACAAGGCTGGAGACTATTGACAAATCCAAATTCGCTTGTGGGCAGAATTTTCAAAGCTAGGTATTATCCTAATGCCTGTTTCGCCCAAGCAAAGCTGGGAAGCAACCCGAGTTATGCATGGAGATCGATTTTGGCTGCTCAGAAGATTTTGATCCAAGGGAGTCGTATTCAAATTGGGAATGGTCAAAGCATTACAATTGGCTCGGCTCCGTGGCTGCCTGATCGGGAGAATGGCTTCATCACAACTAACCTTCCAGAGACTTTAGCTTTAGCTCCTGTGAGTAGTCTTATGGTTCCTAATCAACGACGATGGGATTATGATCTTGTGACAGATGTGTTCAACAGCAGAGATCGAGACTGTATACTTAAAGTCCCTCTTAGCTCTCGGCATGCTTGTGATACTTGGTATTGGCTCCCCGACGCAAACGGAATATACACTGTTCGAAGTTGCTATAAATGGATGGACATGATATCTGAACCGCCTGGTAGTGGAGTTTGGAGTAAGATTTGGAAGCTGTCTGTGCCTGCCAAAGTCAAGAACTTTCTGTGGCGAGCTGTGGCAAATGTGGTTCCCACCGCTGACAACCTTATCTGCCGTCGAGTCGAGGTACATCCTTATTGTACTATCTGTAATGCATCTCATGAGACAACTTATCATATCTTAGTTGATTGTCCTTTTGCCAAAAATTGTTGGATGATTTCCCGGTTGGTTTTGCTGGAAGTTTTGTTAGTTTTGGTGCTTGGTTGGATGCCCTATTTACTCGTTGCAGTGTTGATGATTGTTGTCTTGCTGCAATGATTTGTTGGGGCCTTTGGCAGAATCGAAATAATAAGGTTTGGAGGAATAGAGTAGGCAGAGTGCCTCAAGTCCTTAACAAAGCTGGCCAGGACTTATTTCAATGGCAGAAGGCTCGTCACCTGAGTCACTTTTCTCAAGTGTCTGAAGATTTAAACCTTGGCTCTATTTGCTGGAAACGCCCTCGAATTGGTTGGTTTAAATGCAATGTGGACGCCGCCATTTCCCGAGCTACTACTAGGATAAGCTATGGAGCAGTTATTCGGTCTTCTGAGGGTAACTTCATTGCTGCAAAATGTGATTCTTTGATTGGAAATTTTGAAGTTCGAGAGGCAGAGGCTTTGGGTGTGCGTGAGGTCTTGAGTTGGCTTAAGAACACAAAATTCTTCCCTGTCATTCTTGAGACTGATTGTTTACAAGTCTTCAATGCTTTACTTGATTCCAATAACTATCAGAATGGGTTTGGTCTTGTTATTTCTGATTGTAGAGCCTTGGCTCATTGCTTGAAAGATGTTACCTTTTCCTTTGTAAGAAGATCTGCGAACACCGTCGCCCATACTAGGGTGGGATGTTTCTTTGTCGTCGTCCGGGTGAATGGAGACATGTTCCACCACCCTGGTTATTTCCTCTTTTATCTAATTAATGAAATTTCCCTTTTCTTCAAAAAAAAAAAACTACAGATTTACGTATAAACATTGAAATAACAATTAAATTTCAACATTTTCTGTCCTTTTTGACGTAATTCTGGAGAGCATGTCTTTTGTAATAGGTCGTGATTTACACATGGCCTCAAGTGGCACGGCTTTAGATAGGGTGAGCCCAATCGCCTCAGTCATGTCAATTTCTTCGTCACCAACTTTTTCCCACTCAAAACATTGGATCAAGGACCCCAGGGCCAAGCCTATAATTCGTTGGGCCAGGCTAGCCCCAGGACACGCTCTTCTTCCCATACCAAATGGCAAAAACTTTCGGGCTTCAGATTCCCCATTTTGAAACCTTTCGGGCTTAAAAGTTAATGGATCAGCCCACAATGTTGGGTCTCTATGAATAGCCCATGCATTGACTAATAGCATGGTGTCGCGTGGCATAGTGAAATCTCCGATCGGGCAGACATGGGATGACATGTGAGGTAATAGAAGCGGGGCCGGTGGATATAATCTATGAGTCTCGGATATTATGCTTTGAAGATAAGGTAGCTTGGGAAGATCTGATTCATCGATCAAGTGTTGGTGACCAAGGCGAGTATCCAATTCAGCTCTAGCTTTCTTCAAAATATCAGGGTGATTAAGTAAATTGGACATGGCCCATTCTAGCGTGATAGCAGACGTATCAGTTCCAGCAACGAGCATGGCCTGTTGGTTATTAAATAAAAATTAAAAATTAAAAATTAAAAGCAAACGTCAATGGAGGTATGAAGGATTAAGGAGTAAATTACCAGAACAAGTGCTTTGATCATCTGGTCGGAGTAGTACTCGGGCTCTGATTTCTGCAGAGAGAGAAGATAACCAATCATGGTGTTTTGGGGAGCCTGCAATCGATGGTCTTGAATCAAACCTTGAAGAAACGCATCCATCTCCTTGCCAAGCCTCAACAACTTGGTTTCGTAATTGCCATAACCAATCCAAGTCAAAAAGGGCAAATGATCAACCGGATGCGAAGACACACAATTCTCGGTTATCTCGGCAATGAGTTCCCGGAACCTGTTAGCCTCCGCATCGTCGGTCACATCATGGCCATAGTACCGCTTCCCGGAGACCATTCTCATGATATTGTTGAACGTTAACTCGGTTAACAGAGGTCTTAACTCTACCTTCTTCTTAATAGCAGAGTGAGGGAGGTTGCGCAGCAGGTGCTTGACTTCATCTTTTCGAATGCTTAGAAACATGTTGAGACGGTTGGATGAGAAGATCTCGAGGGCACATATGCGGCGGAGGTTACGCCAGTGCTCGCCGTAGGGCGCATTCACGATGTTGGCGTAGTTGTACCCTATGTGCTTGCCTGCCAGCAACTTTGGTCGGTTCGCTAATACGATGTCGTGCTTTGTAAAGCACTCTTCGGCTACTGACCCTGACGATACGGCTATCACCAGACGGGATCCGAACCGGAGTGAGATTACTGGACCATACTTTTCGGAGAGGTTGTGGAGAGACCGGAATAGTGGTGGTTTTAGAAGATGCAAATGGCCAAAAATTGGAACACTAGGTGGGCTTGGAGGTAGTTTCCCATTGTTATTTTCTTCTGCTTTTGATTCAAACAACTTCTTCTTCAAAACAAGCAAAAATAACAGAAAAATCGATGTATATATTACCATGCCGCCTGTACCTGTAGCCTCGGATCCCATGGCTGAAGCTAGCCAGCTGCGTTGTGTGTGAGTGAACTCTGATTAATTTTCAGCAGATTCAGTATACATGCTTCTATTATAATATCTATGACTCCTTCGTCTTCTTGGGGTTTTCGCTATGATTGATATATGTGTTTAAAATTTCACAGCCGCATAATTTGACATTTATTTCATATTGTATTGTACTGTTATTGGATTATCTTTTTGTCTTTACTACCTACGGCCTCGTCCACGGGCCTATAGGAAGAGTAGATGAACCATTTCTGGAGCAAACGATGTGTCATTTAATTGGACATTAACTTCATATTCAACGATTCAATCGTTAGTACATTGTTGTTTTCTTTGCGGTTTTGACTTATTCATATGAACAACTAAAATAGTTCACCGTTCAGCTTACTTGCGCCGGCCACCCACCAATAAATAAGGGGTAAGTCAGTAAATCCACGGTGGCCGCCATACTGAATGACGACTAACAATTGTGTGCCAAAGGCTAAAAAATTTCACCCAAAATGTTGTCGTTTTGAATGAAATTTAACGTTTTAAATTTCTGTGTAGTGGAAGTCGATGAGAAGTCGGAGACTTTTTGGGATTTATCTTTGTTTTTTCAATTTTACAATCTGTGAATCTTACATAATATGGGATTTACTCCTCTCCTATTACTCTTCTCTTCATATATTCATATATACATTGTAGAAGCGCCTCACCAAACTCAAAAGTTACAGCAAGAATTAAGAATTATCCAATTCATACTTAATACATATTTAGTTTGTGAAATATTTTTCTTAACACTCCCGTCATATACATGTCAATCTTTTTAACTAGTCCTGATCATATGGTAAAATAATGCATGCTTGGTTGTGCATAAGTTTGGTTCTGATACCATGTTGTTGGGGGTGAGTCTCGGATTTTTAGGTATCCATGTGAATCCACTTGTGCAAAATCATCTATAAAATCGAACGAAGGATTAAGGGTCCTTTTGAGATTACTTTTTAAGAGACATAAAAGTAATTTTGAAAATCTAAAAGTTTATTTTAATATTTAGTAAAAAAATCAAAATCACTTTTGTCAAAATTAGCCCCTCCTACAGCTGATTTTGAAAAGTAGGAAAAAAGTAATTTTTAGATTCTGATTTTGAGAATCAATTTTAAAAGTAATTTTTAGATTCTGATTTTGAGAATCAATTTTACTCTTTAATACAATTTCATAAATATCCTTAAAATTATTAGCTAAATCCAAAATTATCTTTATTCAAATTGGAAACAAAATAAATATTTTAATAATTTTTTATTATAATTCATCAATATAAATTTATTAATATCAATTTATTGGTCGAATTATTATTAAATTTGTTTCACTATATTATTAATTTAATTATCAATTGTTTTAAGATAAAAAATAAAAAAGTAAGATCAATATATTATAGATTTTATTTTTAGTAAACATTATTATAATACACAATTAAAAATTATTTTATGTAGATGTTTTTTATATGTATAAGTAAATTTTATCTTATATTATGTATATTTTAATCATTTATTTTCTTTCAATAGTTTAACAGTAAAATTTACCAAACGTGCATAACTGTTTTCAAAACTCATAATACTCCTAAAAACAAAATTTACAAAAAACTTAACTGATTCTCTTTACAGCTGATTATTTCTACAGCACAACTAATAATAATTATTTTAAAAGTTACAGTATTCCCAAATTGATCATAATGATTGAGTGATAGTATCGTTGTTTATAAAGAAAAGATATATTTTATAATTTTTGTGATAAGGTTATTCTTCAAATTTACATTGAAGATAATCATAAATGTATTAAATTGAATCTATTACTGAATTTTTATTTTGATATTTGTTATTTGTTGATATTTTTTAAATTATATTGTTGTTTTAACCCGATCTTTGTTAGATTGATATAGGGTGTTTTTATTCAACGAGTAATAAAAAAAGGTTTGTAGTAAATTATCTTTATGAATATAACCTTTTTAAATCTATTTACTTATTTTCAGAAATACGGCTCTTTACTGACAAAGGGGTAACAGTAGTCCCAACAGAAGGCGGAGATGATATATTTGGTAAATCCCATAAAATCCATACTCTCGAACAATGTGGTTCAAAGCAAACAAGAAAAATTTCAAAGACGTAAAGAAGAAAGACGATGGTGAGAGCAACAAGAAGAAAATTCTCTCCCTCTAACAAAAGCACCGACTCTGAGTTCTTCAAAGTCTATCTCCCCGCTTTTAGTTCCAAGCAACTGGTACTATTCCTTTTAAGCCAATAACAACAATTTACAGTATGTTCTGTTACTGCACAATTATGTGTAATTTTGCCCTCCCTTCAGGGTATATATGCACATGTTCTGTGCGCTTGTCATCTTGATGCTTATTTATTTTTTCTTCTCATTAATTCGGGACAATTGCATGCTTCTGTACCCTTTTGTATGTTTCCCAAATTAATTGTTGATATAAATTAGAATAAGTTATTTATGAATTTTATATGTTGCTAAACCACATGGTGATAATATTTTTGGATTAACTATTATGAAGGCAATACCACCAGCTTTTGCCAAGCACTTGAATGCAACCGTGCCGAAACATGTGATTATCAGAGATTATGCTGGAAGGCAGTGGCGTGGCAAGATGGAAGAAGTTGAAGGGGTCATAGTAATAAAAGATTGTTGGGAAAGGTTTGCATGCGTACATTCTTTGGAACATGGGGACTTCTTAGTTTTTAAGTACAATGGAAGTTCTCTATTTGATGTGAAAATATATGGTATCAACGGATGCCTGAAGGAAGGCACAAAAAATGCATATCACAAGAAAGAAACTCCAATTGCTGACATGAATGCTATACGTGTGAAGAAAGAAATTGGGAGAGAAGCAGAGCAAACTTCTATCATGGATGATCCTTCTTGCAACCAAGACGATTTGGAAATTATGCTTATCTCAAGTGGAAAACGAGGCGGTACAATGTAGACTTGTAGTTACGGATCTTATTTTGAAGGTCAAGGTTTTGCCATATGTTTTGTAATTGTCTGATGTATACTTACTTATACAGGTTCATCTGTGGCAAGTCGAGTGAAAACTAGACTCAGGGATGAAAAAGATACCAGAGAAGACAAAGCTTTTAAAGCTGCTAGGTTTGTTGTCCCGAAGAATCCACATTTTGTGTCAGTCTTCTCTCAGTATTCGAGATATGCTGTGGTGAGTGAGTTTGGAGTCTTCTTTATATCGTGCATTCTGTGTCAACTTCCAAAACTTATTATCTATTTTCATTAAAAAAAAAAAGTAAGAAAGAGTTGTTTTAAATATTTATGCAAGGATAATTAGGTCTCTTATTCATGGTTGCAGCCCCTAATATTCACCAATTTAAATAATTGAGAATTTAGAATAAAGTAAAATTGACATGAGAATAAGTCAAGGAGGAAACTAGAAATATATAACCTGACTCTCGACTACTTTCTAAATTAATAATGTATTAAAGTGTGACTAAAGGCTTAATGATGAAAATTTAGCTAAGAACATGATGGAGGCTAGAGGTCTACAGCTAAGAAAACACCCACGTGAAGTTTGGCGCTCACTGAACTTTGATGGATTACTGGGAAAAAATTGTAGATTAGGGGTGCAGAAGTGGAAGATAGAAGAGGAGACAGCATCATTAGTTTAACTGTTAAAATTTTCTGGAAGGGTTGGTAATTAGCCATACCATGAATAAGGTATTTTATCTGTTACTTGTGTATAAAGTTGTTGGATGTTACATTGTGCGGAAATTTCATTGGTTCAGAGATTGATTGAAGAGACGAAAGAGCTATGAACTTTGTGTCATCAATTATTGGAAAAAAGATAGAAATACTGAAGTACTAGCTGCTTGGGTCGGGGTTTGGTTTAAATTTATGTAGTATTAAAAAAATAATAATAATAACAATAACAAAGTACCAGCCTCTCTGGAATATTTGCATCACAACAAAATTGAGATCACTAGTTTGTGTTTTTAGATCAATATCTTATTGTATGACTATATGAAAGACAAGTGAATGATGCTGCAGCAGACCGTGTGTGCATTTGTTCCCAGTTCATGGTATTAAAGAAGTATAGTATGATATGACATACAGTAATATTAGAATATTTATACATGCACTAAAACATCCAGATATTATAAAATATCATTTAAATTGAATTTAATTTTGTTTTGTTGATGCTTTGCCATTTCTGTCAGATTTCTTTGGTTTTTCCCTTTTACTAGTATTATTATCATTCTGTTTTTTTTTTTTTTCCTTACTTTTTGCGAAAGTAAAGAAATTCATTCTTGTTGATAGCACTATAAGTTATTCTAATTTTAACTATTATATGCATTTTTGGAAGAATTTATTTTTAATGATGTTGCTTGGTGTAGAATGTTTCTGTTAGAGTGGTCAGATCTCATGGCATTAAACTGGAGCCAGAGATGATGCTTCGTGATCAAAATGGAAGAAAGTGGCCTGTGAAGATTTGTTTCAGAACGAATGGTCGTATTGTCATTTCCGGTGGGTGGAGCGACTTTTGGAGGGAGCAGAAACTGGAGACTGGAGACAAATGTGTATTTGAGTTTGTCCTTAGCAGAGGGAATATGAGCAAAGAAATGAAGGTGCAAGTTGTTCGCAAAATGAAGACTTGAATTTCACTAGTCCTTGCCTCTAGCAATACTTTTGTTATGATAGGGAACATTGCTTGGCTCAGGGTATAAGAACTTGATTTTGTTCTAACACTTAATTCAGGAGTAATACTTTTAACCGAAGCACTCTATATTGCTGCTGATCAGTATCTCCATATAGACTTCATCTGTGACTGTACACTTCTTAACTTTGAATTAACTTGGATTTGGAAATTCTTAGATGGTCTCCAGTTTCCTGTGAATGTGATATTTTTCTGTTTCCTTTTTGTTTTCCCAAAAAAAAAAAAAATATCATGGTTAAACTTGTATAGTTGATACCTGGAGTTTCTCGTTTTGATCCCAATTTTCAGGCACAGCCTTAAGTGGATGGAAATGCCATATTTTAGTTGATATAAATCCCAATTTATTCCATGTAGTTAGAGCGGATTGCACAAGGCTGATTTTTTCAAATTATCTTTGCAAGTGTGTTGTACTATACCATCGTGTTCTATGATCTTCCCAAAACCCGGTTGAGTATATTACCCAAAGTCCCAGCTCAGTTGGGTACATTATCCAAAGTCCCAGCTCTGCTTATATATGACGAAACAAATCAGTACATTTCATATGAGTAGGAAAAGTGATATGCCCCACCAGAGGAGGAGCTTTGATTGCCACCCATAGATCCACTACTATAGAATCCCCTGTTGATATCTTTAAGACAAGAAAGTATCAAAATTCAAAATGAAATGAAAGCGGAAAGGATTGCAACCGTTTTCTACGCAATTATGCCAAAACAGGGAAAACATTCTTTTAAGTTAGATAAATATAGAAAGAAATAACAACTTACCGCTCCAGTGATTGACTGAATTATATAACATCTTATATCTCTTCATTGTCCTTTTAGGCTTACTACAGCAAGAGGCGCACTACATTCTGCTTAGTTCTTCTCCTCTATGTGTGGCATTTGCTCTGTTTTCACAGATTTAACCTGTTGGCTGTAGCAAAACAAAGGTTTGCAGAAATTGCAGGACCCGGAAACTGAATATTGTTCACAGAAAATGAAAGTTCCAAGGGACTTCTGAGCTACCTTTGCTAGGATTCATAGAAAACGTAAGGCGAGCTATAAATTTTATATCGGATGTGAAGAATTTTGAAATATTACAGCACAAACTTGTTATCTCAAATCATATTATTTGTTTCTATCCTGATTTCTTCAAAATTCTTTTTCGCCGGTGATGTTATTTGAGATCCATCTTTGTTTTATTGGTTTTGCCGATTAATATTGGTACTATTGACTCTTTAAAGTACTAAAAAGGGCTTGCTAATGAGTTGGGGCCGTCCCACCACCTGTGAGCGACATGGCAGACAATTATGGACCGGTCTTTACTAAAAGATTAGGATCACATAATGCTTTGGTTATGAATAGTTAGGAAGTGGCCAAAGAGTGTTTTACCCTCCACGATAAGGCTTTATCCACCAGACCAGCCATTACTGCCTCAAAACTGCTAGGCTACCGCTATGCCGTGTTTGGTCTTGCTCCTTATGGACCTTACTGGCTTGAGATGCGAAAGATAACTGCAGTTGAACTTCTGTCACACTACAGGCTTGATATGTTCAAGCACATATGGATTTCAGAGGTGCAGACTTCTATAAAAGAGTTGTACATGACTTATACTTTTCGTGCAGAACATGCAGTTCTGGTGGACATGAAGGACTGGTTTAAGAATTTGAAACATAACATCACTTTTAGAATGGTGGCAGGGAGAAGATTCTTTGGAAATATTGATGATGGCAGGAAAGAGCAGGCACTGCACTCCCTAAAATTTATCCGGGATTTCTTAGATCTGTTTGGGACACTTGTGTTGTCTGATGCAATTCGATCTCTTGGTTGGTTGGAAAGGAACTCGATGCTCTTGTTGGAGGATGGCTGGAGGAGCATAAACAGAAGAGACTGAGAAGGAAACGAGGAGCAGGATTTCATAAATGTTATGCTTAACATTCTAGAAGATGTCAAGATATTTTCTTTCGACGCTGATACCATTAACAAAGCAACTAGCTTGGTAAGTACTTTTGCCTTTCAAACCAGAAAAGCTACCACAGTAACTGTGGCTAGTGGCAGTTCCAAACGTGCTCATATTCTCAACATTCTCCCATAATTTATGCCTTGCATATGTTTTTAGCTTTAAAGTGGTAATACTGCTTCTCATTTCAATTAAAGGGCCAAAGTTACAGCTATTAAGGCACTAGATTTTTAGCTGTCTTAAGCATCTAAACAAAGAGAAGAACAGGGAAAAGTTCTTAGGAACACCATTCCAGATCAAGTGACATCGGTTCAACATATCTGGGAAATACAAGGACTTGGCACAGATTTTTTTATAAAGAAGCTTGCAGTGAAGCTCCAACACAATCTGTTGGCTAGTTGATTATACAAATAGGATTGTCTTCAGTAAATTGCACGGTAGTCAATGCTTCGGTTTTCATTCCTTCCCAGCAACCTTCTCCTAATTTTATATTTGGAAATGGGTCACGGTCAATGCTTGATTGATATCAAAATATCATTTTCCACTAAATATCCCATTTCACAATAAAATACTTACCCTAAAATATGTAAGTATGAAATTTTCTTAAGTGACAAACTTTTTACTGTGCGTAAAAGTCAACATGTTGCAAAAACAGGTTGTAAAAATTTGAGTGAAACTCGACACCGACTTACACAAGTACAAAAAAAGAATAAAAAATGCAAGGAGTAGGAATGTTGTTTGTTTCATAACTAAATTGCAAAGTTTACAACTTAAACCTTCAGTTAACAGTCAAGAAATTTAGGGCATACCATCAATCTGAATAAATTTTGTTTTTGTACCTTGATAGTCGATTCGAACTATTTTGAGTGTCAAAAAGAGCATCGTAAAGAGATTTTTCCAGGGTCACCTCACCTCTCATTCCCTGCTTTGCCAGAACTTAATCTTAGCAGCTGACACCGCCGCTGCCCCTCTAATTTGGGCTCTATCTCTACTCCTCAATAATACTCGTGTTAAAAAAGGCGCAAGAGAAACTGGACAGATTTGTTGGCAGAGACAGAAATGTGCAAGAGGCTGGCATTAAAAATCTGCGATACCTCCAAGCAGTTGTTAAGGAAACATTGCGCATGTACACCCCAAGCCCTATTCTTCTTCGTGCTGCAAAGGATGACTGCACGCTCTCAAATGGCTACCACGTTGCAGCAGGTACATCCTTAATGTTGAACATCTGGAAAATCCCACGTGATGAGCGCGTGTGGTCTGAGCCTAATGAGTTCCAACCTGAGAGATTCTTGACTAGCCATGAGGACACCGATGTCTGGGGTCTAAATTTTGAAATGGTTCCTTTTGGCTCGGGAAGAAGATCATGTCCACTGTCCAGGGGTTTCACTAGCTCTCCAAATGCTAAATTTGACAATCGCTAGCTTGTCGCATAGTTTTGAAGGGTAAACCCGTCAAACAAAGCAGTGGATATGACTGAGAGCAGTGGCCTGACAAACTTAGAAGCAACCCCACTTGAAGTTCTCCTTACTCCGCTTCTTGCTTCCTGGCTTTACTCTTAGAACAAATGACTGAAGACTTTGTAATAGTAAGGCCTAGCAGTTACTCGAGGAGATAGCTGGTGGTCTGTAGTATTTGATATTCAAGCTTTGTTGAATGCTTCTATATGTGGATGAGAGTTTACTCTTTTAGTCCTGAAATATCCATAAAATGTAGCTTTCGACGTTTAAATTGACAGGAGCTAGTAAGCAAGAGGATGTACATATCCATAAATTCACCGTCATACCAAATTATAGGTGCATCATATTTAGCATGGGAATCCATGCTCTGGATGCAATACTAGTTTGCCAAACAAGCGAAGAAATGGATGAAGTCTAATTTAAAATATCAAAAATCTGATGCCATCTGCGGCTATCAACTGCCAGGATTTGGGGTTGATAATTGTGATTATCTCTTGTTCCTGAAAGCCGATTCTATCTGGTATTGACGTACGATGCATGTGCTCTGAAAAAACAACGCAGTTAATGTGGTAAGTTTGTATTTAATTAACAAATCTTTCAAAAGAATTTAGTTGATTTTTATCTCATTGAAAAAACTAATAGGATGGACGATGAATTCTGAGCAAGTGAATAAACTAACTGGATGCGACAATCTCTCTCGGCTGTAGAGGAGTATCTTATTGTAAGTGCGGATAATTGATGTATCCATAACACTATTTTTTGAGTCAGATGGTTCCTGGAGTAGGCATAAGGGCAAGAAATTCTTAGGTTGTGCATTTTTATCAATCTTGTCCATATCTTAATATTTTATCCTTGTTGTTTGACATTAGCATAAGAAATTCTCATTTGTTAGGTGTGCTTTGTTATGAACCCAGTGCCCTTTGGCATTAGCCATCAGGTGAAGAAGTGGACATGTGAGGGAGCACTGGGTTGACAAATTTGAAAGCATCCCCACTTGAAGTTCTCCACACCCCGCGTCTGAAATCGAGGCTCTTTGGACAATAAGTGCTTCGTACTCCGAAGCTAATGATGAAGAAGCTCCATTCAGTAAATGAAATTAGCAATGTCACATAGTATGAAAATGCTTTACATGATCACATGGCTTTGCCACTTGCTATCATTACTAAATCTAATAAAGTCCATTAACATCTAGCAAGTCGATGATCATCCGGCCTTCATTTGCAAAGAGAAGCATGTAAAATCGATGTATTTAGTTGTATCATCCAAAACTAGTCCAATATAACGCTCCCTTGTTTATAATATTTTAACCAAGTGAGCGGTAATGGAGAAGAGATCGATCCGTTGTGCAAGAAAATACCATATTAATCCTTGAATAAAAAATAAAAAATAAAAAAAAGAACAGAGCGAACGCTGCGTTCCAGCATTGGTAGTGCGACGTCGTGTCCGTAAGACGCATGCACCCCCTGAAGTGAATTCCCCAACACTATTCTTTTTTCTTTTTTTTAAAATCCCTAAAACACTAAACCCAGCTATTCCCAAAGCCACCGAATTTGGCGGGAAACTTGCCTTCGCGTAAAACCTTAAGCCCAAAACCTCCCCAATTCTCATGCAATCCACTCTAAAGCCTACCTCAAACTCAAGTTCTCACCAATTTCAATTACCATGGAAATATGCAAAACCCCCACAGTGCATTTCAAAGACCCTAAAATTTACTTCTAAAAAAACCCTAACTTTCGCCGCCAACTCTTTGAGAACCTCAATCAACTGTGAACCAGAAGAGAGCCTCAATAAAGGGCCCGAACCTGCGGGACCCACGAAGCTTCCGGTGGTGGTTCGTGGGTCGGGGCGGGTTTCAAGGTATTTCTGGGACGGCAACTGTTTGCAATTGGTCAGTGTCGACGGTGGTGCTTCATCGTTTCGTTTTGAGTCCGATGACCAGTTTAGGAAATTGTTTAAAATTTGTAGTTTAACTGTCAGGGATTTTTTTATACCCAAACAAGTCAGTGGAAATTACATGGGGTATGTTAAATGGAAGTTCTTGCACCGTCTTTTTAGCTCCGCTCTTCAGGTTCTTGCTACTCAGGTAATGCTTTTGTTTTTAAAAGTTAGTTTTTATCCGATTGAGTTAATGATATCATTGCTGAGTTATATATTTAATTTTTCGGATTCGGTTAATGATACCATTGCTGAGTTATATATTTAACATTTTTATAACATCAAGTGAAGTGAATGTAATTTGAATTAGTGTTAGTGGTTTTGTGAGAATGGTGTTTAAAAAGTTTCATAATTTATTGGTGCTATCCTGAATTGAACTTTAAGTGGGTGAAAAGAAGTGGACAACAGAAAATTGCTGCAGCTTGACGATTTTTTGGTTATTATATTTGTTTACCGTTATAGAGAATTGTCATCTTTGATTATTGAAAATTTAACTTGTTTTATCTTGGTGGCCTGGTTTTTAACGGCTTTAAACTGAAATAGTATGGAAGAGAGATACTTAAGATTACTTAAGACAGTGGCTTACACATTGTATGTTTTAGGTGTGATCAGTCACAGAAAATTCTAGCCTTGCTGTTAAAAGAAATGGAGATTTCTATGTAAAACTTGATTATATGCTACCTTAGTTGTGGGAATGGGTTTATCTCAGGCAATGTTTCGGGCTATAGGAATTGGGCATTCACATTCACTTCCAGCAGCAGCAGCTCTGAATTGGGTCATGAAGGATGGACTTGGACGATTATGTAGGTGCATCTACACTGCAAGCCTAGCTTCTGCTTTTGATACCAATTTGAAGGCATGCATTCTATTTCATTTCGAATTTTGTTCTCGTTGTTACTTAATTTGCTTTGATTTGTTCAAAGTTTTTTTTAATTTTAATTTAATTTCTGCATTGTGATCCATGCAGTTACCTTCACTTCATTTGGTGCCCGGAAAAAGTTATCCAAAAGTCCGAAAATGAAGTGATGTTTTTAGTACTGAAAAATTATAAACTGCGGATCATATGCCATAGAATATATTAATTAGAACATAGAAAAGGGATTAATCTTTTCTAATATCTTTTGCAGAGGGTTAGATTTTTGACGTCTGTGATGTTCAGTTTGAGCATTGGGGTTGAGCTGCTAACACCCGTATTCCCTCAGTACTTCTTGCTCCTAGCATCTCTAGCCAACATTGCTAAACAAATAAGTCTGGCGTGCTACTTGGCAACTGGTGTAAGAATCCACTCTTGGACATTCTCTTAAGCCCTGTTTCACTTTGTTGGCAGGAGCTTTTATCTTTTTATTTGTTTTTCGATAAGGGTAGCAAAATTAGATATATGCATTTAAACATTAATTCTTTCCATCTCTTCAGCTCAAGTTAATGTGACATCAATCTTTCCCCTCTTTCTTTTTCTTTTCTTTTTTCTTTTTTCCCCTCTTTTCGGAAAAGGTTTTATGTTTAGTTTCACTTTTATTATGGAAATCATTACATGGAAGTGGCCTTCTGTCACTCCCACTTTAGCAATTTTCACTACCTAAAAAGAAACAACAAAGCATTACCGTGATGTTGTAGAATTCATTGTTCTTTGTTGTTGACAATTTTGTAGTGGGTTTTATAATCTTTCCATGGTGCATTGATGTCATCATTCTTTATGATCAGTCTGCAGTTCATAGAAGCTTTGCAGTAGCAGATAACCTTGGTGAAATTTCTGCAAAAGCACAGGTTATAATTTTTCCTCGCATGTATTATATAAAGTCTTTGTTTTCTTCATTTGGTTTAGAAACCTGATTTTTGGTATGGGTGCCAGATACAAACAGTGTGCTTTGATAATCTTGGCCTCATGCTTGCTGCATCTTTGAATATGTTGTTGAAGAACAATCAAAGGTTTTTCTTCTTTTATGTTTAATATGCTTAATGGCCTGAGTGTAGAAATTAGTTGAGATAATTATTAACCTTTAAATCTCGATAAATGACCTTTCCTGCCATTTGTGCACTTTTTGTTAATAAAATTTCCTAACTTTTGATTATTGTGCTAGATTGCAAGCAGGTTTACCTTTTGTTGTATATCCCATTTTCTCAGCCATTGACCTTCTCGGAATATATCAAGCGCTTAAGCATGTTCATCTTCAAACACTGACTAAGGTTAGTAGGCACTGGCTTTTACTATGTCTGACTATTTAATGTATGTCTGCAAACTATCACCAACCCACCCTTATAATTGCATTAAGACACACTTACACAAGGACCATATACCTTTCACTAGGTAATTTTTCTTTGATAAATACTTGATCTCTGCTGTGGTTGCTTCTTACTCTTTTACCTTTTTGGATGTTCAGGATAGGCTTGAAATCATACTTGACAAATGGATTGAGTCCGGACATGTGCCTTCACCTGCTGAAGTTAGTAAAGATGAAGGCATTGATTTCCTTTGGAGCAAAGGTGTGCTTCAATGTTTCTTGTAACTGCCTGTTTTTAGTTTTATGAGCTATCACATCATCAATGAAGCTTAAATTAAATTTGTGAGGTTTTGAGCAGGCAGAGAAATGTGGCCCATCAGAATAGGATGCATAAATCCCAAAGGTCAGATACCTAAGTTGTCGATGATGGCAATGCAGTCTTTAAGCGGGGAAGATTATTACTTCATGTGCATGGAGATCTTCTGCAGAGGTTTAGCTAGAAAAGGGCAAGTGAGTATGGCAATAAAATCTTGTTCAAGGAGACAATTAAGCACTCATTTTATAGTTGCTGATCTCATCCTTTTTTCTCATTTATCACATATGGGGGATGTTGTAGCTCGGTATCCTTCTGTGTCTGAGAGAAGGTGCTAGCTCAACAGATATTATCATGGGCATGTTGCAGGTACAAAGAGATTTTCTAAGAAAATTATTCTTACAACTTTATATATGCAAGTACCATTATATTTTCAAGTTTTCTAGAATTGTTGCTGGATGGAAGGAGATACTTCTTGATTGTATTTGTTCCCCTCATTCGATTGATGAGCTCTAATGTGATCAAATAATTGCTGTGCTGTAGGCCTGTTATGTCCGCAAGGCTCTCCTATTGAGCCGTTGGTGGACGAACATGGTAGGAGCCGGTGATATCTCAGATCTGGTCCTCAATGAGTGGTTTAAATTGAATGAGGATAGCAAACAATGTGCCGAGAGAGAATTGTGCTTGTTGAATGAACAAATGTCAGGACTAGGTTGGGCAATGAAAAATATTCTGTTGAGTACGCGGGAGAGGGTTCGATACAGTTTTGTAGATGACTGAAGATATCAGGGTATTCTTGAAATTTTGGTGTGCTACCCTCAAGCTAGAAGATAGTTTTTGGGATCACTTTGGGATTTGAGGGGGAGAAAAAAAACGATTTATTTTCTTCGTTAGCGTCAATTAGGAACAACTTGGTTAAGAAACTAACGTTTTCGTTTACAAGATATCTGTAAATCATGTTCATATATGAATGATACATGCGGCTTTGGAACTTTAAAGGAAAAGGCCATTGGGCTGCAAGCTAGTGGTGGCCCAACGTTGAGGACACCAGCTCAAGGTTCAACCTTTCATCGGGTTGTTTTCTCTTTCTACAAAAATGTAAAATATTAATAGATCTCTCTCCCTAATATCGAGAAGGGTAAATTTCCGAGAGGTCAACTACAAACGTGTGATTCTAAGTTCCAGCCCTGTATTTGAGATCATGAATTCTTCCATCCACCAAAGTTTCATCACACAACTGAAAGTTTTCGAGAAGACCTTGTATGCGTAGGCTACAACACTTTAACTAGATCAGACGTTTTGTCATTTCTATTACTATTGAACATAACCAACCGATGGCCGACTTACATAAGCATGATACAAAAACTGTTAAAAAAAAAAGGGTCTCCATAGACAAGACGTAATGTTCCAGACGTGCAGTACTCCAATTAATGAACCATATCAGCATGACAGTCAAAATAATACCTAAAACGTTTGGGAAAGCTTACAGCAGTGGGTCATGGAAGGGAACGCTCTCTCTGTTCATTTACATACTATTGCATATGTACACTCTTGGGACCCATTTACAAGGCTTTTCTGATTATCAATGAGAGAAGGAGCTTGCCTCAGTGCTGTACATCGAGTACTCACTAATGCTAAAGATGGTTTTCTCTTCATCCCACTTTAGAACCTCCCTTGCATATTTAAGAGCAGCATCAACACTATTAGGCTCCAATCCCTTCACCAGGGAAACATACAATTTCCGCCCAGTGAGAGATGAATAAAGCCTCTTGAACTTGACAGCGACATAGTGGGAAGCCAGCTGACCTAGTGAGGGGCTATGATTGATGTTGTTGCTGTTTCTGTTGCCATTGGGGTGATGACGGCTGATCACTGGATGAAAATCATCAAACCAGTCACACTGGGTCAACGGTATATGTTCTATTTTTTCCTCAAACAGATCACATTTGTTTAGTATCAAAAGAAATTCCATCTGATCAAAAGTTGGATGAGTAACAATGCTTTCAAAGAATTTCCTGCTCAGCATCATCTTGTTCATAAGTGACCCGTTGCCGTCAGCAGAAAATTGGTCATAGTCACTCAAGGCAACACAGAAAATGACCATTCCAATGTCTTCAAACATCTCTAGCCACTTGCAGTTTTCCCCAAGACCTCTTGCCTGGACTCTAATAAGTTGGTATCTGATAAACAACCCCAGAATGGAAAATGTCAAAAGGATTTTTAAAATAAAAATAAAAAGTTAAAAAAGCACTCTACATGCTAATGTCACAAGGTCCATAAAAGATGAGAAATGAAGATTGCATATTACGAAAATAGCATAGTTCAATGTGTCAGAAATCAGAGAACTAACTGGACAAACAAAACGCAGCGGAGAATTAAAGCTAATGGATTGTCAATGCATCTGGAGGTGGTTCTCTGATTTATCAGATGCAATATCTCTGAGTTTAGCTAGTTTAAGAGAAGTATAATAGCAATTTCCAAAGCACATGTAAGAATTTTTTATTTTTTACCATCTCTGTGAAGCGTGAACCACCCACTTATAGCTTGCTTTTATACACGTATTAGACCTATGAAACTGTGTCAGGATGCAGAAAAGCGTGTCCATTAAAAACCCAATTTCCATCTTCAAAGAAGAAATTGGGTTTTAATGGCCTAATTTAGAATCCAAGCCAAATAGGAGATTACCAATTTAATAGTCCAGTGATCCGCACATGTTCTCATTATTTATTTCTATGGTCTGCCTATATATCTCTTAGCAACAAATCTTGTTGGAACTGTCCTACCGAAGGCAACTGAAAATGTAAGGTGCTTATCTCACAAACATGAGACCGATATACCCTGGAAATAGGCCTCATTTCCTTCCTTTTACCTTTTTGCAAAATTTTTTACATTGGTACCCACCTAAGCAAAGAGTCATGCTGATCAGCAGTGTCAACAGTATCATCCGAAGCTGAGTGGGGAAATGAGAAGTCCACACAAGCAAGCCCATTTGATGAAGTGACACCCTCAGCATATAGAATATCCAAATCTGAAGGCTCATAGTCTGTTCTCGATATATCAACAACCTGAAGACGAGAAGATAACAATAGAAACATTAACAAGAGTTAGCCATAATTATCATCCTGGCTCACACCAAAACAAACCCAAATTCTTTTTAAACAATTCAGTTTTCCTTTAACACTACTTTTTCCTATTATTCATGAGGCCCTCTATAACAAATCTGGGATTCTTGGAAAGTTGTGGACCCATCAATTCATTGCTAGCAGACTTGCTTCTTATTTTTTATTTTTTCAAAAGAAAAGAGAATTTATTTTCCTTTCAAAAGTATTAAAACCTAGGTCACTACAGATCTTCACTAAGATCCAGGCGTCCATCTTATTTCTACAACATGCTAATTCCTCCAGTTAAATGCTTAGCTTACCATGCATTTGTGTTATCCATGTTGAATAACCAGACAACTACTATGTAGAAAGCAAGGCCAACACGTTTTTGTAGGGTAGTAGCGTACTTTTTTTTTCCTTCTAATATTACAATACAATTCTACTGATATCATAATCAGAAGTCTACCAAGACCTGGCTTGATATAGTCCATTTGAAGATCAATGCAAATTCTGCTCCAAAAAAGGATGGAAATTCTAATTAGGCAAAATCTACTTCCACAACCACATGGAGAGTCTTGAACCCATTGACCTCAAGGATAAGGCAAGGAGGTGTCAAACCACTAAGCCAAGATATGTAGTAGCATCTTAAAATCCCAATTATATTCTCGGACATTAGACGTTAAGTTTAAGAATAAAAATCTTCAGGCTTGTAAAATTAACTTCAGATAATTTATTATCAAGAGGCACAAGTGCCGACAATTTTAAAAAATTTAGTGGAGCCTAAGAATAGCAAGCATGATTTTACCCGCTCTAGGAAATAACTAGCAACACTAGATAGCATTTCCAGTTCACTTCTCCGGCTGTAAGTTGCCTGAATGGCAGCATCCTTCCATAGCTCCTCAACCAAGGGAGCATATTCACGAGTAGCAGCCGGGAAAATAGCTTCCAAATTGCCTGACACCATAGTCTTCAGAAGCCAATCAGAAAATGCTTTAAGCCTTGGGCCAATTGTGTAGATAGTTTTGCCATCGGTGTCATCAGAACTCCCTATCATTGACCAGAGAAACTCAACTGAGACAATTAGAAAATATATAATTTGTGTTAACAGCAATGCAATCATGTTAAAAGTAGTTCCTGACACCTTGCAGCTAAGCAATTTCCATATCATTGAAAACTACTTAACGCGCCTCTAGAAATTTGGCATAAACGAAAACACTTCTAGAGACCTTAGGAGCTTAAGTGACATTCACATAAAAAGTTTTGGAATCTTAAATAGTCAAATTATCCAAAAATAAATCCTCAGTATAAAGTTAGTGATTTAGACAACAGGATCCTACCTGCCATTTATGCAACATAAACACCTCAATCTATTAAGCACCTGTGTCAAGTTGACACCAACACATGGAAAGATATGTGTATTTGGAATATATACATATGCAAGTTGACATGGCATGTGTATGGAACATAAAAGTTGTTCACTATACATGAAGTTAAATAAGTTAGGGACAAAGAAAAGATTGAATGCACTTTCTTACCAATTGGGTTCGTTTCATCCGAAGATTGTTTCTTCCTCTTTTCACCCAAAATTTCTTCCTCAAAGCGCTCACGACCTTCAAGGAGTATGCCAAGATAGCCATACACATTGCTCTGGATCTTCAACTTAATATTCTCGCGCTCATCATCTGAGAACGGAATGGCTTTATAGAGAATCTTGGCCTGAAACATTTGTTAATAAATAAATCAATATTTTACACGTTATCAGCAATAATATGTCATAAGATAATGATGGTCATATAATTGAGAAATCGAAATATTATCAAAACATTTTTCCTTAAAGGTCCACCTATGCTGTAAAAGCAAGTTCACTTCATACTCCAATAATCATAAACAGCTAAAGATGACTATGCACCTATTTAATTGATTCACAAAATCTTTCAATGTCAACTCCTAGGGGTTGAACACAAAGTATTCCTAGCATTTTAGCATGAAATTAGTCAAAACTAAGGCATTTTCGCTCCAACATCAGAGCAAGAGTAGACATATAATTTGTATCATAAAAAGTTAGCAAGATGCCCACTGATGAAATATGCTTATCATATAATGAACAAACTTAACTTGATTATTATAGCATGATGCTCAAATGTTTTTGGGGGCCCCCTGCCAGAACTCTTCCCCTCATTCACATTAAGTAATACAAGTTTATTTAAGCAACATCGCATTCAGTTCGATACATATGTCCTCACATAAAAATAATTGCAATATTGATTGGGAAAAAGCATTTCCCCATTTTGAAGTACCTGCTTAAATATAGTACTCGTCCCAGATCCGCTGTAACCAACCAAAAGTAACTTTTGAAGTGTTCTCCGTTCAATATAGTCAGGAACGGATCTGCCCATCAGACCACTCGCTTGTTCTGCATCAGGATTTGAAGATTTTGAAGGAACTGGCAGCGACAAAACAGCACAAACTAGCTTTGTCCTAGCCTGAGAAGCAATGTCTAGTATATAAATGCCAGATTGATGCTGAGAAACTTTTGGAAAGATAGACTTAAACACAAATGGAGAAACAAATTCAAACATAAACCATACCATGCCCCAAATATATCCTTTAGTATTCTTCTGTCCCTCTTCTTGATATGACCCATCCTCATTCACCCAAAAGTGTGGATTGCCAGCACATTGAACTCCTGCCAGCTGTACGTTAATGTTCAACAGAAATTGATATTAACATTTAATGGACATAAATTAATTTCCAAAAAGAAAAATCCAAGTCTAGAAACTCTGACCTGCAACATCCTCAGCTCTACTTTAGTGATCTCCCGACCATTGATAAAAATCTGTGTGTTTCCATTGCTAGCATTTGGCTTTATTGGACCCCCAACACTCAGATGAGGACTAATAATCTTTGATGGCTTCTGTCCTTCCTGTGAAGATTCAGCAGAAGCGTCAATATCCAAAATAATGAACTAAAATCATTGTAAATAGATATATTCACATATGCCATATTCACCTTTCCCCAAAGACCAGATACTTTATCGTACCAATAATTCCCTGGTTTTAGCTTCTTCGGTGGGTTAGGACATGTCTGCAATATAACCAACTCCTCATGACAAAGAGGTTTCCCATTTACACAAATATACTCCGGAGGCAACTGATTCACCTCACACAACTTCTCAGCCTTCATTATTTGCTTAACCTCCAATGGATTAAGCAAGCGCTTTAGCATTCTAGAACATTTTCCCAAACTCCCCCGTTTAGCCTCGTCAATGGGATACCCAATGCATGTAACACACTTCCTTCCTTCAGGCATTGACCCCATTGCTCTAAGCACACAATTACAACAATACTTTGCATCACAGACGATACAAACCTCTTTCTCTGTAAACCTATTTCCCTTAAAACACCTATAACAAGAACCTTTTTTCCCTCTCTTTTCAGGCTCTCTCTTAACTCGCTGCATAATCCTTGGTGCCTCTTGACTGAACTCATCCCCAAAATCGTCGTCTTCGTCCTCATCTTCAGATGCAATATCACGAAACGTAACAACCGGCCCTCTTCTTGCATCACCATTAGATTCAAAGCCATCATCGTCATGATTAGTTCTATTACTCAAATCTCCAGTTTTAAGAGATGAAACCCGTGAAGAGGGGTAATCCATACTCAAAACAGATTCATTTGATTCCCAATCAGGCTGATTTAACTCATCAGTCATATCCAAACTTTCTTTTCCAACGGTCGAACCCCTCAATCTCGACCAACTCTCTCTTGACCTCTCAGAATTACTAGTATTCAAATTCTCAGTAGTTGGATTAAATCCGTTTGAACAATTACCTAATTCGCCAGACACATAATTTGAAAACTCTAAAGCGCCTGAGCTACTTAATTCACCAGACAATACACAATTGACGCTGTCGGCGGCTCTATCGATAACGGACGTCGGCGAAACTGTCGTTTCAGATTTCACTTCAGCCTCAACCGAAGCAGGTTTGAGGTCCTTGGAGAAACTTGTTTTCAATTTATCGGCCGATACAATCGGATGGACAACCGGCAGCGCCAATTTATCGGAGAGAGAAACTTGCTTGACAACGGCGGCCACAGGAATTTTCTGTACATTGATCGGAACGGCTCGCGGAATATCGTAGGATACCGGTGGTCCTTCGTATTCAGTTGCAAATGAGTATTGGATCGGCGCATCTTCAGCTACGGGAGCTGAAATCAATTCCGGCGTCATTGTTTCGTTCAGTATAGCTTGAGATGTAACCCTAAACTCGATTCATACTCAATCTCAGAAATTAAAAGAAACAATAAAAAAATCCAAAAACACAGAGCGTTGGAAGGAGTAAAATAGAAGGGAAAGTCGAAAGTGGGCGAAAATTGGAAAAAGACTGGAGGTAAAGAAAAGGGGAAAAAAGAACACTAGGTTCAGCTGTAGCTCTAGCTAGCTCTGTGCTGGACACGAATGGGGGAATCAATCTGTTGCTTTATTTTTTAAATAAATGCACACGTTAGCTTACTTTTGGGGTTCTATCATTTAGATCCCTGACCTTTTTCCTTTTTCTTTATTTGATATTTAAAATAAAGGATATGGCAGAAATACCAAAAGCGGCCATTTCGCTGTAGGACTTAGGATTGTGATCAAGATGATGAAACACAAATTTATCTAGGGAATGGGTATTAGGTATGAGTGACGATATAGTTATAAATTTTAGTATAAATGTATCTTATACAAATTAATATGGTATTAATTTATTGGTTGAATGAAAATATAAAATAATATAAATAAATTATGTGAGCCAAAAGATATTTAATTCAACCAATTTTATCATACCACATCAGTTTATATAAAATAAGTTTGTACAAGAGTTTATGATTATATCATTACTCATTAGGTATACTTATTATTTTTATAATCATTTCTTATTTAGAGAAAGTCTGATCCCCTCCCCATTCCCCTATATACAGTATTTTTGTAAGCTTATGTAATATTATTAATAAACATTAAATATAAAATAGTTTATTCATTGATATTTAATATATTTATTTTTAAAATTTTTAATAAAACATAATTAGTTGGTACAAGTTTATTGATGTAAATTTATGAAGAATCTTAAAAGTATAGTTATGCTTTTGATTATGGAGTTGTCTATATAGTAGATATTTTTGGACATTTAGTTCATGATTTAACGTTGACATGGATACTTCGAATGATTTTGTTGAATATTTAAATATGGTGGTTTATGTAATGAATTGGTGCTAAAAATATTGTCATTTTGTGTTAATAGCCATGTTTGATGCTTTAAATTTTGGAATCTCATAAATAAGATATGCCGATGACATTGATCTTATTTAGACAAAAAATAATCAATAACTTTAGTTTATTTTGATATTTTGGTGCTTCTAATTGTTAACATTTATGTTAACATAATGTTGATTTTGATGATAACAAACAAAATTAAGAATGATTAAGTTTTTAAAAGCTTAAATTATTTTTCTTACATTTTAAATAAATCATTATTTTCACATTATAAAGGTTTTATATCTAATGGAAAAATGATTTGATGAAATTGGTTGTTTTTCAAGTTTATGGTTTAATTGAAAGAATTTTGAAAACTTTGAAATCAACAAGTATTGCTTGAAATTTTGGAGAAGGATTTATTTCAAACATTTTATAGTATTTTGGGTCATATCATAATTTCAGAAAGTTTTGGGATTCACAGTGTATTATTTAGAAATTCTGAAATTGGACTTGTTTGTAAACTTTCATAACTTTTTGGGCCATAGTACAGTTATATAAAGTTTTGGGGTCAAACTGTCATTTTGTAAAATAGTTCACTGTAGCATTTATCAGAGAAGCATTCGTAGATAACGGCGATCCGACATCTCTGATAACGGTGATCCGACATCTCCGAATGAAAATTAGCCTCTCCTGACGCTAACGGCGATCCGACATCTCTGATAACGGCGAGCCGACATCTCCGTCAATCGAAAATTAGCCTCCTGACGCTAACTACGATCCGACATCTCTAGATAACGGCGATCCGACATCTCCCGAGTTGAAGATTAGCTTCGGACACTAACGGCGATCCGACATCTTGATAACGCGATCCGACAATTTGAAAATCCACCAACATGTTGCCGATCAAACAAACGCGATCCGACATCCTATTAACTACGATCCGACAAAGTGAACAAAAAATGCATAACGGCTAGTTTTGAGTTCCAACTATATAAACTCAAATCCAAATCATTTTTGGTAATCTTAAGACGCACAAACAAAAGGCATACAACATACATTGAGCGATTTCGTAAATCATCATTTATTGAATCATCTTTGTTCTTCATTTTGTAAATCTACTCTTTAAGAGAGTATTTGATTGTAATTTTCATTTCTCATCAAATTGTGAGTGTACAAGTGTGGGAAACACTTGTGGTGAAGAGATTGGGGAGATAATCTCTTGTTGTAAAGGTCCATCGACACCTTAAGTCAATCAGAAACATTTGAAGCCTTGGAAAGGCTTGGATAATGAAATCCTCAAGCTTGGTTCTTGCTTGGAGGCGTGGACGTGGCGGGATAAGCAACCACGTAAAAATCCTTGAGTTTGCTTTCTCCTCCCTTACTCATTTATTATTGTGCCTTTATTGAATTTATTGTTTTCGAATTTATTAAGGCATTAGATTTGATTGTTGTGTGTTTTGCTAAGATAATTTTTAAAATACCAATTCACCCCCCCTCTTGGGTTGCACACTTGCATTTCACTAATTAGTTATTAATAGATTATATATTTTATTTTTTATTATTTTGTAATTAAACAAATCATTATTCGTTATATAGGGCCTTATTGTAGTTTAATTAAATTAAGTTTTGAACATAAGTAGTAAGTTATTTGGGGATTGGATATCTATATAGATTTCCTCTCTATATTTGGAGATCCTCATACTTACCCTCAAATGACTATAGAATAGAGAGAGGTTAAAAAATATACATCTATTAGCACTTTAAAGATGAATAAAGTGATGTTAGGGATCTCCCCTCCCCTCTTTATTACCATTACTAAATAAATTGATCTCTATATTTAGAGAATAATTATACCGCCCTTCAATATTAGAGCTACACCTAGTTAAATGTATATTAAGGATCACTTCCAGTTTGTATTTCTTATTGCCAAATTATTTTTCAAAAGTTGCCTACTCAAGCTGTTCTTTTGGATCTAATATATTTATAAGAATTGAATAAACTAATAATTTAAAAGTAAATTTTTAAATAAATTATTATTCGATAATCTAACACGATCTTAATTGATCTCTATATTTAGAGAATAATTATACTACCCTTTAATATTAGAGCTACATCTAGTTAAATGTATATTAAGGATCACTTCCAGTTTGTATTTCTTATTGCCAAATTATTTTTCAAAAGTTGACTACTCAAGATGTTCTTTTGGATCTAATATATTTATAAGAATTGAATAAGCTAATAATTTAAAAGTAAATTTTTAAATAAATTATTTTTTGATAATTTAACACGATCTTAAATATAGAATTATTCTAAATATAGTCTGGTAAAGATAATTGGTCATTGGTAATTTTAGAAATTATAATAGGTCAGGATTACTATGTTAGCGACCTCTTAATATAAATGGACAAGCTATAACTTTAAATTGAAAAATGTAAGATTTTAGGGATGAAAATGATAAACCATTGTTAGCTTTATTATTTTAATTTAGAATTAGACTGATATTTGTTAGCTGGGAAAAGGGCCACGTGGGGTCCAGGGAACTTTTGTCTTTTACATCGTGTTGTTGGCATCTTAGAGCTGTTAGGGGCGCTGGGCCAGGGAAAGGACCAGGGTGATTTTTCCTTTTGTTGGTTGGTGGTGGCGTTCGGTGATGTGAGGTTCCGCCTGTTGCCAATTTGAAGCTGAGGGTGATGCTGGTAGACATGGATTGTTCAGTTGAATGGTGATGGATTGTTCAGAACCTTTTTGTCTGGTCGCCTCTCCTCCCCCTTCTAAAACAAAACAACCCAGTTTATATGATAACTTGTTATTTTTTGTTAATTTTCAATTTGCAAAGTTGATGCAGGACACAAGAAAACCGATTATACGTTGCACAATTGAAATTAAAATCTATTCCATCATGGAACATGGCCCGTCTCTGATTGCTTTTGATTTAAAAAGTTTAAAAATAATTATTATTTAGTAAATTTTTTGATCGCTTTTGATTTAAAAAGTTTAAAAATAATTTTATTATTTAGTAAATTTTTTAAAAATTTATTTTTGGTGAAAACGGTCCATTGTAAATAGATTTAAAAGTAAGAATTAATTTTTCAAAATCTGATTTTGAGAATTAATTTTACATTTATTACAATTTCATATATATTTTCACATATATTATAAAAATCTAAAATTACCCTTATCTAATTAGAAAATAACTTCAAGAAATTTAAAGGAATTAATATTATTACAAATAATATTGAGATAACAAAATAAAATTATTTATTTTAATTATCAATTGTTATAAATAAACAATAAAAAATATTTATATATCTATGTGTGTATAAATGTTGTAAATAAATTTTATTTAATATTAAATCAATTTTAATTATTTGTATTCTTACCATAATTCAACAGTATAAAAAGTATGATTTACTTTAAGTTAAATGGATATCTTTAATGCACATGGTTTCCCAAATGGGGACTCACGAGATATCGTCTTTCTAATTGAAGCGGGCGTGAATAGCTCTCCTCGTCCCTAAAACCGGTTCAGCTTCACTGGCCCAACTTAAAATATAGGCGTTACAATCAAATGTTGCCTTTGATTTTTTGTACCTAAAGTTGTATTGGTTTTGTATCACAAATTGAGACATCACAGCAGTAGGCGAGACTATTGAAAAGGCATTCCCAAAAATCTTGGACTGAACTTTGCTACTTTAACTCAAAGCTTGAACATAGTTAGAGATGGTCAATGGGTCGGGCGGCATGTGGTACGGCACGTGTCCGTATGGTACAAGCATATTTCGGCGAGACACGCGGGCTTTAAAAGTACGGCACGATTAGAGATGAGTCAAAGCACGACACGCGAAAAGGTACGTAATAAGCACGTTTCAATAGTGAAATTTAACAACACACTACTGTAGGTCATCAATAAAGACGTGGTAAAATGTATCAGAATAAATTTTTTTAATAAAAAGTAAATATAAAATGTTATGAAATTAAAGTAAAATATCTTGAAATTAAATTTTTAATATATTTTTTAGCATAGACCTTTAAAAATTAATTTAAATATTAGTTTAAATAAATATTCTAAATTTTTTTATGTTTATAATTTATTAAATAAATAACTAAATATCATGATTTTAATAAATAAAATAATAATTTTATTTATGCTATTATAACTTGTAAGTTGTGACCTGTGATTTGTTAAATTTATATCTCGTAGTTATGAGTTATGACTTATTGTAATTGTTATTTGAGGATTGTATTTTTAATTTTAATTGATCATTATTATGAATTTATGATCTATGGACTATGGAATTAAATTTATTTATTGTTGTGTTATGAATTATTGATTATTTTGAAATTAAATATATAGTTGTGAAATTGTGATAAACTGATAATAAAATGTTAATTGCTCTTTTAATAAAAATTAATATGATTGTGAATTATTATTATTATCATCATCATCATCATCATTATCATTATCATCATTATTTTAGTAGGTTAATGAGCTTAGAAAAGTACGTCAGGCATATGAACTTGAATAAAGCACACTAAGCACGTGGGCTTAAGGGAAGAAAAAAAATTTAGTGGTTTTTTTTTTCAAGGCACAAGTAGAACTCGTGTCGTGGACTGTACCGGGCCCAACTGAAAAAAGGTGGGCACGGCACGACACGATGTGGACTGACTGTTGATGGGTTGTGCCGTATTAGCCATAGTTAAACATAATACCAGAAAGCTTCTCGCAAATCCTGTTAGTTTTGATGTGCTAAATAGACTTTGATTTGAAGATACACGTGCGATACAGGGTTAAACTAAAAGTTTTTACTGAAAGCAAATTACCAATGATTTTAATTAAATAAAAGTTTATAAGGCGAGTTTTAAAATTGTAAATTTGTCAAACGAGATATGAGATGTTTCGAGAGGTGTGACTGTGTGCGCACCACCACTCTGTTCTTTTTTCTGTGATTTGTAAAAAGTTCGGTTTCAGTTAGATTTAACAGAATTATTTTGATGTAGAAAACAACAACACCACCACCACAATGATGATGTGTTTACCAATCATACATGAGAATAAATTGTTGGGGTGGGAATAAAAATTTGTTGGGGACGAAAATCAATAACGGGGCCCATGTCACTGTTGGGAATTAGGAATGGGCCCTGATTCCCAACTCCAAGATCCCCGGGGTGATGCATCAAAACCCCATTTTCAAGACCAGTGAAAATACCCATTCTCAAACTTCTAAATTTTTAATTGTCTTAATTAAATCACAAAAATATAAATAAAAAAAATTATCTACTCCCAATCGAACCGAAAGGCAACAGGCAGCAGCACCACAAAATTGTTAAACAAGTTTTGTCGTTGGTCGTGCAGCCACTGACGAGTCACCTGCCGTTGATTTCGCACCAAAGCGCAGCACCCGAAAATTGTTAAACAAGTACTCTAGCACCTACAATCATTGGTTGTGCAGCCATTGACGAGTCGCCTGCCGTCGATTTCGCATCAAAGCAGCGGCACCTGCTGTCAACTGGGGCATTTCGTTGTATATCTCGTCGTCGAAGGAAGCATCACAGACGGTCATTTTTGCTGCTGCCCGATGCTGCCGATTGACACTGACGATGATGATGATGATTATTATTATTAGGGTAAAACAGTGATACTATACTGTAGTTGGATCCAATCCATTATTGTCACCAAAATTAAATTTAATTGCTAAATTTAGTTGTGGTATGGTACCATTGTAATACCATAGTTGAACTCTTATTATTATTGTTGTTGTTGTTGTTGTAATAACTACAATTATTAGCCACTCAGTAAGTGGTGGAGCTGCTTGCCTCCAAACTTGGAGGGAGGGCGGCCCCCACACTATTATTGTGGGGGTATTTCTTCCTTAATAAAATTTGAGTGAAGAAAGTTTACTTTCTTACCCAAGTGTGAGGAGTAAACATCCCTCGAATATTAATGAGGGTTAAAAATCTGGGCAGAGCTTCATTAGTATTGATGTATGTTGGTCCCAGTAATAGTCTGATTTGAGGAGTAAACATCCCTCGAATATTAATGAGGGTTAAAAATCTGGGCAGAGCTTCATTAGTATTGATGTATGTTGGTCCCAGTAATAGTCGATTTGTAAATATCGGTTGTGATACCGAATGTATATGAGTTGTAATATGAGCAATAGTCTCATGTAATAAAAAAAAACTACAATTATTATTATTTTATTATTATTGATATTATATTATTATCATTATTATATTATCCTTTTGTTATTAATATCATCATTATTATTAAAAATAAATTTTTTAATAATAGTAATAGTAATAACAACAACAACAATAACTAAATAATAATCATAATAGGAATAATTAATTGAAGTCTAAAAGGCATTTTAGTAACTTGAAATAATCTATTATTTTAAAGTAAACACATCAATAATAATAAAGTTCATTCTCATTTCAATTTTTACAATTCAAGTATATAACTTATTCTTAATTTAATTTCAATCCATCCCTATTATTTATTAATAGACACATTACAAAACTGAGAATGTGAGCGTTTTGATTGATAATCGTCCGAGTTAGAGAAGATGTAACTACTTTCCGCTAGTTTATAAATTTGTGAAGTGTGATTGCTATTAAATTTCCACTGTTATTTATTATAACCATCACATAATAATTTATATTTTTCAATTTCTACTTGTACTGATCATTCCTTAAAGACAGCCCCATACATGAATTTGCTGCTGTTAATTTGAGTTTTGTGATTATCTTTTTTATAAGATTATTGATTGGTAGTTGATGGATAAATATAACACAAGGGCTTTAAATGATCAATATGATTCAAAATTCATTAATCAATTGCCTGCACCAACTAAAATGGACTATATATGTAGTTTTACACTTTTGCTCAACGCGTGCGCATGTGGCTGAGCTTAATGTACGCGGGATGCTACATTTAGCTGGGATGCAATCAACCATGACTTGGACCAGTACCTTATCTCCCAATTTGTTAACTCAATATTATTTTTCCTAAAAGTTTCTTCCGCGCAAACAGAAAGGTTAGTGAGGCTAATTGCTTTTAATAGACAACAGATCACACAGAAAATCAATGCCAAACTATCTGTTCTGCCATTCATATTGTTGCCTAGTGTCTAGCTGCTCTTATTGCCTCTTCGAAAAGAAACTTCACATCATTTTATTCATAACTGCAGCTGTATATATAAATTTTCATTTTAACTGAAGCAACCAGCTGATTACCGAATGGCATAAAAATCATTGCATAAATGCCTTGTTCTATATATATATATATATATATAAGAAAAAAATTGTAATTAAATTAAAGAACTAGTATATATTAATATTTCAAGGGTGTTGTTGTATTGGCGGTGCCTCTACCAACCCCCACTCTTTGAAGTGAAGAAACTGCTGTTAGAGGGGTCCTATTATCCATAATATGGTCGGCTAACTTTAGAAACAAAGAAGAAGGATGGCACTTTCCGTCATTATAGTATTACTTTTACACAATTCTTCTTAACTAGTAGCACAATTCAATCCTTTTCGTTAATTATATATATGCCCTAGCAGTAAAACAAATGAAGTCAACCGGATTATTTTATTTATTATACAGCGGAAAGTAGTACTGGATTCCATTTTTTGTTTGTTTTTTCTTTTTATTTTAAAATCTCATATGTCAATTTCAAACCAGATAACGTAGGTTTGCTTACAAGTTATTCCATTTTCTACTTGATTTCTTTAATCTTCTAATTGTCAACAGAACTGACCCATTTGTTCCTTCTACTTTGTCATCCTCATTGACTCCTGTAGCTTGCTGAGATCACAGCATCAATCAAAATTCCAAACCCTTGCATTTTCAATAGAGAATATATGCCATGCATGCAAACTCCAGCACAAGTATAATAAGATGTTAATTTCTCAGCGCCCAAATCAAAAGATGTATCTATATATATTTTAAAAAAGAAATCCTCTAATTAATTAATTCACAGTATAGAAGACTTTTGTTGCGTAACACCAAAGTTCACATTCAGTTCTGATCGCGCCATTGTTTATAATAAAATTTTTATACACTCATGACTTCTGATACAACTAACGATGAAGGGTTTTAAAAAAACAAAGGGGATTACAACGACCAATCAGACACACATCAATTTTCAACATCAGCTTGCAAGGATCATCTTCTTGGGCGATTCTTTCATGTCTTTCCCTGCGATCTAAGATTCTCCAAGCTTTCAAATATAATGGATTTTCCACTGTTCTTCCCCGGATAAAGCATGTACGCCCGGACACAGAAAAGGGAGGAAGAAAATGTCAAGAATCGAAGATGGAAGAGGTGTTAGGAAAAGACAAATGGCAATTACCGATCTGTTCAAATTATTATTCAATTGTATGCTTCGGCTTATTCTACCACATTAATTCCAACCTCTATGAGTGAGAGTATAATGATACAATATAAATTTTATTTCTTATTTTAATTTACTTGTCACAAACAAGCAAAAATATATCTAAATGAACGTTATTAGTATGTATCAACAAAGAAAAATGTTACAGAATTTTCCCAATTCATAATTGGATTTTCTCGAACCATGCATGTATGCAAAAAAGACAATCAACTTAATTACATTGAATCACACAGATTAAACTTACGTTAAATTGGTGAACTTTTACTTTTACTTTTAGCTTCTCTTCTGGCAAATTCTTCCCTGGGAAGAGAAGCTTGGCGCATACGGCAGTGAGTTTGGCGCAACACCATGTCCTTCCAATGGATGTTGTTGAGTAGTGGGTACCAGCGGCGGTGCTTGCTCCGATACCCTCCACATCTTCACAGACTTATCCAGACTGCCGCTGTACAATATCCACCGCTTTTCTCGTGATAAAGACTCATCATCTTTCTCAACTGCTAAGCACTTGACAGGCCCACTGTGCCCTGTTAACATGGACAGACATATGTGCTCATTCTCCTTTCTCCTCCATATGCATATACTCATATCAGCCGAGCCACTGAACACAAGATTCCCAGCCGTAACCAAGCAAAGAATCGCCAGTTTATGTCCTCTCAAGACACCACCATGAGATAGATTCAATTCCCTTTCCCAGAAGTTAACTAACCCGTCTGATGAACCACAATAAACAATCGTGGCATCTGGGCTAATAGCCAATGCGGTGACTGCACATTCTTGCTTCAACAAAGTCTGCGAAAAGAAATGCTTCGTTCCTTTCCCTTGTAATTCCCTTCTCCAAACTTTAACCGAGCCATCAGCTGATCCTGTAAAAACCAAACCATCAAATCCCGCAACAATGGAATTAACAGCGTCGTCGTGAGCTATAACGGATTCTAGGCACTTGTAATCAGAGGTTCGCCAGACTTTGAACGTTTTGTCCCAAGAAGCTGAGTAAAGAAGGTTTTGATCTTCACTCATGCTAAGAGAAGATATCGCATCGAAGTGCTTGATCCAAAGCGCGTTACGACGTCGTCTAACTTCAACATAATTGCTTGGTTTCATTGAATTCTTGATAAAATCCTTAAAAGTTGGCAATGTTCCAACACGTTTATGAATGCTAGCGTCTTTGGAAGAGACTTTCCAAACTCTAATCTTGCCATCTTGATGACCGGTAAAGATCTTCTCATTCGAAATCACAATCGCTTTCACTAATCCACTATTCGATTTAAAACCAGAAAATTCCCTCTGGTTCTTCCAAACCCTAATATTCTTGCTATCAGAACCAGTGTATAACAAATCACCAGCAGCCGCTAGCGAATATATATGACCCTCTTCACGTACCAACGATCCTATCAGCACATTTGGGGAGAAACCATCATCATTATTATTAGGAGGGGGCACAGACACGTGATGAGTTGACCATGGAGACTTGGTAAATGGAGAAGATGAATCATTATGAGTTGGTGAACCTTCTTGTGCAATCGCGAATGCTTTGTCGTATATTGGTGGTGTATTGTTGTTGTTGCCGCCGCCGTATGGAATTGAGAAATCTTCGTCCATTGGTTCGGAGCTTTTGAGCCTACCAAATTTTTGGGCACGGGCACTGTTCTCTTCTGAAAATATTCGGCCAGGTCTTGACCCCCCCCGTGCTCCTTTCATGATTATGATTTTATTTTTATTTTTGTTGCCTAATATTACAACGGATGCAATCCGGTGTGCACAAAGAACTAATAACTGAGCAAAAGCATCTAGCGCGTGGTTTAATGTAAAGAATAATGAGGAAAACTGGTTTTGAAGGAAGCCGAAAGTTTGAAGAATATTAGTATGAAATGAGAAAAAGTATGCAAACAAAACGCCTGAGAGAGAGACGATGAAGAATAAAAGACTTTGTAATGACATTGAAATTTGGAGAATTTCGAGGGGCCCCATACTTAGATGGCAACTGCCGAAAAACAGTCCGTTTGGTTATTTTGCATTGAAAAATTTCGCCACTGTTGAAACGCGTATTCACCTAAGGTTGCCTTTTGTTTTCTTATCCTGTGATCGCTCAAACTTTCAAGTCACATTTTGCCACTTGGAGCTTTAGTTCTCGTGAAATGACATTCCTATCCTAATTTCTTAGGTGGCAACAAATGGAGCATTATTCATTCATTAGTGATTAGCGTGGGCGGTGTAGAACTAAAACTTTTATGGGAATATCCAATCCTGAAACGGAGGAAGCGGAAAGTGTGCGATTGTCACTTGAAAAGTTTTCCAATACGACAAAACCGTTGGACTTTCCTGTTTTGCTAATCAGAATGAACTTTGACCTTTGACTTTGTCAACATTATATCTAAATGTTGTCCTCCTTGCTGTTAGGCAAAGAAGAACTTTTGCCTGGGGGGGGGGGGGGGGTTCGGGCCGGTGGCAATTTTCGTGTAAATTCCGCTAAATCACTTTGCTATTCTCCTCCTTTTATCTTCAAATTATTTCTTTACCAAACCAAAAGAAAAATCAAATTATTTAAAGCGAGCATCAAAATCGAATAGAGATTATTTATCCTACAATATATAGACTAATCTTTATGGAAATATCTTAGGTTTCTAAATAAATTATAGGGAGTATCCAAAAATAATAATAATAATAATAATAATAATAATAATAATAACAATTAAGAGTGTCACACAACAATAGGCAACATAATAAAATGTTAAATATAATTAATGAGCAATCTTCTGAATTTTAATAATAAAAATATACATTTGAAATTGATTTAACCAGTAATTTGGTGGCTCAAATAGCTTCACCCTTAGCTTAAAACTCTTGCACATGAGTTAAAGATTATGTAACCTTTACCGTTTGTAATTTTGGTACTTCTCATTAATTTTGTTGCTTCCAACAACTCATATTATTGTCGATTTCGTCTTTCATTAAAAGCATGCCGTAACAACTGAATTTTAATTAACAAGCTAAATTTAATTTTCAACACGACTTAGTTACACTAATTATAAATTTAATTATTAAGAGAATATTAAATTATATTCAAGTAAGATTTGAACCTTATACCTCTTATGTGTTTCTTATGGGGGCTGCAATTTTATCAGTTAAATAAACTATTAACAAAAGAAAATATATTTATAAATAGTTTTATACATAATTAATTCAAAAGGATGAGATGCATGAAATTCAAAAGATAAAAAATGTAAACATAGTTCTTCTAAAAAGAATGGCTAAATATAAAGTGAAGAACTTCCGTCTTTTGTGGGAAGAAATGCTGTGATTTTAAAACCATAATTGATATGGGTGAAATTACTATTGTTATATTTCAAATTACGGTTGTTAGATTCGAGAATTAATTATAGTATAAAGGTTACAGTTTTCTTAATTTAAAACTATTACTTAAATTTACATCAAGTATGACTTATCCAATTAATTATGTAAATCCAAAATAATGATGGAGTTATATATTTTTGTAATAATTTATTTTATAAAAATTGACATGACATGATTAAAGTGGTTAGATTAAATACTGTGGATCCACGTAATTTATTTTTGTTATTTTTATATTATCGTCCAACCAATAAATTGATATCACATCAGTTTCTACAAATAAATTTATACAAGAGTTTATATGAGGGAAATTATTAATCGTATACCCTTAGTTTACTCCATTATCAAATTTACTACAACACTTTTAGGATATATCAATCGTCCACCATAAGTTGACAAAATGTATCTGCCGTCCATCAAATCATTAGTTGTCATTTAAATATGATGATGTCAGAAGGATAATCTAGTTTTTTCATATTATACAAGTGATAATTTAAGAATATATATGTGATAATAACAGATTTTAAGGGTATACAAGTGATAATTTTTAAGGGTAAAATCGTCAATTCACTATAGTTCCGTTAACTTTCAAACAACGGCTAACGGTTTAGTGGTCGGCATATAACTTTTGTCAATTTAAGGTGGACGATTGATACACCATTAAAATATTATAGTATTTTTGACAAAAGTACAAATTTAAGGTATATAAATGATAATTTCCCTTTATATTATTATCAACCCTAAGTCTAAAGTGAAAAGTAGCACATAATTTTTTTTATTTATCTATCATTGAAGTGAATAAATGCAATGAATGAAATTTGAAATCACGATTTAAACATTATAATTTTAAATTAAAGGAACCCACACTAAACTAAATTAGATTTAAGAACAAATTGCAATATACACTAAAATTTCATTCATAAATTTAATTGCATGATTTTCAATACTTACAGTTTTCAAAAAGCTAAGATAGCGTTTGTTTTATTATCTAAAATATAAATAAGTTTGAAGTTAGTTAAAATTTAAATGAGTCAGAATATAAATCTTTGAATAATATTTTTTTATTTTTTAATATCTGAATATAAGTGACATGTTGGTTGTTTTTATAAATAAAAAATTGAACATAATTATTTGGCATTTATATTCTTGTAAGTAAAAAGAAAGATTAGGTTTTATATTTTAGGAAATAAATATATTCATAGAGGTATTTTTGGGATATAATAGTTATTTTACATTTTTTTCATTAAGATAAAAGTCACAAAAATTCATTTGATATGTGAATGTTTAAAAATCATATATAAATTATAAAATAAAAAAGTAAGTTTAAGAAAAGGTATAAAACTATTAAATTTTATATTTAAGATGTTTAACAAACAAGCTGTAACATTTATTTTTTTGTCTGAAATATAAATGAGCTTGAATTTGATTGAAATCTGGATAAGTTATATATATATAAAAGTAAGTGGCATCATGTTTCTTTTTATAAATAAAAAACATTTTAAGTATACTTATTTGACATTTATGTGCTTATAAGTAAAAAAAAATAAAAAAAGAGTGGAGCTATTTGAACCCACCAACTACTTAATAAACCCACTTTTAAAAATAGTTTTTTATAATTAAAATACTCCTAAATTAAATTACAGTTCTGGACATTAAAATAAATAAAAAAGAAAAAAATTAGAGCCCTAATCATATTTTTATTAAACCTTAATCAAAAGTTGAGGTTAAACATAAAGAAAAACCGAAAACAAAGGTAATACAAATCTATACTTAAGTTATTTAGTAAGTCATTGAATTTAAATTTTTTATTATATGTAATACTTATATTTGCAAGTTAACAAGAGCATGCCAATCAAATCAATTATGTTTATTTATGAATTTCCAGTTGGATTACAAATCATATATTCATCACATTAAAGATGTTGCAGCTAAAGGAACCTGTGGTTTTAGAGCAATAGCTAACTTAATGGGAATAGGTGAGGATAGATGGGTACAAGTGAAGAAAGATTTACTAAATGAGTTATACTCTTACTTAGATGATTATGGCAAATTATACGGATTTGAAAGGATGATTGAGCTTATTTACATCTTTTTATATTATGAGAATTGGCTAACGTCATCTGATCGATGAATGATTATGCTTGACATGGGTCATCTTATAGCATCATGCTATAATATTGTCTTATTCCACTTGTCCTCAGTACAATGCCTTACATTTTTACCTTTGAGATATGAGCCAGTGCATATACTATCTCGCAAAAATATTGCTTTAGACTATGTATTTGTCAATCATTTTGTTGAGGTATGATTTATTATTTTATTAATTTAACGATTTTTCATTTATGAATTATGATTATTAATTATAAGCTTTTGTAGGCATTTTTAATGTCAAGTTATCCTTTTCCACCTATAACACCTAATTGGGGCGTATATAATCACTCTATCGCAAATGGATGCAAGACTTAATATGCTTCTCAAATACAACATTTTAGAGAAATTATAAGTCCTAAGGTGGCTATTACAGATGGAATAGTTTTAGACAATTGACTCTATAATACTATTCGTATGTTTATTTATTAATTTTTTGCTTTAATGTTGGCATGCCATTAAGGTTGTTCTTTTGCCTCAATGTTCATGGATATGATGATGGATATGATTCCTATAACAGTGCTAAGAAATGAGAGAAGGGGGGTTTGGCAGGGTTGCAAAATTTGGGGAATACTTGTTTTATGAATAATGTTCTCCAATGTTTAGTCCATAACCCCGATTTAATTCAGTATTTCTTAGTAGATTAGATTAATTAGATCAACATGGAAACCCTTTGGGAATGGGCCCTCACTCAAGCTAAATTTAATTAAATTGCAAATTAATAATTAATTATTGTTGTGTATTAAAATTTTCAAATTGGAGTTTAGTATTAATGTGATAAAATCTGTTAAAGTGTCCCATATCAAAGAATGTTTCATCAATAATCAATTATTTATTCTGCCAAAATATGATCACTAAGATGTACAAGCATTAATCAAATAGCCAAATATTGATCCACATGATAGAGTATTAAATCTATAAGTATAACATCTAATATAATTCATTTAATCATTTTAGTTTTTAGTCCAAAATAATTTCATAAACTGATCTAGAACATGCCAAAGTGCAAAATCTGTTGGATGCATATGCGATGTTAACTACCCAGCTTCATCATGAATGTATTCTAAAATGTTAAAAGCAATAAATTCGTTTCCTGCCTTTTGCTTCTTTTTGATTTTTTTTAGAAGACGCTTGTTGACTTATATTCAACCGATTTTTTTAGAAGAATTTAATAGGTTTATAAATGAATTTAATGGGTTTAATGAGTAAAATCACTATTATTAAAAAAATTGGGTTTAGTAGGGGTATATTAGGTACTTAAGTGGGTTTACTGAATAAAATTTAAAATTTCAAAATTTTAGGGTGGGTTTATTTAGTAAATGTGTTTTTTGAGTAATTTAATGGGTTCAAATAGCTACACCTACAAAAAAAATTAAGTTTTATAATTTAGAAAATAAATATATTTAATAAAAAAATTTAAATTTCGTATGTACTTTCCATTTAGATAAAAGTCAAAAAAATTTATTTTTTTATTTAGATTTAAATGTCCAAAAACTAGACATAAACTAAATTTAAACAAATGTCTAAAATTAATAAAAATTTAAACTTGAGACATTTAATAAACAAATCCATAAGATTTTAATATTTATATGAAAACCTGAAACACATACTAGAATAGGAAAAAAAAGGCAAAAAAAAAAAAGGAAAACAAGTTCAGTGGTAATTTTATCCTAAATACATATAAAATAAAGAGTAATGATATAGTTATAAACTCTTGTACGAACTTATTTTGTATAAACTGATGTGATATGATAAAATTGGTTGAATTAAATATCTTTTGACCAACATAATTTATTTTTATTATTTTATATTTTTATTGTACCAATAAATTAATGTCACATCAGTTTGTACAAGATAAATTTATACAAAAGTTTGTGGTTGTATCATCACTCTAAAATAAAATTGAAGGAAAATGATTTCATTTTTGAAAAGCAAAACAAGGACAAGGGAGGAACAAAATATTTTTTATAGATTTAATTGTGTGATTTTCAATACTTACCTTTTAATATCTGAATATAAGTAATATATTGGTTATTTTTATAAATAAAAAATCTTAAACATGATTATTTGAAATTTATATTCTTATAAGTAAAAAAAATAAATTAAGTTTTATATTTTTAAAAATAAGTTTATTCAATAGAGGTATTTTTGGGATATAATAGTTATTTTATATTTTTTTATTAAGATAAAAGTCATAAAAATTCATTTGATATGTGAATATTTGAAAATCAGATATAAATTATAAAATTAAAAAATTAAAAAAATTAAAAAAAAGGTGTAAAATTGATCAATTTTAGATTTGAAACTTTCAATAAAGAAGTTGCAACATTTATTGTTTTGTTTGAAATTTAAGTAAGTCTGAATATGGTTGAAATCTGAATAGGTCTAAATGACTAAATATAAATGCATAATATGTTTGATTTTTTTAAATATATAAATATAAGTAGCATTTTGTTTCTTTTTATAAATAAAAAAACCTTAAATATAGTTATTTGACATTTATGTACTTATAAGTCAAAAGAAATGAAAAATTAAGTTTTATAATTTAACAAATAAGTATATTTAGTAAAAATATTTTTAGATTCAGTATTTACTTTTCTTTTACATAAAGATTACAAATTTTTTTTTTTCAGATTTAAATGTCTACAAATTAGACATAAACTAAATTTAAACAAATGTCTAAAATTAATAAAAATTTAAACTTGAGACAGTTAATAAATAAATCCATAAGATTTTAATATTTATATGAAAACCTGAAACGTGTACTAAAAAAAAAAAAAGCAAAAAGAAGAGGAAAACAAGTTCAGTGGTAATTTTATCCTATATACATATAAAATAAAATTGAACGAAAAAGTTTTCATTTTTCAAAAGCAAAACAAGGACGAGGGAAACAAACAAAACTTTCGAAAACGGAAAAGAATAATCACCCGCAAAGACAGACGAGTGCTTCCAGCGACAGAATAAAGAATGGTGGGATATATCCAGTGTTAGTTAAGTTTCCCGCTCTGCTAAAACCCCAAACCTTTTGGTCGAACTTTCCGACTGTTTCTCGTGAGACATTTCCAATTTTTGGAAGAACTCCTCAACTAACCAATCCACAATGTTCTTCACAAAATTAATCCACCGCAAGCTATCATCTCTCTTGCAACCATGGTTGCGGGACGAGCCGGAGCTGGAACTCAAATTAGGGTTCATAAACTCTATCGCAATTGTGAAAAACCTCAGATTTAACAATTTGGCTCTCAATCGGATACTGGACCAGGAATCAAGTAGCGTGTATGTGAAGGAATTAAATATCGAACACTTGAGCCTTCGCTTCTCCAATTGGTCATCCACTGCCTTCTCCCTTGAAGTTCGCTGCGTCGACGTCACTCTATCTACTAGGTAGTCGGACTCTTGCTTTTCTATTTCTATTTTTCTTTCTTTCTTCTTATTAAATAAATGAATTCTATTTTGAATTTTTGATCACTTCGTGAAGGGAAATCAAGGAAAGAGGACTGCAAAAGGATAAGAAAACGAGTCGTTTTGCGTCAGAGAATGTAAAAAAGAATCTTTCTGCAATTGATCCTGAGGTAAATTTGTGTTAATGCTAAACAATTTTAGTTAAATTCTGGTGATATTTGTTGCCATTATTTTTATTATTTGGGCAACGGCTACTAGCTTTAAATGTACCATTACATTTCATGCACACAAAGGCATTGTTTTAAGTCAGTTTTTTAATGAATGGAGACTGAGTGAATAGTCAGTCCACCAGCTCTTTTAGCTTCTTTCTAGTGCAAAACTGTGTGAGGCTTCATCCACATGTTGCTCAATCAAATTTTTGGTGGCTTGGCTTCATAGATTGAAATCTATTGTTAAAGTCAGAAGACTTTAAAAAGTTTACTCTTGTGAAATTTTTATTCTTCTTGGCTGATTTATGCAGTTGAAGGCTTGTATACCAATGTGATCCGTTTGCTTGGTGATAATAAGTTGATAACTGAGACATTTAATCTTTTTCCAGGGTGGTGCTGTGCACGACGTCTTGGAAAGGATCTTGAACACCACTCCATCAAGAAGTAGGATTGCAACAGCTATTGTAAATCTTATTCTCAATCATTGCTATTTACAGATGGTTGGCATTAATCTGCAGCTGCATTTACCCATTTCCACCGATTCCTTTGCATATATCTCAGAACTAAAGGAGCTTAATGCAGAATCTCTGTATTTTCATCAAGGATGCCTTTTGAGAGGATTAGTTGGTTTGGTTTTTCGACCTCTGAAAAAGAGCTCTTTTGTCATCAGTGGCAGTGGTTTTGAGATTGGGTACAAGAGGAATGATCATATAAACCATGTTTGTTCTTCAAATGAGCTTTTTGCTTGTGTAAAACTGGATGAACTTCAGCTTGTATATTTTGATATTCACTCTCCAGAGTTGAATCTTTTATTTTCCCCCGTTGATCTTTCCATTTTTGCAGTTCTTGCTGAACTGTCTCCTAAAGGGTCAAAGCACGTAAGAAATGGTCGATTACTCTGGAAACTAGCTTCAAGGAGAATTGGCCACGTGATTTCAGCTCCTAGTTTGTCATTGCATAATTTAGTTACTCATGTTAGCCTGTGGCTACGTTATGTCAATGCCTATGCACATTTACTGTTTCTACTTGGATATTCTGCTGACCATTTGCTAAAAAGATCTGCCTTGAAGATATCCCAAGATGAAACATTTTTAGCTTCTGCCAAAAACAATTGGGAGGTGATTACTGATATTGAAATTGAGCTACCTGCTGAGGCTATTGCACAGGCACGGCGAATAGCTCGTTACAGAGCTGCAGTAAATGTTCAACGGGATGAAGATAGTGACAAAAAATTCTCTGTTAGTAGTCACTTAAAATTTTTCTCCAAGATCCTTCCTCTACTAGCGTGTGTATGGAAAGCTTTGTACAGAATATTCCATCTAATTGCACAGTTTTTATTTTTGTTTAGATTGTCGACCAAGGATCCAGAATCCAGTGTCAGTGTGCGTCAGGGAATTGTTTCTGAATATTCCTATCCACAACGTTGCTTCTGTCTAAACCTCGAAAAACTCTTTATCACTTTTTACCCCAAACACTCGGCTGAGCCTGTTAATCAAAGACTAGAATCACAAACTGGCATTTCATATTCAGATTTCCTTTCATTCTGCCTTTCAGTTGATGCACTGATATTGATGTACACGGAAGACATTTCTGAAAAGTCTTTGCTTTTTTCCTGTGGGCAATTGAAGGTTACATCCTCAAGTTATATCAGAGCTCCTCCGAGGAGAAGTAGTTCAATGGATTCTACTGCTTCTGTGAAAGGACATCGAAAAGGAAGAGTTACTAATGCCAAAATTGTTTTGTGGGGTGAGCCTGCAGAAGTGTTTACCCTTTCAGAAACTAACAAAAGCAGTCCCACTGATCATGCAGAAGGTGCATTTGACCCAGTTCTGGAAGATTTTCTGGGGGAAATGTGGTCCAATTGGAAAAGATTTTGCATGAAATTTGATGAAAGTGAGATTGAATATTCTGAAAATCCATGGCTTCTCTGTGAGACTAAAAGTTTTTTGACATATCCAGACCTCAAGAATCCAGATTCTGGGTTTTGGAAATGTAATTTGACAGTGGGAAAGTTGAATTTGGCTTTGGAATATTCATCTTTACTCTCAATGGCTCTTCTTCTCCGGCAGATACAACATGTTGCGACTTGGACCAAGGGCAATGCAATGCCAAGGGCTCCTTCAGGGTCTACACCTACCATTGCAGATCAGCCAGAGATCAGTTGCAATGATAAATTTGAGAGCTGTGCTGGTGGAATAAAGATGGCCTTGTGTAGAATGCTTCCAGAGAAACATATTCAAATTGGAGTGCTCATAGCCGGTCCTCACATCCAAATGTCACTAAGGAAGATTGCATTTCAAAATGGAAGTGCAGAAAAGAATCATTTGGTCGGTCAAGATGATTTTCACCTGGAATTTGATGTTCATAACATTAAGTTTGTTGCTTTGCCCACCTCAAAATCTGATTTCACATCTGATGATGCAAAACTAGAGTGTATACGATTGCGGAAACCTCAGATAATTGCTAAATCAGATGATGAGAAGTATGCATCTCAAGGGTGGATTTCAATTTGTGCTTACCTTAGAATTGATGGTTTGAACACTTACTTGGTTGACTTTGTAAGAAACCAACGGAGTCTAATTTTTGCATTGAAGCCAATAAGCTTTCACTTATCATCCTCCAGGTAGGGGATCTCAGCCTCGTGATATCACTTTATATTCTTTTCATAAGAATAATTCAGTACATTATTTTGAATGGATGCATTTTGTGCATTATTATATATGGATTAGAATTTTTTTTTAAATCCCTTATTCTTGAACACATTCCAAACGAAAAACTGAAAATACTAGGGATCTTGTAATTTGTATTTTAAAGTATCATTTTATTTATTTATTTATTTATTATGGGTGGGCCTAGGACATTCAGTTATCAAAATTTAGGTTGGAGTTACCCATCCTATATCTTACTTATAAACCCATTATTCTCTTATTTTCTGGCAAATGATATATTACACCATTGATCTGTCCACATTCTAGCTGACAAGGTCTGGCTCTGACTTGTTGAGGCGGGCTGAGGACATTTAGGTATCCAACCCAAAACACTTGCCTCTTGGGTGGAGTGACCAATTGAATTTATAAGGATATATCTGTCCTCTATAGCCAATGCAGAACAATCAACTTATTAATTATATATAAAATGGCTTTACTTTAGCTGTGAAAATTTTGGTGATCATTATGGATTGCTTGGAGAGAAATATTATAATGTTGTTATTTACAGAACTCTATGCTGTTTTAATGGTGAAAAGGATTATCTTTGTTGCAGGGAGTATGTTCATTCATTAACCACAACTGTTAATGCCTTTGCTGCAGCTTTATGTGGGATGGCTGGAGGATTCACTATTATTTCATTTATTGATGAAATGCATGCTTTATTTCAGGTGATTTTATCACTGTGGCCAGATTCAATTTGAGGATGTTTTAATTTATAATCTTACTCAGTATGTTCTCCATACTGTTTTCAATTTTTGTTTTTCTTGTATTGTTTTACTTTCTTTTGATGGTAATTCCTGTTTGCTAAAACTTGCCACTTCAAGGTGCTGTAGGAAGGTTTTTTCTTGATTTTTTTGACCAGCTATGAGTAACTATAGCATGTGGCAGGGTTGTGCTATAAGGCTTTTGTGATGAAAGACCTGATGACGAGAGAGGGAATGGGAGGGGAAGTGAGAAAAGAAAAGACTAGATGTTAGGTTTTCTATATCTTTTACCTGCCAAAAAAAAGTCACCTAAAAGTCCAAATCAAGGGTATTTATAGATGCTGGACCAATTTTTTGGATAGGCAACAGCATGTATTCACGTTTGAATGCTTTGGCATGAAGAAGTGGTTATATCGTCCTTGTTGTTCACGGATGACTATATTATTTCTCTCGTATTCATAATAAAACAATAACTATTATCCTTTATCTAAAAGGAAAGTTAATTTGGTGAACCCGCAAAGTTCATAACATTATGTTATTGTTTCTTTTATTGCCCTTTTTCTGTCGTCCTAAACTTTTAGTATTTTCATTGTAATGCATTTTTTTCTTATCTTTTATCTATTCATGTGTAAACAATATTCCTCTTTTCTAGGTGGTTGCAGGCTTATTCTCTGAAGTGTCATATGCTTGTAATGGGCTCGATTCTGTAATTTATGTACCCTTTCAAGAATTTATACAGCAGGATATTGTATCCTTGGAACATGAGAATGAGGAGTCTACTGTAAAAGGAGCATCATTCATATGTATGAGCACTCTGTTTTCACTTAGTGGGACATTTAAACTTGAGCCGATGGATATATTTTGTCATAAATATAGGATAAGAGAAAAAGTGAGTTTAGTGAAAAATATTGATGCTTCAAGTGGTAAAATGTTTTCTGATGTTTTGCTTGATTGTGGAGTTTGGATTTCTGTTCATCAAACTTGTATGGATATATCTTGTGAAGAAGGGAAAATAGAAGTTGTCATAGATTTTTCAGGCATTAAGTCTCAATTGATCAGATATGAGGGTCATTTAGGAAATGTTCTTGACCACTTGGTACTTAGAAATTTGCTGCTGCAGCCACATAACTGCTTACATGAACTCTCTCTTTCTAACTGCATATTTACAATGTGGTTTTGTCGCCGTCATGATGCCTTATCCCCACATGCTGAGAGTGATGCAGTTGGTGGTTCTCATTCTGGGAGTAATATTCCTCATTCAGTGGGGAATTCCACTTTAACAAGTGAATCTGAAAAATCGACTGCTTGGTCTCGCCGTTTTGTTCAGAAGGTGGGATTTGATCCGAATATCTTCATACCAGCCCCAAGTCACTGGCTACTGCTAAACATTGCATTTGGTGAGGTCTTAATGACAAACTGCTCAGTAAAGAATGTTCTGGTTGGATCACATCAATTCAATAAGCTTCTGTCATCACTTTCAGTTGGAGGAGAATTTCAGTCAGTTTCTTGTGCGATCCAGGTGAGTGATCATATCCCGGAGTAGAAAAATTAATTCTCCTTTTTTTTTTTTGGCTTTACTTGCTCGTATAATCAACTTTTTGAATATTTTTGTTTAAATTTCTTCGAACCACTTAAAGTAACTGATATTCTTGAACTATCTCTAAGATGATTGTGAGTTTTTACTTTGTTTTTTTATGTGTGAGTGATCTATGATGCTTCTGGCAGGGTGGTCTTCTTTTACTTGAGATAACAGCTTTGCTGATGTTTGTTCGCTGTTTTTCTTCATACCTCAATTACATTGCAAGTCTTTTATCTATCTTACAATCATCCACTGAAGATAACGTGCATATCAGTGGACCGAATAGTGATTGCATTGAGGAGTCTGCCCAAGGAAGACTCCTTGCATCTCGAAAAGACAAAGAACAGCTGCTAGAAGTTCTCACTGCTCATGTTTCACAACTATCCCTTATTCTTGTTTTTTGCGATGAATCTGGTATATGCATCCCTTTTTTGTCCTCCGTAATAATTATCCCAAATGAATTTCAATGATTCGTCCAGTTATGCAGGGAATGTTCGGGAGCTCGTGCTGGAGGTTGATGCTCACATGAAACTTGGAATGTCAAACTTGGAAAAGAAATTCATGATCGACTTTTCTCGCTTGTCAATCCTTTCTCGATTTCTTCAAGAAAGCATGGAGAATGAAAGTCAAATTCCTCATTTTTCTCGCGTCAGTTCAAATGATTTGTCATCTCATTCTGTAGCTGGAGAAGGCACAGTAACAGTTCAGTATAATAATCAGAATGGTTCATTCAATGGTGCAAGTTGCTCAACAAATCCTGTTTCCCAGAATGAATTTTCCGCGAACAATTGTTCTACTGAAGGCTTCCGCTTGAGCCATCAGAACTATATCTTGAACCATTTAGGTGCTTTTTTATCAGCTGAGAAACTTGAGAATCATTGGGTTGGTATTGGTTCCATTTCAGGTTTTGATATGACAATTTCTCTTCCTGAATTGCAGGTACGACATGCTATTTTATTCTTATTACTTTTAAGATTGCTGGCATCTTTTCTTTCTAACGTGCATTTTTTGCTTGATGCTGATGCTTAATTTTTTTTTTTTTTTTTTTTTGAGAAGGCTGATGCTTAATTAATACTAGGGAAATTACCATTTTTCTACCCTATAGGTGGCAAAAGGCTGAATATATTACAACACTTTGAAGTCTACCATTTTTATACCTTAGGTTTCCAAAAATACTGTTACTACACCTTGCCGTTAAATTTATGAGTGAAGTTATTCTAAAAGGTGATTGTTCCCTTGCGTTGTAATTTAACATTATGATGCAGCATATTTTTCAGTAACAGCTAGGTAGGGCAAATGATGGCTGTTTTGGGCATATAATATATTGTTTTGAAGCTGTCAATGAGAGGAACAAAAGTCCTAGCAAATGTTTTCCCAAATTCGATCTCTTAGTGCCTCTAAAATCTGTTTTTTAAAGTCTTTTTAAAATATTCAAACAGCTTTTTGAGGCATTGAATGACAGAATCTGGCAAAACATTTGCTATAACTTTTGTTCCTCTCATTGAGAGAGCTTTAAAACGATATATTAAATTCCCAACTACAACATCATTTCCCGATCTAGTCTTTGCTGAAAAATGTTCTAAATCATAATGTTAAATTCATTACGTTAAATTACATTGCAAGGGCAAATTGTCCTTTTGTAAGATTCGCTAATAGATTCTAACTCTGTTAATGGCTAGGTGTAGAAATGGTATTTTTAGAAACTTCTGGTATAAAAATGGTAGATTTCAAACTGTTATATATATTTTTGGCCTTTTGCTGTCCACGGGGTGGAAAAATGATAGTTTCCCTTAATACTAATTTTAATGCTATGCTGCCTTGTTTCCGGCATTTGAACTTTGAGGGTGTCATGTTCTAACCTGATCTTTTATGTCAGATGATTATGTCTACAGTTTCGTCCTTCTATGGAATATCCAGCAAAGAAACGTCTAGGAAAACAATAGAAAGACACCAATCTATAAAACAAGAAAGCAGCAATGGTTTTAAAGCTATGGTTCCAAACGGTACTTTGATTTCTTGTCTATTTTTCAATTTTGGAGATCTGAGATGCTGTTTTGTCATAATATTTTATGCTGCTGCTTTTTGGCATACGTTTATATTGTACAGATTTTGTCTTATTGATTTTCTGCAAATCCAGAGTCAACCCTTGTTCTTCTCACTTTTTGCACTTTCTTTTTGATAGAAGTATAATATTGCTTAAGAAAAAGGTCCTTGGAACTCTTGGGCTTAAAACTCTTGCTTGAAAATTTTGGAAATTCGAATTAAATATGACTCATGATTGGTATAGGAGCAATTGTTGCCATTCAAGATGTAGACCAGCATACATACTTTACAGTTGAAGATGGAGAAAATAAGTACACTCTAGCAGGAGCAATTCATTATTCTCTTGTGGGAGAAAGGTCTCTTTTTAGGGTAAGTAATTCTGATCGCTTTGCATTTCCATCAAATATTTGAGCCTTGAAAATTGACATTTTATTTTGTCATTTATATTTCTGTATATGCAGTAGTTGTTTACATACAGACTGTAAATCATGGCTGCTTTATAGAAGTTATTAAGTATCTGGACTTTGTAGCATTGAACGTTTGGGTAACTAGGTTTTTTGATGTTTTAGTTTGGTGCGCAGATTCTTTGTAGCACAAATAGAATGAGCAAACTAGTTCAGTTCAGTTGACTATCACCAATGCTGGTGTCACAATACAGCTTGGTGGTACGGTTAAATTTAGTCCACCAGACTGCTGAATGACAGTATTATGGTCTGGGTGCATAAGTAACTGCGAGCGTTGAAGGGTTAAGAAAGGATATAAACTAAACCCTAAAGGGAGAGAAAGAAGGCAGAAATTGAAATCAAGTATGTCTAAGAAGAAACGGACCAAAAAATAAATAGTTAGTTATTGAGTCATGAGTTTCATGTTTGAGCCAATCTCTAATGGAAAATGTGGTACACAACATTACATGGCAAATCTAAGCAAGATGTGGTAGTTATGAATTACTAAAACAGTTGATATATGTGTTTTTTTTTATCAGCCAGTTCTGTCATTGGGTTTATCACTCATTGGAATTTAACATGTCTCTATGATAGTTTACCCTAAACCTCTTCTCAAACTTATGTACAGGTCAAGTACCACGAGCAAAAGAGATGGATGTCGTCAGTTCTGTGGTTCTCTTTGATATCATTGTATGCTAAGAATGATTTGGGTGAATCATTACGATTGAACTGTCACTCAGGATCATGTTTTGTTGACATTTCTAGCTCTGATGATAGCAGTTGTGCACTCTGGAGAATGCTACCTTGTGACTCTGAGAGTTATAGGGGTGATGTGGACTGGGAAGCTCAAAATCAGTTGGTTAAAGATACCTTTTATCTTGTGAACAAGAAGAATGACTGTGCTGTTGCTTTTATTGATGGGGTTCCAGAGTTTGTCAAGAAACCAGGAAATTCATTCAAGTTCAAAGAATTCAATAATCTTTCTGTGACTCGTGACTTGCTGGTATCAGATGGGCGCTCTTTTGATGCTTCTGGAACTAATGTGTCTCGTACTGAACATGATGATGAAGATAAAACTTCTGAGAAGAGTGGAGGTCTCCCTTGTATTCATATTAAAATTGACAAAGTTGCCCTGACCGTTGTCCATGAGCTTTTAGATACAAAGGACAGGCTCCCACTCTTTTGTGCTTGCGTGAGTGATACCCAAATTGCTGTACAGAGTTTATCTACCAAGGCCAGGGTTATGAGCACGTCAAGGGCTTTGCTATCTTATTTTGATGCGCAAAGAAATTTATGGTGAGCATCCATTTTTAAATTCGAATTAATGGTGATTATAATGGAAAAATATTACTTATTGCCTTTGTTTGAAATTTAACTGCCATTCAAATCATGTTTTTGGAATTGTAGGAGAGAACTTGTTCAACCGGTTGAAATTTGCATATACTACCGTTCTAGTTTCCAAATTCAGGGTTCCGAAGCACTTTGGCATAGGGTGCCTCTTCATATCTATTGCAGAATTAAGGAGGTTAGAGTTTCGTTCTTTCACTTTCTTTTTAAGGGTTTCTTTTACCTCTTACAATACTCTGAACAATTGTGTGTGTCATGTTATCAGTTTCAGATATTTCTCACTGAGCTTTCACTGGACATTCTTCTGTTTGTGGTTGGGAAATTGGATTTGGCTGGTCCTTATTTAATCAGAAGCTCTCGTATTCTGGCCAACTGTTGCAAGGTTGTGTACATGTGTTTTGGGTTGGGCAGGGTGTTCATTTGTTTGTATTTATGTTCTGACTATGTCTGGCTTTGTTAAAATGTATTGAAAAACAACCGTGGCAGGTGGAAAACCAGTCAGGCTTAAGCCTTCATTGTCACTTTGATGAACAACAAAGTGTGACAGTTGGTAGAAAACAGTCTGCTTCCATTTTCTTAAGGTATTTACCTGGACTGCATGGATCATAATCTCTGCTGCCTTAATATTTATTTGTTAAAGTTTGTATTTACTTTCAGCTTGATCGTATGGCTTTTGGCAGAAAATAATCAGCATTCATCTGCTAGTTTTTGCCATCGTCTCTCATTTATCTGAATGTGTGTGAATACTCTTGATACGTCTAGTTACACTTATAGGCATGGTTTAAAGGACAATGAAATGACAGAATTTTCCCAAAAGAAAATTGCTAATAACTACCTATGGGTGCCAACGGTTCAGTTGGTGAAATCTCTTGGGTTGAAAACAAAAGGTGAACCCCGCTCACATGGAGAGTCAATTTGGTTGCCATTACGCTAAACTAAAAAGAAAGGGGGAAAAAAGAAGAAGAATGCTCTATAATTAATAGGTTTCTATAAAATGTAACATCTTGCATAATTATTTTATTTGTTGGTGGGGCTTTGAAAGTCATTTTTATGTGCTCACATGCATGCATGTATGTTGGCATGCAGGATTTGCACTCTTGTTCTTATTTCAATATTTGACGTATTGATTGATGTTGATTATTTCATGTTTGCAAGGAACTCAACTTTGGTAAATCAAGCCCCAGATAGTTCATCAGTTGTTTCAATCCAACTTTCCCTTGGTTCCTTTACGACTTCTCCAATCTATCTTTCACTTTTAGAATCTCGATCACTCACTTGGAGAACACGCATAGTGTCAGCCCAAGGTATGTAAATTTGTTGTCTTCTTGTGCAACATTTTTGAGGAACTTTGTCTGGTACACTGTGTAGAAGGCGCTTCAGATGAAGCTGAACTGTTGAGCCGGCCATAGGCCATTGCAAATATTTGTGTTCTCTAAATGCATGATCAGTTTCTCTGTCAGTGTCAAGTATCGGTTTTGATGAATGCTGCCTATTTGTGGCTAACTGTGTTGTCATGTATGGATTGAGTATAGAATTTAATGTTTAGGGCAGCCACAGTGCTTCAATTTGTGCACAGGGAGAGAGAGGGAGATGCTGGCATCAGCTGACAAGTAATTTGATAATTGAGTTAAAAGCCCTTCATACAGTGAGGAATAAAGGAGAATTCTTTAAGAAATGCTGCTCAGTTTATCTGTATTACTTGGAGAGGAATTCTGTTTCAACCTCAAATTGAGTAAATTTTTTGGTGGGTAAAAAGAAACATGTAGAGGAAGCTTGATGGGAAGTTTGTGATGTTCTGATTTGAACAATAATTGTGCTTTTTGGTGAAGAACTGACTACAGAAAAAAAATCATTTTTCTTTTCCTATTTAGAAATATAAAGAATTGTTTAGATATTGTTCTATGTTGTCAACCTTATAAATTTGTCAAGAGATCTACAAGTAATTTGGAAATCAATCCTATAATCTTATTGATTCCCCTTTTTCTACTAAGTAGATCTGATTTTTCTGTGCAATTCTTATAAGTGCTACAAATAATTTGGAAATCAAAATCAAGAACTATCTCATCTCTGGTCATTGAACAGATTCAAGAACTTTCCCCGGACCGTTTGTTGTTGTAGACATTTCAAGGAAATCTGAGGTACTTGCTCAAATGACTGCTCTCAACCCTGCATTTCTGCCTAGTTTAAATGTGCTTTTGGCATTCTTATTTTAATTTTTTCCTTAATTCCTGTTATAACTGGTAGGATGGTCTGTCAATTGTGGTTTCTCCTCTGACAAGAGTACATAATGAAACGGAGTTCTCAATGGAGCTTCGCTTTCGACGAGTCCAGGAACAAGAAGATGACTTTGCTTCTATTTTGCTAAAGCCAGGGCATACCATTGATGATTCCATGGCGATGTTTGATGCTGTTAGTTTCTCTGGTGGATTGAAGAAGGCATTGATGTCTTTAAGTGTTGGTATGCATTGTCAACTTCACAAATAGTTCCACTATTAAGTTTAATTTTACTGGGCATAATTATTCTTCTCCTTGCCCAACTATCTTCCCATTCTTCTTATAAATTTGTGAAAATTTGTATTTTGTTATTTTTTAGAAGCACAAATTACAGGTGCTGTGTGGAGGGAAATTCAAGGGAAATTCGTCGTGGATTGTTTGATTTATGTGTTCTCTAATCACTGTTCAATTCCTCCCTTCCCAATTTTTTGAATCAGAACATCAAATTATAATGTAAACAGATTACAGAGGAATGGTTGAAGGGTAAACTGTATTATGTGGAGCTAGATTATTCAAAGTCTTATGCTCAAGAGTTTGGATTTTCATTGCCCAAAAAAGGGGCGTAGTAAAAATTAGACTGAGCTTAAGTTTAACGAGATAAATTTTGATCATCTTGCTTTTTTAATTCTAGTCTTTCTGACAGATAAAAATTAAACTTGCTGAAGTTTTCTAGCACAGAGTTTGAGGGTTGGGCTGGGACCCAGGGTCTGGATCTTGTTGCTGACAATAAAAATATCTCCAAAGTGATTTTTAATGATACTGAGTTTTCTGATTTTGTTTCAATAAGTTGCTTTTAGTAATAACTATGTTTTTTGCTGCTCCCCCCACCCCCAATCCCCTCTTCTTGTTTTGACCATCGAATCTTGTCTTCCACTTGAAGACAAAAACAAGTTGCGCTGTGGTTCTTTATTCTTCTTGAGTTCCCCCCTTTACCCCTCCTGAAATCTGACTTTTTTGGTTTGGCAATTGATTCATAGGAAACTTCTTACTCTCTTTTAGACCTGGAAGTTCAGATGGCTTGATAAGCTCAAAGAGTTCACTTTCAGCGGAATGGTCAGAAGAACTTACAGGTGGAAAGGCTGTTCGTCTCTCTGGAATTTTCGATAAATTAAGCTATGAAGTCCGAAGGGCTTTATCTGTTCAATCAGAGAAATGTTCCTTCAGTACTGCGCATTGTGACCTCAAAGCGGGAGATATTCATGTTGCAAGCATGCATTTTCTAATTCAAAGTATTGGAAGAAATGTGCCTATTATAGAACCAGATAAGTCCAGTGATGGATTCGAGAGTAGGAGTTTGCCAATTGCTTTACAAGAGCAGAGGGAAATTTTTCTTCTTCCGACTGTGCTGGTCACCAATTTATTGCACTTGGATATACATGTGCTCTTGTCAGAGACTGGTAAAGAGCAGGAAATGAACTGGAATAATAATTCTTATATTTTATTGCTGTCTTAACTTCCATTTGTTTGCAGATCTGTTTACCAACTCTGGCTCTGAGAACATTGGCAAGCAGGCAACAATACCGTGTGGATCAAAGGCTGATTTTTATGCTAATCCTGCCATAATGTATTTTATTATTACTTTACCTGCTTTTAGATCAAGCTGCAAACCATTAAAAAGCAGTGATTGGGTAAATAAGTTACTTAAGCACAAGAATGATGTCCGTTATTTGGACATTGATCTGGATTTTGGTGCTGGAAAGTATTTTGCTTCCTTAAGATTGTCTCGTGGACATAGAGGCATATTAGAGGTACATGATGACCGTATATAATTTTCAATGTTTAGTTGATATATTTCTAGTCATTCAGTTTTTGCATCCAACACATATTTATAGGATCTCCAAAAAATCTTGTCAATTTGTTAAACTGTTCATTACTTGCTTCCAGGCTACTATCTTTGCATCGTATACCCTGAGGAATGAAACTGATGTTTCTCTACTTTTCTATGCCCCCAATCAGAAGCCTCTGTCACGGTAGTCACTGCAATAACTGGAGAATAATTAACGAACTTTTTGTGAATTGGTCTATTGTCTCTCTTTTATGTACTTTATGACCATACATATTTGCAGGGATGAAGTACAAAAATCTGGTTTCAGTATTTCTCCTGAAATAGGGCTGCTTTTATCCCCAAAGTCAACTGGATCATGGTTTCTAAAGTAAGATAAATTATATGACCTGGCTCCGTGAATGCATGAGGTTGATCCTCTCCCTATATGAAGCTGATAAAATTGCACAACTTTTGCCAGATCACACAAGGTACGGTTCAGATTGTTGGACGATCATTCATCTGAGGCTCTGTTAGACTTAGATACTTTGTCAGGACTTACAGAGATAAAATTGGAAATAGATGAAGGATCTGATGTCAAGTATTTTAGCAAGTTTGGAGTTTCTATGGGTCCGTCTTCAAGTAAAGTGGCTGTTCCATCTCAAACAACAACTATTGTCCCAAGACATGTTGTACTTAATGAGACAGAGGAAAGGATCATTGTCCGTCAATGTTATCTGGAGGTTTGCTCTTAATTCATCAATTCTTTGGGTGTCATTTCTTTCTTGTTGGATTTCTTAGCTAAATAATTACGGCTTGTGTTCTGAACTCCCCCTCGTCTTGTTGGTTCTTGAAAGCATGACAGGGCAGGCGTGTTTCCCATCAATAGTAAAGAGAGAAAAACATTGCAGTTGCATGATGGGGTTGACAAGAAGAGAGCATTCAGTTCATTTGAGAATTTTATCCGAAGGCATAGAAACGATAATGATAAATCATTGATATATATTCAGTTTCAACTGGATGAGTCTGAACTTGGTTGGTCTGGGCCACTGTGCATCTCTTCCCTTGGGCGGTTTTTCCTAAAATTTAGAAAAAAATCTGATCAAGTGAAAGAACTGGGGAAAAGTATAATAGAATTTGCAGCTGTTCATGTGGCAGAAGAAGGCTCCTCTCTTGTTGTGCACTTTCATAAACCGCCAAATGTCAATCTACCATATCGGATTGAGAACTGCTTGCGTGGTGCATCTGTTACATACTATCAAAAGGTTGTGTTCTTGTTTCATTTCTTTTATATTTCAGATACTAACTTAATTGGAGTGGAGTGATAACTATTATGTTTGTATTAGCTGGTGTATATATATAATTTTTTCCCAAATAATTGTTGGGGAACTTTCAGGATTCATCAGAGGCAGAGGTTCTTGGATCTGAATGCAGTGTTGATTATGTGTGGGATGATTTGACTCTTCCGCATAAATTGGTTGTTCTAATCACTGGTAATTAATAGTGTTGTTACTTTGTAGTCTTTATTATAATAGTTTGGTTTAAGTTTATTTGATTGCATGATGAAAACTGGAGATCAAGCATTCAAATTCTGGGAATTTCCGGATAGTCTTGAATTTCATTTTCTCTTAGTTCATTTTTAATTTTAACTTGATCGTGTGATTGCACATACAAAGATACTTATCCATCAAATTCCGTATGAAAAGTGGCATGCACGTGCAGCCTATCTTGCTCGAGTATCGTTCCAGTTAAAGAAATTTAGCATGATCTCAGCACCATCAATTGTCTCGTTTGAGAATTAACCTCACTAGCATAGTGTTGTATCTAGTAGACAATTTAGAGTTATGGTGCAGGATGAGGGTGTCCCATTTTACTTCATTTGCTTTGATCAAAGGGAGGGCCAGACTTAGGTGGGGGTTCCCAATACGGCATGATGTATAAACAAATGTAAGAGTAGATTATTGTTTCATTTGGTTTTAATTCATGGAGTATGTGGCCTGTAGACATATGACAGAATTATTAAACATCAAATGTAGCTTCCTTAGGTGACATGGCCGTTACAATATCAAAAAGGTGTCTACCATGTAATGTCATATGCAGCATGATTATTTCTCATAACTTGGGTCAAGTGCCTGTAACCAGATAGCCTGGCTGGTAAAGTATTGGTTTTTGGCATATAGAAACCCATTAATTAACTGGATATCGTCATTTTATTTGTAGATATGCATACATTGCGTGAAATTAACTTGGACAAGGTGCGGCCATGGAAGCCCTTTTTCAAACTTAAGCAACACAGAAGCTTAGCATCTTATGTTGCTTTTGGCAAAAAATTGGGAGGCCAGAGGGCTAGTTTCGGCGAATTTAATGGAATGGAGATAGTAAAGGTGGGGTATGAAGTACGTGCAGATGGTCCTACACGCATTTTACGAATTTGTGAGTCTTCAGATAGTCATAAGAGAAACACAGCATCCAAGTTCTGTGCTAAGATTCAGCTTAGAATATCCTATTTTGCTCTCCACTTGCTTGAACATCGGAAGCAGGTTAGTGTTAGTTATATTAACTCATTGTAGGATTAGTGCACCTAACATGTCATTTTAAATTTTTATGTCAGATCTGATTTCTTTTTCTCACCTGCATTGATTCAGTGGTGTACAAATGGTCTTTATTTGAAAATTTTATCAATAAGGATAAAGGTCTATTTGTTTCATCACCTCCAATTATTTTCTGATACATTAACTCAAAATTTTATTCTTTTAAACTGTGATAATGTTCTATTGATGACAATGAGAGAGTTCCATTATCCTCTACATGGCCAATCATATGGCATCTCTATATCATATCAGTAAGGGTGCAGATATTTTAATTCAAATTGGACTTAAATTCCTATCCATTAAAATTACACTACTGACATAGATGAATTGTTGAGGTACAAGAGACCTCTAATGCATTTCCTGGAAAATTGTGATTTCGTACAATAGGACACCCGAAAGCCAGGAACGGCATTCAGCTAATTGTGTGCATATGATTTTCATGATTTGCTGAAGGATATGGACCAGAGTGATGCATCATCATATGCGCCAATTGTAGTTGGAAGGCTTGGTAATATCAACCTGGACTCTGTTTTTAGAGATCAGCAGAAATATAACCAGATTTCTGTGCAGGTAAATAGCTTTCCGGAGTTTACAGATCTTTACATGCTGCTTTAGGCAATTATTTTCTTTTTACACTGATCCTCCCTAAATTCTCAAATTGTTGCAGTCACTGAACGTGGAGCATAAGAGGTTAGGAGCCCCTTTTGCAGCAATGCTCCGTAGACATCAGTTAGGTTACAGTGAGTCAAATGATTGTGTACTCAAAATTGTTTGTATACTACTTTCAAACAGCTCAAATGTGAAGCAAGTTAAATATTCATCAATCATTCTGCAGGTATAATCAGGCACCACTCTGCCTTTTACTTTTCCCCTATTCTGCCTCAAGTTATTTTGTTGCTTCTCTCATTGCTGTTTGAGACTAAAACTAGTTGTTGGGAGAGACTGTTGCTAGAGTTAATGATATAGCACTGGTTTTATAGTCATTGGAAATGTATGTACTGACTACAGAAACCCACGTTTTGAAATGTTGTTATACACAGCCTGTTGATTTGAACCTCGATGAGGAGACCTTGATGAGAATTGCCTCATTTTGGAGGACATCTCTCAGTGACTCAAATACTCAGAGTCGGCAGTTTTACTTTGATCATTTTGAAATTCTTCCAATAAAGGTTTGATGCTCTACTCTGTCCATGCTTGACTATAGTTCTAAGCTGGAATCTGACCTCTGTTGTTTCTATATTTATTTTTAGATTATTGCTAACTTTCTTCCTGGGGACTCTTATTCAAGTTATAACTCAGCCCAGGAAACTGTTAGGTCACTGCTGCATAGTGTGGTAAAGGTGTGACCTGCATTTTCTCTAAATACATATGGGACTTGATGTGTGAATTAAATGCTCTACCACTAATATATTAGTTGATTTTGTACTTTGCAGGTCCCTTCCATAAAAAATATGGTAGTAGAGCTCAATGGTGTTCTTGTTACTCATGCTTTGATTACAATGCGTGAATTACTTAATAAATGTGGGCAACATTATCTATGGTAACCCTTTTATGCATTCTTGTGAGAGCCTTCCTTTTGTTTGGGTGGTTTTGTGTGTGTTGGGGTGGGGGAGGGGAGAGGAGGAGGGGAGGATTTGCTTTCTGGGTGGTTTTGCCTATTTAGTACGGTACATCAGGCCTAACATTGATTTCATTTCAGGTATGCCATGAGGTCAATCTATATTGCTAAAGGAAGCCCATTGCTTCCACCAGCTTTTGCTTCTATTTTTGATGATTCGGCTTCATCCTCTCTTGATGTCTTCTTTGACCCTTCCTATGGATTGACAAATCTTCCTGGTTTGACTTTAGGTAACTTTTCTGCATTTTTTTTGTTTCTTCCTTTTCTGGTTTTTGGTTTTTCATCCTTTCTTCAATACATCGATGCTTATTAATCATTTTTGGCGGATATTTTTAACATCGTTGTTCATGTATAAATGCAATTAGCTGTAGGCATAGCTTCCGGTAACTAATTACATGATATAAATTTTTGTGTCTGCTATTGTTTTTTCTCATTTCTTTCTTGCGGCATGTTAAGATTGTTTTACTTCAGATTGGATTTACATTTTTGAGTTCCCTATTGCTCTGCGTTTCTGTAGTTGTGAAATTAGTTAAGGCCAAGTAGTTGGTGCATGATAAACTAATGAAGGAAAAAAAAAGAGAGAACAAAAACTCTGTTAATTCTAATTTAATAATATGAATTACATCGGTTTTTAATAGAAGCAAACATAAGGCTTGGCTTGTAGAATTAAGGAGCAGAAACAATAATGTAAAAAAAAAAAGGAAATATCCTAAAATTTGAATAATTCTAATTCTAATTTCCTGATTCTATGGGATCGGATTCCTAACTTTCCTAAAAATATCCTGTGATTTTCCTGACTGCCAAAGTTGTAAATTTCAGCAGTATTCCTCAGTTATAGAACTCAAAAAATGTGGAAATGCTGGTGGATTTTTGGGTATCAAAAAAGAAAAAGGATGTGAAATTTAGTTTCTCTTCTGGCAGGTACCTTCAAATTTATTAGCAAATGTATTGATGGCAAAGGGTTCTCAGGGACAAAACGTTACTTCGGTGATCTTGGAAAAACTGTAAGTTTAATTTGCCTTCAGTTTCTTGTATGATTGCTACTGCTCTTGTCAAAGCTGTTAACTGAATGATGGCTTGCAGTTGAAAACAGCAGGGTCTAATGTACTCTTTGCTGCTGTAACTGAAATATCAGACTCAGTATTGAGGGGAGCAGAGACAAGTGGTTTTGATGGATTGGTACAAACTCTTAGGTTATATTTGTGCATATAATAAATTTTCTGGTGTTAACATTGCTATCACTTGAGGGATTGTCAAACTTTTACCATTAATGTTTGGTATGTTTGTGTATTTTCAAGGTGAGTGGTTTTCACCAAGGAATTTTGAAATTGGCTATGGAGCCATCATTATTGGGGAGTGCTTTGATTGGAGGTGGCCCAGATCGAAATATCAACCTTGATCGAAGTCCTGGGATTGATGAGGTAATGTATATTCTTGTTGCAAGTTAAAAAACTGTCTAATAAGAGCACATCAAAGAGCCTGAACATTGTCAATTCATCTAAATGCGAAAGATTGAATGGTGCTGAGCCAGCAATATTAGGAGTAGCAGCCCTATTTCAATAAACCAAGATAGTAGATAAACTATTTGGATGGACTAGTGCTCCCTTGTCCTTCTAGATATAGTAACGGTGATGGACCCCACCAATTTGTTTGGTGGGGGCTTAAAACTGATGGTGAGAGCAATGAAAACTAGAGAAATTATGTAAAAGATTAGAAACAAACATTAGACATTGGAACTTTCTTTCAAAAGGAAAAAAACGGGTTCATTTAACAAATATGACTATGATATTTGTCTCTCTCCCTCTTGGTGTGTGATGTGTAAGAGAAGTGCAGAATCTTCGAATCATCTTTTTTTTTTCCCTGTTTTGTGGCTTCAAAGTTTTGGTATAAGTTGTGCAAAGAAGCTAATATTTTGTGGGTCATTCCGGGTTCTTGTGATTCTCTTCTTATGGGGGTATTCCTTTGCTTTTGGTAGAGGAACAAAGGCTAAAACTATTTGGAAATGTGCGGTAGCAGCACTGTTTTGGGTAATATGGTTGTTTGTATTTTTTTGGGAAAAAGTGTAGATAATGCCATAGAACTGTGGGATAGAGTTCGTCTTCTCACTTCAATTCGGGCTTCAGTTTTTAAGGAGTTTCAAGATTCATCTTTTTTCTTCATACCTCTAAACTGGGATGGGGTTTTGAGATAGGGGGTTATAACTGATTCTAGCATTGTATAGTATACTTTTGTATAACACAATAATGCTAGTCTTGTTTTCTGAGTGGACAGCTGGTCCACTTTCCGGTTTTTCATCTCCTTCGTTAATACATTTTTGAGTTTCTTATCCAAAAAAAAAAAAGATATTTTACTTATGAAAGGAAATAATTTGGGGGTAATTTCTTGTAGCGGGGACACCGGTCCTTAACTGGGTCTGTCAATTTATAGTACTGATATTAAACTGTCAACAGCCCCTAATTTGTTGATGCTGATATGATGTCAATTGCTTGAGTGGTTGGAGAATGATTGTTGGGTAGTAAGAAAACATTTCTGGTTTATTATTATGAAGCATCTGACTTCATGTTGCAACAATATTGGCTTTGGATCCTCTTATCTTCATACTTCTTGGGGGCCGCATGCTGCCGGATTTGTATTTTTTTTTTTAAGTCACCCACTAATCAGTTATTTGGAATTTTTCAGCTGTATATTGAAGGATATCTGCAGGCAATGCTGGATTCGATGTACAGACAAGAATATCTTAGAGTCAGAGTCATTGACAATCAGGTAACTGATGAGAAAGACTGAGCATTTTCAGCTTGTATTTAATCTTGAGACTTGAAACTGAAGTCTTGACGCTTCAGAACTTCACTGGTGAAGCTTACCATAATTCAAAATTGTTTGGGAGTCGCATAACCTTGTAGTAAATGGAAATAGTCAAGCGAGTTTTCTTCCTATCCATTTTTCTTGACACCCCCTGGGGATGTGTTTCAAACCCTTTCTTCCCATCCATTTTTCTTGACACACCCTGGGGATGTGTTTCAAACCCTGCCCTCACTATTAGAAATATCCTGCTATCAGTTTTGTAACCTTTTTTAACTTTTCTGTAGGTTTTCCTCAAAAACTTACCCCCAAACAATGCTCTCATAAATGAGATCATGGATCGCGTGAAGGGGTTCCTTGAGAGTGAGGGATTGTTGAAAGGAGATCCTTCAAGAACTTCTCGCCCCTCACGCCAGCTCCGAGGAGAAAATGTCAGTGCCCTCAACCAACTCTGCCTTCTTTTTCTGTTTTAATTTTTTTTTTTTTTGGGTAAGCCATGCATGAATTTATTGTCCACAGGAATGGAAAATTGGACCTACAGTGTTGACGTTGTGTGAACACCTGTTTGTGAGCTTTGCAATCCGCATGCTGAGAAGGAGAGCTGATAAGCTTATAGCCGGCATCAAGTGGAAGAAAAAGTCAGAAGCTGATAATGATAAAGCAGTTGTCCCTGTACAACGGGGTGAAGGAAGGGACGGTGGGAAGTTTATTTGGAAATGGGGTATTGGGAAATTTGTATTGTCGGGCATTATAGCTTATATCGATGGAAGGCTATGTCGTGGTATCCCTAATCCTATAGCTAGGCGGATTGTTGGAGGCTTTTTGTTGAGTTTTCTAGACAAAAGGGATAATCAATGAGCCTTTTTTCTTGTATATTCTGGAATCTCTTGTTCTCATTAATATTTGTAATTTTTCCTTTCTGCGTTTGTGAGCCCGTGTGCGTAAGTGATTCTATCGCAGGCACTTCTCTTGTCATAATAATATGAAACACTTATACCACGATTACCCTCGTCGGTTGTGTTGCCGATATAAGGTTATCATTAATGTAGATTTTAAGACTAGGGCCACCGAACTTATCTGATAGCTAATACAGGTGGCTATACAATTAGCCATTGAGCTTGGTTGCTAGGATGGGTTTCCGTTTATGTACGAGGCCTTGTCAAGATTCAAGATGCCCTGGTTTTCGTCTGTAACAGCTGAAACAGATGCCCCCGGTTTTCGTCTGAAACAGCTGAGGCGGCCCATGGTTTATCAATTTTGTTGAACCTGCGGTCCCGTCGTTTTCAATTGCTGATCTCTTCAAGTTCAAGCAAATGTAAAATTCCCATTTTAAATTTGTTTTTCAGCAAAATCATTCCATTAATGGCGTGAGCTCTTATAGTGCTTTGAATATTGGTTGCCAGATCCGTATAAGCTGGGAGCTGACTTCGGTTACATGCACTCGAAACCCAAGCTAAACAGATGAGGCATGGAATGTTTCGTTCATTCTTTCCACCATCTCTGAAACAAATCATTTTAAACATTGTTTTTTCAACCAAAAAATTGTTAGGACTGGCCAACAAAACTAAAAGTAAGTTAATCCACTATACTGTTGGAGTCTTATGGCAATTTGGACTTGACCCTAGAGCACGTGTACATCAACTTATTTCTATCAATATACAAAAGTTAAGTGTAGTGAGCATCATTAGTAGAAACTATCCTCATAAGACGGCCGCTGACTAAGTGCCAACTGCAGAAGGCAAGGCACCGGCTTTTAGGCAATCATAAGGATCCGGTAGCCTGGCCCAGCTTATGCTCCTCCACCGCCGAGCTTTATTTATTGGTCTTTTACCAACTGCACTGCAGTGCGTATTAGCTGCCTCCATCCACAGTTGATATAACAACGCCCACTGTTTTCTGGAAACCGGAAAGAAACGTTAAACCCGCACAACACCAAGGGAGGAAAAAAAACACGTGCAAGAATGAAAACAAATGGCGAATGAACACTGAAAATGGGAAAACCAACGGCCCTCCCGCTATATGTACCTTAGTTAGACAACTGCGTTCCATATGCGAAGTAAGTTATCTCGCTTCCTCGTAAGCTGCATCTCTGATTTCTCCATAGCAGCACACACAAAATTTCTTGCAATTAAACAAAGAAATGGCTTTCATGATTTCAAAAGCTGAAACTTCATTCTCGGACGCGGAGAAGGCAAGCTTAAACCACTCAGAAGAAAAAGATAATATCACAAGACAGCTTTATTTGAGATCATCATCAACTTCAAGAGACTCTTCGTCCAGTACTACCACTGGAGTCTTGGACAGAAAGGTTGTCCTCAAACGTATCCGTCACCATAGAAGCTTAAACAAGGTCAAAAGCGCTTTCCAAGCTCTGGCCGGCAGCTCTGGCTCAGGACAACATGAGCGCCAGTGGCTGGATGATGCTTTCTCTTGCCCATGAACCTCTCTTCTCACAGCCAAAATTATTAAAAGTTTATTTAATCAATTGAATTAATTAAAGTTTGTGTGATATTACACGTATTCGGCCTCAGTTCAGTCTTCTTGTACCTTAACAAGAAAGGTAGTGAGCTGTGAAACTTGAAATGGCTCGGTCATTCATATGAGCAAGAGAATGACTGGTTGATTTTGTAGCCTGCTAGAATATTTGAAATAGAATAATCCAACTCTCAATTGAAAACTTCACCACTTCCATCAAATAATGTACCAATACATTTCTACATCACCATGTAATATATTACATATATATTTGAATAGTTGTATTATGTTTTGTTTATTTTTTCGGTTTTAGTTTCTATTCGTGGCCTTAGTTCCCACATTCTCAATCTCATTCTGATCCTGTAAATTTGTAGCGTCATACAGCACAGCCTATGAAACCTGAACCTAGGAAATTTCTGCAGGACAACTTGTACATGCCAGCCAATCCCCAAACGAATGATATGAACGATGTCTAGAGATTTCTGCAATGGAATATCCGACATCATTTATCGTCCAAAGGTGTAAGCGAGAGAGCCCTTGAGACCCTTCCCTGGGCATCAACAAAAGCACCATATCCCAGAGGCCAGATGGAAGTTCCGTAACAGGATTTCAGCATATTAATATCCACTTTCCATTGAAAGAACAAGCACCAACTACATGCACTGAAATCTTTTTGGGATATTGGACTGTCCGTATTGCTCGTTCGTGAATTTTAACAGGTACGTTTTCCTTAATATATTTTTTTTAAAAATAAATAAATGGGCCTGCACTGGGGAGCTTTGGTGGAATCGATTCAATCGAATAGACAGATCACGTGCAGTGCATTAGATGGATCTGCCACTCATAGTTCATTTTAAGGCCGACAGAGACGAGCCAGAGCCCAATTTAAATGAGCGCCAAATGTCTTGCAAGATACCATTGTATGAAGTGGGGAACAAAGTAATCACTTGTAAATAACTCATTTTAACAGACAATCTTAAGTACAATAATGCAATTACCAACACTAAAACAAATTTCAGAAAATCTTGGTGCTGGAGGCATTGGTTGGCCATCCCATATTAGCTTTCAATGACTGATTAACTGAAGAAACAACACCCAAGTTCGTCATTTTTCACTTTAACAAGCCAGAAGAAGAAAGGAGGCGAAGTGCTTGGTTAGAGTTGTTCAGAACCGCAGAGGACCTCGACACCTGCATTTTCCTTTTCTTTAGGAACTCCAAGGAACTGTTTAAGCATCCGGGGGGAGGAATATCATTCAAAACAACAGGTTCTAACCTGCAAATCAAAGTTAATGAACAAAATATTAAATTTCAATTGTTTTTGCACCAAAAAGAAACTTTCTTCCATCATCAGGGAAGGAACAAGACCCTTTACCCTGCACTTTTCTTTTTCTTCTTCCTTGAAGTAGGTTTCACCTCAGCCTTCTCGTCTTCAGAATCTGAAAAGAAAACTTGTCTGAAGAAAGACAACCTCTTGGTTAGTATGTAGCAGCTAACAGAGTAGAAAACTCAGTGCATGTGCATGCCACAGATACAGACACACAAATGGGAGAGAGATGGGGCATCATACTTCTCTTGAGCAGCAAGCATTTCAACAATGTCCCTCGGAAGCATCCCCGCTCTACCCAAAGACTCATTTTCTGGCTCGATTTTGGCTACATCTTGGATGCCTTCACCTACTTTTGAAGGTCGTGATGTTTTCCTTTGAGCCCATAGTCTCCGACGTTCCTTTCCCTCACGAAGAATTCTGTGGAAAGATACATAACAAGATTCAGTAAATAAATCTTTTAGGGCAAAAACATCAGTTTAACAATTATCTTTTAGAAAAGAATTTCAAACCACAATACAAATCTGACAGGCCTTAGCATTGGCAAAGAAAGAAACAAGAATCAGAATTATGAACTAGCAAGCTTTCAAAATTTCATTCTAAATCCAGATGTTAGGATGTAAATTTTAAAAGAATATATTCAGGCTGATTCCATTCCATCATCAGCTATGAACACTCGCCTCCACCAGAAAGAAGTAAATAGCTTATACAGAACATCGGTCCTTCATGTCATTTGACCCCATAATAAAGCCAGGAAAAACAAGTTAATGGCTCAAATTTACAGCACCCCGCATGTGCCGATTATATTATTTGATGCTAAAATCTCTATAAACGCAGTTCATCTACCGACCTAGACTTTTCTTCTCTGCGAATGTCGGCTACACAATAAATGACCTTTGCACCATTCAAATTTTTTAGAAATAAATAAATTATCGAACTCCACTACGTTCACAATCTACAGAACTGATAACTTATTTAACTTTTTTTGCATTTACTTTTCTCCTACCTGGCTTTGTTTTCTTTCTGGACTTTTCGTATCTCCTCATCTTGCTGCAATCCCTGCCCATATTTTTAACTCTGGTTAGTAATAGTAAAAACAAATTTCAAATAATAAAATTCTTATTTGTACAGCGATAAACAAAGAAATAAAAACCACACCTGCTCGGTTGTGAGTTCCTCGGGCGCATCCGAGTCATGATCCTCTTGCTCCGACGACATTCTCAATTCTCAAATCTTAACCCTCCTCTTCGAAAACAAAGACATTGAAGCTAGGGTTAGCTGCTTAAGGTGCCAGTTAGTTTTGTGGTTTTTTCGATTGGGCTGGCCTTGCCTGGCCTATTTCAACACTTCAGATAAGCCCATTCATCCCAAATAACTCTATTTAAGGCCCATGCTGGCTTTTATTCATTAAACCTTCTTTTTTAATAAAACAAATCATATAATAAACTCATGGTGCCTTTGGTAGCTTGCCTTATACTATATTGTACTACATTAAAACATTATTTTTACGTAATTTCATATTTTACTATAATTTTTGGTTGTATTGTATTGCATTAAAAAAATGGTTAACATAGTGAAAGGAGCATAAAATAAATCTATGTACACAGGATTTAAACTATATTGTATTAAAATTGTTCGTATTTTAACTATGATCATTTTACTTTTATTATTCAATAATTTGTAATAAATTTAAATTTATTAAATATTAATTTATATTGATATTGAAATAAATTTTGATTTTAAATAATGATGTAAAATATTAGTAAACCTGGACAGTTAATAAATAAATGATAATACATTATTTTACTTTTACTGTATAAAATTGTTTTAATTATTTTACTTAAAACATGTAAAAAGTATTTTAATTATTTAATCATTCATACTTACCAAAATACTAAATTGGAATTAAATTATCATACTCGACATCAATAAATGAAAGTTAATTTATAATTAAATTAAAAATTTTAATATTATATTGTATTATAATATAATATAATATGATTTAGATTATGTTATACAATTATGTTGTATTATAATATATTTTAATTTAATTTATTTATAATTATATTATGTTATGAGGGGTGCTAGCATCACTTGCTCAGACAGTCGCTATCGTTGCACCAAACCACAGAGTACTTTTATAGTTTTATTTGCTTTTTGTTTTGCAATGAATGAATTAATTATAAGACCCTTTCTTTTACAATTTATTTCAAAATTGTCATGAGCTTTCTTCATCCATTTATGCACATTCTCTCTCTCAAGATACTACACACACTCTCCCTCAAAATACGAATATGATACACTTTTTTCTCAAGTCAAAAGCCCGAGAGGGGGAGAGAGAGAGGCTATTGTCACTTGTAAAATTTAATTGCAAATTCTAATTTTTTTTAAATTTCAAAATTGATTTACTGATTTATAATATTCAAATTTTTTAATTTTTTGAACTGATTTCCATAACAAAAGATACGAGTTAAAAACTTAATAAATAATTGTTAATTTCATCTTCCATATCTAATTCTCTCAGCAATATAATTTTTTTTCAAAGTTTTACAAATAAATTCTAGTTTATAGATTTGCTCAGAGAATTTATAAGTTTACAAGTGTTGATGCCGAAAAACGACCTCAACAACTAAATTTGTTTCTTTTGGGGAATTGCAGTGCGAATCCAAGCTCAAACTCAAGTCTATCGCAACTTTCTATACCTGCCAACCAGAAAACACGGTTAGGATACGCCGGTGGGGTTCCGGCGTAGACCCTCCGATGCTTAAGTCAGAAATTATGTATAAATGGAGAAAAAATCGAGAATGAAGAATTATGAATAAGTTCAAGTCAAGTAAATTTGCCAACCCCTTCATCTGATGCGCTCTTCAGTTTAAATAGGCTCTTGGTCGTGGACGGTTACTCCCTTAACTTCAGCCCGCTTTTTTCAGCAGTTGCAAGTGATGGTCAGTTGGAGGTGGTTTAAATAGATCGTGGCACACAACTTCCCTAGAAATTAGGCCACGTTCTCTTGACTAGCAATTTCTTATGTCAAGCTAATTCTCAGATCGGACAAATGAATTTCGAGGTTGGATTATATAGGCTTGAGGTTGTATTCTTAAACTAGGATCCTCAGGTCGTACTTGTAAACCAAGTCGCCAACATAGGCTCCAGGTTGTACTTATGAGGTCAGCTCAACAATAATAAGTTCTGAGTAGATTAAGTTTGACTACTAGAAAAATCCAACCCAAACACCAGTCCCCTAGTTTTCAATACTGAGAAGATATGAACGGTATTGGAAACTAAAACAAAGAAGAAAGAGTAATATGGCCGCAAGCAAAAGAAAGACGGTGTAGAGCATAATGGTGAGCAAAGAGAGAGCTAGGAAGAAATCTATAAGCACGGGCTTAGAAGAGAACCATAACCCAATGCTTCAGAGCGGTGAGGTCGGGATTCAGGGTGAGGCTTTCCAAAGCAATAGAGTTGTTGAAAGCCAAAAGGAAACTTCTTAAGTGAATTCACTTCACTTATCATAGTGTATGGGCCATGAACTTGTGTAGAGTTTTGTTGGAACTTTAATTTACTTTTGTACTCGGATATTCACCGTTTAACCCGTGCAACCCTTTTTTTTTTTTTTTTTTTTTTGCGCACCAATGCTTGGATTCCATGGATTGCAAACTAGTTTGAACTTTGGCAATTGAACAAATGTATCTCAACCTACAAGATAAGTGTCAAGGCTATGGCCGACCTCAGCAAGATAATGGTTTGCCTCAACAAGACAATGGCCGACCTCAATAAAATTGAAAAGCAGAAAAATGTTAAGCTTATGGTCGACCTCAACAAGGCAAGCCGACCTCAACAAGGAAAGCCGACCTCAATAAATTGAAAAGTATAAAAATATTAAGCTTACGGCCGACCTCAACAAGGAAAGCCGACCTCAATAAATTGAATAGTAGAAAAATATTAAGCTTACAGCCGACCTCAACAAGGCAAGCCGATCTCAATAAATTGAAAAGTATAAAAATATTAAGCTTACGGCCGACCTCAACAAGGCAAGCCGATCTCAATAAATTGAAAAGTAGAAAAATGTTAAGCTTACGGCTGACTTCAACAAGGCAAGCCGACCTCAATAAATTGAATAGTAGAAAAATATTAAGCTTACGGCCGACCTCAACAAGGCAAGCCGATCTCAATAAATTGAAAAGTAGAAAAATGTTAAGCTTACGGCTGACCTCAACAAGGCAAGCCGATCTCAATAAATTGAAAAGTATAAAAATATTAAGCTTACGGCCGACCTCAACAAGGCAAGCCGATCTCAATAAATTGAAAAGTATAAAAATATTAAGCTTACGGCCGACCTCAACAAGGCAAGCCGACCTCAATAAATTGAAAAGTAGAAAAATGTTAAGCTTACGGCTGACCTCAACAAGGCAAGCCGATCTCAATAAATTGAAAAGTATAAAAATATTAAGCTTACACCCGACCTCAACAAGGCAAGCTGATCTCAATAAAATTGAAAAGTAGAAAAACGTTAAGTTTATGGCCGACCTCAACAAGGCAAGCCGACTTCAATAAATTTGCAAATTAGAAAAATGTTAAGCTTACGGCCGACCTCAACCGCAAACTTACTAAGCTAAAATGTAGATCTCAACCGTAGATTTCACAAAACTAAAATGTCGACCTCATCCGTAGAGCTCACAAAACTAAAATGTCGACCTGAACCGTAGGGCTCACAAAATTAAAATGTGGACCTCAACCGTAGAGCTCACAAAGCTAAAACTCGACCTCAATCGTAGGCTCACAAATGTAAAATGTTGACCTCAATCGTAGGCTCACAAAAGTAAAATGTCAACCTCAACGATAGAGCTGACAAAACTAAAATCTCAACTTCAACCGTAGGCTCACAAAATTAAAATCTCGACCTCAACCTTAGGCTCACAAATGTAAAATGTTGACCTCAACCGTAGGTTCACAAATGTAAAACGTTGACCTCAACCGTAGGCTTACAAAAGTAAAATGTCGACCTCAACATAATTGTAACAATTTGTCAACCTAAATGAGGTAAGGGCGTTTGCAAAATAACCAATACCTATTTGACTAAGGTTGGAGCAAATAATTTAGATTAGAATATCAAATTTTTAAGTTAGATTGGGCATTGTTAAGACTAAATTTTAGCTTCTTACCTTGGTCGTGGTAAGTCCGGGTTAATCTATTTTCGTTGAACCTTAATAATGCCCAACTATCGACTCTGATTTTTTCACTGGAGGATGATTATCCAGGTAAGACCATTCCAAATATCGATCTCAATCTTAAATAAGATCGTATGATTATTCATGTAGGACATCTATAAGGCTAAGAGTTTATTTCAATCTCAACAAGATTGGATAACTTTTTCACGTTGGACCTCAACAAGGCTGCAATGTCGATCTCAATCTCAATAAGATTGGATAAATCTTCACGTTGGACCTCCACAATGCCGCAATGTCGATCTCAATCTCAATAAGGTTGGATAAATTATTCATGTCGGACCTCAAAAAGGCTAAGAGCTTATTTTAATCTCAACAAGATTGGATAACTTTTTCACGTTGGACCTCCACAATGCCGCAATGTCGATCTTAATCTCATTAAGATTGGATAAATCTTCATGTTGGAACTCAACAAGGCAGCAATGTCGATCTCAATCTCAATAAGATTGGATAAATCTTCACGTTGGTCCTCCACAATGCCGCAATGTCGATCTCAATCTTAATAAGGTTGGATAAATTATTCATGTCGGACCTCAATAAGGCTAAGAGCTTATTTTAATCTCAATAAGATTGGATAACTTTTTCACGTTGGACCTCAACAAGGCCGTGTCGATCTCAATCTCAATAAGATTGGATAAATCTTCACGTTGGACCTTAATAAGGCCCAAAAATGCCGATCTCAATCTCAATAAGATTTGATAAATTCTTCACGTTGGACCTCAACAAGGCCGCAATGTTGATCTCAATCTCAATTAAGATTGGACAAAATTCTTCAAGTCGGACCTCAACATGGCCAAGATGTCAATCTCAATCTCAATAAGATTGGATAAATTTTCACGTTGGACCTCAATAAGGCCGCAATGTCGATCACAATCTCAATAAGATTGGATAAATTTTCAAGTCGGACCTCAACAAGGCCAAAAGTTAATCTCAATCTCAATAAGATTGGACAAAATTTTTCAAGTCGGACCTCAACAAGGCCAAGAGTCGATCTCAATCTCAATAAGATTTGATAAAATTTTCACGTTGGACCTCAATAAGGCCAAGATGTCGATCTCAATCTCAATAAGATTGGATAAATTGTTCAGGTCGGACCTCAACAAGGCCAAAAGTTAATCACAATCTCAATAAGATTGGACAAAATTCTTCAGGTCGAACCCCAATAAGGCCAAAAGTCGATCTCAATCTCAATAAGATTGGATAAAATTTTTTACGTTGGGCCTCAACAAGGCCATTGCCGACCAAAACAAGATAATGTCAAGGCTATCGTTGACTAAAAATTGTAGAATTTAAAATATTAAGGCTATGGCCGACCTCAACTGTAGACTTTACAGAGCAAAAATGTCAACCTCAACCGCAGACTAAAATGTCGGCCTCAACTGTAGAGCTCACAAAACCAAAAATGTCGACCTCAGCTTAAAATTTCAACCTCAACATAATTGTAACAATTTGTCAACCTAAATGAGGCGAGGATGATCGTAAAATAACCAATGTCTATCTGACTAAGGTTGGAACAAATAATTTAGATGAGAATATCACATTATTAAATTAGATTGGACATTGATAAGACTAAAATTCAGCTTCTTACCTTGGTCGTGGTAAGTTCGGGCTAATCTATTTTCGTTGGACCAATTTTTTCAATCTGCTCGTATCTTGCTCTGGTATGCATGAACCTCTAAAACGTACAGCGAAATGCTCACATAACTCCTTGAAATTCCTTATGCTTCCCTTTTTTAATCTTCGGTATCATTCCCGTGCTTGTCCTTCTAGGGTTAAGGGAAAAACACGGCACCTTTGAAAATTATTCAAACCTTGAATCACAGTCATCTCATTAAACTTCTCCATGTGATGATTCGGGTCAGTTTTTCTTTCATACACCAAGGTTGGAACCATATGCTTGGGTGGCAAAGTTACCGTCATCGCTTCAGGTACCAAGGGGGACTCGTCATCAAGTAACAACCTTCCTACCACCTTCTTACCCTCAGTTTTTGCCTCTAACGCCTCTAAAGTTCTTTGAAATTGCAGCATTCGCTGTTCAAGCTCATTCGCCCGTTGGGGGTCTCTCAGTTCTTCCCTCTCCCTTTCTTGATTCAAGTCATTAATACTCCCCCTTAGCTATTCACTTGTTCTCCTGCTCTTCTATTATCTTGCAATACCCCAACTTGTGGTATGCCCATTCCGCTCTGCTGTTCACCACCAAGCTCTTCCCTCTCTCGCACTCTACTACTCTCTGGATCACTAGCTCGAACTTGAGCCCCCCTGACTTGGGCATCAACCAGCCCCCTGATCATCTCTTCAAAACTTGTTATTTGCCTCTCAATCCCTTCTCTCCACCTCTTATCTGCCGTGGCATTCATTTCTTCCGCCAATTGGTGCAAGGTCTGCCTATCTCCGTCATTATCATCCGTCGCCATTTCGTAACCTCGATAGCCTCCTCCTTTTAAATCTTCCAATGTATGGCTTTTCGCACCGTTCCCCACAGACGGCGCCAAGATGTTGATGCCGAAAAACGACCTCAACAACTAAATTTGTTTCTTTTGGGGAATTGCAGTGCGAATCCAAGCTCAAACTCAAGTCTATCGCAACTTTCTATACCTGCCAACCAGAAAACACGGTTAGGATACGCCGGTGGGGTTCCGGCGTAGACCCTCCGATGCTTAAGTCAGAAATTATGTATAAATGGAGAAAAATCGAGAATGAAGAATTATGAATAAGTTCAAGTCAAGTAAATTTGCTAACCCCTTCACCTGATGCGCTGTTCAATTTAAATAGGCTTTTGGTCGTGGACGGTTACTCCTTTAACTTCAGCCTGCTTTCTTCAGCAGTTGCCAATGATTGTCAGTTGGAAGTGGTTTAAATAGATCGTGGCACACAATTTCCCTAGAAATTAGGCCACGTTCTCTTGACTAGCAATTTCTTATGTCAAGCTAATTCTCAGATCGGACAAATGAATTTCGAGGTTGGATTATATAGGCTTGAGGTTGTATTCTTAAACTAGGATCCTCAGGTCGTACTTGTAAACCAAGTCGCCAACATAGGCTCCAGGTTGTACTTATGAGGTCAGCTCAACAATAATAAGTTCTGAGTAGATTAAGTTTGACTACTAGAAAAATCCAACCCAAACAACAAGTTATATATTGCCGAGGGAATTTAGGTATGAAAGATGAATTTAAAAATCATTTATTAAGTTTTCAATTTGTGTCTTTTTTATGGAAATCAATTAAAAAAAATAAACAATCTGAAGATTAGAAAAAAAATCAGTAATCAATTTTGGAATTTAACAAAACTAAAATTTAGAATTAAATTTTACAAGTGATAGTACTCTCTCTCTCTCTCTCTCTCTCTCTCTCTCTCTCTCTCTCTCTCTCTCTCTCTCTCTCTCTCTCTCTCTCTCTCGATGTTTTGACTTGAGAGTGTGGGTGACGTTTTATTCATATTTTGAAAGTGTGTGTGCAGTGTTTTGGATAAAGGCTAACGACGGTAAGTGCGGGTGATGCTGGCGACTGTCGCCAGCACTCCTTATAATGTTATATGCCAAGACTACGTTACCCAGGGGGTAACGTATCCCGTCTGTAGTCAAGTAGTTAATCACTAAATCTTATGACTGAAGACGGATGTGTGTTAAAACAAATAGACTGGCCATTCAGGCAAAGAAAGGTAAACGTTGGGAATGGATTTGTTGCAGGAAGGAGCAAGGATCATGCTGATCTGAAAGAGCACATCTTGGTTAATTAACAACTATATATTAAAAGGAGAGAAACATTTTTGTGCAACAAAATAGCTAGTGAGAAGGTTATAAGGTGCGAACATATAATTGGTTACTAAGTTGACTAAGAGACTTTGGCCCTTAATTAATTAGCAAAGCACCTGATTCTAATCCGTAATTTTTTAGTAAACAAGAGAAGCTGGACTTTATCATGCAGGTGCAAAAAATACTTTTTTTTTTTTTTTCTAATTGATGAATCTTCAAAACTCTAACTACAATTGCTCAAATCATTTATTTAAAAAAAAATTGTAGGAGACTCAAAACTCATACAAAACCCAAGAAAACAAATTCAAGATGAGAACTCAACCCCCAAACAAAAGAACAAAATTCAAAGTATTCTTTTGCTCCTTTTGGTATAGTTTTTCAAATTGAATTTTTGTTAGCAGAGTTTTTTAAAATAAAATTTTCACAAAAAAAAATTATTTAGTTATTAATGAGAGTTTTTATTAAAAATTATAAAATTATTGTAATAGGTAAGTTTTTTAAGGTTATATTGTGAAATGAATGAAATTAATTTTTTCACATAAGTAAAATATATTTTAAACATTTTAACATTTAAAAAAAAAATTTCAACTTTTACATCCAAAAACTAAAAATTAGAGTTTTTACTAGTAAAGACGGAATAATTTATTTAATCTTCTAAAGGTCTACTAAGAAAACAACCAAACATTAAAAATTTGAAAAAAACTTATGAAATTAAATAAACACTTATGACTTTTAGATAAGTTATACTAAATAAACACTTACGATTAAATAAACATTTATGCCCTACTAACACCTTTTTATTTTGTGCACTTTTTTTATTATAATTTTTTAAAATTATGTTTTACTCTACATACTCTTTCAAATTAAAAAACAGCCCTCAATAAATCTAATTCATTATCTTTACTTCCTTTAGACATCGATGGAAATATTCATCTCACCCCAGTTTAAATCTTTATTGAATTGGATTGAAGAGAAATTCATTCTATGATTACATTACTGAAAAGAAGACGTTCAAATTTGATGTTAAAAAAAATCACTTATGTGAAAATTAAAAAAAAAAAAAGAATCTTTCTGTAAAAAAAAAAAAAAAACTCTTCATGAGAGTTACCTTCATTTCAAAGTTACGTATCTTCATTAGAACCCAAATTTTTATTTCTAATTGAAGTATTCAATCAATAGTCAGATGCTACTAATTTCTATTTTTCTTTTTCAATATTGCTGCTGGTTTTTTCTCCATAAATTAACAAGTATCTTTTTCAATCCTTGTAGTTGGTAGCTTGTTGAATATTTGTTAAATCTTAATCATTTTCTGTTTCCAATGATGAACTAGATTTAATGTTGAGGAAATTTTACGTATATGATACAACAATTAATTAGTTTTATTTCTATTAATGTGGCATTCAGATTGCAAAAGATGCAGAGTTGCTTCCTCTAACTATAAAAATGGATTGCAAAAGATGCGGAGTTGCTTTCTCTAATTATAAAAATCAATTGCAAGATGTAGATGATTTTGTGTTACGCAAGAAAAGCAGCAGAACTGAAATCTTTTGGATTGTTGTGGATATTCAGAAAAAGATGCAAAGAGTTAACAACATGGTTAAAATTCAGCGAGATTGTGATACTTGCGTTTGAAAGGGTTCGTTTCCCTTTCAAATCATGTCTGTATTCACTAAGTTGTTTTAATGAAAGCAAAACTTTCTATATAAAAAAAATAATTAAAAAAAATCAAACATAATATGTCAAGAGTTTGCTACCTATTTGAACAGACCCTTTTGTTGGATAAAGTAAAGGTAGTTGTTAACTTACATAATTATGTAATTTACATAAACTCAACATTTGCTACCAACCCTACCATTAGCACATATTTAGTTTTTGTTGTGTATGTTAGTTGTAGCAAGTGTTGGGTTGATGTAAGTTACAAGATTATGTAACTTAACAAGCACCGTAAGTAAAAAATAATATAGGATTATGTGGTGTTTATTTGTAATTCAAATAGCGTCATTATGAAACATCGGATTGTACAAATAACTTTTGCTTACGTGAAATATCTTTAATCAAGAAAAGTCTCAAAGTCGAACCATTTTCAGAAGTTCTGGTGATCTCAAATTGGTCTTCACAAGATTGATAGCCCAATTAGTTAGTATATTATCGTGGAAGCAATAGATTAAAGATTCAGGTATAAGAGGATATAGTTCATTTGGGATGGGGGATTGAGGTGTATGGTTAAATTTTTTTTTTTTAAAAAAAAAAGTCTTCGCAAGAGAAAGAGACAATTGCACAAACATGTACATTTTGGCGTAGAGGGGTCGCAAGAAGCTTGACTAGCTACCTTGTTGTAATTAAGTTTGGTCAAATAATTATTGCCTAAATGGATGATGCTTGTCTTGGAAATTTCACATGAAATTCTCATGACTAGCGGGTCAGTTAAGCTATTCGCAGTTTTCAAATGATTCAGACATTCAGTAAGGGAGTCTATTTATCTTATTTATGACTTCTAGTTACCGCTGATTTCATTTGACTCTATATATATATAATCATTCTTTAGTGGGAGCTTCTCCATTTTAATAAATTTAAAATATTAGTAAAAAATAATAAACACAAATTTTAATACATTAACTAAAAAAATATAATTTTCAATATATTAAAATATGTGTTTTTTTTTATATTTTAATTACATCCTCACAATAACAAATTAAATAACGATACCCTAGTTGCATGTGGTGAATAGAGTATCTTTCGGAGGTCGTAATCTAGGCTACACGTGTCTGTTTTGAGCGTGTGAAATTTGTGATGGGAATAACTGCTTTTGTCATTCTGCCCCATGGTCAAGTTAGAAATTTCACTTCTTTCCTAAGCAATTTTTAGATTTAAAATATTTTCCTATTTTTTTTTATGATTCTCTTAGTCTTTTTATCTCTTTTTTTTTTTTTCTAGATATAGGATTTGAACACCATTTGTTTTACTTTTTTTTTATTTTGATTAGGAGAATTTTATTATAAAATAATATTTCAAATTTATTTATTTTCATAAATTCACAATATAAAGGGCCCAAAATCTTAATTTTGTTAATTCAAAAACCTTTGTTTCTTCTATCAATCAACTTTAAATGTTTCCATTTCATCATTATATGGACAAGATGCCAATACAAAGCTCTTCATATGTGCACATAAAAATGAACGTGTTATATATTTTGCAAAATATTAAATAAATGTAGTAAAAGAAGATTAATATGCAAAGTCTGCTTGGATAGAACTGCGGGGATTACGTTAAAAAATATGTGAATGCGAAGGGCCAATACTAGAGGTAGAGACAGCTAACAAATACTTATTGCAGAAGACTTAGACAAGTCGTGCCCTCTCAATTTGTTACGCGTCATTTGTCTCCTAATTTATTGGTTTTGTGCATTCTATTTTAGGTCGTTGTTTGTTTCCCTTTCTATTTAATTGAAGCGAAGCACAACATTGTTAGTGTTCCATTTGCTCAAATTTTAAAAATTAATCAATGTGTTATAAGAAGATTTGTTTTCATATAATTAATTTCAATATGCTTGACAAGAATCAAGGATTTGGCATCAGCATCGATTAGTATGTTGAAAGATTCTCAACTGTTATCAACGTTAAGCAAGATTAATTTAGATCATTTCGTTACTTATCTATTTATATATGAGAAATATTCCAGTCTGAAATTTTAAAGTATGGGAAAGTGCAAGAAAATTATAAAATTTTATGATTTTAAAGATTTAAAACTATAATTCTTTAAAGTCGTGCGATTTTAAAATTTTTCCAAATTTTGTCTGTACTTTAAAATCTGACTAAAAAGCTACTAATATATATATATATATATATATATATATATATATATATATATATATATATATATATATATATATATATACACACATTATGAAATAAAATAGATCCTTTTTATAAACTGGTTTGTTTACTCAGTCAAACAGAAATAAAAAAAGAGTGAGAATACAAACAGAACTGTCCTCCTCTTCGAATTAATGATGAATGCAAGCGCACGTCTTTCGGGCAGGATCACAGGATTAGAGGATAAGACTCATAGACTCAAGAGTTTAAGCAGAAAAATGATGTACCGTAGACCCCGGGCCCCGGCGACTGGTGACTTTTATTCCGAGTTTAAGCAGAAAAAGAAGTCTCATGAATCTTTTTTTATTTATTTTATAAAAAATGTTTTAGAAAAGAAGAGAAAGTCTCAATTTCACATCCTTGTTTGCGGATAAGAATCTTTTTTTTTTTATTATTCTTTTAATTTTGTTCCTTCCTCGTCCTTTCCTTTCTGGTCTTCACAATTTAGTGGAAAAAAAATGGGTTAGATCAGTAAATAAAAATTGAAAACAAAAATTGGCCAGTCTCAAATTTGACACTTATTAAACAAGAAGAGATTGCAAAAAATAAATAAATAAGAAGAAGATCGTAATCCGTATTAAAAAAATCTGTTAACCAATGGATAAATTTACACAAAATATGCAAATAATGACTTTAGACCGACCAATGGGATCAACTAGGAAGGTGTTAAAGATTTAGGATGTAGGTAAACTTCCTTGTTAGTCATGCAGATGCGGTTAGGTTATTTCCATTTACACACCTTCAAAGTCCAACATACGCACATACTTCTGTAGCAAATCAAATAATAGAAAGAAAAAAAAAAAAAAAAAGAACCCAAAGTCATATATTCTCTCAATTCTTTTACCCTTTCTAAGCTTATTGGTGACGCCCGTCGTGCAAGTTTTCCATGGACGACACTCAACACGACACCATTAAAAAAAAAAAAAAAAATCAAACCTCAGACTCGGAGGAAAGCTAGCTGTCACTTTCCGGCATTTCGGTGTTCCGTGTGGGGCCCCACTTAATTGGTGGTCGATGGTCGCAAAATGCTGCTTTAATTTGAGTGTCGTTCTTAATTAATTAAAGCAAAAGCTAAAGGCAAAAATGTTAGTACGGTTTTACCGTACAATTTTAAGTTGGTTCGTAACCACACCACTTTTGATTTCAGGTGGGCTTCAGCTTTTAGTTTTTAGACTCGGTACGGGGGTATACAGCCGGAGGCCTCTGTTTATTCTATACATATACTTATTTAATTCAACTTCGCTTGAGGCTTTCTTAATTAACCAAATAACTCTTTGATTTTTGAATTGCGAAAAATACTCGGAAAAAGAAAATGTTTCAAGTAGCTTCCTTGCTCATACATAATTAATTTGGCAAAGCATACGTGACTAAAAATATAGTTAGCAAGTCGTTGTACCGGTTCCACCCAATTACCCGTATATAGTGTTGTTACAGCTGCAACTGTCTTGCATTAATATTTTTAATTTCATTTGCGCCCCCTTTTTTGACCCGTTTGAAAAGGTTTGATATTTTCAGTTAAGCAACAAAACTCGCTGACAGCAAATATCATACAAGAAAATATCACCAGAAGCATAATAGAATTATTAAAAAAAGAAGATAGTATGATCATTTTCTTTCTTGAAATTGAAACTGCATGGTACAACTCTTTTGTGTATGGTAGAGGTACAATAGCACTACTGCTAGCTCCAATGATTTTTTTTTTTTAAATGAATTTTACTTGTCTCTTATTGATCGTTTGATTGATTTTTTTAACTTGATTACAAGATAGTTGTTGTATTGGAGCAGCTTTAACGTTGAGTAATTTTTAAAATTATTAAATACTTATAATTAAATTTAAAATAATTATAATAATATATATCTGATAGTTTAGGAGATTGTTTTATCTTTGATTTTTTTTAATAATATAAATTTAAAATAATTATAATAATATATATCTGATCGTTTAGGAGATTATTTTATCTTTAATTTTTTTTTAATAGTGATTACGCATCAATCAGAACACATTCTATCATTATATCCAACTCCGAGCACAATGAACAGAGTTAGTGAAATCAACGACACGAAACCAGGACTGCTCAAGTTCCGGTCAACGATTTTTGCTGACAAGAAAGGGTAACATCGTAAAACCAGCCACAGTAGTTAGTTTCTTTTACCTTTTCTTTCTGTCAGAATGTCTTTTACTCGCCCGATTACCGGTCGACCAGTCGAAAGAGACGGCACGGCAGGCTACTGGCACTCCTATTTTATTCCATATGCCAATACTGCCCTTATGGGTATTTTTTAAACATTAAAATTTGATAAAAAAATATAATCTTCTTTCACATTAAAATTTATACCTTATATATCTATCTTTTTATAACGAATAATAGATGGATTTTCAAACAAAGTTTTTAAAATAATTTTTGTTCAAGAATTTATAATTTTATCATCACTCATAATTTTTTTTTTGGTTGAAGTACAGTTAATGGGTGTTTATTGCAATCAAAATTCTGAGGATCTTTTCTTTATTTATTTATTTACTTTTTTAACACAACTACTTAAGATAAGAGTAATGAGAATTGAAATCTGATTCAACCAAATAAGGTAACCGAAAAATACGGGGTATACATGGTTGAATTCATGACTAAAAAAGGGAGAGAAGCATGATTTGATGTTTTAAATCCACAACCCCACCTTCGGCCTTCCTCCTCAATCAATCAATGGCACCGGGCTTATTGCATGACCAAACCTACATAAATTTTATGATCTAGAGCCCTACCTGTCATGGTTGACTTTCAACTTTGTGACAACATTTTAGGTATTGTCTCAGCTAACTTCAATTTAAACTAAAATGGTGGATAAAATATCTGAAATCACTCTTAACATGCAAAGCAAATAGAATGTGGTGGGCCCAACAATTGTCTACAATGATGGCGGTCCACATTCCCACCTTCGTCAAATCATTTACTATATGATTGATTATCACCAAATAAACACAAGCTTGGTTGGATTCAAGCAAGTCCACACACAAAAAACTTTTGTTATATAGTCAAGACCAATTATAATTTGCTTGTTGACTGACCACATAAATACTTCCAGCAATCCTACACACACATATATATATATATATATATCCCTTCAAAATAAAATTATACAACAGTTACTTTTATGAAAAAGATACTTTAATTTTGATATTATACCATAATCACATTTATTTTTTAAAAGAATTTCATCAACATTTAATTCCTTAAAAAATATGTATTTATATATTTATTTATTTTATTACTTATGTAGCTTTATTTTAGTGATCAAATGTATGATATAATTTTTTAATAATTTCTTAATTGAGTTGAAGAGCATTTTTATCTCATTTTCAATAATGAGATAAAGAGTATCACATGAAAGATTAAAGAGAAAAAAACAAGAGGTTATTTCTGTAATTACAAGTAACCAACTTGCACTTAACGCGAAAGAGAGGAATCTGAAGCGCTCTCTCTCAGAATTTCAACTGTATTTATTACATTCTTTTTTGTTCTTTCATTTCCGTTTCGCCAAACTTCAGTATTTCATTTGAAATTGCAGAGCATTTATGGCCATTGAAACATCCTGAAGAAGAAGTAGTAAGTATTTTTTATCGAACCATAATTTCATCTCCTTGGGCCTTGGCAAAGGGAAAAATGAAATGAAGAGCTTTAATTTACCATAAATGTCCCTGCTCCTCAAGTCTGAACCTACTGCCTCTTCTTTGAGCATTAATTGATGTAGATGACCTCCCAACGGCTTTCAGAAATTCTCCTTTATTTTCTCCACTAATTTGCCTTCTAGTCAAACTGCGCTGTAAGGACACCAACCACTTGCATGCTATTTCGATCAAGCTTGCATCGTCATCGAGTTTTATTTATTTATTTATTTTCTTTTCGTTCTGTTAATCAATCTCTTGTTTTATTCGCAGAAAAGCTAGCGCCCATAACTGATGAGTGGAGATCATGATTCTTCAACTAAGTTTATCTCTTCTCATCTCCATCTGTATACTCTATCTTGCTAACGCCGCCGACCACTGCGCCCGCACCTGCGGAAACGGGAAATCAACTAAACGCGTGCCGTACCCGTTCGGATTCTCACCGGGTTGCGCGATCGGTTTAACCTGTGCGAACGCAACCGTGAAAATCGGAGAGTTTGAGGTCCAAAACGTGACGGCGGACAGCATCTTCGTCAACCTTCCCGCGAAATGCCACCGGCAGATTACGTCACTCCGTCCGCTGTTCGGTCCCAACTACGGGATGACGTGGCAGAACAGCCTGCTTCTTCTGAACTGTACGACTCGTCAAAACGGCTGCGTTATACCGACGAGTTTGGTCGAGCAACGCTTCAATCTAAAGACGTGTGGTAATATAACGTGTTACTCTTGGCCATACAACGAAAATAATGGAGCGAGTTTCATGAGCTTTAATGACTTGAGGGGGACTCAGTGCAACTCTCTGTTTTCGTCGTTGGCTTTTAACTCAGGCGGAAACTCGGCCGGGTCGCTCGAGTTTCAGCTACTGGAGCTGGGTTGGTGGGTTCATGGCACCTGCAATTGCTCTAAAAATGCCGACTGTCATCGTAATTTCACGTTCGCCAACGGAATTTCTGGGCACCGTTGCCGGTGTCAGGAAGGTTTTGAAGGTGATGGTTTCGTTGCCGGTGATGGATGCCGGAGAAGTGAGTTAACTCGCCGTTTCTTATTAAATCCCTTTTAATTATTTATTTGCTTAATTTCTCTGCTTTAATTCTATATTCTAAATGTCTGGTCTTTGGTGAGATGGCCGGTGAAATTGGTCAAACCGGGAAAGGCCACGGTTGTTGGCGTGCGGTGTTATATCTTGACCAATAAGTGAATGACACCTCATTATGACGAAAGTGCCCTCCTCCCCCGACCTCTTGAGGTTGAAATTTGACTGGATTTTTTTTTGGATTAGTTCATATCATAAATATTAGTGTCATTATTGTAATTATCGTTATTTTCGCTTGGAAAATTGGAAGTGGGAGCGTGGAATTGTGGAATTATTCATAGTGGTTCCTTCCTGATCAAGTGTTTATTATTTATTTGCTTAATTTCTCTGCTTTAATTCTATATTCTAAATGTCTGGTCTTTGGTGAGGTGGCCGGTGAAATTGGTCAAACCGGGAAAGGCCACGGTTGGGGGCGTGCGGTGTTATATCTTGACCAATAAGTGAATGACACCTCATTATGACGAAAGTGCCCTCCTCCCCCGACCTCTTGAGGTTGAAATTTGACTGGATTTTTTTTTGGATTAGTTCATATCATAAATATTAGTGTCATTATTGTAATTATCGTTATTTTCGCTTGGAAAATTGGAAGTGGGAGCGTGGAATTGTGGAATTATTCATAGTGGTTCCTTCCTGATCAAGGGTTTATTATTATTATTATTTGGGCCGCTGGAGTCAGGATATGAGTTATTTGATTTGGATACGTTATCTAGAGTTTAGAAAAGTATGCATGATTCGTTGTTAGTACATAAGTAATCAACGGGGTATGAGTAATTAGGTCCCACATGTCTAGAATTGAGCCGATGGGGAAACGGGCAATTATGATTTTAGATAAAGATGTGATGGGATTTAAAGTTGAGGCAATTTGTCACAGTTTATGGGAACTTTGTTGATATGAACGGTATAATGATTTCTAACCATGATGAGCGGGGTTATGTTATGTCGGCCGGGAATATAGGCCTGCAGTATGTATTTATAATTGGCAAGCTTTGCTTAGGAGATAGTCTTACTAAAGTTGGAAGTCAAACCTTCTACAGTCATTCTAACACACCTTTCGGAATCGGTAGTATTAGTCTAAGCACATGTTTGAACCACATAATTTTGAACTTCTAAGCAACAAAAAGTCAAATGATTTGGACTATTTCAGTGGACTCCTAAACTAAAGATTCCCTTCCCCCATCAGTCAGTGAATATCAACAAATTGCTTTGCATATAATTGGTAACATTTGAGACATTGGCAAGAATTTTAGCTGATTTTAGCCGTACATCTGTGCCTTAATGCCTCTTGAGTCTGATTACAAAAATTTGTTCCTTAGCTTCTGTTTCATGGAGTTGCTGAATGTTATAAATCAAAAGATTGAGCAGACGCTTACAAAAGTAAAGGCCATGTTTCAAAGCTAGCAATATGGAACCTCTCTAAACTGTTTTTTTGAACGGGGAAAATCCATGTGAACCTCACTAATACAAGTAAATAGTGTATGGATATTGCTTCATCTGATGAAGCTATTTGTTAGTTTATGGAACTTAAATACAACCGAAACTTTATTGCCTTGTTATTTTCAAGTGATATCCTTGCTTACCCCCTTTTTTCTTGTCACAGCTCCTGACTGCAATGCTTCAAAGTATTTATCTGGAAAAGGAAAATGTGGGGGGACTAGAATTGCTCTTGTTGGAGGTAAATTTTATCTTTAATTCAATGAACCACAGTAACTGAGTCTCATGTTTCGATAATTGTTGTTTTAACATGCAATTCTTACCTTGAATCAACTTAAATTCCTCAAAAGTGTCATTTAAGGAACCGCAGGATCATCTTACTTCTTATAAAAGTTTTGGTTTCCTCCTCGTTGGTCACTTTTTGCTATGTTCCTCAACTAGTCAGTTATGTACTTGCTTAAAAATTCTTGTGCTTCTCTTGTTTCTCACTAAAGTTGTTATCTTTTTTATATTTAAATTCAAATCCTTGAAAATTAATGAACTCTTGAAGGTAATAGATTGTGTGAGTTGCGCCAATGCTGTTGAGTTGAACAGTTATTTTGTATTAAAAGGTTTTGATTTTGTTAGAGGATATATTGTTTCAGTGATCCTTGTATAAAAAATTCTTACTGATGTGACCTGATAAACTGAATCTAAGACTAGTTTCTGAACGATTCCTTTGGATTCTTGTGATTTGACATATTCTTATTCTAAACTTTAACACTACAATCCCAAGTAAATTGCTTGTGGGCCAATTCCTTATGTTAGTGTGATGACTATAATTTGGTTTAGTCACAATAACACTTGACTAAATATTGATTTCTCTTTTCTTAACTTTTGGAATCATGGTAAAGAATTTGTTCTCAAAACAAATACTGTAGTAATTTTGACATTTTATTTTTTAATGAAGAAATGTAATTGAACATTTATAAAATTTGTCATTTTTAGGGCTTATTGCTGGGGCTTCCATAGTGGCTGTTGTCGCTCTTCTATGTTACTGCTTCCGAAAGCGGTCCACTTCTTTGAGAAACCAGCTGAGCGCAAAGCGCCTCCTGTGTCAAGCAGCTGGCAACTCTAGTGTACCCTTTTACCCTTACAAAGAAATTGAAAAAGCCACCAGTTTTTTCTCTGAGAAACATAGGCTGGGAACTGGTGCCTATGGTACAGTTTATGCGGGGAAGCTCCACAATGATGATTGGGTTGCCATAAAAAGGTTTAGATATCGAGACACTGACAGTATTGACCAAGTTATGAATGAGATTAAGCTTCTCTCCTCTGTGAGCCACCCAAATCTACTTCGACTCTTAGGTTGCTGCATCGAGGAAGGTGAGCCTATACTTGTTTATGAATTTATGCCCAATGGAACTCTGTGTCAGCATCTGCAAAGAGAGAGAGGAAGTGGACTTCCTTGGACAATACGGCTTACCATAGCCGCTGAGACTGCTCAAGCAATTGCCTATCTTCACTCAGCTATGAATCCACCAATTTACCACCGAGACATCAAATCCAGCAATATACTATTGGATTACAACTATAGGTCAAAGGTAGCGGATTTTGGGCTTTCCAGACTTGGCATGACTGAGTCATCCCACATCTCAACTGCTCCACAAGGAACTCCAGGCTACCTTGATCCTCAATACCATCAGTATTTCCATCTTTCTGACAAAAGTGATGTTTACAGTTTTGGGGTGGTTCTTATTGAGATCATAACTGCACTGAAAGTGGTTGATTTTTCTCGCCCTCACAGTGAGGTGAATTTGGCTGCACTTGCTATTGATAGGATTGGAAGAGGTGGTGTGGATGAGATACTAGATCCATACCTTGAGCCACATAGGGATGCGTGGACACTCTCATCCGTTCACAATGTTGCTGAGCTAGCATTTAGATGCCTTGCATTTCATAGGGACATGAGGCCAACTATGATGGAAGTGGCAGAAGAGCTAGAACACATCAGGGTCAGTTCATGGGCTTCAAATATTTATATGGCATCACCCCCAGCGTCTTGTTGTTCATTATCGGAATGCGGAAGTGAAAGATCACTGAGTGGCTTGACAGTTAAGAAGGCAGGGGTTAAGAGTCAGAGGTTGATTGTTCCCCCTAAATCTGGTGATTGTTTGACTACATTGGATGAGGTGAAGGATAGCTCCCCTGTTTCTGTACAGGATCCTTGGTTAAGTGAACAGAGCTCACCTTCGACAAACAGCTTGTTGGGTAATGTAATGCAATGACTTCAAAGGTGTTCTTGGGGTGCTTGGCTTCCTGAAAATTTTGTGAATGCTGTTCAAATTTTTTTGGTATTTCTATCAATGCACCCTCAGCTGCGTATACATCTCTCATAGTTTATAGATACCTTCATGTATGCTTGATCCATCTCCTCCTTTCCTTTATAGCATAGTCTGAATCTTGTAAGTGGATAATGTAGAAACCATCACTACAATGATTATACGTATATATTTGTGAACGGAAAATTTTCAGATGATCTCTAGTTCTTGTGCTGTGAAGGGCCGTTAGAGCCTATACCATAATACAAGATGCTGTGATGTTATTCAATTCTATACACGTGGCAAACTTGTAATGAAGGTTATGACTCTTGGCAGTACAATTCCTGACCAGAGCAGAGCAGATTTTTGAACCATTAGCTCTTGAACGTGAAAATTGCTTCAAGCATTCCTATCGTATGGCTCATTAGCTATTGAATAATGATGACAAGACTCGAATGATTATTGCTTTTTTTTTATCATTTTTTTCTTTTTGAAACTGTAACTTCATTGATTGAAAAAATTACATATGTTTGTCTTTGGATACATAAGCAGATATCTCACTTGGTGCTTCTTCTATACAAACTTGCTCGATAGAATTACACAGAGCTAATTTGGCGAGATGATGTGCCGCTTCATTGCAAGATCGTGGAGCAAAGAGCACTTTGACAGGGCTTTGAAAAGAAGCCAGGACTTCTTGAATTTTGGACATTAACGACCCCACTTCGCACCTATTTACAATTTTGTTACCAATGGGATTAACTACATTGAGAGAATCAGATTCGATTATAGCCAGAGCCAACCCAGTGTCTGCCGCAAATTGAATTCCTTCATGCATAGCAATGGCTTCCACGAATTCTCCATGTCCAAAAAAAGATACTTGGGAAGTAGAAGCTGCCATAATGTCACCTACTGAATTACGAACTAAGACTCCAATTCCAGCATAATCGGCCCTGGAACTGACAGTTGCATTAACATTCACTTTATACCATGATTGGGGAGGACTTTGCCAGGACAGGCTTGGGTTATTTGTCTTAGGACTCCCATTGACTTGGTCTTGCATTGTACCTGCTCTAAGTGAAGCCACTACATTCTCAGCTTTGTGACAGCGTCTTGAGGCTCGCGAACAGCATTGCCATGAGTCGGATAATTCCTGGCTAACCAAATTGACCAGCACAAAAACACCCATTCCTCAAACTCAGCTTTTGTTAAAAGGGATGCAATATGAATGGATAAGTTAGAAAACTCCGTTGGCTTTGTACTCTTGAGGGTAGAATAAAACCTCTATAACTTCCCAACTTTTTTCACTTGCTTACATCCCACCAAGGCATGATATGTATCCTCGTAAGCAAAACCACAACAGGGGCATGAAGGAGCAACTGGAATCTTTCTGTTATGTAAATTTAAATTAGTGGGCAGATTGTGTGATTGCTAGAGCTAGAGGGCATATCTTTTAGTTTCATATGAAATGCCACATAGTAACCACTCTTTACTTTATACTGACCCCGCTTGTCGTATGTCCACACCAGCTGATCATCCAATGGTGTTGTGGGCAATGGGATTTTGAGAATTTGATTTGCGTCTTCCTCAAGAAAAAGATCCCTTATCATTTGTTCTTTCTAGCAGCCTTCGTCATTAATCAAAGTTGATATTGAAGATTGTGAAGGCAGCCGCTGTGGGGATAATGGTTTAAATGTGGTTGGATGTGGAAGCCATCTGTGATGATAAATAGATACATGTTTGCCATCTCCGATTCTCCATCGCGAACCAGCTTCGATAACTTCGCGTCCCCACAAATGCTTCTCCATATATAAATATGAAGGATTACTGCCCAGGTTACTCTTCATGAAGCCACATTTTGGATAATATTTTGCTTTAAGAATTTTAGAGACTAGAGAGTTAGGAAAAGAAATTAATCTCCAGCATTGTTTGGCTATGAGGGCTCGATTGAAAAAGCTCAGCTCTCGAAAGCCAAGGCCCCCATTTTTTTTTTTTTTTTGAAAGGCAAAGTTTCAACCATGGCAGCTAAGGGAGACTTCTTGAGGATGAATTATGGCTCCACCAAAATCGTGCAATTATTTTTTGTAATTCCTCACAAAAACTAAGAGGGAGCTTGAATACACTCATCGCATAAGTCGGGATAGCCTGAGCAACAGCTTTGATTAATACCTCTTTACCTTCGCTTGAGAAGAGTTTGCCTTTCCAATCGGCAATCTTTCTATAAATTTTATTAGCAGGAACAACTATGATAACTTAAAAGCTTGCCTTTTTCATTTCTATTTTATATGGAAGTTTTTATTGGCAATTTAGTGAAAAGACAATCCAGAAGAGCGCCATCTGAGCCGTTTAAGAAAAAAAAAGTCTAGATTTCATGTTCATGCCTAGAATGTTTGTGCGATCGTAATGGTGGTGATGCGTCGGTGAGGATGCCAGCTTTGTATAACATTCTGATTTCCCAGGTGATATTTTATTTACATGGCAAAAAGTGTAATATCTAAAAACAGAATTTTACGTAATATAAGCATCAACAAAACAGCAGTTAATATCTAAAATAGTTTTGCTTTACTGTTGAAATTTGAAATTATTTCTGATAAAAATGACTGAAGATTGGAAATTCGAAGTAACTTCAGATGGTACAGAGAAGAATGAATGAATAACCACTATTCGCTAGTGCAACTCGGTATAGGAGGGGACGTTGCAATTCGCTCGTGCAACTCCGTTTAAACAATCAGAAAGACGAATGAATAACCGCTCTCCCCACTTCTCTTTCTGGCCAAACCTTCATTTTCAATGAAAGCATTTTTCATAAACATGACTACGTGAAGGATATGATCCAATGAAACAGTTATATTTGATAGTCCATAAGCAATTCCTACCACTTCCACGGAATTCCAAGAGAAGAAAGAAGTGAAAATGCAAATTCCACTTGCTTACACCAAGGGAAGTTGTGAAGTTCAGAAATATGTGTACATCACAGTAACATGAATTATTCCTGAACAAAATTCTACAATTGTGGAATAAATCTGACCTGTAGAGTGAACTCGTAGAAGCGGAGGTACAATGCCTTCTGGTAAAACACAATGACAGACAATCACATTTCACTTATAGAACATTCAACGTAAAAGTCAATGATTGATAATCAAGATTAATGCTGAATACTATGAACCAATATTCTAGCTGGATTCTTGTTATTTTAACAGATCAATAAATAAGCTTAGAACTTTTTAATATGATCAATGGGCAAAACAAATTAAATGTTGACTTTGTGGCTACTAAACTGCTTGCTTTGCAGTGAGCCTGAGTTTGTTATCTCATCTCACTTTGTCAGATCCAGATGCTAATGCATAACCTAAGGGTAAGTCTACAAGATTCAGTTCACAATGTGAAACCAAAAAAAAAAAAACCTTTGAATAACTTCAAAAACAAAATATTTAGCTGTAGCTTCAGAAAATGGGTCATGGCTGATAGTTGAAGTTACAGAAATATTTGAATGGGACGAGCTTGCATGTTATGCCTGTTCTAAGAGATTTTCAAATTGGAAGTGAAGACTACCAGGTACAAATGCCTTGATCAATCAAGTGGTATGAACCTACTTCTCTTCAAAGGTCTTCCCTATGAGTGACTGCCAGATGACATTACTCATTACAGTACAAATTTGCCAGAAACTTGGGATGTGATGATCCTATCAATGAGTTGGAATAAAATAAGCTTGTGTGCTTATTTCCAGTGACAAAATTGATCGGTCACTTTTCAAAAGGAAGGTCGCCTCTACCCATGACTTCTGGGATCAACAACTTGATGGACCTTCCTGTTTTCAGCACTTGAATACTGCCCCACAATGCGAGCATGAGGAATTGAGGCTTCTCCACGGGCAAGGGCGTCCACATTCTCAAGCAGGTACTGCCTTGGAAGTCTACCTACAACATTACCCTCCTCATTCCCCTCTCTGTCCAGAAAGGCAAAATGTGGAATACCCTCAACACCAAACTCATCAAGCTCTTGTTCCCATTTCGTGTTGTCAACATTCAGCATAACAAAATTCACGCGGTCCCTATACCGAAAGACAGCAGTTCCGATTAAGAAAATCATCCACTGGCCTATAAATAACTTGGTGAAGAATTAACTGAAAGAACCTTGAACATTCATAATCATTAGAATTGCTAAATATGTGAATACGGAATAACAGATTAAAGCCAGCGTAGATGATTACTTGTATTGCTGCTCCACTTTGTATACATCTGGAGCTAATTCTCTACATACTTCACACCAATCTGCGTAGAACTCTAGAACAGTGGGCTTCCCATTTGTGAGGGCCTAGATAACCAGACAACCAAAACACGGACAACAGCAAAATAAGCCAATAACTGCGAAAGTCAAGAATTATCTATGCCATAAAAGGAATCGCAGCAAAAAGGTACTGAAGTGGATGAGAGCAAATTTAATATTGAAAAGTGAATTAAAGGAATAGAGCAAACAAACCTGTTCATAGGGCAAGGCAGCAGCAGAGAGGTCCTTCAAAGAAACACCAAAATCAAGTCTCGTGAATAAGAAGAGTCCCAAAGCAGCGAGAGTAGAAGCCACCGCTATTCCTCTGTTGATTTCTTTGTTTGGAAATTCAATAAACCCAGCATCGGTGCTCTTCTGGGTACTGGCGACATCACTACCACTGACGGAATTACTCTTAACGTTAACGACTACTTCCTCCTGCAGCCAGCAAAGAACTAAATGATTCGCTAGTAATAAATCTTGTTAAGTTAAAAGGAAAATGAAAAACACACCGTTTCGGATTCAGCTGGATTAGGGGTCGTTTGGCAAGCTGTGATTGTGGGGATCCTGCGAGTCTTGAGCCGATAGTGAATTGAGGCCTTAATGAGCAGTGACGGTTGGGTTACGGTTGTGTTAAAAGGTGGTCGCAACCTATGGAAACTAACTGGGTTGGAGCACACGCGAGCCATGGACACACTCACACAAAAACAATCTCTAATTCTATTCTCAATTTATGACTTCAGTTGGTCATTTATCATTACTTCTGACTAAGGCTGCTGATTGCAGTTGCAGATAAATAAACAGGATAAGATTTGCCCGCCCATTTCCCCTTTTTTAGCTTTTGTCTTCGATAACTCTTCCAACCTGGCTTTAATTTCTCGGCTTCAACCTTGTCCGTAAACTAAATAGGGCCACAAGTTGCCTGCCTCAATATCCGCTACCCATTAATAATTTCGTTGATTTATTTTTATGTGGCATTTGTACCATAGCCAAACTGATGTGAATCTTAAATGTGTTTGAAAATATAAATAATTAAAACAAATATAATACTAAATGAAACTTATTTATATAAATATATTAATAAATATAGTTTGTGTGTGTGTGGGTATATATATATATATATATGCAAATGCATAGTAATTGGTACCCTCCGGTCTGAAAGAATAATTTTCATTATTAAATAATTACCGCAGCCCATCGCATAAGTAAAAAATTAAAATTTTCAAAAAAGAAAAGAAAATAACTAAAATCAAGTGACATAATCAAACAAGCAAATGAACAATTCATTGGAATCATTCAATAATTTTCAATTTAAATACAAAATCCCAGGAAGATAAAACCAAGAGAGGTGAGGTGGTGATTATTGTGGTTCAGGTCCCAAGATCCCATTTACAACGGAAGTGGCAACCAACACGCCGACAAGCTCGGCTCCCGCCACCGCTCCCGCTTGCGCCAGCCCTCCAAAACCCGCCGTCGTTTCGACCTCTTTCTCGGACGCCTCGATTCGTTTCTCTGCGGTTTCGATCTTTTTCTCCACTTCCCTCACAATATCCACGGCTTCCTCCTCTGCCTGCTTAAGTTTCCTCCTTAGACCGAACAGCGGAATATCCTCCGCCGAAGACGCCGACTCTCTCGCCGTTAAAACAGGCAGTGCCGTGAGCGAGAAGAACAGTAAGTTCCTGCGGCTGGCGTGAAGTGCCTGCGCAGATTTAGGTGCGTGCGCCTTGCAAGAGACAGGGCGCGCATTATTACGCACACGAAGGAGTTTGGGAGCTCGGGAGAGTGAAGACCAAGGTATGGTAGAAGCCATGGCTCTCAGGCTGCTCTTTTGAGTCAAGTGAGTGGTTACGAACTCCTGTGGTGGTGGTGGTGTCATCATGTGTGTAAACAAAACGAGGATATTTTGTAAAACTAGTCCACCTTTCCCTTTGAAGGAAGAAGGATTGCATGTTAGTATTTCAAACAAAGAGACTATTTTAACCTTCAAATATTCCTTGCCTCTACTTTTTTTTTATTTATTTTTAATATGAGTAATCTTTCAAGAAATCAATAATTATTTAAATAGGTGTGGCACTATTCGTACTCAAAAAAGTAGTTTAAACACGTATTTTAATAAAATTTTATATTATAAAAATACCCCAGTATTAATTTATAATTGAGGATTATATTCACTAACTCCAAAAAATATATTACTCGTTCAACATGTAATTATGTAATTATAAACTCTAATTTCCATTTTTCAGTTTGATCAATCAATAAATCCTTAAATTCTCAAACTACAAATTCATTCTCAACTGTTGTTCCAAATACTGTAAAGAAGTATTTCTATAAAAGGGGAGATAGAAAGATTCATGGTAAATAATACATAAAGTTAATGTAATTAGAATTGGGGTATTTTGGTAAAGATAACGTTGAAATTTTTTTATAAGAGACTTACTAGCTAGAAAGAATTAAAATTTGATACAATTTTTTTTATTTACATACTCATATTTTCGTATCTCAATTTCTTGATACTTCTTATATGAAGCAATTAATTGGAAGGATGAAATAATCATTATCTCTCTCATCCTGACCAATTAATAATAATCAACAAATCGCCATTGTCCATTCAATTTAGGTTAAGCAAAAGATACAAAAGTCGTCCGTTAGAGTTCATCAAGAATTGATTGGCAGCGAGAATAATTTTATGGGTGTAAAGAGAAAACAAAATATATTATGAAAGGAAGATTGAGGATAATTTGGGTAATTTAAAGAGCATGCTGAGTAAAATTTAATTTTTATAATTTAATATGAGGGTGTTCTAAGTAAATGACTATTCGAAGAATATTTTAAAGTGTAATACTTCCACTATTTAAATAATTGTGGAGAAAGATTTGAATAAACGGGTATAATATTTTATCCTGCTTTTACTTGGTCATATAATGTGCAACGATCATCAATACGATCAGCAGTTTTTTATAAAAAAATTATTTAATAAATAACAAAATAATATTTGATTCAAAATTTGAGCTATTTAACAAAATTTGGAAGTTTTTGGTAAATAAAATTTTGGGTCAAATAACAATATTAACAAAATAAACTTATTTCCATTTAACGATCGAGAGTCTCAATTAAACCATGACCACTCGAAGAAAGAAAAAGATACATTATTTTTTGTCTCTGTGTAAAACAATTACTTTTTAATAGAATATTAAGGAATAGTGGCACGTAATGTTCTGTCGCGGATATGTCATAAGTAAATTATTTTCGCTCTCGGGGTAATATAAATAAAATATAACCAATTTTTAACAGATACAGCCTTAAGAGGCGATGTCGTTTCGCTATACCGGCGTCTAATAAAAATATTTATTCCCATTCCGTTTTGAACAAATTTCGAAACGAAGCAAATGGCGGAAGAAGAAGGTTCACAGACGGTGGCGGAGCAAACTGCGCAACCCACAGAAACAGTAGGAACCACCCAAGCCTCGGTCGAAGCCACTATGGAATCTGTGACTGTGGGCGGTACCGAGTCGACATGCAACAACTGTGAAACTTCCGGTGCCATCGCCGACGGAGAACGGGAGAAGACGGTAGAGTTTGCAGACGAGTTGATGGAGAAAGGAACCAATGCTTTGAAAGAGAGTGATTACGGCGAGGCTGCTGAGTGCTTTAGCCGCGCTTTGGAGATCAGGTTAGGGTTTTCACCCGGATTTTATGATTTTGTCTATTGGAAATTAAATTTGTACTGTTGACCAAAATAAATGCTTCATTTTCTTAATTACTGTTTAGTTTAAGAACCCCGGACCGAAGTTAAGTATTTGGCATTGTAGAAGAATAACGCCAAGTTAGGTTATTGAATTTGAACTAGCAATTGTGCTTTTGTCGGGAGACGTTAGGGTTTGGCAGTGATTGCACATTGATGTTTTATTTGTTGGTGCTTTACTTGTCAATTATGCTAACATGTGCCCTGTCCAAAGCCTGAGCTTTGCCGTTATGCTTTGTATGAAAGAATTCTTCCCCTGATGTTGGGTAGATCTTGTCAACACCATCTGATGACACTTATTTTGCTCATCTTTTTTTAAGAATAGATATCAGCAAGTGTGTAACATCTTTTGTGAAAAGGAATCATTTCATTTTCGTACCCTTAATGTCTGCTTCTGCTTCTCTTAATTGACTGATTGTGTATTTGGGAGTGTTTTGGCACATCATAAGCATTTTCAAATTGCCAAAACTGTGTTTTGTGTCAAAGTGTTTAGTTTAAATACATATGAGTGCTTTTTAAGATTTTCTTTGTGGGGGGTGTGTTAGGGAAATGCTTAAGGTGCTTAGACCCGATGGTAATTTTGTAATAGAGGATTTTTAGGTCAGAAAAAGCCTTCAAAGTGCTTCCTTAAGAAGCAATTGATAAGGGTTTTGAGTTAAGAGCATTCTGAAGCACATTCTGATTTTGTTTTTAAATAATCTTTTGGCCTCTGTGTTATTGGATTCCTTTGCCTGATATGGTTTAGTAAAATTTAATATTCTACTGGTAACATTAGGGTTTCTCATTATGGTGAACTTGCTCTTGAGTGTGTAAATGCATATTATCAATACGGACGTGCACTGCTGTACAAAGCTCAAGAGGAGGCAGATCCATTGGTTTCAGTGCCTAAAAGGGAGGGTGATTCTCAACAAAGCTCTGACAAAGATGACTCTGTTAAGAATGCTGTTAATGGAGAATCTTCTACGGCTTCTGTTTCAAGTAGTGCTGAACAACATGGCAGTTCAAACAATCAGGATGAAGCAGCAGATGATGGTTTGTTTCAATTTAACTCTTTTAACTCATTAGAGTTCCCTGCAGTGCCAGCTGGTCTTGATTTCTCTTCTTCCATTATATCTTTTTTGCCTTTTCAAATAATTTACAGGCCAATTGTGGTTTTGTGTGAATGAATATAATGGAACCTGTTGAAGATCTGTGATAGTAAGAGAATAAGTCCTTGGTATATGAAAGGCTATTTAGGATCCTTGCTTTGGATGATGTGAGATGGTGGAACACTGGAACTGACTGAATTTTCTGCCCAAAACTTTTTGGATATTACTCCTTGATGTACTTACACATGCCTAAAAGTAATCAGAATTATTGTAATCATCATCATTTTTTGGGATTTTAACTGTATATTGAGCTTGCTGTTTACTTTTTTTTTTTTTTTTGTGGTAGCAGTTCCAGGTGACAACGAAGAAGATGAAGAAGGTAATGATGGTGAGAATGTGGCTGAAGCAGATGAAGACGAGTCTGACCTTGATTTGGCATGGAAAATGCTAGACGTTGCAAGGGCAATTGCTGAAAAGCACTGGGGTGACTCAATGGAGAAAGTGGACATATTATCAGCATTGGCTGAGGTTGCACTGGAAAGAGGTCTGTTTTTATATATGACATGTAGAACCTGACTGGTATGTAAATCCTTTTTGGGAAAAAAAAATAACACCAAAATTCTGTTATGCATCATGCAGAGGACATTGAAACGTCTCTTAGTGACTACCAGAAAGCACTAACTATTTTGGAACGTATGGTTGAACCTGACAGTCGACACATAGCTGAACTGTATCCTTGTCAACAACAAAATATGTATTTAGGTGAAGCTGTCCAATTCTGTTTTTTTTTTTCACTCTGTTATTGGATGAATTGAGCAGTTCGGGGTCTAGCCAATAAACCTATTTCCAAAATTCTACCCTTTTGTTTTGTTCAGCATTTTTACTTTATTGCTACCTTAATTCTATTATTCAGAAATTTCCGCATATGTTTATGTCTGGAGATTGGTTCCAAGCCTCAAGAGGCAATTCCATACTGCCAGAAAGCCATATCTGTTTGCAAATCACGGGTACAACGGCTCTCAAACGAAGTAAAGAGTTTTGGGGAGTCAGCTACATCATCTGCTGCTGCTGAATTAGATGATGGCATCCAGCAGTCCTCCAGTGAGTTCCAAAATGATAAACTTCTGACGGACAAGGAAGCAGAGATTGAAACACTCTCTGGCCTCTGTGGAGACCTGGAAAAGAAGGCAAGTCCAATTTGAATCTCTATAAGAACTCCTAAAAATCCATAAATTAACCTCCATGAGTTAATGGTACATTCTTCGTATCTGCAGCTTGAAGATTTACAACAGGTGGCCTTGAACCCAAAGTCAATTCTTTCAGAAATCCTGGGGATGGCATCTGCCAAGGCTAAAGGTGATGAGAAGAGTTCAACTTCAGCTGTTTTGAGCTCTCCACGTATGGGTACTGCAAACAGTGATGGAGATTTTGATTCTCCAACTGTTTCAACCGCTCACACAAGTGGAGCTGCTGGGGTCACACACCTTGGTGTTGTAGGAAGAGGTGTCAAGCGTGTGTCAATGAGCACAGGATCAGCAGAATCAAGGCCATCGAAGAAATCCACATCAGACCCTTCATCTGACAAAGGGGATGGGAGTGTCTGTTGATGTGTCTGGGCTTTGCTGCTCTGTGATACGAAACTGTCTTGAGTTCTCGCTAAGAATTTTGGTGGGTCTTTTAAAGCTTACCATTTTAATGATGTGATTGTGGGTGGTTGATTTCCTTCCTCACCGGACTTCAGGGTTATTTTGCCAGGCTTGTTTTCAAGATAGGTTTCCTCTGTGACTTTAGTGAGTTGTAGTACTTCTGTTACTTCTGCTTATTGTATCATCTGCATAGAATAAGGATATTTTCTAATTTGTATTAGTTGCAAAAGGATCTTTTTGAATCCATATTGTGATTATATTGTGGGCTCTGCCATGAATTATATTAATTCAAAAGACTGTTCTATGCTAGGCCGTTGTTTGGTGTAATATGAACATTGCTCAGGCCTAATCAAATGTCCCTTTACGTGATGATTGGATGATGTTCTGTGTCTTCAACCTTTTTAAGTGCTTGATAATTAGAATCACTCTTTATCATATTCTCTCCTTGGTTCTTCAATACTATAAGATAGTTGGCGGCAGCCGGTGCTCATCTTTTTTGCACAGCTGCCTTGTGTGAAACAATAGATATGAGAGTTTATAAAGCGTCTGATGGGGCAGCGGTTGCCAATTTGTTATGGTGATTTATTGATGAAGTGTCGTGGTTATCTGATACAAAAGATTGTAGCCCAAGGAAATGGTATACACAACGTCAAGGTTTCGAGGTTTTAGTGGAGAAGACGGTTGGATAAGAGGAAATGTATCACCAAGATCATTCTGACTAATCTTTTTAATTATAGTTAAAAAGTTCGATCCACTGAGATTTGAGCATTGCAGTTATAAGGCTGGATATGTGATCGTGAGCGAAAAAATATAGGTTGGTGGAGAAGTGATGTGGGATGGTAATGACAATGACAGATAATGAACGAGAGCTCAAGTGAAACCTAACATGAAAGTTGTCGGAGAAAGTACAGGGGAATTAATCATGTTGTGATTTGTAGTTTTGCATGAGGAACCTGATTCTTTTCACAAAATAAGGGCCAAATCTCCCGACGTAGAAACCAATGGACACATGGGCATAGGCATCTCCAAAATTGGTGAGTTCAAGGGCAAGCCGTAGTGTATGATGAACAAGTGCGAAAATGGTCGATAACATCAAAGTGATGGCATGGGTATTAAAAGACTGAAAAATACGTAAGAGAAACTGAGAAAGCAAGGCGTACGTCTTCGTCTGTCAGAAAACCCAAAGCCAATCAAAGAAAGAAAGAATGTGTTTCAGGGTGGATTGCAAGCAATGTGGGAAATATACGTGGGGTGGATGCGGCAAGCACCTCGCCACCCTCTACAACAGCATTGAGAGTGGCAAACGCTGCATGTGCCGCTCGTGGCCTGGTGTTGTCGTCCCAGCCCCCGCTGCCCAGAAAGCTACTGTGCAACTGCAACCATCCAGGGCTTCGGCTTCAACTGCCACAGGTATACACTCTATCCATTATAATTTCTAGATGTTTAAGTTTTGTTTTGGCTTGAGTTTCAAGAAATTTTACTGACCCATCATATATCAAGATTCGTGTTGTTTTATGCATTGGGTATATATATATTGATAAATCTTGGTTTTTCTTCCCTTTACTGACAAATCTTGCTTATTCGAGGATGTTTCTCTTTTATAATTAATCTCTTTACTCTTTAAGTTTTTTTTTTTTTTAAAAAAAAGTAAAGTTCAATATTTTCAAATTTATATGAAAAGGAAAAAAAATCATCGTCAGTATTTGTCGTATCTAGCTAGTATAATATTATAAAATAGAAAGGGTAGGAAGTAGGAACGGTCTCGGTGCAGCCACCGATGGATATTTAACATTGACTAAAGCCTCATATTATAGTTTATTTCAGTCGCAGATAAATTTTAAGAGCAAAAGAGCGTCGTAGTGATAAATTTTAAGAGCAAAAGAGCGTCGTAGTTACTATGGGCAAATCTCTTTTCTTTTCATTTTTAAATTTTTATTCATGAAAATAGATTATAGTAAGAGAAAGGATAAGAAAACAGTAACAGAACAACAAATTGTAAAACGAATATTCTTAATCCTTATCCCCGTTGACATAACGTCTTCTTTGTTTCTTAGCAAAAGATTAATTAAGTATTTTTAATGTCCTGAACAATTTAAATGTAGAACATTTGAGTTTAATATATTTCATTGTAATTTGTACATTCATTCTTCGTCGTTGCGGGTCAATCAAAACGTGCGATGGAAATGTTAAATGTTGGTTGGAACTTGAGTGCTATAAAGTTGCAAAATAAGGACAAATGACAAATCTAAGCAATATCAAGCTAAAGCAGTAGAAGTACTGCTTTTTTTTTTTTTTTTTTAATTGATGTGAACATAAGTTAGCAATAAAGCACACCCATTGGTGTTTTCATGGTTCCCTTTTGCAGGCACCGCGAGATCTTAAGATGCTTTGGATGCTGGCCAGGCCAGTAGGTGCTGTGTTAAGAGTCATGGTGGGCCTATTACCTAAATAATGCTGAGGGAGAGACGGATTTTATTATTAGTTGTATTGGATGCCATTGATAGGTTTCCTGTAAAGTAGTGGTTTGAGCTTGGCCAGGCCAGCAGATTCATGCTGTTGGAAACAATATAATGAACGCAATCATGGTCAATATCCTGTTGGCCAATCTTGCTTTTTCTATATGTATGGATTAATTAATTAATAAATAATAAATAATAAATTCTTGTTATCTTGTGCAATTGTGCTTAAAACAAAATGCCTCAGCTTAAGCCGCTAATGTTTTAGGGTTTGGATTGCTAACTTTTGGATTTTGCGTCATGTTTCTTGTGCTGCTTTTTCTTTTCTTTTCTTTTCTTTTCTTTTCACCTACTTGTTATTTTCAGTTGCGTGCCTTACTCCTGTGCGTTAGAGCCTAGAGGTTTGAAATTTGGAGATTGAAAAGTTCTAAGGAAATGATTAAGGTGCCCTCCATTTTTCACCTCAGTGCTGGTGGTGGAGAGTTCAAAGCCTCGTGTTTCTCAAGTAAAACAAGGTGTCCCACGCTACAACATTTTTGTAATCAAAAGCAAGTTCGGGGTTCTGACCTAGAGAAAATTTTGGCTTTTTACTGCTTGGCTTTTCATATCGTCTTGGATGTTATTGAATAAGAGGGCGGGAAGAACAATTCACCCCATAGACTGCACAAGCACAACAAACAAGATGTGCATGCCCAAATGAACTATATACCCTGTACCCATCCTTTCTTTTGTGCATTTTTTTCTAATGATTAGTTACCAAAGCACGTGATTGCAGAAATAAAGGGCGCACGGTAACACTAAAGTCCACTTCTCGAATGATTTCATCTTTCCCTTCGGTCTAAAGGAGTTACAAATGCATCCGAAGGTTCAGTTTAAGGCAAGTGGGGGTGTTGATAATTGTCTTCCACTAGCCACTGCTTTTGACATCATCATAACCCCCCTTCTTTCTAATCATGATATTAATTAATTAGTTTAATAATTCGATCATTATCCACATCCACGTGATGACCCCGCCCTCTAATTCTCTCAAAACAGCGTTACCCTTGTCCGTAAGATTGGTCTGGTCAGACATATTTAATATGAGGTGAACATAAAATCTTTCAAAATTATGCCAACCCAGTGAAAATTCATAAATGATTACATGCTTTTCTTCTCAGTCATTGGGATGGGTCATAAATGCAAGAATGGAAGGCTACAAAAGGGTAGGTGTGTTACCATAAATGCAGCCGAGTGCCCGAGTTTTATGTTCAGACCTAAATTTTAAATTCGGAGGCCAATATCAAGAGATATAAATTGAATGTTGAAATTTGCTTGGCATCGAATCGAAGTTTGTAGACAGATATCTATATATCTACAAGTGGGTCATGTCCTACATGTGACTATTTATTCCCATGCTCCGAATTTATGGACCTTGCAGTCTAATCGTGGCCGGTCGAAACGGCAATTCCCTCCCCTATTGGGCTAATCTATTATGCATCCCATATGCAATTTTAACCATAAATCGAAGACAATTAGACAAAGGTATCTTCTATTCTATCCACCTACGGTGGACCAGACTAAAAGACCGCCTTTCTGTCCTCTTGGATTATTGGGAGCTGTTATAAGAACGACATCTTTGATTAAGATATTTTAGCCTCATTTAATTTCTGTAGCTGTTTCCTGATATAAAGATTCCTTAAAATCTATTGATTAGCCTGCAGACAATTCCGGGTAAAATAACTAAAGACAAGTGGCTGGTGCAGGTTATTAATCGACTTTATACTGTAGCCCGCAGGAGAAAAAGATAAATAGACTATTTTACCTTTTTTTTTTTTTCAAAATTCAGACACATGATTTTCATTCTATGAAATATGTTGTTGTCATGTATGGTCTTAATTATCAACAAAGATGCAAACTGAAACTGTGGCTGCAATAAGATCAAATTTTAATAATAATAATAGGAGGCTATGACTATATTGAATTATATTAGAGTAGATTTACGGTACCATAAAATAATAAATAATAAAAAATTTATTATAATTATAAATAATAATAATAATAAATTTGCATGATTTACGCAAAAGTTAAACACCAGTTGGCAAGCAACGAGTTTATTGCTATTGGGATGATGCTTCTATTCCATATAATTAAGCTCCAATGGATGAATGGAGAACGACACACGTGCTCTCTAGTCCCAAATTTTACCCCCTGCTCGGCGTTTAGAGCAAGGAAGGGTGGTTGAGATTCTGATGCGATTCAAAGAAAGAGAAATAAATAAATAAATTTTATTAAAGCAGTGATCATATGATCCCTTTTTCGAAATTTGTTCGAGCTACGTTTGTCCTCTCTCTCAGTTCTCTGATTCCTAATCCCATTTCTCTCTTTCATTTTCTATTCTCAATTTGTTATTCCTCCATAAACAAAAGAATAATAATTTAAATTAAAAAAAAAAATCTTAACTCTCTCTCATTCTACCCCTCAGAAGTCATAAGCCTCCACCTTGTTCTTTACTTTATTTCTTCTTTCTTTAGGGTTTCATTATCATATACTTTTCCATTTTTATGGATCTGATTTAGTTTCTGACCAAAATCATTAGAGAAAGCAAGAAATTTGTGACCAAAATTGGGTAAAAATGGCAGCCGGAAAGCCTACCTCCAAAGGGCAAGCATGGTTAGTCTTACGCTAATACACTCTAAATCTTCCTTTGAAATACTCTGAAATCAGAAATTTTATTGGGCCATTCCCATTGCAGGTTTTGTACTACTGGTTTACCGAGCGACATTGTGATCGAAGTTGATGAAATGTCCTTTCATCTTCACAAGGTCAGTTCAATTTCATATGTTTCTCATCTTTAACTAGTAGAAATCTCAATTTTAGTATAACATTTTCTTTTTGGTTTATGGTTTCAGTTTCCTCTAATGTCAAAGAGTCGCAAGCTTCACCAACTGATAACGGAGCAAGAAAATAAGCCTACCATGGCTTGGAAACAAGAAAAGGAGACTGAAATCGAAGAGGAGGAGGGGCAAGAAGAAGAAGAAGAAGAAGTTACCTGCCACGTCAGCATACCGGAGGACTTCCCAGGCGGATCGGAGACTTTCGAGATGGTGGCGAAGTTCTGCTACGGCGTGAAGATGGAGCTATCGTCTTCTAACGTCGCTCCTCTCCGTTGTGCCGGAGAGTATCTCGAAATGACAGAAGAGTTCGCCGAGGACAACCTCATTTCCAAGACTGAGAGATTCCTCTCTCAATCCGTTTTCAAAAGCTTAAAGGACTCCATTAGAGCCTTGAAATCCTGCGAAAACGTCGTGTCGTCTGCGGAATCTCTAGGCATTATTCGGAGATGTATTGATTCAATTGCTTTACGAGCATCCTCCGCCGACCCTGCCTTGTTTGGCTGGCCGGTGACGGAAGGCGGAGGATCATCAGCTTCAAACCAGAATTTGTGGAACGGAATTGAAACAAATTTACGTAGAAAGAACGGGAGGACTTCAGAATCCCAATCCTGGTTTGAAGATCTGTCGCAGCTAAATTTGTCCTTCTTTAAGCCATTAATTGCGGAAATGAAATCGAGAGGCGTCAGCGAAGAGATTATCGAGAGTTGTTTGATGTTCTACGCTAAGAAACACATTCCAGGAATATGGAGGTCTGGCTCTAGCAGAAAGCAGAGCTCGCCTTCAACAATACCTTCGGAAAGTGAACAGAGAGAGTTGCTAGAGACTGTAATTGCGAATCTTCCCTTACAGAAGAGCTCCTCCGCTACTTCAACTACTTCTACAAGGTTCTTGTTTGGCTTGCTCAGAGCTGCCAACATACTAAACGCTTCAGAATCCTGTCGTTCTGCTTTGGAAATGAAAATCGGATCTCAGCTGGATCAAGCCATGCTCGATGATCTGTTAATTCCGAGTTATTCCTATCTCAACGAAACCTTGTATGATGTCAATTGTGTTGAAAGAATCTTGGACTACTTTTTGGATGGACTACAGAGTGAAGAAAATCGAGAAACTACTACATCTACAAATAGATCTCCACCGTTGATGCTCGTCGGTAAATTAATCGACGGCTATCTTTCGGAGATCGCTTCAGATGCTAATCTTAAACCGGAAAAATTCTACAATCTCGCCATCTCTCTTCCCGATCAAGCTAGGCTCTTCGACGACGGCCTTTACAGAGCGGTTGATATCTATCTTAAGGTAGTGAATGGAACATTTTATTTACCAAAGTAAAAAAAAGGTCACTCAAGATATAATATGATATTAAAACCAAGTGAATGTTCAACGTTGCTTGTCATTATCTATTTCACAGGCGCATTCTTGGATACCAGAGGCAGAGCGAGAGAAGATCTGCGGAGTACTGGACTGCCAGAAGCTCACACTAGAAGCGTGCACACACGCGGCACAGAACGAGCGTCTACCGTTACGGGCGGTGGTGCAGGTTCTGTTTTTTGAGCAGTTACAGCTACGTCACGCGATTGCCGGGACACTGTTGTCGGCGGAGGGGGCGCCGCAAGAAGCGGGGAGAGCATCGGGAATAAGACAGGAAGAGGAGACAGAGGGAGAGGGAGAGGGAGAGGGGAGTGGTAGCGCCACGTGGAGGTCTGCAGTGAGGGAGAATCAGGTGCTGCGGTTGGACATGGATAGCATGAGGACGCGGGTGCATCAGCTGGAGAGAGAGTGTTCGACGATGAAGAAAGTGATTGAGAACATCGATAAGAAGGGTCCAGGTGGGGGATGGAAAGGATCGTTGACTAGGAAGTTTGGATGCAAGTTCAAGACTCAGGTGTGTGATTCGCATGAACAAACGGTCGTGGACGCCAGAAAGGCCAGGCAACACCATCATCGCCAATAGAACTCACCTTCCTATTTCACGTAACTTCTATCAGCTAATTGTCTTTCTGTGGAGTAGCAGCAGCTGTCTCTGTTAATGCCACTTGAAAGTTCTTTAATTCTAGTTTCTACAAATAATCAATTTTATTCAAATGCGATTTTCACAAATGCCGCTCTGTCTCCAATGTTGCGCTTAACATGGCAGTAAGGTATCATCAGGATTTATGGAGGTATTTACATCATATTACTATTTAAATTTTAACGAATATTTATAATTAGATAATTATTAAATTTAATTTATATTAAATAAAAAAGACAACGTTCGACTCAATTATTTTTCACAATTGAAAAAAGAATTAAATCACTATGATTTCCATAATTGTGAGGGTAGGGTTAAGTATAGTTATCTAATAAATTCTCTTATTTTCACAAAGTTACGAGCTGTAATTATTTATAAAATTCTCTCAATGTTTTAAAGAAATTTATAAATGTAAAGCAATTTTTTAAAAAGATAACAAAAAAATTGATGATCAATACTGGAAATCTTTTTGTTGAAAATAGGAATTTTTTATCATTGTAATGCACCGTTATTGGTAGTTAGAAAGTTATTAGAATTTTTCATTGTAGGTTTGCATACAGTACTCCTTGATGCGCCAAATAATTATTATTTAAATTCTCTCTCTCATATAAATAATAAATAAATATATATAACTTATATTTTTTTTATATAAATAATAAATAAATTTATATAATTTATTATTTATGTGAAAAAATTATAAATTACATACATATAACTTAACGTTAACCTTATTACTTTCCTTGCTTCTCAATTATCACTTCTCATGAGGGTTGTCACGGTCAAGATTAGACTTTTGGTCACAAAAATATACCTTCCGTGCGTCCTTATTTGATATTTGTTGCCTTGTGGTGATTTTTGGTGCTTTTGTTGGCTTGTAATGATAATGGGCCGTTGTGGGAGAGTATGCTTTTTTTTTTCCTTTTTTTTTTTTGAAGAGGAAGAGTCTGCTTTTAAAGAAACGTTTTTTTGTTACTTTCTCCGATTAGTAGAAAGGCAATATGGTAGGCTAGGCTGGTAGGGGCCGAGTGAATCTTCATTTTTGGACAACTTTTATTTTCTTTTTAAGACAGCTTTATATTTATATTATATATATTTATATTCAACGAAAGGAGGTGATTCTTTTTACAATTAGAGAAGGCATTCACAGTCACAGTCACAGTCACAGTCACAGTCACCGGATTGGGGAAATAATAAAATCGGTTCTTCCTGACATCTCTGAAAATAACTCGACTTTTGATGCGGGGATTAATGGAGTCCATCAGCTTACGGACACAAGCGCGACTGTGTGCACTGGACTTAAATTTGGCAATGAAAACGTTGGTCAAGAAAAGGAAAAAAAAAAAAAAAAGCCCCTCAAATTTTGAACCGCAAACCAATGGTTTTCGTCTGCCTTTCCCCGTTCCCTGTTCCCTCGATGTCTAGTTGAGTCTAATGGTTAATTTCTTAGGTACGAAGTTAAAGCCCACAATTGGGCCACAAAATACGGGCTTAAATCTGAGCCCAGTGAGAAAGTATGGCATCATATTGCAAGCCTAAATAGTTAGGTCCGCAAATGGAGCAAGAGATTTGAGATTATAGTGTGATTAAAAAAATAGTTGTGGCTCAGTTGGCAGGTTGAGTTTGTGAGAAGAATTCTCGGATTCAATCTCCACTAAATATACTATTTGAGAGGGATAAAGAGTTTTAATACTCTTATACAAAAAAAAAAAAAAATTCAAGTCGATAACTCTGGAGTTTGGATGGAGATCTGTGTCTCGATGGTTCCATGAAACTCAAATCCTCATTGGAACAAGAAATCAATTACATGCAAAAACTTTCTTCTAATTTTATGTGTATTTATTTATGAAAAATTGGCAAGAGAATAAAAGTAAGAGATGGAACAGTGTTTGGTAAAGGGCATTGAGTTTTACAAAATACCGTTGAAAAACCAAAAAAAAAATTCAAGTCGATAACTCTGGAGTTTGGATGGAGATCTGTGTCCCGATGGTTCCATGAAACTCAAATCCTCATTGGAACTAGAAATCGAGCAATATTACATGCAAAAACTATTCTTCTAATTTTATGTGTATTTATTTATGTGAGTTCTATAAAATTGGCAAGAGAATAAAAGTAAGAGATGGAACAGGTGGTGGCAATGGTAAAAGGGCATTGAGTTTTACAAAATAGATATTACTGTTGAAAAAGGTTTTATCCAATGATGAGTTGTAAATTCAATAAATCGATGGGCTGGAATTTTTTTTTATTATTTTGTTGATAGTCTTAGCCCAATTGAGGCCTCTGTACACTTCGGGGCTTAAACTCACAACAGACGCCGAGTTACATCACTCTTTAATCTTTATAACCAAAGGACCCAACGTCTACATCCCCAGAAGTCGGCGCGTAAGCAAGATCCAAGAAGTGCCATAGAGCCACGTGGACGACTGCTTAAACTTGATGCGCCCCCATCGCATTCCCACGGGCCAGCGGTGAAAAGCCGAAACAAAAACAGATGGGATCCGAAACTTATGGCAGTTGGCGTCAATGTCTCACATTCTTGAAAGGGTTAAAAGCTAAGCTCAAAACGCGGGGGCCCTCACAGTTACTTGCACTGTGGTTTCCAAAGATAAAAGATCCAACAAGGTAAGTCGCCGCTAAAACGGGGAATAATAATAATAATAAGAATAAGAATAATAATAATAATAGCTACTGATAAGCGTCTCACTCCTCTTAGTTGTCTCTTGTCTGTCTTTGCGTAGGTTGCTCCATCTCAAATCTCAATTATTTCCGCAACAGACACAGTCGTTTATATATAAGAGATTATTGATTTTCATTCGGGTTGGATTTCTTGTTTCGCGGAACGGAAAGGCGAAATGGGGAGATTGAATTATTTGGCTATGAAAACTGATGATCAGGTTGCAGCAGAGTTGATCAACTCTGATTTCAATGAGCTTAAGATTGCTGCAAAAAAGCTCGTCAATGATGCAACCAGGCTTGGGGGCCTCGGCTTCGGCACTTCTTTTCTCAAATGGGTTGCCTCCTTTGCTGCTATGTGGGTACTTTATTCTTATGAATACATTACACATCAATACATCACAATCTGTTCTCTGTTTACTTAATTGTCATCAGAATGCCTTGATCTTTGATGCTCTTGTTTAATCTGTTGTAATTTTCTTTGTTGAGGAGTAGCGGTTTATTTTAAGTGATGTTTGTCAAAATAGAAAAGTCAAGACACTATTTTTATCTACATTTTCTTAAATTGGTTCCTTATATTTGTTTATTGTTTAATTCTAAGCCTTTTCCTCGTGCAACTTCCTGACGATTAGGCTATTTTTATTTTTTATTTTTTAAATGATATATAAATAGAATCAGTCTGCAGAAGTTTAATAACATATACAATTATATTGTCAAATAAAATTTTTTCATTCCTATGATTACTTTGCTGCTCTGAATGTAAACAGGGGAAAATCAAATTTAAAAAAAAAATGCTAATGTTATGATGAAACACATGACAGTATGTTGGTAGATGCAATGATTTAAAGGGAGGACCCAAAGCTTATTATGTTTATGGTGATTATTGTCAGATTCATTATATATCTGTATGAATAAAATTTGCACTGTAACTTGACTATCAATTCAATTTTTATGTTTACTTACATAAGCACAGATATATTATGAGTATTTATTTTATACCGCATATGGTTCAGGCTTGACCTGTTAGGCATCCCATGGATATTCCACAAAACCTTGTAGGTGATTCAACCCAGTTAGCTGAGGACTATCCTACGCTTCAAACTTTTTTATTGGTCAGTAAGAATTGAGGCAGTACTTGAGGAAAATATAAGAATTCTAACTTTGTTTCATACTTAAGTTGTAATTGATAAGCTCATGTCATGTTGCTGTTCGAAAGGAAAACTGTTCTGCATTTGTTTTAATTTCCTCCTCTTTCTTAATCTTGGATGCCGAGATGATAAAGAGAAAAGAAGTGAAAGACCATGAGTATTACAGACCTTTCACAAATTGTAACTGTGTTGAATTTTTTGCAAGGGTTTTACGAACATGTCCTCACTCAAAATTTTTGTTCGTGCTTCTTCTGTTAATTCGTGGATCCAAAAACTTAAGTGCAGTACTATTGCTGTAGATGACTAGAGGCTGTCACATCCTAGTTACCTTCCAAACTGTCTTGGTTTTAAGCACAGGAAAGGCTTGATTGTTCTAGCCTTCACACAGTTCTGTGAATACCTGTTGTCACTGCCTTGAGCTCCATATCATGTTCAGTTTAGCTATTGGTGTATTTTGTAATTACTAACTTAGTCTCTTAATGTTATTTGTTGCAGTTACTTGTTGATATTGGATCGAACAAACTGGAGATCGAACATGCTGACTGCACTCTTAGTACCTTACATATTCTTTAGTTTTCCCTCAGTGCTATTCAACTTTTTTAGGTGAAAATTTCTGCGGTCACTTGCTTTTTATCTTTTTATGATTGTCTTTAGCTGAAATTGATTTCTTGACTAATGATCACTCAGAGGAGAGGTTGGAAGATGGATAGCTTTTATTGCAGTAGTGCTAAGACTTTTCTTTCCAAGACATTTTCCAGGTATATGTTCAACTCAGTGCACTTGTTTAACTTCTCCATCATAACTTTTCAGCAATCTGAGGATGATATGCTGCTCTTACTTTCTATTTTCCTTGCCAATGTAAAAACGATGGGTCTTTCTGCAGATTGGCTGGAGATGCCTGGATCGCTGATTCTTCTTTTAGTAGTGGCTCCAAGTTTCTTTGCGCACACGTTGAAGGACAGCTGGGTTGGTGTTGTAATTTGTCTTCTAATTGGCTGTTACTTACTGCAAGAACACATTAGAGCATCTGGTGGGTTCAGAAATTCCTTCACTCAAGGCCACGGTATATCCAACACTCTCGGCATTGTTCTTCTGTTGGTGTACCCTGTCTGGGCCTTGGTGCTTCACTTCCTCTAGTTCTGGTACCTTGGACTGCAGAATTGTGTTTGGCTGTGCATCCAACTGGAACATGAACAAAAACATTCTTATTTTTGCCAAGAATATGTGTATGCTTTAGAATTTTAATAAACCAATGCCAACCCGCGTTTGCTTAAAATATGTTTTAATCTCTGTTCCAAATTCCTATCAACTCGATCATAGAAAGTATAGTATGCCGACACTTAACGGTCAAACCCATCCGAAGTTCAACTTGAAGCTATTTTGCCCACGCGAAAAATAAAAAAGGGATGTGTGTGGATCTCATCATCCACAGCCAATCGAGGCCCACTGGGGTAAATGCATGAGCCCATTGGGCTCATTTTTCAAATGGCTTTGTGTAAAAAGTTTCGTGGCCTCCGGTCCAATAGGGATTCAGCAATGGTATAATCAAAGAAGAAAAAATTGAGGCCAAAACCCTAACCCTAAAAACCTTGCGGGCTCTCTCTCCTATAAAATCAGACGAGACCTTCATCAGCCATCGGCAGCTTCGAGCCTCTCGTTCTGTTATGTTCGTTGTTGACGGACCTCTATGGTCTGTATCTTTATTTTTATTTTTTTTTTGTTTTTTGAATTTTAAAGATGGTTAATATCTCTTGCATGTAAATGAATGATGAAGGGATGATTTCTCGGTGATGATCAAAAAATGATGACGAGTCCGATAATTTCCATTCTTACAATCGTGACGACAAATCGAGGCATTTGTCTGAGAGAACTCCTTACCCTCATCATCAATTTTGCTCTTCAAGTTTTTGATAAAGAAAGTTATCGTTTTTTTATATCATTATTTTGGTGGTAATGTTGATTTTTGCCTGTATAGTCATGAAAGTGGGCGTAGTGATGATTGCAGATTTACCGTCTTATCTTTTATATGATGAATAAATCACCTCCTACTCATTCTGAATGCCTTCTAATTAACCAGTCGAATAAATTTACCGCGTTAATGATTGTTTGATCATTTGGGTAGAAGTGGTTTTCTCGGGGTTTTAAGATTATTATTAAAAAGATTTTATTCGGTTTTATCTTATTTTCAGATTGGGATTTGAGATTTCAAGGCTAATGGTTCTAGTTTTGTTGTCAACAGGAGCGTAATCACATAATGCGGTTTGGGTTTCTGATGTTGGTAATGACTCTCTGCTGATGTGAAAAATAAAAAGATAAAAATAGTGAATATATTGAGGAAAGTTTTTAGTTTCTGAGAATTTGTGTTGTCTACATCTTATTTGCGCTCGATCTCCATTAATTAAGAACTTTAATTTGTTTTAGTGGAACAATGTTGCACTTTTGAGTAGCTCTGGCCTCTCGCTTTTGGAAGTTTGCTTCATCATTGTTAAATCATCAACAAATAAATTTAACATTTAATGTAATAACTCAGGTATAATCCTGTTCATGCCTTTTTTTTTCCCCTCGCATCTGCTGCTCTTAAATTGATTAGTCTCTAAAAGCCCATCTTCGAGCAACCAATACAATCCTACTTTGCAATATATATAAGCCCCTTGGGTAAGATAACAAAAGGCCATCTACCATAGATTCTATAACGTACGTTGCCTGGAATCTCTCAAACAGATAACACAGAGAATGTTCTGGCTGAAAAATCCTCAAAAATAATCCTATAAACATACAGAAATTAAGAAAAATATTTGACACTAATGAAGCCAAGGTCGCAGTGCAGGACCTCCTATGGGCTATTAAGTTGTTTGTAGGGGTTAATCGCATGTGTGGGCGTTTCCAGGGTTTAACGTTATGAAAGAAAATGAAAAAGCCCAGAAAGTTTGTGAGACAAAAAAATTGAATTATCATTCTTTTGTCCGGCAGGGACTAGGGAATTTTATTGGTCTTGTAATGATAGTATAATATTTTTTATACTAATTAGTTTACACTAATCAGTATTGTTAATGTCATGTGCGTGCGGATAGATTGAGTTGTTTGTAGGGGTTGATGACTTGCTGTTAGTCTAATCATAGATATTTTAAAATTTTGTTTTAAATTTCATTTGAAGTGTTTTGCGTTAAGAGTTTATCACAAAAATTTAAGATAAAATTTTAAAATGCCTGCTATTCCTCTTAATATTAGTTATGAGTATTTGCAATTTGGGTGTAACTATGTTGATTATACTCTAACTTAAAGCATCAAATGCAACCATTCGATCTAAAATTAAAATAATTAATACTTATTTCAACTTTAAATCCAATAAACATAGGACTTAAGAGTATCTCCAACGTTGCAATTCCCTTCCAATTTTAATCTATCGCGAGGCAATTTAAAGTCACGGACTGGAGGTTGTGGCAAACGGACTTCAAACTGATTTCTGAGTGCGAGCTTGTTATTGAATTTGTTGCAACCACACGTTACATTGGTCTTATTTTGTGACTTCAAAGGATCTGAAATCTGAACTAGCTTCATTTCCCCGCATCAACTGTTGGTATTTTGATAAAAGACGGAGAAAGTATCAATGTCAGGGTCCAGTTACGTTGTAGTTGTGGTATGATATTATAGTTATTTTCAGTCACTAAATCCAACTAATGTAACTATACAATTATAAATTCAATTATAAATTTAACAGTTGAAAATAACTGTAACACCATAACACATTTACAACATAATTTTGCCTAAAATGTCAGTATCATTTTCGTTATCCCAAATGAAAAATATTCCACGTGGCAAATCAAGAAACCAACGACATCAGCTTCAAGCATCCAATAGAAAGAAGCCTTATCCTATCCCTTATCTTACTCCCACCAAAGCCACCAAAATAATCCCTTCCTCCACATACAAAACAAGCAACCCTCCGTAAAGAGTTTAGTTTGTTTCTTAGAAGATAAAGGGGTACTAGCAACTAACCCACAAGTGGTGGTAGGGAGCAAGATGGCAGCCTCGTTACAAGCCGCAGCTACGCTGATGCAACCCACCAAGGTGGGTGTGGTGCCCGCTCGCAGCAGCAGCCTGCAGCTGAGGTCTTCACAGAGCGTTTCGAAGGCTTTTGGTGTCGACTCAGCTGGTGCTAGGATCTCTTGCTCTTTGAATAATGACTTGAAGGATTTGGCTCAGAAATGTGTTGATGCTACCAAGATCGCTGGCTTTGCCCTCGCCACTTCTGCTCTCGTCGTTTCGGTCTGTCTGTCATCTCTTACTATGTTTTCCTTTTGCTTCTATTTACTACTATAGATTATTATTTTTTTAGTAAATATGTGACAGCATAATGATTTTGTAACATGTGTTGTATTATTTCTTGGTATGTTTAGTTTCGATTTTCACTTATCAACGCAAAAGTGTACTAAATGCTCCTAGTCATTAATTTATCCCCATCATGTTGTTCTGTTCTGAATTATGCCGATACACTAGTATAAATATTTGGAGACGGGTTGTGGCTCTTTTCAATTGACGAAGAAGGAAACAATTATTAGACGCCAATAAATGTTCTCTCACTCTCAGAGTTTAGGCCGTCAACAGACCAAATTTCAATTTTAATTTGTTATAATTGCTGTTACTACAACTAAATCATTGCAGGATTAGTTTTGAGATAGTGAAAATGTTGTTGGGAAAGGACTTTATGATCTGACATTGTTGAATAATTGCTTGTTTCCTCAGGGAGCAAGTGCTGAAGGTGTTCCAAAGAGGCTAACCTACGATGAAATCCAGAGCAAGACATACATGGAAGTAAAGGGAACCGGAACTGCTAACCAGTGCCCAACCATTGATGGCGGAGTTGACTCTTTTGCCTTCAAACCTGGCAAATACCAGGCTAAAAAGCTCTGCCTAGAACCAACTTCCTTCACTGTCAAGGCTGAGGGTGTCAGCAAGAATGCCCCACCAGATTTCCAGAACACCAAGCTCATGACCCGCCTTACCTACACCCTTGACGAGATTGAGGGACCTTTTGAAGTGTCCCCCGATGGCACCATTAAGTTTGTGGAGAAGGATGGAATTGACTATGCTGCCGTGACAGTTCAGCTGCCTGGAGGCGAGCGCGTGCCCTTCCTTTTCACCATCAAACAATTGGTAGCGTCAGGCAAACCTGAGAATTTCGGAGGAGAGTTCCTTGTACCATCATACCGCGGATCATCCTTCTTGGACCCAAAGGGAAGGGGTGGTTCAACTGGTTATGACAATGCTATTGCATTGCCTGCTGGTGGAAGAGGGGACGAGGAAGATCTCGCCAAGGAGAATATCAAGAATACTTCATCTTCAACAGGAAAGATCAGCCTCAGCGTTACCAAGAGCAAGCCTGAGACCGGAGAGGTTATTGGAGTGTTTGAGAGCCTTCAGCCATCTGATACTGATATGGGAGCCAAGGTTCCAAAGGATGTTAAGATCCAGGGTATCTGGTATGCACAGCTTGAGCAATAGAGCTTTTCTTGTATGAGTGTACTTATTCCTATTCAGATTTTGAAACATGTTGAAGGTGTTGCTAAACATTTCTGTAATTCAATTTAGTAGCACTGAGAATGTTATCATGTCTGTATATTATCATGGCATGCTATAATAATGCTTGCAATTCTGAACGGTGATGGGTTTGAGTGATTTGAGGCCTGAGCATGCCTCTCACCAGTGATATCGAAAGCCTGGAGACATTCCCACATGTAGCCTATGGCCGCCCATCCCATTATGGGATTCTCCTGATCAGGAACAGCCAGATGCAGTGATTGGAATTGACATTGTTTATGTTCATCCTGTTATTACCTCAAAACTTATTAGCCCATGGAAGGACGGAAATGATGCCACAGAAGGTCATAAATGATCATCTTTCCAGGTCGCTAGCACTATTTATAAAACTCCTGGCCGTGGAGAATGAATATGCCAATTCTTGCCAAAATGTATTCCGGCTTCAGATATCAGGGAAACTTTATTGCTCTAGCTTAATTAGTGGCTACAGGAACTTGACTATTCGTTCTTAATTCTGAACTTGAATTTTCGATTGGTGCTTAACTGCTAATTGCTGGACTCATTTGCCATTCGTTCTGTTTGTCCCTACTCACTTGTACATTCTACCTTGAGATTGATTTGTCCACTGAAAAAAATATAAATCCTAGGGTGGTTTTAGCAGAAAGAGATAATTCAAATGTGACCAGGATTTGTGGGGGCGTATTCCTTCTATCATATTTAATTTTTGGGATTCTTTTACCGATCTCAGTTTCCATGCTCTGATTTTAAAAAATTGCACATTCGATCTGATCATTAGTGTATTTAGAAGCATGTCTATGATTGACAGCCTTTTATAATTAAATTGTCGTGTTTGTGCTTGGAGTTGGGAGGCCATTCTTTGAACTCATATCTCAGCTCTGACAAAAAGATCGTTTAGATTCTCTCTCAGACACATACAAGTTGTATGTTGATTCATACAAACGATTATCTTGGAAGACTCGTTGCGTAGGATCACCATGCACATCCATTTTTCCCCCCCAACTTCGTGATGATTTGAAAATGTTAATTAATTCCAAGTTGTCAATTTTTCAAACATTGAGCTGGAGTTTGCACATGACGGAGAGCTGTTCCCACTCATTGATGATAGTGCTTCCAAAGCGCGACTCATGCAGCTTTGTAAGTTAAATGGACCGTTAAGAATGACTATTAACTGAAATGCAAAAGAGTGAAGGACCCATTCTTCAAAAGTTAGTGCAGATAAAAAGGATTAATTTAAGAAAAATATTAGTTGATCTTTCCAGCAAAAGAGACAATTTTTGGCTTCGAGATGGCCCAAATTCGGCCAACACGTTGTATTCGTTCCAAATGTACCTGAAATCGTTTCCATTATTGGTAGGTCCATGCAAGAATTAGTATTTTTTTAAATAAAAGTTATAAATAAAGAGAGAGAGAGAGGAAAGTTAAATACATAATTGGGGATGGCAATGGGGAGGGGAGGGGAAGGGACCAATCTCCCCGTACTCATCCCTGATATTTTATGTATGTCTCCGTCCCCTTCCCATCCCCGTTAGAATTACATGAGAGAATTCTCATCCCCTCCCCGAATAATAACAGGGGATTTTCGAGAGTTTTCGATCCCCGAATAACTAATATATTTTTTTTGTTTTTGATTTTCAGTTATCATATTAAAATAAAAAATTTTAATAAAAGTAAAGTTCGAAATATATATTACATTAATATCCATTACAAAAGTCACATACATTAAATTAGTAAGTAACGCAAGATGATGATTTTTTTACAAACTATCATGAACAAATTAATAGTCTAATACAAAATTATTACAAATAAAATCGAATTTAGATTCAAAATTAACTTTTTCAATGGTGGCGTGGGCACTTTATAAATGTGAACTATTCTCTTTACAAAGACAATAATTAGTTAAGTCGAAAAATCAAGAAAGAAATATTAAATTAGATTAAATTAGATATTAAAATTGTGATTTGTTGTGGGCAATTATAACATCTAAAAATAAATAAATAATAGATTTAAGTTTAAAATATTTAATGAATATTAAAATTAAAATAAAATTTTTGGGCTAATAGAATCTATCCGATCTTTTTAATGTCCTAAATAAAAATTTAGGACTTTAATTATTTAATTAGACCTAAAGTTTAATAATATAAATATTTTGATATTTGTTATTTTTACCAATGTTTATCATTTTATAATTCAAATTTTATAATTTATTTACTAGTAATTTTAAAAAAATAAAAATAAAATTAAAAATTAAAATGGGGAAATGGGTAGGGGATGGAGATTCCACCTCATCCCCGTCCCCTCCCCGAATAAAAAATTGGGTAAAAAATTTTTCTCGTCCCTTCCCCGAATAAGAAATTGGGTATGAAATTATCCTTATACCCTCCCCGAATTGAGAAAATTCCTGAGGGTACCCGTCCCTGTAGGAATTTTTACCATCCCTATACATAATGACGTAGCAAGTGCAGTCAAACAAAAGTGGGAAAAACTGATTTAGTAAGTATTAAGTGGGCGGGGAAAAACTGTTAGCGCAAAAGAAAAAGTAACTTTTCTTTCTTCTACAGTATTTTTTCTCTGAAAAAATACTCGAATGAAAGAAGACTGAAGCCCTTTGGCTTTCTTCAATCACTCATTAGTTGGGTGTTGGTTACTGTTCTCTGCAGTTTAGTTCAGCCTCCAAATCCTCTTCTTCAGGCTAACATCTTCCTATGAGAAGCCTTATCCTCGGACTCAGAAGGTGGATGAGGAATTGGCTGCGGGCAACACAATAAAGTATGGATACTGCAGATCTAATTCGTAAGTGCCAGGCGGTAGTTTTAAAAGAAGAGGAGGAAGACATAGTAAACTTCATGGGGAGAATGAAGATAAAAGGAGAGGAAACGGCAGCAAACTGCTTAGTTGGAAAGGTGCTTCTCTCACGAAGTATAAACAGGGAGGGATTGAAGGCAGCAATGCAGCAAGCATGGAAAACAATAAAAGAAGTAAAGATCGAAAGAATGGGAGATAACATTTTCCTCTTCAAGTTTGCCTCTGAAGAGGAGAAAAAGAGGGTGCTCATGGGGGGACCGTGGCATTTCGACAGAGCGCTAATAGTCCTGTCTGAACCATCCGGGATTGGGGATATAAACAATCAATCTTTTACACATGTCACATTTTGGGTACAAATCCATAACATGCCCATAATGTGTATGAATACGGAGGCAGTTAAAAAGCTAGGAGAAAAGATTGGAAAGGTGCAGGAAATCGAAACCGATGAAGCCGGGGAATGTATAGGTCAATTCGCTCGAGCCCGAATTTCTATTGACATCACTCAACCCTTAAAAAAGATTGTGTTCTTGCAACAAAAGGGTGAAAGGATTCCAATGCCGATTCTATATGAAAAGTTACCCGATTTTTGCTTCTGCTGTGCACATGTCGGACACCAATACAGAGAGTGCTTGAAATACAAAGGGCAACAAAAAGAAGATTTGCCTTACGGTGGGTGGATGAGAGCTATTACACAAGCTGAGAGAGTGAGGCAAAATCGGAGTCGGGAGAAAGGTAATCGAGAGCAAGCTTGGTCCAGAGAAGATGTTCAGCCAACAACCAGTACCGAGCCAACTCAGAGTCAACAAAACTTGGGGGAGCAAAACGGGTCACAACCCAACAACTCAGGTCCGAAGCAAGGGGAGGTAGTAGAACCAATGAGTATTAGCAGAGGTCCAGGGGCTGACAATATGCAATTAATGCTGGCGGCTACAGAACGGGAAAATAAGCAAGTTGAGGGTCAGTGTAAAGGTGATGTTACCAATGAGGAGCTGAATAGATTGATAAGAGAGGATAGCAAACACAGGAATAAGGAATGATGGATGGAGGGAACGTGTAACTCTAGATGGGGGGACAAATTTGAAGACTGTGGAGGGAAAAAAGACTGAGGCTAGAAGTGGAAAATCGGAAAGAGAGGCAGTAGTAAATGGGTCAAGAAATACTAAAGAAAAGCCCAAAAGTAGAAAATGGAAGATGCAGGCAAGGAAACTCATAGCAGAAGAAGGGGAGAATGTTGGGCCAATAAGTGCCAAACGGCCCAGCAGCGAGGTCTTTCGGCTTAGCCTAGAGCGCAAAAGGATGAGACAGCAAAGCCCATCAATTCACTCACAAGAGGAAAGCAAGTTAGAACAATTAAAACTTTTAAGCAACTATACCCACCTTAGCCCTCCAAGTGCAGTACGACAGCAGCAGCTAGTAGAGGAAACACAAGATGCTGAGGGGGATTTGGAGAAAATGGAAGAAGATTTATCGACGGAGGCATTTTAAAACCATGAAGCTCTTAGGCCAGGCGTTCGAGGTGGGAAGCCTCGAACGCGCCTAGCCGTTAAGAAAATTCTCCACCTTATTCTGACCTCAAATTTTCTTTTGTTGTGAGACTAAAATGTTGGCTCGGCAGGTTAATCCATTAGCTAGAAACTTGAATTTTGAAAATTGTTTAGCTGTAAACAGAAATGGTATGAGTGGTGGTTTAGCATTGTTTTGGAGCTCGGATGTGAATGTAAGCATTATGTCCTACAGTTCCCACCACATCGACGCAGTTGTGACTCTCGAAAGTGGGGTTGCTTGGAGATGTACAGGGATCTACGGCCACCCAGAGCTCAATCAAAAGCATCATACTTGGACTTTGTTGAAAAGGTTAGCTAGCCTCTCATCCTTGCCGTGGTGTTGTTTTGGGGACTTCAATGAGATTATGCACTTGAATGAAAAAATGGGGGGTAAGGAGAAGAGCTTGCAGATGGTAGCAGATTTCAGAGAGGCAGTTCAAATGTGTAATCTAATGGATGTGGGCTGTAAAGGATACCCCTATACATGGTCAAACAGAAGATACAATGACCAACACATAGAGGAACGGCTGGATAGGTTCTTGTGCAGTAAGGATTGGGGAAGTAAATTTCAAGTCTCTACAGCCACAAACATGGTAAATTGGGCATCGGACCACTGCCCAATTGCTTTTGAGATTGAAGAGAGATGCAGAAACTTGCGACGTGTGAGTAGATCATTCCCTCGGGATCACTACGAGGATATGTGGAGTTCCTATGAGGCTTGTGCAATTATAGTGAAGGAAGAGTGGGGAGTTTATGGGAATCAAGCTGGAGCAGACCCTGCGTGATTTTCCAAGGCAAGAAGAGCTCATTAGCTCGTCTTAAGTTGTGGAGCAAAGATGAGTTTGAGGGTAGAAAGAGGAAACAAGATAAGCTAATTCAAAAGATTCAGTATGCTAAGCAAGGGAGGTCCAATCAAGTTAACGGAGAGGAGATTAGAAGGCTGGAAAGTCAAATGAATTCGTTGTTGATGGATGAGGAAATCTACTGGAAACAACGATCGAGAGCTGATTGGCTTAGGGAAGGAGACAGGAATACGAAATTTTTCCACGCCAAAGCTTCAGCCCGTATGAGGAAGAATAAAATATGGGGGATCGAGAATTCTCATGGCAGTTGGTTAAAGGAAAAAGAGGATATAGAAAGGGAGTTTTGTAGCTATTTCCGAGAGCTGTTCACTTCCATCAGTCCTACCCCAAACCAGATTAACGTTGCCTTACAAGGAATGCCTGAAAGAGTATCTCCAGAGATGAACGCTCAGCTGGAGAAGCCTTTCGCCCCTGAGGATATTGCTGAAGCCCTCTCACAGATGTGCCCCCCTAAGGCCCCGGGGCCGGATGGGTTACCTGCTGCTTTTTTCCAAAAGCATTGGCAAGCGGTCCAGAGTAGAGTGGTTTCAACGTGCCTACATGTCTTGAATGAAAAAGGTAACCCGGCTCCCTTAAACCACACTTTTATTGCTTTGGTCCCTAAGGTTACTGAGCCTAGAAAGACTACAGATTACAGACCCATAAGTCTTTGCAACGTAATTTACCGAATTATAGCTAAGGCCATAGCCAATAGAATGAAACCAATTCTTGACCAAATCATTTCCCCAACCCAGAGTGCATTCATACCCAATAGGCTCATTACAGACAATGTCATTATTGGCTATGAATGCCTCCATAAAATTAGACACTGTAAAGGGAGAAGAAATGGCCTGGTGGCTCTTAAATTGGACATTAGCAAAGCGTACGATAGGGTTGAGTGGCTGTTTTTAGAAAGCATAATGAAGAAGATGGGATTTTCTAGCAATTGGGTGGAGCTGATTATGAGGTGCACCTCTACTGCCACCCTCTCAGTGCTAATCAATGGAGTGCCAATAGGTCTTATTAATCCGGAAAGAGGTTTAAGGCAGGGCTGCCCCCTCTCTCCATATCTTTTCATCATCTGTGCTGAGGCTCTGTCCAACTTGCTGGTGAGGGCTGAGAGAGATCAACTAATCCGAGGTCTGAAATTTGTTAATGAAGTCTCTATAACTCACCTGTTATTTGCCGATGACAGCCTAGTTTTCTCACGAGCCTCGGAGGATGACTGTAAGCATTTAAAAGAGATCTTTGACCTTTTCGCAGCAGCTTCGGGGCAGATTTTTAACTTCCAGAAATCATCTATGTTCTTTAGCAGCAAAACTCCAGAAGGTCGGGTGGCTGCAATTAGAGATATCTTCCAGCTAAATGTGGTCTCTAAGTATGAGAAATACTTAGGCCTCCCCTCAATGCTAGGGAGAAAGAAAATGAGTTTCTTCAAGGAGGTTAAATTGAGAGTGCTCAGCAAGATTGCAGGATGGCAGCTCAAGATGTTCTCTAGTGGGGGTAAGGAAATGTTGATCAAAGCAATAGCACAAGCAATCCCAGCCTACGCGATGAGTGTTTTCAAGCTCCCAAGAGGTCTTTGCAAAGACATTCAACAGGTTGTTGCGAAATTCTGGTGGGGATCGAAGGAAGATAAGCATGGGATCCACTGGCTAAAATGGGAAAAACTGAGCCATGCAAAAAGTAGAGGTGGGTTGGGTTTTAGAGACTTCACAAGTTTCAACCAAGCTTTGGTGGCCAAGCAAGGGTGGAGGCTTCTACAGTTCCCAAACTCTCTAGTCTCAAGAGTGCTCCAGGCCAGATACTACAAGAACTCTGACTTTCTAAATGCGAAAGATGGCTCCAACCCTTCCTACATTTGGAGAAGCATCCTTTGGGGAAGAAGCGTAATCAAGAAAGGACTCAGATGGCGTGTTGGTAATGGGAGGAAGATCTCAGTCTACAAAGATAATTGGATGCCAAGGCCAGACACTTTCAAGCCTATCTCTCCGCAAACCCTGCCAGAGGATGCTGTGGTTGCTGATTTGATAATTGCTGGAAGCCAGTGGAACAAAGCCAAACTGAGCCAGCACTTTACTGATGAAGATGCAGCAATGATCCTCAACATCCCACTGCCTACAGAGCAATCAGAAGATGAAGTCTTATGGCACTTTGACAAGAGGGGGGAATATTCAGTTAAAAGTGGCTACCAATTAGCCTTAAAGCTGAAATTCCCTGATGCTTCCAGCAGCTCAAAAGAGAATTCCCGGTATTGGAGAGCCCTGTGGTCCCTAGAGCTCCCTGAAAAGATAAAAATTTTCATGTGGAGAGCCTCAAAAAACTTGCTTCCTTCTGCTGAAAACCTGAGGAAGAGGAAGGTTCTACATGATCCAACCTGCCAAAGATGTAAACGAGATTCAGAATCCATTAGCCATGCCTTGCTGCATTGTAAGGCAGCAAAGAAAATATGGCTTCACTCCCCTTTTACAGCCCCAGATGAAAACCTTCAGTCCCAGGATATTTTTAACACGCTGCAAAGAATGGCTGCAGATTTGAGTAAAGCTGATTTGGAGCTCATGATAGTCCTTTGTTGGGTTACTTGGTTCTCGCGAAATAAGTTCATCTTTGAACGAAAGAAGATTGAGCCTTTGATCTCTTTTGCGAAGGCTGAATCCACTTTGGCAGCTTATCAAAGGGTAAAGAACTCCCATATTATTCAAAATGCCTTCCCAAGAAAAGAAATGCAGCAGATGTGGTCCCCCCCGCCTGGAAATGTGTTCAAAGTAAATGTTGATGCTGCCATCAACATTGAAGATCAGAAGTCAGGCCTTGGAGTAGTGATTAGAGATTCAACAGGAAAGGTGATTGCGGTTGGTGCTAAACAAGCTCAATTCAGGGGTAATGTCAGCTTTGCTGAGGCTGAAGCAATCCAGTGGGGCATCCAAGTAGCAAGAGCAGCTGAGTTAGCCTCTCTGATTCTAGAATCTGATTGCTTAGAAGTGGTTCTTTTAGCAAACAACACTAAGGGCTGCAGGACAGAAATTTTCTGGACAGTCTTGGACATTCGAAATCAGTTAAAGAATTTTCAAGAAGCTGTAGTCCAGTATGTTCCAAGATATTGTAATGCTTATGCCCATTCCATAGCAAAATTTGCTTTGGAAAGAAATTCTTCCTCTGTCTGGATAGAATCTATTCCAGCTGAGGTCCAGGATGTTTTCATGTGTTGTGATTAATGGAAAGGTTTACTTTCTTCTCAAAAAAAGTATTAAGTGGGCTGATGCCCGACGAAAAGACTTCCATAGAAACAATATGATACATCTGGAAGAAATAGTCTAAAGTGTCCCGTTATTGATGCAAGTTATGGTTTCAGGTAAACTCCAACTTTCACTAGGTTTTGAAATTGATGTTTTCTCATTTCTAAAATTTTTGTTTGCTTATAACTTTACTTAGATTCCTTTTCCGTTTGATATATATAATCCTAATCGGGTAATTTTTATAATTTTCTAATCAATGTTTAAGTTAAGTTTTACCCCGTTTGATTTTACCCCGTTTGATTGACCAATACCGTGCAGGACAAAAAATAAAGTCCAGGGAACGAAAGAAAGACTGTAGCCATTAACCAACACGTCTCTATTTTTCCTTCAGAAAATCAAACAGAATATAAAAAAGACTTTGAAATTGTATCACACTGCAACAGTTTGCTTCTGTTACCCATTTTCTGCGGTCTAGCTGGTTCCCCAGCTACTCATGGCTTTTGTTCCCTTTTATTCATTTCGAATTGAATTCTGGGGATGAAGTGCCAAACAATATTGATTCGATGGACGAAGTGCCGGGAGCAATGGGGTCAAGCGCCAGCTTGGCTTTGCGTTTTGGTCAGACCATTTTCTCCTCTGCTTCAATCCTTTTTATGAGTTTTCATGTCGAGTTCTACAGCTACACTTCTTTCTGGTAAATTCCCAGTGTCTTAATTTAATTTATGCCCTTTGATGCTTATTGCAAATTGGAAGAAGAGATTAGAGGTCAAGAAGTTGAAGTCAATATTAGTTGTTAAGAATTCAATTTATGAGAGACTTGATGTATGTATATTGTTGTTTGATTAAACAATTTTTGCAGTTATTTGGTGACGGTCATGGGTTTGGTGATTCCATGGAGTATGGCGTTAGGAATAGTAGATGGCTATGCTGTTTTCTTTAAGAATTTACCGCGTCGACCAAAAGTAATGTTATTTGTCATTGCAGGAGATTGGGTACGTTACCTTCTTTTATGTTTCATTTTAAAATTTAAATTATATATATAATTTTCTTCATTTGATGAAGAAACACGAATACATATATATGTCTGTTTTTGTTTTGTTCAATTACAGGTTCTGGCATTTCTTTCACTGGCTGCAGCCTGCTCAACAGCAAGTGTTGCAGAACTCTTGATGCATGCCAGCCAGGCAAATAGCCCTGCTAAGTTATGCAATAGATATCAAATATCTGCTGCCACAGCTTTCTTGTCTTGGTTTATGCTATTTGCTTCGTCTCTCTTCAATCTCTGGTTACTGGCTTCCTTGTGATTTCTCATTTCAGCCGATCTAGCAATTAAAACCCAAGTTAAATGTAGAGTTTTGAGTCCATACACCCGACTAATTAATGACCAAGATCTAATTAGTTACGTTGCAATAAAACCAAAGTTCAATTTGTACTGATATTGCTGTAAGTAATCTGGAAATAATACAGTGAAAATTTTTATATGCATCTATGTTTTTGCGACGGATGGGAAAAAAAAGGGATTTGATGAGTATAGTAGTACAAATCCTCCCCAATGGAGCACCTCTTCCGGACACTCCGGCTCTACTATTGTTGTGACTTGACTTATGGTGCGTTGCTGTCCCCTATATTCTTATTGATTTCCGTAAGAAAACAAAGCACAGCTGTTCCGAAGCGCACCTTTTTACTCTGTTATGCTTATCATGGGTCTCATACGTTTGTCAGAGTCACAAAACAAAAAGAGAGAATATTAACCAGAATGCTTTTAGCATATGAGTCTATAGAATGTCGATGCAAATGGGAAATTGATGCCCACTTCGCATGACATATCGTTGCCAAGCTTTTCAATATTCCTAGAAGTCGACACATTGTGCTCATTCAATTTCAAGGGAATTCGAACAATTGCTTAAATAATAACAAGTGATAAATCATGACGGCAAACTTCTTAGTTGACCAAAAAAAAAAAAAATTCCCCGTGGGGGGAAGCTACTGCTAGTATTTTTGTAATGCCCCTATTAGCTGTTACGGAATCACTTTTTTTTTTTTATGCGAAAGTAAATTTTTCATTGAGAAAACTTATTAAATAAGTACAAGAACTGATTGAGGATATTACCCTTCGAACAAATAAGTTTGATTATTAAAAAGAGTGTAATTGAAAAAGTATTTTTTCAATGGAAAAGAAAACATTTTTTTATGTGTTATCATGAAAAATCAAAAATTAAATCATACCTATCACCAAAATAAGCTCACCAAATAGAATTTTGGATATTATTTATAGAACTGCAATTTTGGCCATTTATGTGATCAACTATGAAAGCTTTGCAATAATATTATTTTATTTAACATCATTTTATTCCATTTGTTAATTGGGTTATGAATTTTTTTATTACATGTGCACTTATTTATATTTCAAATTATTTTTAGTTTAATCTATCAATTAATTGGTTTTTATTTTATTTTAACCACTTTATCGTGTCATACAAAATAAGCATTTAAAATTAAGTTACGTTAAGGATTAATAAACTATCATGTCAATATTGTATCCAAGGGTAAATTTGTAAAAGAATTTAAAAAAGTTAGATTTTTTTTCTTTTTTTTTTAGGTGAAGGGGAGAATTTGGTAATACAAAAATACCAGAATTATGGGGTAAATGGTTTATAGTGGTTTTAGTTGGGGAGAAAGTGGTTATCTCTCCATAATAAGATTATCATTTTTGTAAAGGTGAGACTATTATTCCCTTTAAAAATTATTTTGAACATTTACTTTAATAAATTATTTTTATTACAAAAATACCTATCATATGAATTACTAATAAGGACTCTCTCTTATAAAATAATATAATATAATTACTTTGAATATTCATATAATACACTCACTATTCAATATGTAATCCTCTTGCCATAAATCCTAAAAAAATTATTTCCATTCTCTTAAAAAAAATATTTAGTCAAACAATGGAGAAATCATAATAGATTTTGAACATATTTTTACTCTTTGATTAAAAAGAACAAAAATTTTAGTCTTCTCCTCCTTTTTTGTTTAGAGTGCAAATAACCCCCCCTTTATAAATGCTCTTTTTTATAATCAAATGGCAATTCAATCTCTTTCCTACTCATGTAAATAGAATTAAAACCTTAAATCTCTTATTTTGAATATAAGAGACTTTTACCATGACAATGCATATCAGCCATTACGTGTTTGTCATTACCGAATCTGCACCTGCGGAAAATTTGAATTATTAAATCCGCCCAGCAAGTTTTTATTTTTTAAAAAAATTATTTGTTCTGAATTTTAATAATTAACAAACTCACCCACACTTCACGGTAGTTTTTTGTGAGTTCCATATTTAAAATCACAAATATTAAAAAATACTTTTAATGATACATAAAAATATAAATGATATAATTCAACCCTAAAAAATCTGCATAAAATACTTGGTTCTAGATTTTATCAATGTAAATGAGTAATTAAAGTTTCAACTTTAAAATAAATATGCAAAATATACCAATCTAACACAAAATACCTTGCTCCATCTTTAAATCAATATACAAGTATTGTGAACAATATTAACAAGTGAGTTATGGACAACTACTGTTAACAATTAATTAAACTAATACAAAGCAAACTTTAGTAAGCAATCATTAAATTCAACTCATTAAAGAAAAACAAGAAAAAAAATTAAATTAAAATAAAATATCAATAATATTAAACTTGAAAAATATAAAATTTCTACTTATTAAAAGCTTATTGTATCAATGTTTATACACACACAGACACACTCTCTAAAACGAGCGGTACATGCGGCTTCATTGAGTTAAGTTAGGTTAAGTTTAAGAATTAAGAACATTAGATCACGAGTAATAACTTTACCTTAAATATATTTATGACCATTTTTTAAATGTAATTTTATGATTGAAATAGAAATATAAATCTTAAAAAAAAAAAGAATACGGGTTGATAAATACTCATACAAATTTTTTTCATTATTAAAAATCCACCCACAACCTACAAAATTACTTACAGTATAAAGTTTTTTACGGACATATTTCGGATAATTTTACTATCCCTACCCAAAACATCAGACAAATGTTGAAACTTACCAATGATATTTGGGTAGGGGAGAATTATGTATCGATGATATTATGCCACAGCGTAATAACTAATAAAAATGTTCAAAACGTTGGTCAAATGCTTTTACCTCTTCAGAAATTGGACCGTTGGTTCCCGCGTTAAACACACCCTCTCTTGTTGTTCGCTCTCTACGCAATTTCAATTTTCTAACTCCCAAAACCCTCCGTTATCTTATCTTATCACCCAGAGTATCTTCATTTCCATGCCCAAATCAGCAATAACAGTATGCGTTCGACCGAATAATTATGTACTAAACATTGACAAGGGGCTATTCAGAGAGTGACAACCACTGACCCAGGAAATGGATATTTCTTTGTATGGTCAAATGATAAATTTGGGTCTTTTTCCTAATAGTTTTACTCTGCCATCGGTTCTCAGAGCATGTGCTGCCGAATTAATGTAGTGGGTTGCTCCAGCTAAACTGGGAATTGGGTCTTTCAAGTTTGCGTATTAAATACGCATGTAATAATGTTAAGCCGGGTTGATTGTAGATGCCCGGAAGTTGTTTGCTGAAAGTTCTGAAAGGACTTTGATACCCGAGTGATAACTGATTTTTTTTTTTATCAGAAAAGAAAATAAAAGAAAAAAATTCTTGTGGCACAATCCACATCAGCTTTTTCTTATTAACTCTTTTTTCGACAAGGTTTTCTCCTATCCAACACAAAATTTGGCTGCGTCAACAAATTATCAGAATATAATAACGAGGACTCCGTGACCCTTGCGGATAAGAAATCCTGTTATAATATAAAAACTAGCGATATCAATACGATAAGATTAAAAAGCCTGAACTACAGAAAGCAAGCAATTGAATCGAAAGAGAGAGATTTTGTTCAAGGTATTTACTCAATATTGTAGACAATAATGGAAGCACAGGAAGGCGATCTGTCATGGTTACAGGATTTTATACAAGCCAAATTTTATGTGCCATGTCAATGCAGCCCAAAATTCACTACCAACTTCTGCTGCGAGTGCAAGGGCTTACCCTTCTGTGAAGATTGTAAAAATAAGACCCACATACACGATGACCACAATGTGTTGCGAGTAAGTTCTTGTTTTTTCTTCTCTTTGCTTAGCAGTGACTGCCAGTACTAATAGTGATTTTGTTAACTTATTTAATCTCAGGTGTGTAAAGCTTCACGTCAAACAGCAACCACAGTTGTGATGATAAAAAAATTGTTGGATGTGTCTGATATCCAGACATACTCAATCAATGGGCAAAGAATTGTTTACATATCTCAAAGGCAAAGCAACGAGAAACATAATCCAAAAGTGATCGGCAACAAGTGTGAAATATGTGGATGGTCAAATTTGTCGTCATCGGTCAAATTCTGTTCGATAGAATGCAAAGTAAGTGCTTTCGAGGAGCTGCTTTATTATCTATAAACAGTTTTTATTATTTTAAGGGAAAATTAACTCGTAAAGCTTTCTTTCTTCCTGGTACAGGTCGATTGGGCAAGTAAAGAAGAGAAGAGCATAAGCTGTATCAAACAGAAAAATTGGATCACTCCAAAGCCATTAGAAGAATGTTATGTGGCTTCATCTGGTTCTTTTAGAAAAAGGCCTAGAAAAGGGTGCCCAATAAGATCTCCTTTAGTGTAAATACTGGTAGTTCAGAATTATTGTCCCGAAAGTTGGGAAATAATATGGATTAGCGCATTTTTTAATTTGGGCTGCCTAAACTGTAAACACTAGTGTCGAAGATGTGTTTTTGTTGGTTGTTGGGGGTTTAATGTCTACTTTGCCATCTATGATTGGGTTCATAAAACCAAATATAATTTTCCAGAAAACGGATGAACTCAATTAGTCTTCTTTTCCTAAGCTATCAAGTGAATATGCAAATCTAAAATGGGTCCTCCCAATTCTGTGCCAGATTCATTCAGAAATCAACTACCAATTAATTTAATATGCGCAATGCCAATGAATGCTTAACCCAAAATTTTTTGGGACTGAGTTCTCTATATCCCTTTTTCCATGATTTCAAAAAAAAAAAAAAAACTAGCAACTTCACCTACTGTAAATTACTAAATACACAGAATTAGAGAAAGGAATCTGACAAAGGAGGAATTGAATTAGATTATTCTGGTAATGTTGTGGCTGGCATGTGGTTAAAGTCTTTATACAAGATAATAAGGGAAAGAAAATACTCTTGGGAGACGCGCTTCTATGACATAAATCAATCTCCATATTTCTTAAAGCTCAGAATTTGAACTGGGCAACAAAAACTGTATGGTTGTTACAAGAACATTAAAACACACTGCAGAATAGCTGTAAATTCTTAATTTTCTTTCCACCTAGCCACTGACCATCACACCCTGAAATAGGAACAAGTATAAAAGGAAACACTGTTGCTAATTAAGCAAAGCATGAACACTGGTCTCTCTTTGTATGTTTATTTCTAAGGCTCGGATGCTTTTGACGATGAGACCGGGTGCCATTTACATTATACTACTCTGGATGTATTCACTCTTGGGAAGAATTCAAGTTTGTTGAAGAATACTCAAAAGGACAAACCAAGTACTAATTAAGTATGCATGTCGTGTGGAACAGAGCCTTTTTGGAAACAAGAGTAGTGCATTGAAAGACAACCGCGTGAACTATATTCAAAAAATAGAAACATACGTAAAATGTTTATAAAGAGAAACAAAATGTGAAAAAAAGAAAATGGAAAGGGCATGATCACACCATAGGAGCTGGGGTCTTTGGGAGAACCTCGGTTTGGCATTGGAAGTAACAAGGGCCATAAATATATTTGTAATCTCAAGTCTTAAGTTCTAGTAAAACCAGTAAATGAGAAGCTTGAATTCTACCCCGCAATTAAATTGAAAGATAGAGAACATCAGCAAAGAAGTATTTTCTTCTGGGCATTTCTCTCTCATTAATGGAGAGAAAAATGGAGGGGCGAGAGTTTGATCTGCCAAGGCTGAAGCCTCTTCTTCAAGCCAAATTTTATGTGCCATGTCAATGTGGGTTGAAAGATAGTACCTATTTCTGTATTGAGTGCAAGTGTCTGCCTTTTTGTGAATTTTGCGAGACCAACAAACATAATGGCCACAAGGTTCTAAAAGTAAGTTCTTTCGTGGTGCCTACTCCTTTTCTTTTATTTTAATTTCATGGTTGTGGCTTCATACATCACTATTATTTTTGTTTTCCCCTTGATTGGTCTTCCTTCTAATTTCGTCAGGTGTACAAAGCCTCATATCAAGTGGGAATTAAGATTGTAGAGATAAGTGAGTTGTTGGATACATCGGCTATACAAAGTTACGTAATTAATTCTAAGAGAATTGTTTATATAACTCAGAGACAAAGTAAGAAGCAAAACAATCATAAAGGAGGAGATGGGTGTGGGAGTGGTAATAAGTGTGAAACCTGTGGGTGGTCAAATTTGTTTTCACCGGCCAAGTTTTGTTCAATCCAGTGCAAAGTAAGAATTCTTGTTTAAACTCAATCTTTTTCCTCTTTACTTATATAAGAAAACAAAGTAACAACTTCTTCCAACACGTAGGTGTGTTTCTCAAGTGGAGAAGAAAAACAAGGGAAGGAGTCAAAAGATGACGGCGTAAGTGACCTTAACTCTGACGGCAATCTAGAGAAATCAGGCCAAAAATTAGCAAGCACAAAATCATCATCAACTTCAACAACTAAGCGGACTTTTAAAGCACCTCAAAATTCTTTCAGGAAAAAATGTAGAAAAGGGACACCTAAAAGGTCCCCTTTAATGTAGATCTTTATGAAGTATCTGAAGAAACAGTTTATTTGCTGTGATGTGCAAGCAATTAAACCAGTATTATTGAATTAATATTCAAGATCTTTGTGTGGATAGGAAGTGGCAGGGGGATAAACTGAAATAGATCTTTCTCTATTTTTTATTATTATAAATCAGATATGTATCAAGTATCCGATAATTTATAACAGAAGAGAGGAAGCAATATCCATTTAAGCATGAACCTGTGGCATAAAACAAAATTGTTTGCTTGTAAAAGATATACTTAAATCATCGATTTTTTGTTGATGGGATAAGTAATGCAATGATTCATGAACACACAACAACTTGACTGTTTGGGATTGTACCGTTGATTTGATTAGCTTTTTATTTTATTTTTTTTAGTTTAAATCACCCGGTTTCCAGCGACAGCATTGGGTCTCGACTAATTCGGATTCGGAGTGTAGTCACAATTAAGCTTCCTTATCCCTCCCAAATGGTGTGTTTAGTGGTGATCGAACCCGATAGCTCTTTCCACTTACCCAACCTGCGTCGCCAACAGAGCCACAACCGTTTGATTTTATTTGATTAGCTTTAAGCATAAATGTTGTGCAATTGTTTGAGATTTAAATTAGATTAGTACAGAAAAGCCACATTGAGGACCCTCTATCCGTATTTGTTAATTAGGGAATTAATACAAGTGTGGTGGGGAGGAACTTTCATGGAATTGACAAAGGCCAGCTTTTTAACTGAATCTTTGAATAGATCGAACATCAAAGATACTTAAAAGGAAATCTGTCATTCAGACACTAAAATCTGGAATATGTCTAGTCGAAATAATTTAGATTAGTATGTATTTAAGGAGCCTAAACGCATAATTCAGAGAGTAATGTGTTTTTGTTGGTTGGTGGGGTTTATTCTCTGCTCTGCCAACTGTGTTTGCTTCACAACCCATCGATTCAGCCAAAAAAAGAGATGTTTCAATAGATTTTCATGGCTCAAGACTCATGTTCTTCAGGATTATGAATTATTGTCATGTACAGGTTATGGGATGTGGAAGTTGCTACTTGCTTGCCAGGAAAGAAAGTTAGATCCTTTCAGGTAGTGAGCAAAAATTTAGCGTTGTAACTTATAGGGATTGATATCTTGAAGTTACTAACTTTCTGACCTAGTATTTAAAGCATTGAAATATGAATTTAGACTTAGTATTTGAGAAAATCATAGTTCTGAATCAATTAACCAATTTTGGGTGTGATTATTACGAGGATAAGAGAGATTATATATATATATATATAGAAAGTTAGACTATATCATATTTAAGATTTTCTCATATGAAATATAAAATTAATATTGGTCCAGGACAAACGCCAGCTTTGTATTATTAATACTCGGATTAAATCATCCTCAAGTATAGGACCGATAACTCCCCATCCATATGAGAGTGGAATTCAAATTCAAGATCTCTTATTCCCAAATACATATAATACATTCTCGATATTATTGTCTCATTAAATCCTCCGTGTGTATCTCGTACTAGTCTCTATTTACGTATTTTTAGATAATTCAACTGAAATACTTTGTATATAACTTGAATTAAAAATTAAATTAAAATGATGGCTTTCAGAACTGTACGAGGCGGTGCAAAGAAGACCAGAATTAATAAAAGTCAGATGCAAAAAGGTTTTGTAAATAAGACCTTCAACTAGGTTTCGCTTTCCGGGAAGTAAGAGAATCAAAACAAGTGATTGTTCATCCATTTATTTATAATGAGGAAATTAAAAAGTTTCCAACTTGACTGATCAAAAAGAGAGTCACCTTATATAATATTGTTTAAAGCATTCGTGCTAGGCCTTTTTGTCAAAGAGAGGATCACTGCCTCTGCTTATTTCAAAAGTACTTTCGGATCGGGTGTGAAAGTAGAAAGAAGCTGACAAATTATGAAGCTTCACTGATAGATAGGGGTGGGACATCCTTATTCCCTCAATTATTAATCCAACTAGGCAAAATCCAAGACATCTAACAAATAGAAAAAAAAAATTTAAAAAAAGATTATTAAATCTTCCTAAATAAGCCATTGATCCTGAATGTATCATGACAAGCTCAAAACTCTTTATCAATATTTGCTTAAAATGAAAAGTAATGAAGTACAGTGCATTCACCCACCCTCTTTTACTCTATGCTCAAGACTTCTCTTGCATATGAAGTTAGGAATCTCACCAAAAGGAAACGATTGAAGTTATAAAGTTAGGGGTTACCCATATCTTAATTTATGCTTTTCTTTTGTTGCTTTAGTTAACGTGAATTTTTTTTTTTTTTTTTTTGGGTATGATCTATTGGGTAAATATATATATAAAGTTTGATTATGTAACTAATAGTCAAACAAATAGATCAGTATACTTTCAATAATTTTAAATCATACATATAGGTTTATTGAGTTTATTCACAGGAAAAATTTTACATCAATGCAGTCAACAAACCAATTGAATTTACGATAAAAATTTTGTATGATATAAGGTTCATAATTGAACTTATGTTACAATCTACATTCGTTTATAATAACTTTTTTATTATTATTTTTAAATCTATATGTGAAAAGCCTTCCTAAATAACTTCACTATATTTAGCATAGATTAATGTTTGGTCTATTAACAGGACAAATTTGTCTGATCTCTTCTCACATATTAATGAGTGCTTTTCCCATATATTCATCTTTTAGAGAAATTATATAACTTATCAGAAATATCATGTTAACCACACAACAGTAAATAATATTATGTTGTGCATACATTTATTTAGAAAAACTAATATATAAGTGATAGTTATATTAAATTCAATTACATGTTACACAAGTAATATTTGAATGTGTTACCTACGTATTTTATAATGATTCATACTCATACAAAATCACTAGATTAGAAACTTTAAAATGATGCACAAATTGGACATAATTAAAAGTAATGGTATATTAAAAAAATAGACAAAATCGCTAATATATATATTTATTTATTCATTACAAAACATGCTCAAGTACAATTAAGTGATTTTGTATTTATGTGCATGAGCAATCTATGGATGAGACGAGAGATTCAATTAGTTTTTATTGTAAAAATAAAAATAAAATAAAATAAAATAAAAGAGGAGGGTTAAAATAGTGTAATGTTATAAGCCAACAAACAATCCCACCATTCTCCACAGTATACACACTGAAGGCCGCGAATATAATTAAAAGAAGTGATAGCGAAGCAAGAGCGATTAAGTGTGCGTGCAGTGCAGGGGCGGGCCGATGCGTAAGCAACAGCACAAATAAAATGACAAATTTGGGAATTGAATGCAGCAGCGGGATGCAAACAAGGACTGTTTGGGTGCTCAACCAAGCACACCCTCACCCTAACCCACTTCATCGTCTCACGCAATTCCTTGTCGGATTGTTTGGGTGCTTTTACTTTACTCTTTCGAAGGACCTTCTTTTCCACGTGTCTTTTCTCTTGCTTTGCAGCGAAGCTCCCTTCTCCGTTTACTTGCCACGTTTCTCTCCTCAGTAGTTTTGCTTTTTCCTATTTTTTTCAATTATTTATGTGCCCTTCCATTTCTTGTATATTCACACCAATGCCCTTGTCCATTTCCTTTTTTTTTTTGTCTTTGTTAATATATGGCTCATCATATTATTCAGCCGGAATTTTTTTTTTGATACTATTCAACCAGAAGTTGGTCGGTGGGATTTTCTTCTTTTTTTTTTTTTCTAAAATTAAGCGATCCAACCCTTTCGGAAAAAAGAAAAAGATAAAACGGTGGAAAAGATATAACATCTAACATTGCATATGCAGAACTTTTTCGAGGTTGTTAGAAGATGTGGGCACGGGTAGCTCATAAGAATCATCCAATTGGGCATCCTTTGGAGTAGAAAGTTTCAAAAGACCCTTTCTTTAGAGGCACTGTTGGTATGGGCATGGCTTCCTTAATTTCACAAACAGCATATTTTTACTCTACCAAAGCACTCGAAAATAGCCATAAATGGAAGGTTCCCCATTCAAGGTAGTGGTTATTGGCTAGCATATTATTGCGCCCCTGTTGAAATAGTCACCAATACGGCAATACCAGTATACCACAGGCACATAGCTAGCTGCAGCTGCCCATCTTCACGTGAATCCATCGACCACGTCATTTTTTCATCAACTAAGCCCAAACTGTTTGTATCACAAATTCACAATATACAGTCACCGATTCAGATTCACAGATCAGTCTGATTAATGTTACAGCAATTAAAGGCAAAATTTTCCACATTGAGAAAATTGAATTGAAAAAGCTAGCCCTAGCCGAGCTGCGCGAACAATTTCTTTCTTGTTTCCTTTTTTAATTAGAAGGGAAAAGATAGAGCCCAGTCCCTGTCACTGTAATATCATCTTGAAACGAGGGCTGCAGTTGAAAGACACACAATACAACTTACAACCTGTCACCACCAACTTACAGCCTGGCATTGGCAAAGCCGAGCCCATGGATCAATGAAACCAGAGAATAAACCAAACCCCATTAGCAAACCGACAAATCTGACATGGCAACAAAGTAAGTTGAATAAATGATGCTCGCTATATAAACGTGGCCTCATTCTCTGATTCTTCTTCAAAACTCAAAGCTTAATGATTAACTCTAAAGCCTCTCTCAAAGCTGAAGCTCTGTATTGGTAATTAATTTGAAGATTTGACCTCCTTAATTACTCAAATAATGGGTATTTGCAGTTCTTGTGAATCAACGCATGTGGCCACTGCAAAGCTTGTTCTACAGGATGGAAGATTGCAAGAATATTCATATCCAGTTAAAGTCTCGTACGTTTTACAGAAGTATCCCACTTACTTTATCTGCAACTCGGATGAAATGGAATTCGACGACGTCCTTTCAGCTATAAGCGACGACGAAGAACTGCAGCCTGGCCAGCTTTACTTCGCATTGCCATTGAGCCGGCTGAAGCATCCCCTTCAGGCTGAAGAAATGGCTGCATTAGCCGTCAAAGCCAGCAATGCTTTAATGAAAAGTGGTGATAAATGTGCCTGTCTTAAGAAATCAGTGTGCCCAGTTACTTCTCCGGGCGACGGCTCTCCCCGGAAGATGGCCTCCGGCGGCGGTGTTGGCCGCTTGGGGAGAGGGGGTCAGGGGAGAAAGTTTTCGGCAATGTTGGGCGCAATACCTGAATAATAAATAATAGGAGGATAGGACGGTGTTCTGATTTCTGACTTCTCCGGCAAATGCTAGAGGGGTATCTTGGTACATTTAATGTAAATATTTTAATGATCTAGGGCTTATCTTTCAGTAAATTTGATGATCGGTTGGTTGACTCGGTTGGGTCGGGGAATTTTACATATGTCTTGAGGGGAAACAATCCACCCATGTAAGGGTTGTATTACAATTTTACCCCTAAATGGGATGATCAAGAATCAAGTCGAAGTTCTGGACAAATTATTACCGTAATTAGCTACTAGCATTTTTAATCTTCAGATTCATTCTATTCTCTAATCAATGGAAATCCAAATTCAGAACTGCGAAGCCATTATCACTCACGTTGCCAACTTGAGCTACATGAGCAGTTGACCATTTAACTTTAATTGCTTTGCCGCCTGCGTACGTTACTCGCTACCCTATATAAATTAATCAGAAATTAATTAAATAATTAACGGACAACAACATGAGCGCAGCTAAATGTACCACGAATGACAAGCCTTAATAAAATTTTAGCTTTACCTAGATAAAAAGCTGTAAGAAACGCGCGTGTATAATTGATGTTAACTGCAAGACGAGCTAATTAACTGGATTTAGATTTCCAAGTACTGGACAAACACTTTTGGAGTACGCAAATATGAGTGGATCTTTGTTGGATGAGTGGCAGTGGTCTCTATGACTCTTTATCTCTTTTGAGAAATTCGTTCTAATTTGTTTGCATGAGCTTCGCTACACACGTGTGTGTAAATATCATTGCACGAGGAATAGAAAAAAAGAAAAGAAAAGAACAAAAAAAAGACGGCAATGCAGTACAAGCTACTGCCTGCTTCGGCCTTGCTAGACTTTAGCTAGCTAGTAGCTGCGTGCTTTAGATTTGAAGCCAGCGTGGGTGTTTTTGGGAGAGTCAATTGTTTACAGCTGTTGTAAGTCTGTGAAGCAATAATATAATATACATGCATCATTAATAATAAGTAGTGCCGATGCTGGTTAATGATAATGAGGGTCATAGTGCCTTCTTTTTAGCACTAGCCTCTATCTAGGTGAAGTTATAGGTTCTACATAATTATAATCATTGTGGTCTAATTAAGCAATATAATTAAAACATGAGATATTTTGATCATGCAAAACTGAAGGCGATGGGTAAAATGTCTGTTAAATAGTGTTAGACGATCTCTTCCCTGGAATTTGAAGTATTATTTGGTTGGTTGGTCACATTGAGTTTGGTTTATTAATGAAGAGATGTAGCAAATTGAAATGTAGTGTTCTGCATGTGGGAAGGCTTTATCTAGACAGGCGTTGAAATTTGAGGAATTCACTGTAGATGATTCTAACCGCATCAATACGCTTCACAGCTTCCACGCTAGCTAGCAAGCAGCAATATTCTATCCCAATAACAGTAGATCAATGACAACGGGTCGGGTGAAACTTAACCAACTTTTACACTCAATTACTTTCCGGAAACTAATTTTAAAATCTCCCATAAGCAGAAACTTAACTTTGACAAATCTCTTCATAAGTTTCGGATTTTGTGGGTTTAATCATTTGGCTAGCTGCCCACGTTATTACCAAGGTCCAATTCAGATCAGTTGTTTTGTTCATCTTATAAAATATACGATCATTTCACTTGTTCAAAATTTCGCTTTCACAGTCAATTATTAGAGGAACCCTATTCTGCTGAGTCTGAGAGATCACTCATTCATTTCCGAGGAGGTATAAATTATGCTAATTTATTATTATTATTATTTTCCAAAATTACAGTGGCCTCAGGATGATATGTGATCGTCAAAAAGCCAGCTGGGGAATCCAATAATGTAAAAATATTTGGTCAAGAAGAGAGTTGGTGGATAGAATCGGACAGTAAAGTAAAGCAACACGATTGGTTACTTAGAAACGCACGTGGTTAAAACAAGTGGGTGATTTCGCTAAAAAGTAAATTTATTCAAAGATACGACACATGCATTATTTTATTTACCGGCTGAACCATGACCAACCCCACCGCAGCATTATTTTTTTGCTTGATGGTGGTCCTCGATCCATCAGCTTCTTGCGATCTATAAATGAAAAGACACGTAATAAAAAAAAAATCGATATAGTAAGTTCTCAAATTTCAATTGGAGATTATCAGTGATGTGCAGAAGAACAACAATGACTTTTTGGCAAAAAATAAGGTGTCATTTATTGTTATTTACAATCTGCATTGTCCTCGGCTATTGGAGCAACGAAGATCATTCTATGGTATTGATATTATATATTTGGTCCACTTGTCCACTATATATCATACATTGAATTATATATAGTTACTTATGAAGTATGTAGCAATTGAATTAATGCTGCGCTAAATGTATACCAACGAATTATATATAATGCATTATTTCACATAAATAGCTTGATCTACTTGCACTTATTCAATTTCAATTTGCTCTACGAATTAAATAAAAACTCGTTTAGATCTTATATTTTGAGATTAGTGTTTGATTAGTTTTTTAATTTTTAAAAATATCTCAAAATATTTTTGTTGTAAAACTATTGCCGCCCCTACCATTACTTTTTAATCATTTTGGTTTACTTTTACAATGTTACCTTTTGGAATAATTTTTTTAGGACATTAATAATAAAATTAAATTACCAATTTAATTGTAAAAAATAAAATAAAAACAAAAAGAATATATATTAATTTTTATGTAAGCTCGTGTATGTCCAAAAAAATAATACTGTAAAATAATAAATGACCAATTTTTTGGACATTAATTAAAAAGCTAATATATATTAACTTCTCAACATAGTGTCCCACTAACATTAATATATATTCTTTTTGTTTTATTTTATTTTTTGGAGTTAAATTGATAATTTAATTTTTTGATGTAAAAAAAAAAAGAAACATTATTGTTAGGGAGTAATATTATAAAAGCAAGTTAAAGGGAATAAAAAAAAATAACAACAAAGATGTTAGTAACTTAACGACATAGGTGTTTTAAGATAATTTTAAAATATAAGAATTAAGCAAATATTAAACTTAATATAGAAAGTAACGAGCTTTTACCCTCTATAAATTCAATGTTGTTGAACAGTCATTAGGATTGTACTTCAATAATGAGTTGGCACTCATAACAATATTGAAGACACTAATTTGAGCCTATAAGATTCTTTTTCTCTTGATTTTTTCACAAGAAGCTCTTATGCCACCCGTGGGAGTATTAATCTCTACATTGTACTATAAAATTTTTTTAAAAAAAAGTATTGAAGATTTCCAATGTACCTCATATTATAAGATTGCAATAATTAAAGAAAATGCTTCTCCTTTTAACTCTGACCCCATATGTAAGGCTTCTCCTTTTAACTCTGACTGCAAAATTATGAGCCAAAATGCCAAATGCAAATAGCGGTACATATGGGGTTCTCACTTTTTCACCTTTGGAATGGGAATTATTCTGGAACAATTGTTTGTCATTCATCAATCTCATTTCTCAATGGCCCGGGCTCAAGGTCAAGGATCGGCCCCCACGCTTTCCCTCTGCGTTGTCTCAGTTTTAGAGCTCATTGGATCCAGCTGTCACCCACGTACTCAAAATTAACCGAGCTTTGATTAGGCTATGAATTAGCAGCAGCTGTAGTAAGGTAAAACGTGGTGGCCACCGCCCACTATCGATTCATAGAATGTGAATCAAAACGATTCCATTGCTTTGCTTTCAATTTCAAAAGAGAGAATTAATTAAGACGATCATTAATTTTAATGGCAAAAGGGGCCATCAGTCTTAATCAAGTAGTTGCTGAATCCCCAACTGGAGCAGAATTATCCATGACCATCAATCAATAAATTGTGTTTGTTATAGCTGCTATGCATGTATCCAAACGTATTCAGCGAGTACTAGCTACCAAATCGTGACACCACGTCCGTACGATAAGGCATAAGTAGCAGTCGTTACATCTGCAGCCTCGCTCTCGCTCAATTCCAATATGCGGTCCTCCATTTTTTTGATTAGAAAGTAAACCTTTCATTGCATCACAACACAGAAAAAACAACTTAAACTTCTGCTGGCGTTGTTCCAAGCCAGACAGCACTTGTGTTTTTTCTTAGGCCAAATTTAGCTAAGAAATGGGCATGAGCATTACAGTTTCTGGGGATGTAGTTCACTACAAACTTTTGAAATGCTTTCCTCTGCTTGTGGATCTCGGATATGACCCAGAAAATTTCTGATCTGCTACCCTTTGTGTTGTTTACCAGCTCCACCAGATCTAAGCAATCCGATTCTAAAATCACCGAGTCTATAGCTGCTTCTCTTCCCACTTGCATTCCCCACTTGATGGCTCCAGCCTCTGCAAAGCTCACATTTCCTTTTAACTGGGTCTGTTGACATCCGGCAGCCATGACCTTCCCGGTTGAATCTCGCACCACAGCTCCCAGCCCTACCAGCTGGTCCTCCATTTAAATGCAAACAAAATGATTAACTTCTTGCTCGCATCGGCTGACAGTGTTACCCAAATAAAAGCAAATCATATTATATTTTTAAAACCCAAAAATCATACATGCGTAGTTTTCGCTTTTCGGTAACAAATTTGCAAAAATTGCAGATTTCATGTGGATGACAAAGCGATGGTCACCACATATAGAGACGGTCAACGGATCGTGCAGGTCTAGGTCCATTAGAGGAAGTCCACGAGTGCTCTTGTCATGCTTAGGAAAAATAATCTATTAAATTTTTTTATTTTTTTAAAAGTATATATTAAATTGTTGTCTTTTTTTTAATTTATATATTTTTTTAGATTTATGTACTTTTATTTAAATTTAATAGAATAAAAAATTTAAAACTCAAGTCAAATTAATAATAATAAGAGAATATAAAATTAATTATTAAGTTTGACTCTATATTATTAGAATTCTTTTTTAGTACTTAACAACAACAATAATAATAATTTTTTAAATGTTAACGTAATTATTAACTTAGAATTATTTATTTAATAAATTATAAATATAAATCAATTATAATTTTTTTGAAACTAAGAATTAAATAAATTTAAAAAACTTAAGTCTACTGTGTATTTTTTTACGTATCGTATTTTGACTCCTCTCGAATTATGTCATACTTTTAAAATTGATGTACCTAAAATTTAAATCCGACATGACTCACGTGCCTACGGTATGCTCTATCAAAACGTACTCATATCGTGCTGTACCTCGTGCCCGGCCCATTGGCCACCTTTAACTACATATGAACTATCTGAGATTCTTTTTTTTTTCAAACAAGCCTGTCATAATCTTAATTTACTCATCTTCTTTGGGAGGCGTCCCATGTCACTAGCGAAAACGAATTTGCACCCTTGTAAGTTGTGCAGATGTGTTTATAGTAAATGGCGATTATATTATATTAAGCCCAAAATAATGCGTGCGCGTTTGTGAAGTCCAAAGTATACAATTAATGAATAATTAAATCTTCCAAAGGGATTATTCATACCAAATTAAAATATAAAAAAAAAACACAGTCATATATATATTTTTTATCTATTCTAATTTTATCCTTATTTTATTTAAAGGAATACTACCTCAATTGAGAGGGCTTATAATATCGGAAATGCGGAAATGCTATATGTGCGTGTAACTTATAGAGCCCGTTAAACTTTACAAATATCAGACTCTGTTAGCATAGGTCGAGAAAATGAGAATAATTTACATATATGTTACATAAAAGGAGGCAAACCTTAATTGATTCTTCTTTTTTCTTTTTTCTTTTTTAATTCCCCGGGCTGCTGTTGTCACCTTGCACCAATTATTAATACAAACTTTGCCACTGCTGGTTAGAATATTGTTAATTTTTCTTTTTAGTTGTTCCTCTAAGATTTTAGGACCACTTTGATAATATTGCTTTTAAAATAATTAAAATTAGTTATGCTGTATAATTAATCAATTGTGAAGAGAATAAATTAAATATTTGATAAAATTTATATTCAAAAATATTTTTAAAATGAGCTATATGCATTTGACAAATCTTAATATTGAACTGCTGTAAAAATATAAATAATTAAAATAGACATAATGTAGAATAAAATTTACATATGTATATACGTATGAATATATATACATATACATATATGTATATAAGAAATATATCTATAAGAAAGTCATAAAAAAAATGTATTTAAAACAACAACGAAGATTACTCATAATTTATACACCCTAGTGGCAAATGAAATAAATAATTGAACGCTCTCCAATCATTGATGTATAAGACCATATCCTCTCTTCTTTCCACAACACTTTTTCATAATTTTGTTCGATAAAAATAAAATTGAATGGAAATTCTAATTTCCAACATCAATACAAGTTTTGAGTTTGCACATGTCATCGAACAAGAAAAATAAAACAAAATAATCCTCTGAGTGGCAAATACAAATAAAGCCTCACAAAACGTAACGCAGCCCTTCTTATCCCTGTCCAATATCCGGAGATTCGCTGATCTCTCAAAAAAACACAAATTGGTGCATGTGTTTCATCTCCGAGAACAAAAGCAAGCAGGGATGGAGCAAGATATAGTAGCATCAAACGGTCATCAACAGCCAAGGTGATCCACGTGGACAGTCGAGTGCAAGAGTTGAATATTCCCGTCCAAGCCAGGAGCATCACCTCTCAGAATCCAAACAATTTTTCTGTGCAGATCCGAGTCCATGTCGATAGGCACGTGCATGGGCGTGGCACGCGTTCCCAATGAAGAAGAGCTACAGTTGGCCCAGATTTACTTCCACGTGCCACTCTCTCAAGCAGACAAGTCCCCAACTCCGAAAGACTTGTGTTCTCTGGCCATTAAAGCCAGCTCTGCAAGTACTGATAAAGATGGCGTTGACATTTTATCTTTGGATTTAAAGTCAAAGCTCGTTTCCCCATAACACATTAACTATATATCGGCGTAAGGTTCAGCTTGAATCCTGATAAGCGACTTAGCTCGTGCTTATCAGTTGCGTTAATGTAACTGACAGCTAGCCTGCCACTTGAGCTTTAGTCTAAATGATGAACTATTGTCTTGCTTAGCTTTAAAATTTATTTATTTAAGACGGTTCTTTCAAGGCTATTATTAATTGTGTCCGTTAAATTGTATGACGGAAAACAAGTTGGAGTCGAATGCTTTGCTTGTATCAACTTCTTGTTCTAATGTGTTAGGAAAAAAAAAAAAAAATATATATATATATGGAGGGAAAGAGAACTACCCTCACTGGTTCAAATTTTCAAATTATTGAAGACAGGTAACGTGCTATGATCTTCCCCCTTTCGTGCTAAAGAATCTCTTGAGATGATAAACAACAATAAAGTACACTGCATCCCACTACTATACGTGCCCAATTCAGGTGGCACCGTTCCAACATCAACATGCCCTTGCTCCAAGTCCTGGGCCTGTGGCACCCTGTCCAAAGTATGTTGAAGATTCTCCCAAGTCAGCAAATCAATTATTATTTTGCCTCAAGTTTTATGCAGAGGACAGGCAACTTATATGGTTTGAAAATTAGATAATAAATTTTAAAAATTTTCTTCTTTTTCTTACCTACCAAATATATAATATAAATGATCATTTGAACTCAACTGCACATTTGATTGAGCATTTCACTATTTCAGCTTGAAAAAAGACATGGCACAAGCTGGCCTGCTTGGAATATTGCTTGCATTTCTAGGGATATGCCTCAGCTCAGCTGATGGGAAGCCGGCGCCAGTGCTCCCAGCCGCAGCCAGGGAGTTCCTGGAAGCACACAACCAAGCAAGAGCCGCAGTGGGAGTAGCTCCTCTCAAATGGAGCGAAAAGCTAGGCAACGGGACAAATAGACTGGTCAGATTCCAAAGAAACAAAATGGGGTGCCAATTTGCAAATCTGACAAGCAGCAAATACGGTGCCAACCAGCTATGGGGAAGCGGAATGGCAGTGACACCGCGGATGGCTGTGGATGCTTGGGTGAAAGAGAAGACTTTCTACAATCATGCTGATAATTCATGCGCGCCGAATCACAGATGCGGGGTTTACAAGCAAGTTGTGTGGAGAAAGTCTCTGGAATTGGGGTGTGCTCAAGCTACTTGTGTGAAACAGCAAGTTACTTTAACTGTATGCTTTTATGATCCTCCAGGGAACATCATTGGAGAGAGTCCTTATTAATAATTTCTAATTAGAACGTGTATTATTAATTATTAAGTTTTTTTGAGTGGAATTACTAGTACTAGCTGAATGATATATATTTAATTAAGCTCTGGTTTTAGATGTTATATATCATCTTGTTAAATTTCTGAATTAATAAAACAACGGGAGCGTTTCTGGAAAAGAATCAATGGCAATTCTGTACACATACATACTCCCCCGACTAAATGAAAGTGTAAGCACTTGGAATTGGACATGTCTTCATTCTTCACGAGCAGCGTCTTTCCTTTCCCGGTTGTTCAATAGTTTTTAGAGTTGGACTTTTGGGAATTGCACGCAAATTTTGAGTTCAACCATTATAGATTAGCATTTAGCAGCATAAAAGATCTCAAAAATATATTATGAAAGACTGGCTGTGGGTAGTACGTTTGCCTGCCTGTGTTAAGGAGCAAGATACCTTAAACAATATGTCTTTATGATAATCCTCTTGAAAAATATATATATATATATTGGAGAGCGTATTTGCGAAATTGTACGTAGCCCGAATCTTGCTCTGGTAGACTTTTAATTAGTTTGCTTGTGTAAGTAGTATTGTAGTAGCGCAGAGCAATCCAATTTGGGCACAGGGACAGCTTTGGCTTTTGTATATTAAAGTGTAAATCAAAAGGGGTTAGTAAATGATTTTACTAGCTACGCAAATTTGGTTGGTGAAAATTAATTGGACGCCCTTTAAATACCTCTTAGAATACCTTTAGATATTTTACAATTTCAATCTTTATCAAAATTACATGAAAAAGGACACTGTATATATAAAATTAAACCCCAAGTTAAATAAATTTTTTTTTTGGGGGGTAAAAACTCTCGACACTGACGCATTTTTTCTTTTCTTGAAAACTGTTGACACCCACGTATCATAAAGAAATAAAAAACTTGTGGCAACTATATTCACACATCTAATGCACGAAGGCCCACTTGAAACCTAGCGCATACATGATATCCAAACTAGATTGACAATGTGAAAAGTTAAACGCCTAGATAATTAAAAAATTGCCAACGGCAATCAACAGAGACTTGCATCTACTTTTTGGCATAGTTGATCAATAGCCGCTGTTGGCCAATGTTGTCATGGGAAGGAAAGCCCGGCATATTTCTTAATAGTATTAGTAAAGCATGAGACACCCTTGAAAACGACCCCAGCTTGGCCTTTGTATTTCAGCCTCTCGAATATTAAAGCCAGACTTGCCCTTTGTATTTTACGTCTTGAAAATCAATGTCAGAATCAAAACCTGTGACATTGTCTCAAATTGCTTGAAAATAAAATTGAAAGACGGGGGGTTTTGTGAGGTTAAGTTTCATTAAAGTTAATTTTTATTATTAATCGAGGAGTTATTAGAATTCATATTCTCTTTAAACATTTCAATAAGGTAAATAAAGAAAAACGATACACATCCTAAATTTTTTAATCTCAAAAAATTATTTGATATTTATTAATTAGTTAGTGAGATAAAATAATTAATTAACTTAAATTTTATAAAGAATTCTCAACCAATTAATAACATGACACGTCATGTAAAATAATATACAAGATAAAAAAAAAATTTAAATGTCTATGATACTCTAAAACGTCTCGAAAAGAAAAAAATATCTTTGAAATATTTGAATTTAAAATCCCACGGACTCATCTACATTATCATTATCATGTCACTCTCAACCGTTTGGAATGAAGAAAGAGTCCCATCTTATTATGGAAATAATATAGGAAACGAACTGCAGCAGTCAAACAGTGTGTCAATCAAACAGAAACCTTAAAATAGAAAAAAAAAAAAAAAAAAAAAAAGAGGACGACAATGAATGGCATGGGTGGGAACACAACAGTTGACAGTCACTGGCAGATGAAAATGTTGAACATACCCTGCCAGATTAAGGAACTATTTATGTCCTGCTGCGGGGCTTGCCCAACCACATTCCTTTCTCACTGCTTGCCAGATTCATTAACGGTATCTGGAACCATCATTTGCCCTGTTATTAATGGTAAACCGGTGAGACTATGCCTACAAGAAGGTTCCCAAAGCTCACCATTGATACTCCTGGACCTTCCCCTTAACACATCAGCATTCAGCAGTTTAATCAAACATGGAATCATCCGGATGGTTTTCGAATGCAAGTGTGATTCAGCTGGGTCCAAGGAACCGCTACTGAGTAATCCTCAGTGGGTCATGTACTGTAACGGGCTGGCCAGAAGGCGGGAGCTGTCCTAGAAGGATGAATGGCTACTGGAGATGACCAGGACTGTCTCGGCTGGAGCGGGGTTCCTGCCAGAAGGAGTGGACTGTCTCAGTTTGAGAAGGTGCCTGGGAGTGGGTCTGATCATTCTCAGGCTTACCATTTGATTGATCCCTCTTGACAGTTTTGGGCAAGAGTTAAGTGTCTTCTTTCTTAGGCATTGACAAGATTAGGCACTCACAAGATTAGGCACAAACAAACTTTCTTTCTCACCTTTTCTTATGAGTTAATAATAGTCCCAATAGCATTATGTAATTTTTCTTGTAGGATGCGATGTGCAACCAGTTCGATGGATGATTCACGTAACCACGAATTTTTTAGCATTATAGATTTGTATGTACCCCTGGGCAACATTCATAGAAGATCCTGGATTATAGAATAATAATTAGTAATATATGTTTTATCCAATGGGAGCCAAGAAAATAAATTTCGAGGTCAGAAGTAATCATTCAGGTAAAATGACACAATGGGCAATTAAACCTGATCCATTAACTAATTGCACACTTTGCATACTTTCATAAAATCACCTAAATCATAGACACTTGCATCCCATTACATGGCAGAAAGATCACATTATACAAAACGCCTAAATGTTCTACCTTACAATTTCCAGCTTAATTTTTCTACTTTGTACAGAGATTATCGAATCTTCTTATATAAAAATCTTAATAACGTGAAGTGGCTCAAGTACTAAGCACTCACCGAATCACCTTACAAGCTCTTTAGATATCAGATACCGAAATGTAAAATTGTGCGGGATCCATTCTATGCTTTTGCGGGATTTACTCAATTGACATTTCCTAACACTTTTCCTCAGAGATTCAGGCAAAGACTGTTGGATCATCTCCATGATACCAGCAGCACATAAACCTGAGTCCTTTGCATATGCCTCCACAATCTTCGGTAAAAGAATTTTCTGGTCCTTCCGTATACCAAAGGCAGCGCGGATATACTCTTCTTTTGCCCCTTCCAGCTCCTGAAACACTCTTTTGGGTGTGTACGCACGAACCTGAAAAAGATTTCAAGGTTCATAAATTTCATTCACACAAAAAAAAAAAACAAAAAAAAAAAACTGCATAGGATTCATATCAAGGCATTGGGTACTATGTTTCTGTCCAGTTCGTTTCATTTATTCTTATTTTGTACATAAGGACCACACACCAAAAATGAAAGAGTTCCTCCTGAGTTTTTTTGTATCAGTGAGTATCTGATTCAAATAAGCACAATGTGCAACAATGAAATGAGCGTATTTTTTATTTTTATTTTCACATTATTTTTGCTTTTTAAATATGAAATTAAGTCTCAATCAATTTTTCGAGTTGAAAGATATTTGCTTAGTTCTGAAAATCATATTAGTTTTGTGGCTGATATTTCAGACCAGAAATCAAAATGTAAACAAATCAAAGGTAGTGTGTACCGCAGGATCAGAATGGCTTCCTGAACACAGAGCAAAGTGCAAAAGGGGTTCTGGATGCTCAATTGCATATGCTTGCCGTTCATCTCCACTCTTGAATTTTCCTTTTGAAGAGAGTAACAAGCGTATCCACTACAAGCAGATAAAAGCTTCATCAGTCCCACTATGAACGTGAAGTTACAAAAAGCTTGACAGTAACACTGTAAATTGAAGTTGATGAAGCTGTCTGATGCAAAAGAAGATGTTGTGTCTGCTGACAATAGTTCTCAAGATGAATAGCTGGTTTCCAGACCCACAATCTCTTTATTGCTCATGACTGGATGCATAATATTTAAAACATCTATTACATAATGCCAATGCACAAGATTATTTTTATAATCTCAAACCAATATAAGATTTTCTTCTTCTTCTTCTTCTTACTCTTTTGGATAATAAAACTATTAAGATTTGAATTTAGGACTTGATATCCACCTGTCCAGGACGAGACATCCGGCATCCAAGAATAGAATTCTGTATAGAGTCTGCAGTGACTATGTGACCCCCAACGTTATATGCAGCCTGGATATTGCAATTGTGTAAGAAACATATACCAGACCGCATTTTCGTCTTAAAGATAATGTTATAGTTCTTCTTACCTTCAGTAGAAGAAAGAGTCTCTTTATATTGTTTTGTGGAATCCCATAAGCCAAAAATGCCTATTGGAAAACAAAGAATCAATTTATGTTGCAATTCAAACCAGAAACAGAACTGTGAAAAGAGGAGAAGAAAACATGCAAATTAAATTTCATGAAGGAGATCAGTTACATGCATCACCAACGCATTATGTAAATTGATCCAGAATGCTAGCTTCTCTTCGTGTTTCAACTTCCTAGGATCGACAGTTTCCAATCTGGAAATGAGTGACCTGTAGCAGAATAAACTTACTAAGCACAATTAAAATTGCAATAAAACATGAGTTCAAATTAAAATATGAAGATTAGACTAACTTGAAATTTTGCAGAAGGTGTTCGACATCACCCAATTTCTGACTATCTCTGTAGATCCATGGGATTTCAACCATTGTGCTGTATGGTCCACTAAATTCTTGAAGTCCCTCCACATGAAAAGGGTTATCCACCCGTACATCAAAAGATGAATTATTCTTACACCCAGGACTCCATATATCACACTGATTTCGTGGGGAAAATGCACTCATTGATGACAGCGATGAATTTGGGGATGAAAGGCCATTATGCATCAATGGTGGATCGGCAAGCTTGCAGTATATAGCTGACATGCACTTAATCATATCCTCAGAAAGCCTGTTAGGTGTCTCTGGAACATGATCAGAAATGCGAGTACCAAGGTGCTCAGCCAGACTGATTAAATTTGGTGCATTCTGGACATACTGCAGAAAAGCCATCAAAAGTCTTACTCTAGAAAAAGCCTAAGGTGCTGTATACAATAATGTTAGATGAGCAGATGCCATGAGGTATGGTCATTTCTACTAGAGCTTTGCGCTTGAAACTGGTTGACCATGAGGGAAAGAAGACATAAAAAAGGAAAAGGAAACAGCATAAAGATCTGAATGCCCTTTTCTTTGCAGATGTCTCTCCAGCTTGGATGAGTAGCAGAGTTATTGCCACTATATGGTATGCAAAATAAATGAAAATACTTCACAGAATATGTGCTTATTTACCTCCACCATGGACAATGGCTGGGAATGACAAGAACGCACAGCTCTATCTAGAGAATCTGCTGGAGGAGATGATCTAGCAGGAAATGCAGAACGTTGAGATAGTGAAGAGTGACAGCGATGAACACCAGAATCTAAAAGCTTATCTTCTCCAACACAATTAGATTCTTGCATCTGATCGTCAATTGTCTGACAACCAGATTGAATTGCAGGATTTTCACCTTTTGGTGTAAAATCAGGTTCTGAAACTTCCCTGAACCTCCCTCTCGGGGTAGTTAAAGGTGATTTTAATCTTTTAACCTTGGTAGGAGATACAGAGGAAATTTGTTGATCAAATGCCTTCCGATACAGTGAGAGAAGATATTGTTCTAAATATACAACTTCCAACTCTAGCACTGCGATTTCTTTAATTAGTTCTGTTGCCGGCTAGAATTTAAAGAGAGAAAAACGAAAAAGAAGTATCAGAATTTAGCCACCAAGAATATACAGGGACAGGCAAGCAGCAAATCAAGACTCAAATCTAAAGATCAATATTAGCTTCTTCATCTATGACTTCATGTCCAACTAGAGGCAAGCTTCTTGCATTCACTTCCACGGTGTCAAAGAACATGGAATGTTCAGTACATCAATTTTAGTAAAATGCATGAAACTAGTACAAGTTTAGGAGTTATGGTTATTTTAGACACAACATATAACTTGGTGAAATTGCAATATAAATCAAGAAGATTAATTTTCAGAGACAGTTTTAGATCAACAAGAGTCTATTGCGGTAATACCAAAGGTTTCATAGACAATTAATGCCCTATTACCTTGGCTTCTAAGGCTGGGTTCTTCTAAAGAAAACAAAGCAATAATGATAGTAGCAAGTGGAGCTTATAAAAAACCATCCTGTAAAATTAGCAGGAAGGAGATACCTTGGGCATTGACATATTACTAATATCTACATTGGAAGAAGTTCTATAGCCCAAAGCTTTTTCCAAAGCATGGCGGACCTGGAATTGGTCCTGCAATCTTTTCTCAAGCTGTAGAATCTGCAAACAAGTGACGGAAATCATATTAGCCAATAAAATATGCAACTTTATAGCTGGGGACTAATAACAACACGCTGCCAATCAAAGATTAAGTTCGATATGGTCAGGGTGAATCTTCAAAGCATGGGTAAAACAATGACAAGTTTAGTTGCACACCTCCTGCTTCAAATTATTTTGGGCTTCTTTCTTTGGAGAATGTTTCTTCCTGGTTTTAGCAGAGTCCTCTAGATGCCTTGTATCCTGGTACCAGTAAGACATTTGAAAGTTACACCAGAATTGTTTTGATAGAGGCATATTCGTTCAGGATATCTGCTCCGACAGTGAACTACCATTATTGGGAAGAGGAGTTTTATATCAGCTGAGAAAACCTTATGAATTCATTTCTTGGTATTTGTCATGGATCCTTTTTTCTTCAACTAGATTTTAAAGAGGAGATTCATTTAATAGAAGACATTTGAGTATTCAAAGAGTTAACTATACTTAAAACAATTAATACATTTAAAAAAAGATTAGGCTTAACTAATCTGGCAAAGAAAAAAAGGATTAAAATGAGATTATTTTGGTAATGTTCTGGCTGGCAATGTGCTCGAGATCTTTCTAAAAGATAAAAAAAGAGAAAGAAAGAAGAATAAAATAAAAACTAGTCAGATTATCAATCTGATTGTCATTCTGTATCTTAACCTTCTTTAGAAAATAAAACTTTTCAATTTATTTGAGCAAAAAGAGGAAAGAGAGTTCTCTTACCAGCCTTCCACCGTGTGATGCTTCCTGGGAACGGCCTAAGTTATCTTCTTCATCAACTCTTTTCTTATATGGAAAGCTGGCAATGGCAAAATAACAGATACAGATATTCAACACATATAATTTGGACATGACAATATTTTGAAGATTAACATTCCAATTCTTGGTCACTTCATTAATGTTTTGTAAACAAGCCAATGCTATAATAATAATCATCAGTCACTTCATGCCAGAGAAGAAGAACCGGTGGCGTTCACATAACCTTCTGCCACTATGACTGGTCCACTTTGCTATCATTTTTTGCCCAAAACCCATCTCAAAATGGTTCTTTAGGACTTGCAAAATACAATATCAACTATGACTTGCTAATTTAAAAGTTATCAGAAAAATGAAGTTTTTTTTTCTTTTTAAAGAGAAATCAGCAACTTGCTAAGAACCCACAATATTTAAGCCAAAAAGACCATATTTAAGGAATTTTATTGATCCAAAGGGATTACAGAGGTAACTGAACCTCTCTTTTATAATAGGCAAACTTGCTTTCCCAAATTAACTCAAATAAGTAAAAGAGATTTCAGTTAAACAAGAACACGAAAACTCAAATAAGTAAAAGAGATTTTAGTTAAACAAAAACAAAAAACTCAAATAACAGACCAAACTCTATTAAACTGGTAAATGTAAAAAACTTTGTAATCAAAAGTCATTTATTACTAAGAAAATTCTTGATGAAGCAAAGCAAATGCAGAAGAGGAAAAAAAAAGATTTTTTTTTTCAAGAAATCAAATACAGTTTAAGCAAATAAAACAAATTCAACCATTTCTGTGATCTAGAAGCAGTCTACATTCTTCTCTTTCTTGAAGCTCGGAACTTAGTTCTGGACCACTAACATTTTGTGAGCGAACGAAATTAGAACGTGAGAAGCCAAAAAAATAGTGCGGTGTCATGAATTTTTTTTTTTAATTCGTAGAACACATTATATTACGAAGGCCAGGGAGTGAAATTTGCATTTAGACAGATAACCCATGTCGAAAGTCTTTCCAGATGCAGAGCTGGAACAATCATGCACCCAACAATTGCAGAGTAAGAAAAGAATGAGCAGCAGCTACCTCTTTGAACGCTTGTGTCTTGAAGTCACCCTCAGGCCCAGCGTTTTATTGTCTGTACTCCCTTCAAACCACATCTCTAACAACCAGTTGAAAGGAAAAGGATCCCAGTAAAAACAGAAGCATTTCCAGAAAACAAATTAAAAAAAAAAAAAGAATTACCGCTTGCCGTTTACTCTAGAACAAGACCAGTGGCTACCAAGATGCGATTTTGGAGAGATGGACAGGTTTAGTAGCTCGGAAGAGCAAATGGGGTTCAGAGAGAGGCCTAATTAGTCAGCAAAAACTTTTTACTTGTCTTCTTGCTTCTGAGTTTTGAGCAAACAAGCAAGTGCCCAGAAAGTAATAATCATCTGCAGTTTACATAAGAGTCTGAACATAGATGGCGGAACTGAAATACTTGCATGAAAAGATGAACAATATAGAGGGAAAAAAGAAATCCACTAAATACGGCTACAAAAGACTAGACTTTACGGCTTTTGACCAGCGAGAGCCTTGTTTGTGAAAGTCACTCTCTTTATAAAGCTGTTAGCTTTTGTAATGAGGATTGAGAAGAGTCTTTATGCATTAAAAGAAGCTATGCCAATGCTAGCTCGTGGTCTTTAGTACTTTTAATTGAAGGAGAAAGTTTACAAAAGAGTCAAGGTGGTGAGCAGTGAGAGTAAGAGAGCCTTTTGATGCCAAAATGTCCAAAAAGTTGACAAATTTCACTCAACCATATGTCTAAGCAGACAAGTACAGAGGATATAATAGTCATATTAAGCAACCAATTTTGACAAATTAGAGTGAAAAAGATATTATAGTCATTAAGATGGGCCAATTTTCCACATTCTCTTCTCTTGTTGGGAAGCAAGTTGGGAGTTGGTGACCGCCTCTCCACCCTTGTCCTTATACTGTTATTGCACATACTGTGATAGTAGTATCCTATTCCTAATTTCCTCTCATGCATGTGTTTATGGTTTATTGAATTTCCTTCACCAGAAAGCCAAAAAAAAAAAAAAAAAAAGGTAATATCATTTCAGGACAAATTATTGCTTAACTCATCACATCACATTTGGAGGAGTTTGCTTAATTTGTTATTTTTTGGGGGGCAATTGAGGTACATTTAATTACAGAATAGAGATATCAACTTATGAGATTGGGAGTCAAAGGCATGAAGTATGTCATTAAGTTTTTTTTTTTTTTTTTTTTGAAGAGACTATTGCTCATGATATTTACAATCAGTCATTAAGTTTATTTTCGCAGTTCAAGGATATTCAAGGTCAACTTGTAGGTTTGTTTGTACATATATAAACAATTATTTACTAGCGATATGTATTTAATTAGCTACAATTTGAAGTAAATTAGCAATTAAGCCATCAAGGATTCTTTAGTTTTAGGTATTGTGTCATAGTAGAGCCTCTTTTTAACGTGCGCAATTTCATGCTTAATGTTGTTTAAATTGATGGCGCTAAATCAATTGTTTAGTGGAGGGTCTGGAAGGCAAGCTGGTGTGCATTTTCAATAGATCGATATCCAACACTTTGATTCAATAATTTTATATCAAGCATGCTGGAATTGACTGATACATTATGTGAACCATTAGCTTTAAGGTATGGCCGCACAAATAGAAAAAGACTATAAGAATTAAATTAAGAAAGGGCACGACAGAGCGGAATAGCGTAAGGAGATTGATAGGATAAATGAATATTAGAGATTATTCTAATATCGTACAAAGTTAATGCAATTAATTTATGTTCTAATTGAAGCGTGATTAGATCTTAATTTAATTCAAATCACTCAATGAGATTTTAATAATGCTTTAAGAAAGATTAGATAGATTAAACGACGCTCTAATTTAAATGTAATTTAAATGGCTCATTAGATGATACTTTAATTTAAACGACTATATCAAAGAGATTCCAAAAAAATTATGAAAAAGTATTTTTGTTGAATAATTGATTTTTTTTTCTAACAATGATAAGACCTCTCAATTATAAACAAAGTAGATACACTTTTCAAGTAAACCGAAACTAAATCACAATTATATTATAAACAAAAAAAAACTAGAAAATGTACTCTAATTAAAAATAAAAAATATTAAAATACCTAAAATATATAATTAAAATAAACTCTTCATCAAAACGTACTTGTTACCTACAAATGCAAGTTGCTAACAACTATTTACGCGAGGGGGAAAAAAGGTGAAAAAAAGGCAGCAGACTTACCTCAAAAGAGATGAAAGATGAGAAGAGAACTATAGGAAACATTGGATGCTTGAAAAGGAAATGTGGTTTTGTGGGGTTGTATTTGTCTAATCTCTTTTGAGAAATTAGGCTTTTTAGCAAAGGCAGCGGCAGATACCCAAATATTGTCATTGAGTATCCAAGTAAATAACGTTTGTCACAGAATCCTCCCATTAAAATATTGCTTTGCAAAGCCCTGCCAATGCCTATTGCAATTTGCAAAGATCGATGCAAAAGAAAAGGCCAAGCTCTGTGACTGTGCCACTGTGCTAAAGTGGCCGGAGGCCAGAGCTCTCTTTTTGTCGCGATACTCTACATAACGAGATAAAAAAATGGTTTCATTTTCCGCTGCAGCAAAGGGAAGAGAGACGTTGATTACTAAGAACTTTTTATCAACAATTCTTCAATCAATGGCCTTTTATATTGAAATGCTGAAAAATCCAAAAGTCTACATTCTACTACTCTTTAATATAGACTCGCTTAACAGATATTAGATTATGAACGTAAATTTACCCTTTTGAAAGGATTTTGCTTGTATGAATGAATGTGGAAGAACTAATTAATCTGGGGATTTAACTTCGAATAGGAATCATATATGGATCTAATATTATATTGTTGTTGCTAAGTGATTCTCCCCTCTTCATTTGCCTGATATGGAGATTGGAGAGAGAGCTAGATTGGCGTTTTGGACTCATCTGATATTTTAAACTCCATTGCTATAAGTTGAAATTTCTTGTCCCAATGAATAAACAAATGAAACTTCTATTTTATCTTATTATCAAGATTTTACACAAGTCAGATTGGATCAGTTTCTCAATGCCGAAATTGTAAGAATATCGAGACAAATATATAGTCTATTCCAAATAAAACTGACAGACATGCTTCATGGAGTTGTGAAATTATTGAAATGAGTTGTATTAATTACATTCTTAATTGCGGATTACAAAAAAATAACATCCCCTTTTACAATGATCTAATAAACACCAAGTTCGATGGTGCTGAGATTTTCTTGAAAAAGTTTTCAGTTTTATAAACACAAGGTTAGGTTAGATACCCATGTGTTTTTATGAATTTTAAATCTGGAAAAATAGCTCTGCAATAGTTTTAAAAGACTTTTTGGACAGTTAAACAATGCCAAGAGGATTCCACGAGCCTCTGACATGTTTATCACTAATGAAAAACAAATAAAAATAAAAAAATATACTTTGATCTGCAGAAAACCGATTCAAGAAACTAGAAAGAGTTAAAAATCAGGTCAAGCTAAAGACAAGCGGAATAAGCAGTTCGAGGGGGTTCCTAATGGCACAGCATCCTGTTGCAGTTCTCAAGATGCACAGCATTCAAATAAAACGTAGGCGAAGACAAATTAGAAGTGAATATGAACAATCTAAGATCACAATGGAAGCTTGTAAATGTCTGAACCAATTTTGAAACTGAAGGAATAGGGTTGGTGTTCGTTCGTGTTTCTTTTCCAGTTATTATTATACTGTTACTCGTTTGTTTTTATAGGAAACAGACCTATGTTTGAACATAATGCTGACATATAAAAAAATTCGACCATAGGAAATGCATTATAGAGAAAAATGTTAATTTAGGAGAATATGATTATTTGAAAAATATTGGAACCAGTGTTTGAAAAGTACTGCATGACAATTGACAATGCTTTTCAAATATTGAACCAGAAACTATTTTAGCAATATATATATATATATATGCTGCTTAAATTTGAAACAGGCAAAGATGAAGCATCCCCCTCAGTCTCACGAATGGGGGACTATACGTGGACGATGCCTCGAGTTGGACTAAAAAAAAAAAAAAAAACACGCGCGCGCACACACTAAAAGCACTGAGCAATTGGGAAAGGGGCAAAGGGGGATCAAGGTGTTAAGTGTGTCAAGTTACAATTAGGACAAGGTTAATTAATTTCTGAGTAGTGCTAGAGAGAGATAAGCACGAGAGAAAAATAAGAAAAATAACGAAGAAAGAAATAAAAAGAGAGAATGAATAAATAGAGAAAGAGAACAAAATTTTCTCGTTTTCTCTTACTTCTCTGCACCAAATATTTTCCTTAATTTCTCCATGCGTATTTAGGGTCGGAGAAACGTGGACTGGAACCCGAAATTGGGACAAGGTAAAGCGAACTTTCCAAAGACATTTGGACAAGCAAGTCAATGCCAATCATATCCAGCAAAAGGTATCTCTCTCTTTTCCCCCACTGCAACGTTTGTCTTTGTTTTGTCCCCACTGAACCATCTCTTTTTGTCTCTCCGATCTCTGTTTGTATGCGGGTGTGGGTGTGGGTGTGGGTGTCATCAATGAAGACGAATGGGTCCGCAATCCATATATAGTCCAAAAGGAAATAGCTTTAGCTGCTGCATCCGTTGTTAAAGGCTGATTGGGATGTGGCAATTTAGACTAATTAATTAATTGCCACTATCATAGTTTAATTTATATAGAATTAATTCTAATAAGCAAATGCTTTGACAATTAATTTGCATCGTCGTATAATAATTATTGATAGCCATGGACACATCTCTGCTTAGTCATTTACTCATTTGCCACCCTCTTGCTTGCCACAATAATTATTTCCATCACACTCAGCTCATCTATACATCTCCCTTCTCTATACATGATTGTCCAAAAATGGACAAGGCATTAGGCGTGGGTCCTGTGAATGCATGCATCATCAGACCAGTTCATCAGGAAAAATGGAGTAGAATTAATATACGTTAACATGGCAAGGCACACACTTTTTTATGAAAAGAAATGCTGGAGTCGCAGTAGAAAACAAACAGATATGTTATTTAATTTATTGGTTTGTACATATATACGTTGAATTTTAGTGAAGAAGCTAGCTAGTGCGTCGTCTTTCCAGTAAAGAAAAGACGTTGACAACCTGGTAACACATCACACATGCTTGAATCTTGATGCTTTATCTTCAGCTTCTCCAACGAAAGTACTACTACTAATTAACCACCATTGAAGGAGAAAAGCATTATATATACACTTCTTCTTCTTTCTCTCACTCCTTTTTTATTTTTGTTTTCATTTTTTTTTTCTTTTTGGTTTGTAATTGCTTTTTTCTCTTCTCTTAAAGGACATGCAAGCATGCATGCAATCAAAACTATTAATCTTATAATTAATTATAAGACATTGACTTGTGTTTGTGATTCCATGCAATTTTCTAAAGCTGATTTATGCATGAACCAGTCAAAGCGTTGACAAATATTTTATTGGGTTATTATCATTTTACTACTTCAAAAATTATCAAATATCAAATGACTACAAGAAGTATTGTCTTCTATCATTTTACTACTACATCTTTATAAAAATATTATTTTACTACTTTTCCGTTACAATTGTTAGTTGACCGTTAATTGACCGCTAGTTGACTGTTAGTTGACCAGTTAGTTGACTAACAAAATACCAATTTCATCCTTCATGATTAAAAAAATATATTTAAAGATTATTTTATAAAATAAATTTGTAATATATTTGTTAAAATAGATATAAAATACCAATATAATTTTTTTTGCTAGAATTATGATATATAAATTATAAATTTATCTTATTATTTTTTTTAATCATGAAGGGTAAAATTGGTATTGTGTTAGTCAACTAACTAATCGGTAATAATAAATAACTAACAATCAGAATTGTAAAAAAGTAGTAAAATGATATTTTTATAAAGATATAGTAGTAAAAACGATAAAATAATATTTCTCAGAATATCGTTTGATATTTAGCGATCACTAAGTAGTAAAATGATAATAACCCTATTTTATTTAGCATGTATTTTAGAAGTGAATGGACCTCCGTCATGTACCAAACATTGGCTGCTGGCCTAATAAGTAAACGGGCTCCAGCATCTTTGCAAAGCTATAGCCACTAAGACCTTTCTCAATTGCCCCCAACCAGCGAGCTGTGGGTTGCTAAAGCCACTCCAATCATTCGAAGTGGGCACAACCGCACAAATATAGCGATGTGATGAGGGTATCCCATGTTCTAAAGTACCTTTCCAATTTGTCTTTTTAATTTGTTTTTCTATACGAGGAGAAATTTTAGAGTAAATTATAGATATCATCTCTAGTTATACAATGAATAAATCATTATATAAATAGTAATTATATTAAAAAGTCAATTCTCATATGATCTATATATTAATTAGTTGTATTACTCCTAAGAGCATCTTTAAAACACTCTATTAATTTTAGTTTACAAATATCTATTTGCTTACCTATGTAGTAAAAAGAAGAGTAAAAAAATATATTATTTTTTAAAAAGACTCTTCAAATAGAAATAAGTTAATATTACTTTAATCAAATAAATATTTTTTTAAGGAAAAATAAATAGTAATTAAAGCACTTCTCTCTCTCTTCTTAATAAAAAATAATAAAATATGAATTGAAAATAGAGAAAGTAACTCTACAAAATTGAAGAGAGATAATTATTTCTTATTTGAAAAAACTTAATTGAAGTGTTTTTTAGAGTTTTAAATGCTGACATAGCTATTCAAATAAGCAATATAATCTTATTTGAAGAGTTTTTTTTTTTTGGAAATGCTCTAACATATATATTCTAGAATCTCTCTTATACGTGAATTTAATTCATGTTGTCCAATTAAAATTTAATTACGTCAAATTTAACCTTTTATTTCCTCTTTCATCATCAGGAGGTTTCCATTTATCATAAGATTTCGTAGTTAGTCCCAAGTGTATTTGGAAACTAAAGGAGAAGAGGATATCTTTACCTTCTATATGTATGTAAATACACAAGCACTAATGCCTTAAGAGTTGCGTACAGGTAAAATAATCAAATCAAAAGACTGGCAAAGAGTAAGGAAATTAATAGAAGATTGATGATGATGAACACTTTAGTAGGTTGTGCTGAAACTGCAAGGAGCTGCATATAGATATGTACAGGAATAGATTAGGACAAAAAGTACCTATTTGGTATAGCTTATCTAATAGCTATAAGTGCTTATTTAATCTCATAAGCTCTTATCATAATTTTTATTATTGTTTGGTTGGTTTTTTACTAGAGCTTTTAGAGCTTAAATAATCTATTTTGCCTCTACTAGTAAAAGTTTAAATTTTGAGCTTTTGAGAGTAGAGGTTGAAAATTTTTTTTTTAAATGTTAAAATCTCCAAAATCTCCTCTATTTTTTTCATAAAATAACTTAAAAAAACTTGCCTATTAAAGTAATTCCATATATTTTTAATAAAAGCTCTTATTGACAACTAAACAGCTAAAATTTTTTAAGTAAAAACTCTACTGCCAAAAGTTCTACTTAAATAAACTCTATTTGAAAAGTTGTACCAAACGGAGCTGAAGACTAAAAGAATAGGCTGAATCTGGCGCCAGGTTCTAAAAAGGTTAATCATGTCCAGCTCCAAGGATACTGATCATCAAGAGTTCAAGACTACACATAATTATTTTTCTTCTTTGTTCTCTAAACGTTCTAAAAGCTTTAAGCATTTCTCATGCAGGCAGCAATCCCTCGGAAGCTGACAAGATTGTTATGTTAAAAGGCCAAAGAAAGTCCAACTTTTGTATTGCTCTTATTGGAAGGACTACCGATGGCATATTTACATCACATTGAGGTAATTATTGATTACGAAAAATCAAGGAAGGTCTGCTCTCTTTGAATTCCAACGAATGCAAGCCAAAATTACTGAACAACAGCTAGAATTCTAATTATTGGCAGAACATTAATTTATGCAAAATCAACTTCAGTTTTTCAGCAAACTTTGATTTCAGATTCTTTAGAAGCTACCCTTTTAGCAAGGAAAATCAGAGAAACACTAGTATTGTTATAACAAAGAAATTGAAGAAATGGCTGATGCTCAAGCAAAAAGCTAAGAACGACACTTGTTTTTTGTTGAAAAGTCAAAGCTTTTTGGTGAGTTTTTTTAAATTGGTTGAAAAAGAAAAGTGAGCCACATGTATTGCTTTTGTTTTTCAAAGTCGGCACCAAATTGCAAGCTGTAGATTATATGACTTTTGACAATCCTTTACTAAATGAAGAAAAATGAAAAAAGGTTAACAAAATTTGTCAAATTGACAGATAGAAGAATTGACAAATTGCAAAGCGAATGGTGTAATAGTGCAACTTTTTTTACTATAAATAGAGATGCATTCTTCATTTGTAAAGCATCCCAAAATTTGTTAAGCTTATAAGTTTCTAAGCTTTTGAGAGAAGTGAGAGAAGTGTGTTTGAGGAAATTATTTTTCCTGCAGAGTGTGAGAGTACTGGGTATATTTAGGTTTCTGGGAAGTGAGATTCGTTACTCAAATATTTATACTCTATTAATTGTTAAATAAACAATTATTCTTTCTTACCTCCGTGGATATAGGTTTAATTACCGAAATACGTAAATTTTGTGTACTTTATTTTTCTGTAATTATTTAGTGCGCTTGATTCCGCATTCCGCGCACAACAAGTGATGTCAGAGCCGATAGTTCATACTTGGGGGGATACGGCACTGTTCACGTATACGATACTATTTCCGTATACGGTATTGTTCACATACGGTACTGTTCACGAATACAGTAGAGACGGTCATTTGTACTTAGGAGACAGTGTATTGTAAGTAGTGTGTATTTTTACATGTCTAAGAAAGTTCTGTCAACAAGGCGATAAGAGTCTAAGGATTCTGGTTTTTAATTAGGACCGAGTTACCGTCCAGTCTCCTGGGAACTTTCATGGTGCATTTATTCACGCGAAATTAACATCATAGAGACTGTTTTTCAAGTAGAAATAATTCGTTGAGAAAATGATAGAATGTGAAACTTTCAGAATTTGAGGGAGATCTACTGAGACTATTTCAGGAGACACTTTAGGTGAGAGGCGAGATTTGTCAAATCGTTATTCAGCACCTGTTATAGGAGGGCAGAAGATCGATGTTGAAAAGGTTGATACGAAAATCAACTTCGGCATGTGGAAGCGCGAAGTTATGGATGCTCTTATTCAAATCGATCTCGATGTTGTTTTGAAAAATAAAATACACTTGTATGATAAAGAAATTTGGGATCGTATGAATGAGAAAGTTTGTGATCAGATTAGATCTTGTTTGACCAAGGAGGTGAAATACTTGGTGAAAGATAAGGAGTGTGCAATGACTTTGTGGTGTATATTAGAGGAAAAGTACCTGCTAAAAAGTCCTGAAAATCGCTTTCATACAATGAGCCAAGTATATGGCTTTCGAATGAAGCCTGAGATGTCAATGCATGATAATGTCTCAAGATTTGAAAAGTTACTTGCTGATTTAAAGAATCTTGATGAAGATATTAAGGATGAAGTCAAGGCTATGATTTTGTTACACTCACTACCAGAGGAATATAGCCATTTTGTGACTACCTTAATATATGAGAAGAGTATGATTGTCTTCAAAGATGTTTCCACAACATTGACTAACTTGGAGATTTGGAATAATGATAAAAAGTCTGAACGAGCATCGTTTGAAACTTTGGTGAGTAGAGATTGGGCGATGGAGAAACATGAGAAGCGTGGTGGAAAGAATTCTCGATCCAAATCGAGAAACAGAAATATAGCTCGAGATGAGTGTGCCTTTTGTCATGAAAAAGGTCATTGGAGAAAAGATTGTCCGAAGGCTCAAAAGAGAGATGAGAAGAAACCAGTAGCAGCAAACATGGCACGTAAAGATGAAGACTCTGATTATTCACTAAGTATTACTCCTACAGCATACGTGGCTAGTTCGAGCGAGTGGATACTTGATACTGGAGCAACCTGCCATTTGTGTTCTATTAAAGAATGGTTTACGGATTTTCGTAATCTGAAATCCGGTGCAGTTGTGATGGGGAATGATCAACCTTGTCGCACAATGGGGATATGAACAATTTGGCTCAAAATGTTTGATGGAATGGTCAAAGAACTGAAAGATGTTAGATATGTTCCAGCTTTAAAGAAAAATCTAATTTCTGTGGATGCTCTAGAAGCTAAAGGCTACAAGGTTACCATTGAAGATGGCATAATGAAGTTTACACATGGGATTATGGTGATTCTGCAAGGGGTTCGGCGTCACAATTTGTACTATTTGAAGGGAGGTAAAACTGATGAAGCAAATGTTGTTAAGGTGCACAATGACACCACCAAGCTATGGCATGTACGATTGTGACATGCTGGAGAAAAATCTTTGTAAACTCTAATGAAGCACGGACTCTTAAAAGGTACCAAAACCTGTAAATTAAAGTTTTGTGAGCATTATGTAGTAGGCAAGAAAACAAGGGTCAAGTTTGGTACGGCTAATCACGATACTCATGAGATCTTTGAATATATTCACAGTGATGTCGGGGTCCAACCAAGACTGTATCAATTGGTGGAAGCCATTATTTTGTTACATTTGTTGATGATTTCTCTAGACGTGTGTGGGTGTACACCATGCGAGTAAAGAATGAGGTTCTAGAGATTTTTGTGAAATGGAAGAAATTGATGGAGACTCAAACTGGCAGAAAGGTCAAAGTATTACGATCTGATAATGGGGGTGAATATACTTCTGATCCATTCTTGCAAGTATGCCAGAACGAAGGTATTAAAAGACATTTCACGGTGAGACATATGTTGAGGTTATGGGGCCCCAACAATTCTTCTCATGGTGGTGTAACATCCTGTAACATCCTTCTGTAATTCCATTGAGGTGGCAAAGTAAGGTTACCTTAGGCGAATCGCCTTTTAAAAATTTGCTGGCACAATTACAAACGTGTGCAGCCCATGTCCATCCACCGCTAGTTGGGGGCTCTGCGCTTCCAGGTATAAAAAATAAAGTTGCACCTTGGCTATCAGCTATAGCTTGTTAGTTGAAATGGTGCAACTGTGATGGACTAATGCTCAGGAGAGAAGGAGGTCTCGGGTTCGATACCTGGCGGAGGCGTAAATCCACAGGGGTAGCCAAGTCAGTGAAACGAGATGCTTTGAAGGACTCTGAGTGTGTAGTGAAATGGGAGTGGCCTTCACTGGCCAGCTATAGCTTTTAGCTCAATGGCAAGCGCTTGATCCTAACAATTGGTATCAGAGCGAGGTCACGGGTTCAAGCCGCCACAGAAGCAATTTTGTGGGGGGGGGGGATTGTTGAGGTTATGGGGCCGCAACAATTCTTTATTATGCGCTTCTGGGTGTAACATCCTTAATGTAATTCCATTGAGGTGGCATAAGGTTACTTTCCCCATGAATCGCACTTTCGCCCAAAATTAAACACAATTACAAATGTGTGCAGCCCCTCATGTCCATCCACCGTTTAGTTGTGGGGCTCTGCGCTTCCATAGTATAAGGAAATAAAGTTGCACCTTGGCTATCAGCTATAGCTTGTTAGTTGAAATGGTGCAACTGTGATGGACTAATGCTCAGGAGAGAAGGAGGTCTCGGGTTCGATACCTGGCGGAGGCGTAAATCCCTGGGGGGGGTAGCCAAGTCAGTGAAACGAGATGCTTTGAAGGACTCTGAGTGTGTAGTGAAATGGGAGTGGCCTTCACTGGCCAGCTATAGCTTTTAGCTCAATGGCAAGCGCTTGATCCTAACAACATACTCCGCAATAGAACAGCGTGACTGAGCGTATGAATCGTACTTTACTGGAAAAGGTACGATGTATGTTATCTAATGCTGGTTTAGATAAAAAGTTTTGGGCTGAAGCTGTGAGCTATGTAAGTCACTTGATAAACCGGTTGCTGTTTATTGTAAGTGGAGGTAAAACTCATATGAAAATGTGGTCTGAAAAGCATGCACAAGACTATGATTCCCTTCGTATATTCGGGTGTCCAGTTTATTATCATGTCAAAAATGGTAAACTGGATCCTCGTGCTAGAAAAACTATCTTTGTGGGATTCAAAGGTGGAGTAAAGGGCTTCAAGCTTTGGGATCTCGAAGATAAAAAATTAGTATGTAGCAGAGATGTCACGTTTGATGAAGCTTCAATGATAAAAGCTTCAAGTTTTCAGCAGGTGGAGAACATGACCATAGAGGTATTGTAGCGGGTGGAGTTTGATGCAACTCCATATGTATTAGTTAGTTCTACATCAGAGAAGGACTCAACTATAGAGATGACACCTAGAGTTGAAGAAGAAGTTTTTTTTTCTGATGTCCTACAAAATGAAGAAACAACTGATAATGTAGATAATGATGATTCCATAGCAACAAAGAGGCCAAAAAGAGAGATAAAGAAATCCGGATGGCTTACTAAAGACATGGTGGCAGCCTATGCACTTTCAGTTATTGATGATGACATCCCCAACACTTTTGGTGAAGTATTACGCAGCAATGAAAGTGATCAGTGGAAGTTAGCCATGGAGGAAGAGATTAAATCTCTCCATCAAAATCAGACTTGGGAACTTGTAAAGTTACCAAAAGGGAAAAGGTTATTGGCAATAAATGGGTCTACACCAAGAAGCAAGCATCTCCGAATCAAACAACTCCTCGATACAAGGTAAGGCTTATAGCAAAAGGCTTTGCTCAGAAGGAATGTATTGATTATAATGAACTTTTCTCTCCAGTTGTAAAACATACTTCCATTCGTATCATGCTTGCCTTGGTAGCTGAATATGAGTTAGAGTTGGCTCAATTGGATGTTAAGACGGCGTTCTTACATGGAGATTTGGAGGAGGAAATCTATATGACTCAGCCTTGTGGTTTAAAAATTGCTGGAAAGGAGAATCATATGTGTAGGTTGATTAAATCTTTGTACGGACTGAAGCAATCGCCAATGCAGTGGTACAAAAGATTTAATCAATTTATACAAAGGCAGAAATTCACCAGAAGTGAACACGATCACTGTGTTTACTTTAGAAGACTACTAAATGGAGCTTTCATCTATTTGTTACTCTATATTGACGATATGCTTATAGCTTCGAAGAATAGAGATGAGATCGAGGGACTGAAGAAGCAGATGACTTCTGAGTTCGAGATGAAAGATTTGGGTGATGTACAGAGAATACTTGGGATGGAGATTTATAGAAACAAGAAGAATAGAAGTGTATGGTTGACTCAAAAGTCTTATTTGAAGAAAGTGCTAGAAAGATTTGGTATGGATGACAAAACTAAATCGGTATGTACACCTCTAGCTCCTCATTTCAAATTAAGCTCTTCTTCATATCCTACATCTCAAGAAGAGCGCGATTACATGGCTCGTGTCCCATATGCTAGTGTTGTGGGTAGTTTGATGTATGCTATGATGTGTACGAGGCCCGATATATCTCAAGCAGTGAGCATGGTTAGTCGATACATGCACAATCCGGGTAAAGATCATTGGCTTGCGGTGAAGTGGATGACAAAACTAAATCGGTATGTACACCTCTAGCTCCTCATTTCAAATTAAGCTCTTCTTCATGTCCTACATCTCAAGAAGAGCGCGATTACATGGCTCGTGTCCCATATGCTAGTGTTGTGGGTAGTTTGATGTATGCTATGATGTGTACGAGGCCCGATATATCTCAAGCAGTGAGCATGGTTAGTCGATACATGCACAATCCGGGTAAAGATCATTGGCTTGCGGTGAAGTGGATTCTCCGATATCTGTATGGGATAGTTGATGTTGGGTTATTGTTTAAGAAGGACTGTGGTCAACAATGTGTTGGGTATTGTGATTCTGATTTTGTTGGAGACTTAGATAAGCGAAGATCAACAACGGGCTACGTATTCACATTGGGTGGAGGTCCAGCTAGCTGAAGGTCAATTCTACAATCGACAATTGCTCTGTCAATTATGGAAGCAGAGTACATGGCAGCAACTGAGGCTGTAAAGGAAGCTATCTGGTTGAAATGCTAGTTGGGTGATTTGGGAGTGATCCAAGAGAACATTGAGGTCTTTTATGATAACCAAAGTGCGATATTCCTCGCAAAGAATCCAACATATCACGCTTGAACAAAACACATAGATGTGAAATATCATTATGTGAGGGAGGTTATCGAGAGTGGTGTTATGTTGATGAAGAAGATTGATACCAAAGATAATCCATCAGATATGTTGACGAAGGTAGTTTCTGGAGTTAAGTTTCAACATTGCTTGAAACTAATTCAAATCCTTCGAATGTGTTGAGTTTAAAATTTTTTGAACTACGGTTGGTTTGATCCTAAATTTTGGATACGTAGGCAGTCACAGAAATGCAGCCACTTTGGGGATGATGGTTGGTTGATAGTCGGCTCAGATTTGTACAAATCTTCGTCGATGTGGAGAATTGTTGAAAAATCAAAGCTTTTTGGTGAGTTTTTTTAAATTGGTTGAAAAAGAAAAGTAAGCCTCATGTATTGCTTTTGTTTTTCAAAGTCGGCACCAAATTGCAAGCTGTAGATTATATGACTTTTGACAATCCTTTACTAAATGAAGAAAAATGAAAAAAGGTTAGCAAAATTTGTCAAATTGACAGATAGAAGAATTGACAAATTGCAAAGCGAATGGTGTAATAGTGCAACGTTTTTTTATTATAAATAGAGATGCATTCTTCATTTGTAAACCATCCCAAAATTTGTTAAGCTTATAAGTTTCTAAGCTTTTGAGAGAAGTGAGAGAAGTGTGTTTGAGGAAATTATTTTTCCTGCAGAGTGTGAGAGTACTGGGTATATTTAGGTTTCTGGTAAGTGAGATTCGTTACTCAAATATTTGTACTCTATTAATTGTTAAATAAATAATTATTCTTTCTTACCTCCGTGAATGTAGATTTAATTACCGAACTACGTAAATTTTATATCATTTATTTTTCTGTAATTATTTGGTACGCTTGATTCCGTATTCTGCACACAACATTCTTCTGCTCTGAAAACTTGTATCAAGTTCTTACTCCAATGTGTGGCTCAAATCCCCGTTCATGCATAACAAATAAATTTCAATGCCATTGATCACTATATATTAATGTTACACTTAACAATATATTAATATTTTCTTATTTCAAGATTTTCTCCTTTCTGAACGTTTGAATCACTTTTATTCATCAAGGAATTCTACTTCCGAGAGCAATGAAAACGCCAGTGCGGTAATGGACAAGCTTTTTGATCTAGGCTATCCGGACAGCGTGTGTGCACGTAACTGGTGGTACCGACGCGTCCTTAATTAGTTTCTTGTGTGGTCACTGCTTTTCCATCAGTAATGCACATATTAATGTGCCAAGTCACTTTAATTAATTACTTCATAGTACTCTTTCTTATAATTTCCATTCCTTTATGGAAAAGAAAAAGGAAGCCCTAATTTTGAATCGTCTTTGCTAAATTGTTAATGCATTAATTTGCTGATCCATTCATACAAACTGGTGAAATCACTTCTTCTTAATTAGATTATAGGTGTGAAAGAGAATACTGCTTTCTATTTTTGGTGCCATTCACGAGACAAATAATATCGATTAAAGAATTGCAATGTGCCTACAAAGATACCATTGAGAGTTTTCAAGCCGATTTGTTCTTGACTTATTGAACTCTTTTATCCATTCTTTTTCTTTTTGTTTTCGCCTCCTGAAACAGAACTCTTTTATCAAGTTTGAGGAATAAAAGGCAAAAAAAAAAAAAAAAAAAGGGAAAAAGACCTAAGAACAAAATCTAGTTAGGCAGTTAACTGTAAATCTATTCTGACAAAATGGGAACTCAAAGAAAAATGGGAGATAGAAAAATAAAAGTTTCTGAATAATAACAAAAATTATTAAATAAAGTCTAGATGACAAGATATGATTTTAGGGCCACTTTGTACTAATTTTAAATAATGTGAATTTACCAAAATAAGTAAACACATATTATTAAGGAAAACAAGACAAATGACACTTAAATTTGATATTTATAATAAATAGGTAAAAATCTTAAAATCGGTGAAAAAATTAAAAAAAAAAAACTTAAATCCTTAAATTGCAAAACAACACCCAAAATAATGGAATTTGTCGTCGATCCATAGGACCAATACGGTGTAACGATATTGGCTTAACCCCATCTCTTCGTATGCTTCAAAATAATATATTATAAGCCTAAAGAGAAAATCAGTAAAAAATACTCTACGATCATTCAGCATTCAGGGGACTGAAAAACCACATTTTGTTGAGAGGGCAGATCAAAATGCAGGCACGGTACTGGACATGAACAGTTAGGGCTGGCCTTTTATAACAGGTCTCAGACTTTGGGCTCTTTTTTTGGGAGGCGACATGCTAGAATCCATGAAAATAGCTAAAGCCCACAAGGAGACTTGGGTGCGTAAGGTGGCTAAAACTGGAGCACACCTAAAACTGCAAAAACGCAATTAATTTCAAGCAAATCTCCAGGGACGAGGACTGGAGGCTATCATGTGCGCCCCCAAACCCAATACAATCAGTGAAATTACAAATTGCGACGACAGAGAGAATCAACACATTGTTGCATTATGATATAATTAGGTTCCTTCAAGCGCCACGAACTGTTGATGACATTTACCATTCTGTCCGACCTATTTTTCCCAAAATAGATGCCTGGGGCCGGGACAGGGTGGGTAATTGTCAGAGAAGGGAAAATATCAAAGGAAATTGACCGTTAGACAAGGAGATCCACAGGTGAAGACAATGGAGAGGTAGCATCCAAAAGCTCAAAAAAGAGTTTTTGTAGTCTTTGAATTTACTCTCTCATGAGTCAGTCCCACCTTCACCTTGTAAGGCTGCAAAAAACTCTACACAACTTTTTGTACAGACAAGAACATCATAATTCATATCCCATCTCTCATCAATACTCTCTAGAGCATCAAAGACATCGCTCTCCCTCTCCCATGCCCTCTTGATAAACAGCCTGTCACCTCTTTTTTATTACCACGTGTCGATATTTGAACACATCTCAACCCCTTTGGACCACCCAGCCCACGTGTCCATGGCCACCCCTTGCCGGCCGTGCCACGTGGACCCCCTTTAAGGACCACCTCATATTTCCTTTCTTTCTTTCTTTCTTTCATTTACGCTTACATTTATACACATATATATAATACTACTGCTACTGCTGCTACTACTACTCTTACTTAATTTATCATATTTTTTAAATCAGCGTCATCACCACTCTCATCCCATTTGCCATTTTTTTACACACCCTCAAGTGCTTATGCGTTCCTTCAATTATTTCAGGTCGTTTTCCTCATGGGGCCATGCTCTAAAGGAGTCCAAAACCAAATGACTCACCACCCCATGTTTTTTCAATTCTTTTTCTCACTTTCCTACCTTGTTCAAATTTCAACTCCTATCTACCACAACATCCATGTACTTGATTACTTATTTGATGATTTTTATTTTATATATATATATATATCAACCATTATTAAAGAAAGTTACAATAAATAATTTTTTTTAATTAAAAAAAAAGCTACAAAAGATAAAAGGAGAAGATGTAAAAGGTGGAGCCATATACCATGAGAATGTTGGTCCCTTTAGTTAATGAAATCATCTGATCAGAAGAAAGTGACCCACTTGATGAGGTGAAGAGGACATGGACATGGCTGTTTGCTTTCCAAGTCCCAAGAACAACCAACCAAACCTATATTAACAAACAATCTTCTACATATATGGTGGCTAATTGTCATAATGTATCTTGATAATTAACGAATAAATAAACAAAGATATCATCATCTTTGTATTCTTTTGCATGAGATATAATTATTCTCAAAAAGTCTTGGAGATAAGCTAGCTTTTGGCATTTTCCACTACTCTCTATCAATATAAGGTCATTCAACTTTGAATCTTTGTTTTTTTTCTCTTTTTTAAATCATTTATAGTGAAGTACTGATTTTAGGGGCTCGGTTGTCATTGACGAAATCTATTCTTTACAATGACTTCCATATTGCATCCTCCTCAACTTCTTCAGTTCCATTGGCCTCACTGACCTTTGATTAAAAGTGAGGCATATTATTACTACTCTTTTAAGTTTTCTTATTCTCTAGTGCGAGGTTATAGTGGAAAAAGAGCTTTAAAGTTGCTCCCTCTTTAATGCATCATAAATATTGTGTCTTGATGCTATTGTTTTACTTAGGCACTTTAATCATATAATAATTAATTAATTGCACACATTAGCAAATATAAATAATAGGTAATATATAATATCTAAGATGAATATAAGTTTACGAATGAAAGGTGAGTTGTCTATATCTTCTGATCTTGCCCCATTCAAATTGCATATTAATTTCTTCTGTTGTTTACTTGTCTCTCCAAAATAATATACTTTCTAACTTAATTTCATTTAATTTTCTATCTGAAATAAACGCAAACTTGAATGGCTAGCTTTTACATGGAACTTTTAAAATAGACACCATTGGAGACTTATTTTAATGATTTTCTCATTGTATAAGCTTCAACATGGATGGATTTCAACTCTTCGGACCAATGGAAAAGAAGACTGAATCATTAAAAAAATTGGGGTTTGGTGGTGCGAGAGGGTCACGAGGCTTAATTTTTAAGTAAAAAACATAATTTTTATTTTTTATTTTTGGCTTAACATCATAAATAGCATCTAATGATGCCTCCTTCTAGGAAGTGGTTGGTTAGGGCTTCACATCATTAGGTAAAGGCTAATCATTTTTAAATAATTTCTCTTGTTGATTTTATGTACGAACAAGCAATTAGGATATGATTGCTGTATGATTATTCATTTAAGGAAAGAGTGGCATCACTTTCATATTCATATATCTTTTTAATCGGTCTTTGCCACGATGGTAATACTTCTGCAACACACGAAACCATGGGATTTCCAAGCTTTTGTGGGCTCAAAGTGACAAGTATAGCATTAAAAAGTTCATGATCATTCTGAATTTACCAGTAAGCATTATCAGATACTTTTGTAAAATCATTATCCTACTTCAATGCAAGTCCAATGGAATACGATTGTCTCATTATTTGAACTTCCCAAAATATACTCAAGTAATTGTTGGTTATTAAATATGAATAAAAAAAATAATTAAAGAGATATTATCAATAATTCACCATTAGATAAACTTAAAGAATCATAATAAGAGAGAATTTAAATTAATATCTAACATCTAAATTCTACTGTAACACAACTTATATATCACCTGTTGCAGTATAGTGCTTAGTTCCAATTGAGCATAGCCGGTATATCATACGTTGTAAAACACATTCCAAATATATAAGCTCAAAGAAGACGATGTCTACTCTTAAGATTATTAAAAAAAGAAAAAAAAAATACTTCCGTCCAGACAAAAGAGGTATCTTATTATTATTATTAATATTATTATTATTATAGTTATTATTTTAAGAAAAAGTGACCATATCCGGACCTGATCACGGAAGCAAACCAGACCACTGGACCAACCACTCTTCTTAGGCAGATAGATAAAATTTACTTAAAAATGCAAGATTAAGATAATAGAATTATGCTGTAATGTCTTACCCATCTTGTAACTTAAACCTAAATTATTTTTAACTTAGGATTCATGCAAACAGAGAACTCCTTATAGTAGAAAAGCCTGCACCACCTAATTGAAAACTGATAGTTTACTCGGCGCAACAACTTCCTCTCGTCAGGTGGAAAACAAGACGAGATTCTTTACAATGATATCGTAGACCGGTATGTAAAACTCATGATTTAGAACCCATAATAATTAGAGCAAAATTGTTATTAACGATTGACATGACTCACTAGGTCCCTAATGTTGAGGAGATATCCCACATCAGTTAAGAACAGTTCATGGACTAAGAACATAAGCTTGAGGTAACCCTTGAGTTAGTTTTTTAGTATAAGTTAGGCTCATAGACTATTTGTATAATAAATTGCAATTAATTTCATTGAACACAAATTTGTGAAGTTTAGCGACCTGCTAAGCCGAAAAACATCACGAATGGTTCGTATAATTGACTCAATTCAGGCAAAGCAAATATGTCCTGAATATTCATATTTTTTTATTGCCAATACAAAAGGGCCAGCCTATCTGATCAGTATATTGAGTAGTACTCAACCGGTCAAATTTGATTTACGGTGCATTATTAACCTGCAATTCACATGGTCTAATTTTATTCACAGGTTTAAATATTTTTTACGTTCGAGTATGAGTTCTGTGATCTTCGAAAGATTTTTTTCTTTTTCTTTTTTCTTTTTTCTTTTTCAACATGTATATTTAGAGTAGTGTGTGTGTGTGTAGACTATGAATAATGATCTTAACTATTTGAATCCAAACTCTCACGAGTAGGTGGAAAAATTGTCACAGGAGTGTTTTCAAATTTGATCAAAGGACAAGCACAGCCCAAGATTATTAGTCCACTTGTTCGAATAAACTACATTTTTTTAGATATAATTAAATTATGTATTATATATCGCAGAAAGATAAATGTGTCTAATTTTTTAGGAACTTTACAAAATCAAATTCAGATTTCTTTTATTAATGATATTCAAGATTTTGTCAATAAAGGTTACAGTTGTTAGGAATTCTGTATAAGATTGAATGTCCTAAATTTATTGACATCAATGCATCAAGATTTAGTTAGCAAGCTTTATATTTGGAAAACTTTATTTGCTATTAAAACAAAATTTGAAGTTTATGTTTTGTTTTGTTCTCTTCCATCTTGTTACAACTAAGACCTTTAATTCAAGTTTGTTTTGAATTCTAGAATGATATAGATCATATCCTAAATTTGAAATGATGTTTCAATTTGTCTATATAAAGGTAATAGGTAGTGATTTTAGAGACAGGGATGTAACTTAGAAGTGTGCTCTTGTTTTCAGAGATTCTTCATGTAACTTTGTATTTTTTTTTATTTTTTTTTTGTGGGTTCCTTAGAGTGGTGAGTTGGGAAGCTTCATTTCTCTTGTAGGACCTCATTGGATGATGAATATATGTATCCCTTTGTGAACCTCTTGAGTGGTGAGTTTTGGTGAGTTTGAGAGCCTATATCTTGTTGGAAGACATCTTTGGGTAGTGACTATTCTATACCTTATTGTAATCCTCTGGCTGGCGTGGTTAGCTTTTATTCTTGTATTGTGTTTTACTTTAAAAATAAAATTTTAAATTATAATTAGGCCACATAAAAAATTTTGAGAAATCTTTTGTTATATTGTTGTTTATGTATCCATCAAAGCTCGAACTAAGTATTTGAGACCTAAGAAGATCTTTTTTACCACTAAAATTAGATCTTAACTTTAAGATTCAAACTCGCTAGATAAGTAAAAAGGTTGTGATTTCTTATCCAATGTATGTTCTTTTTTATTTGAAGTTTTTGATTATGTGGTGGTTTTTTTTAATTATTTTTTCCTTTTTTCCATTGGAATTCTAATTACACGGGTAACTTTTAATTAATTCGATTGAATTGCAATTAATAATCAATTGGAATCATTCAACCTCAGCGAACTCAAACGCCATAGTTGACTTGACTAGAAACTTGGAAGAGGAACCGAACGAACCCACTTTTTTCGTCAAACACAATAAGTGGTGCAAGTAAACCTTGGACCCATCTCTTTGGAAGCTTGTTTCATTTAAATAGATGAAGTAAAAACATAAAACAGAAGCGAATCCTCTGGAGTCAAGAAAACAGTAATTCTAGAAGGGCAAGGCTGATCCCTGAAGTTACAAGTCGAAAAATTAAAAGGAATCAATGAAAACCAGATTGGTCAATTCCCTAGCAAGCGCAGATTAGTGAAGTTGTGGTCACACCAAGGCAAAGCCATGTAATAACTAAATGGTGAATGCTTGTATGTTCAAAAATAAGACGAAAAAGGGAGAAGCTTCAAGAAGAATGCAAGGAATAATTTGATTGACATTTAAAAAGACAAAGAGAAACAAAGAGAAGGGACCATTCTATTTCAATCTTTTCAAAGAGCCTGTCTTTATGTATTATTATTCACTAAGGAATTTATGTGGGGTGGTAAATGTGCCTGTTGTGAAGGGAAAAAGTCGAAATGGTGAGACCCATGCATTTTGTCGTGTGTGGCAGCGAGCGAGTGAGCTGTGGGTGTGGTCTTTTCTTTTTCTTGCTTTGGCTACGCATCATGCATTTCCTTTTCCATTTCTCCATTGAACAGAAAGAGACAGTTAAGAAATTGGCGTTGACGCTTCCTCGTACAACAAATTGCCCTTCGTATGTGTTCTTTCTTTCTTTACCATCTAGCTAGATATTCCTTTTCTTTTGTCCCTTTAATCTTTCTTTTCCTTTTTTATCGTGCTCATAAAGATTAGAATCAGTGGCATGTGATGTGTTTCACAGTATTTCTTCAGCTTTGTAATGATGCTCGCTGGATTGTTTTAAAATTTGAGGGAGGTCTCGATTAATTTTAACGACCAAGAGAGAAAGTTTCGCTCATTTTCCCGTACCATGTGCTGTGTTTCACATTATTTCTTCAACGTTGTATTGATGCTCTCTCGAGAATTTTGAGCTCAGCCTCTTCTATCTAACCAATGGATTATTATTTGACTTATTAGTCAGTTGCGAGTATTCCGTTACCAATCGCAGTATTTAGTATTTAGGATGAGAGTGTGGCATTTTATGGTTCTTATCCGTACGTTCATTGATAGTCATTATAACACCTTAATAATTCACCAGCAAAATTTACGATAAAATTAAAAGGATTTAATTTTTATTTGTTAGACTAAGAGTCTATTTGATATTACTAATGAATTAGAGCTGTGGCTTAAATTATTTGACAAACACTTGGCTTTTTAGTCAAGGTTTTGTCACATAATTATTTGATGAAAATTTTATAACACTTTTTTTTTTAATTTTGTCAAAATTCCTTTCATTTGAAGATACTACTCTAACCTGACCATTATAGATATTTTTATAATATATAATTTTTACGATAATACTAAACTTCTCAATTATACGATGCCAAGATCTAGTTTTATTTTTATTAAAATTCTTTTAGACAGCAAGCAAGCATGCATGAAGTTATCATGTTATTATTTCCTTTTTCTTTTCTTCTTTTCCCAGACATTATTATATCAGGTGAAATTATCTTTCTATGTTATTCTTATTTCTTTCATGTGTAAAAATCCTATTTGGTAGATTTCCTTATAGACATTTTGACCGCATGCTTCATTGCGTTCATTAAAGTGGAGTCCCAACTCCATCAACTGGGAAATGATTCCCTCTCATTTAAAGACCCCGCGGAATTGAAAGCATAGGATATAATTAATATTGCAATGCTCTGCACACATGCATGCATTTTCCTGGGGATCTTAAAAGTCTGCCCTTTTATCAAGACTCCGAATCATTGTTTTGTCTCAAAAGCACAAATTCTGTACAATTCTTATAAAGTTACCGAAGTACATTAACTGTTATGCATTACAGATAACATGCAAAATCTTCTAGTTCTCAAAAAGTTGACGTTTTAGTCCATAGTTATCTTACTACATTAACACTATACATTACACATAACATGAAAAATCTTACTAATTCTCAAAACGTTGACGATTTAGTACACTAATACTTAAAATAGTGCAAAGGTTTCTTCTCTCTCTCTCTTTTTTTTTTTTTTGAGTGTACGTATACAGTCATTTTTTTTTTGGTGGATGTCAGAATTTTTTAAAAAAATAAATATTTATTTACTCTCTACTTTTTAAGTTAAATGACCGTTCAGTTCTTATATTTTAAAAATTACATCAAGACACTCTTGATGGTTATTATATTACAGTCCTATCCTTATTTTTTCTTTGAAGATTATTTTTAGAGATATTAATGAACGGAAAAAAAATGTAAATTTATCATATTAGCCTTAAAATTTTAAAAAAATAATAGTTATAATTTTACTTTAGGATTAATTTGGTAGATTAATTTTTTATTAAAAAAATTTATTAACAAGATTGTAGCAAAGATATTCAACATTACTTTAAATTAGTTAGTATTAATTTATTTATAAATAATAATTAGCAAGATTGTTACAAAAGTATGAAAAAACCGGTTGTTTCATACTGATATTTATTTCTTAATGAGCTAATAAGTAATAAGTACTTATTGGTTAATTTATTAATTAACTTCTTTTTTTTTTATATATGAAACAATTAATGTTAGAAATATTGGTACAAGGGTATTATTATAAAATAAAAAAAAGTAAGAGTAAGAGTGTAACGTATTTAATAATAGAAGTATTTTGAGATATATTTTTTTAAAATACAAGAATTAAACGAATATTTACCCTTTTTAAAAGGTATTGAAAAAAATTTTAAATCCGTCGAAATTGCTCCTGAAAACGATTATATATGTGTGAGCATAATTCACTGCACTCTCATGTCATAAGTTTGATTGATCAACTTGGAGTGTGCGACGCGGCCATGTACAACATGTGTGACGATAATTTGAACTCCCTTATCATTCTATGAGACCATCAAGCTAATAACTCCGGGCCAGGTGGGGCAGAGAGAGCGTGATTAATATGAAGTTGATGGTGCCATAAAGCTTCCTGCAATTTAATTAAACATAAGGCTTGGTCCATTAAAATAGATATATCAAAGAATTTATTAGCGATTTTTCACTCATTTGGAAAATAACTTACATAGTCTCGGTATCCATTAAAATTACAAATCCACAACAACAATAAATAAAACAAGGAAGAAGCAACACAAAATTACATAGAAAAGAAACTCCAAAGTTCTATTGTCAATCTGCCATCAACAATATTCACCATTTCTTGATTATTTAAATATCTTTTAACAGTATTAGAACTCCACACCAAGTTATTAACACACATTCATACCGACAATACCTACATTATCTCTTAAGGTTAGGTAAACAGTAACAATTAAATGAATTAAATAAAATCAATATTATCACATTAATAATCACTTGTATTAAGTAAGATCAAATCTATTTTTAATTTCTCTCCAAACTGTTTGATTTTTCGATTTGTTTCAGTAAAACCAACTAATTCAGAAATTTATGAATCATTTTATTTTTATTATCGGAACCGAACCGAATAGAATTACCACATAATACAATTCGGTTCGATTTAGTTCGTCAACTGCCCACCCCTACTGGCAGTATGGACGGAACCAAAAAAAAAAAAAAAAAAGAAGAAAAAGAAAAGATATCTGAGGTGGCGGTACTTGTGCCAAGAGGTAACAGTGAGAAACGCACGCACCGGCCCGACACAATAAATTGAAAAAGGGAGGGGGGAGACACACGTGCGAAAGGGCCAGCTTTGGCACGAGACTGGCGGATGAGAGGAGATATCGGGGGACGCGTGTGAGGTTGAGGCGGGTGGGATTCACGTGAGATGGATCACCAAAAGACGACAGATGAGATGGAGGAACTAGAAAGTTGGCTAGTAACTATCAGTCCTGTTTGCGGTTGGAAATTGGAATTAAAAGTTTTCTCCGATTGAGTACGAACAGCAGCAAATGAAATGAAATGAGACTTAATACATGTGTATGTTGTTGTCACAACAGGAAATATAACGAGTCATCTTTTGGATATTTCTTGCGATTAAAGAAAGCAAATTCAGTGACCCGTGAAACTTAGTTTATCCGAAACTGGGTGTCTAATTAACTATTTATAACAAATCTTTTTCTTATACAACATAATGTTGAATTAAGGATGAAGATTTAATAATGCTAACCTTATCGAGACTAATTAGCGTGTAACATAGTTTATTTTTCAAGTCAACAAACATTTATATTTTATCTTGCTCCATTGCTTCACCTCTATCGGCACACGTACGTCAAGAATTAACATAGGTTATTTTTTTTAAATTATTTACATTTGAATTTGAATAATTTTAATTATCCTTTTTTAAAAAAAAGTAAATACTACTTTAATTCTTATAACTTATGCAATTACTTATTTAGTCCTTATATTTCTAAAAATTACTCAAAAGGTCTATGTAGTTACATGAAAATATTGGATTCCACTTTTCTATTCGCATTATCTTACATGAAAATATTTTAAATGTCTTACTTTCTATTTTTTGAAAAAAAAAATATATTACAAAGCACCTCAAATCGAAATGGATTGATAAGTTCATAGATTCATCGTAAATTCAAACCTTATTTTGATATATGATGGTTGAAGTCCAACTCTTAAAAAACAAGAGAAGTTATGCTCTCACAACATACCAAGATACTCAAACAACAACTTCAATAATAAGATAATGCGAATCTTATTATTTGAGCTAAATATTGCATTTTCTTTTATATATATATATATATAATCCTAATATGCTAGAATCGGCGCAGTCTAAATTTTTGTTTTCATATTGAGATATATTAACCCTAACTAATAATATAAGAATATATATATTTTACCTTCATTTATGAGAAGATAAATGATTCTAAACATAGGGCTAGAACTTGTTCTAGTGAGCTACCCTTCGATCCACGATTTGGAAAGGTAGAATACTATCTTTTTTTTTTCTTTTTTTTAGAAATTACATGTAATCAATCGTATACTCCCAAAGTACTTAAATAAAAAGGAAAAATAAAAGCTAATAAAACTGCTCTTCTTTGCATTTATTCATCACAATGGTAAAGGACCTTTTATCATAGAGAGCGAAAGTGAGAAAGGTGTAAGGTAGACCTCTCAATACTACTTGGGAAAAATGCTTTGCTAAATATAACCAAGCCATCCTAAACGATACTGACGTAGTGACATATATGATGTTGACACCATTAACTAATTACAGATACAAAAGCAATTCCCTAGTGGCAGCATTGTATTAATTAATACAATAGTGTCACCTATCCTGGATTTTTTTCCAATAAAATCATTTTTAAACTCCAATTATTGAAAGACAATAAAAGTAACCAATAATTGTGCGTTTCCTGTGGAAAAGTCTATGGTAAACCATAAGCAATACAACTAATTACTTTATGTATGCCATGTTAGTTTTTAAAAATAAATAAATGCATGACATAATGTTATTTATTTATTGTATAACTTGCATAATATCTTTAGGTTATGTTTGGCACGCAGGATTTGATTGGACTAACTATTAGGATTAGACTAGATTAGAATGTATTAGATTAGGTTGGATTATATATAGTGCTGACTTATGTTTGGCATGATATTGGATTGGATTATGTTAAATTAAATTTACATGAAATTAAATAGTATTTACATTAATATTTGAATTTAAATATCAACTATTTATAGATACTTAACAAGAAATAGTATAATCAATTAAAAATAAGACTACTAAGAATATATATATATATATATATATATATATATATATATATATATATATATATTCAATTAGTTATTGGGTAGTCATAATTATAATAAAGAAATATAAATTATTTAAATTTTAGGTTATTTCAAATGAGATGTATCATTTCATTAAATAAAATAAATAATAAATATTCAAATAATAAATTAATTAATAACTTTTAAGTAAATCATAAATAAAAATAAATTACTTAATTAAAATAAATAAATAAAATTTAAGTTCTAAATAAAATGGTGTAATAAATTATGGAACATATTATAAATGGAAAAATATTTTTTTGACATTATCTAGTCCTAACTAAACCACATAAAAATTAGGATTAGAAATCCCATGAATTTAGGATTAAAATTTGAATTTAATCCATTAATTCAATCCAAGTGAGTATGACAAACATGATATTAATATTTTGAGTAATGATATAGCCACAAGTTCTTGTACAAACTGATGTGGCATGATAAAATTAATTAAATTAAATATCTCTTGATCCACATGATTTATTTTCATTATTTTATATTTTTATTCAACCAATGAATTAATTCCACATCAATTTGTACAAAATAAACTTATACAAGAACTTATAATTGTATCATCACTTTAATATTTTATCTCAATAATTAGTTCAATCCTATACTTAACCCTACCTCCCAAACATAACCGTAATGTATTCTAAAATTTCTTATTTTCTCGAACGGGCAATCCCTCCACTAATTCCTATCCTTGCAAATAGAGTGCATGTATTCCCGCGCTGACAAGGCCATTTCCGAAGCTTAAACTCTTGATCGAAGTTAATTTATCTATTAATTATTACTTTTGCATTGATAAACGAACTCCCAGCTTTCTGGAACAAAGAAATGTTGCTGATCCTTGGGCAGCCACTAAGAAATGGAAGCTATCGGTGAGCCCTGACCTGAGGATGACCATTGTTACACAGAATCACAGCCCAATTAATGCACATTTTAGGTAGCAACATCAATGAAAAAGCGTTCCACAGGTGTAAACCGCATGCTTGCAGCTCGCTGACCCTTTACGATGATTATTATTATTTTTCCTTTCAAAAGATAGATATATATGATGTCGCTTTAACTATCACCAATGCGGAAGCATACGTTTTATCACTTAAGTTTTTTTTTTTTTTTTAAGATAACTATTATTCATGATACTTACAATCATACATATATTAAGATCTATTTATATTTTATCACTTAAGTTTTTTTTTTAGGAAAACTATTACTCATGATATTTACAATCATACATATACTGAGACCTATTTACATTTTATCACTTAAGTTTTTTTTAAGAGAATTATTGTTCATGATATTTACAATCATACATATACTGAGACCCGTTTACATTTTATCACTTAAGTTTTTTTTTTTGAAGAGAACTATTACTCATGATATTTACAATCATACATATACTGAGACCTGTTTACAATTCTGATATGGTACTACCTAAATTTTAACCCTCTCAAATATTCGAGGGACGTCAAACTCCCATTCTGAGAGAAAGACTGCTGTCACTCAAGCTCAAGACCCGTTTACATTTTATCACTTAAGTTTTTTTTTTTAAGAGAACTATTACTCATGATATTTACAATCATACATATACTGAGACCCGTTTACAATTTTGATATGGCACCGCTTAAATTTTAACCCTCTTAAATATTCGAGGGACGTCAAACTCTCATTCTGGGAGAAAGACTGCTTTCACTCAAGCTCTGAGACTCCAAAGAAGGAAATTTAAATTAAACCCCTATAATGGGTCTGCGGGAGCTCGAACATCTTCCCTCACATTTGTGGGGAAAGGGTTTTAGCCACTTGGGCTTAGCCCAAGTGGTTTATCACTTAAGTTTTTAACTTATTAGAGTGGGGAAAATAAAGGAAAACTATTGTTCATGTATGTAAATCAATATCTCAAATTAAAAGTACATCATCTACTATGTGCTTTTACAAGTTTAATTAGCGAGATCAAAATGATATGGAGCATATAAAATTATACTCAAATTTTTGTGGTTAATTAGCATGTCTCATGATTTCATCTCCTTTTGCGTGCACATATAAATTTTGACATATAGGCATATATATATATATATATATATATATATATATATATATATATATATATATATATATATATATATATATATATATATATATATATATATATGACAAGTGGCTTTGATTAGATACCATGTAGAAAGTGATTACTCGTATATAAATGTGAGATTAATGCTATATATCCATATTTTTATTAGAAATGATGCATTGTCGATAAAATAAATGGTGTAATAATTTCACCTGACATTTATAAATATATATTATGAACTTGATAAATAACACATCATTTTAAATAAAAATTTTGAAATGGAAATCGATATATCAATCACTAACATATTATTATTGTAAGCATAATTGATCAACCCAAACATACGGGGTGATAATATATATGCCATCATATATAACATTAATTAATTAAAACCATAAAGCCCATCAATTAAAACGAACAATAAACAAATCTCACGATTGGGAAAGTGTAATGAAGGATCAAAAATCCTTCACTGATCCAGACTTGATTACCTACAAATTAAGCACAAAATGATGGCTTCAAATATATCTGAGAGATTTTCACGTTTTAAATTTTCCCTTTAGCTAAATGCTTATTTAGTCCATGTATATTAAGTTAAGTGTTCATTGCTCTCTATATTAAAAAAAATTAAAATATCCCTACAATTAAATATATTACATTCTTATCCTCACTTTTTTTTTACAGTAATACCCTTTACAACAATATTATAGACATTAGTTAATTTATCTATAAAAGTAAACTAACAAATTAACCAATAATTATTTATTAGCAAATTAACTAATTTTAATAAATTATAATTTTTTAATTAATATCTCCAAAAATATTGTTGCAAGTGTATTATTGTAAAATGAAAGAAAAAGTTAGGTTAGGAGTATAACATATTTAACAATAAGGGCTGTCTTGAGGTATTTTTTAAATATAGGAATTAAACGAATATTTAACTTAAAATACAGAGACTAGACGAGTATTTATCCATTTTCTTTGTCTCCGACAGTTTAGCACGTACTTTTATTAATAATCATCGTACTACTAGTCGTCATAATTTCAGGTTGAGTTATTAGTTTATTTCTGAATTCATATGGTTGTTATGTGATATTTCTGAATTCATATGGTTGTTATGTGATCTATTTCTGAATTCATATGGTTGTTATGTGATCTTTTAAGTGATCACATGTTTGCTTTTAATTCAATTCGGATCCAGAGCGTTTTCATTTATTCTTAGATACATTTCGACATTTTTTAACATGTAATTTAGAGTTTTTTTAATCAAGAAAAAGGAAAAAAGGGAAAAACGTACAACATTTATATGTTGAAATGAAGAATACATCAAAAGACTAATCAAACATGCCCATCTTGATATTGCCAAACCGGTAAGCAGTTAAAAGTGCTTTTCAGACCATACGCCACCCACAACGAACCTAACTTTGCTTGTTTGGAGCCAAATTTTCGGCACGTGCCGCCATCCGTCGCACGTGCAGGCTTTTCCTGATGAACAACTTTCTCTCGGTTACTTATGCCCATGTAATATGTATCTAGTTTCGGTTGTGTAATTAATGCATAAAGAGTTTAAGAAATGGTTGGAATGACGGAACTGCCCTTACCAACTAATACTGTTGTGGAATCATCCATAATGATTAGGTTGGGCATTATGGGCATTTGCACGTACCCAAGGATGGTGGTGGTTTGGATCATTGAGATGACTTTGTACCGACCTTATCTTTATTTTATTCCGTTGTTTGCGTTGGTTTCCAAAGAATACGTATAAAATGACAATAAAAGGCCGACATTTCCAATGGCATTTTGGTGATTTTATAGAGGGAAAATTTTAAATTAAACCTAAAACACAAAGAATAGATATTGATTGTTTTTAAGCCACAGATCTTGGAAGATAATTTTGTTGAAAATGTCAGTTTAAATAATTTTTTGGGTTGTGATCTGAAAGGACTGATATACCCTCAGAACAAGTTGTAAGGGACGAGGGTATTCCAGTCATCTGCTAACAATATTAATAATTAATTACAACTTAAGTCTTCATTTATTTTTTTTGTTTTTTATGTTTCTTTTTCTTGATATTATATATATTTGCGTCTTTTAAAAAAAATAAATCGAAATAATTATTGATTTATTGTTTAAGTTGTCAAATTGAATAAATATAAAATAATGGTGAGTAAAAAGAGGTGAAGGAGAAAGAATAGCGACCTCTTCTCTCTCTGGGACTGTGTTTCTCTTTCTTGAGAGAGATATCAGTAGTAGTCTTCTCTCAAGCCTCCATTTTTCTCATAATATACATACATACATATATATGTAGATAAATAATTTATATTGTTCTATCTGTTTTTCCACAAGAGCGATTGCAAACTAAGAACAACACTACTCACTGCTGCAAAGAAAGCAAAGAGAAAGAAAAGGAGAGAAAGAGAAAGAAAGAGACGACAGACTGAGCACACAAAAGAGAAGAATTCAAGAAGCTTTCAGTACCTCAGAAGAGAAAATGATATCTGAGAGCTTTATATAGCGACATCCCTTTTTAATACTCTGCAACGACAACTCTAAGAGATAGGTATGCATATATATATATATATATATATATACACACACACACACTCATCAACATATGATGAACAAAGCTGAAAACGATAAAGGGTATTGATTTTTTTTAATATTTAAAAAAGTATAAGAAGAAAAAGAAGAAATTAAATCATTTACTGATACTCTTTTCTTCTTCTTCTTCTTCTACTTCTTCTTCTTCTTCCTCCACCTCCTCCTTCTCTCTTAATTTCCTTGATTTTGCAATTGTTACTTGTTTTCTGTCTAATAATTAATAATCAATAACGAGATGTCTGTTGCTTGTTTTGGTTGTCGTTAATCGATCTAAAAGGGAATTTAAAAAGCAAGCAAGGGAGGAGGGTGAGCAAATAAATAAAAAGAAGGAGATGATGAAGAAGAAGATAATATTGATATGGGAATAGCAACGCCAACGCCAGCAGTTGTGCGAATTGGAGAGTCTCATAATAACAATCCAATTCCTTCAATTCAATCAGACAAGTCAAATTGTACGAATTCTATGTCCCAAGATTACCACCACCAAGCAGGCATCTTTAGCTTCTCGAATGGCTTCGAGAGATCAGCCGTGACACACCATCAAGAACGGCAGCAACATACAGCACAGCAGATCCGGAGAGACAAACTAAGAGTTCAAGGCGGGTACGAGCAACCACCTCCACCATTGGTTGGTGTTGAAGAGGAAGATCAATCTACTGAGCTGCCTGTCTACGACACAGCCGGCATGTTATCAGAAATGTTCAATTTTCCTCCCGGTGGAGGAGGAGGAGCCGCCTCCACTGATCAATTGTTAGACCAACCGATACAGTTACAGTCGAGTTACCGAACTCCACGGCCAACGCCGGCAGCTGACTGGTACGGGGGTAACAGACAAGGTATGCTGGCTATTGGGGGTTTGGGTTCATTAGGTGATACAAAGGATCATAACGACCGTGACAGTTTAGCTCAACAACATCACCACCACCACCACCATCATCATCAGATTTCAGGCGTTAATGCAGACTCAGCAGCAGCCATGCAGCTCTTTTTGATGAATCCACAGCCAAGGTCGCCATCCCCAGCCTCAGCACCTCACTCAACTTCTTCCTCTACACTTCACATGTTGTTGCCAGCCCCGTCCACTGCTACTTCTCTTCAAGGGTTTAGTGTGTCAGGAGCAGCTGCTGCTGCTGCTTTTGGCACAAATAATAATACTAGTGTGATCTCTCAACCACAACTGTCATGGCTTCCTGTTCCTGATAGCGTCGCCCATCATGAAGGAGCAGCAGGCAACAACAACCCAAATGAAATTGCTGGAGTAGTGGAGGGTCAAGGCCTTTCACTTTCATTATCATCATCTTTACAACACTTGGAGGCAGCAAAAGCAGAAGAATTAAGGATGGGAGATGGTGGGTTATTGTATTATAACACTCAAGTAGGTGCTTCTTCTTCTGGTACTATTCATCATCATCAGTTTAATCAGTTCAAGAATTTGGGTATGCATCAACAGCCACTGCACTTGCAAACCGGAGCAGGTCAAAACCATCAAGTTCGTGTTGGGTATGGGTCTTCTTTAGGAGTTGTGAACGTTTTAAGAAATTCGAAGTACGCTAAAGCCGCCCAAGAATTGTTAGAAGAATTTTGTAGTGTTGGAAGGGGTCAGTTCAAGAAGAGCAAATTCGGTAAGAACAACACAAACCCTAGTTCTAGTAGTGGCGGCGGCGGAGGCGGTGCTGGCTGCGGCGGTTCTTCTTCGTCAACAAAGGATCTACCTCCTTTATCAGCCGCCGATAGAATTGAGCATCAACGAAGGAAGGTCAAACTATTATCCATGCTTGATGAGGCATGTAATCTCTCTCTCTCTCTCTCACCCTCTCCTAGTTTCCCTCTCTCAACACTCAACAACAGTCATCATCAAGACCCAATCTTTATTTATTTATTTATTTATATTTATTATAAATACACACACACACACACACACACACACTACATTATATATTTTTTTTTCTCAAAACCCAGAGTACCAAATAGAAAATTCCAAACAATTTTAGTGATTATTATTTTAAGAACCCAGAAAAAGAACAGCCGGCTGGTGCAATAGGGTTCCAAAACTAACTATTCTATAGGATCCGGTTGGTAGAGTTTGAATACGCAAATATATATGAATTTTTTAAGAAAGAAATACTTGAGCACTGTTTCACTTATTGGATGGTGGTGGTGGAGGCGTAGAGTAGAGGGTGCCAAAGGGGAAAGGGTCCAAGAATTATATTGTATGTTTGTTTGGTAACAACATGGAAGACTACCAGTATTATGAGTATCTCAAATCTGTCCAGTAAGATGCGACGTTCCTTCTGATTGGGAAGATGACCCTTAAGCCACCATATTACGTAGGATGCTTACGAACCCCTATCATAGAGGTCCATTCTATCCTTCCTTACCTGTCTTAGTAATCTTCCAGAGAGACTAAGAAAGTCTTTGATATTATATCTTTTCTTGACTTGGCTTGCCCTTTCGGCCCTTTTTTTTCTCATTTTCTTTCTTTAGTCTTGTTAGTTTATTCTCACAAGCCTTTCAATTGGCTATATTGGGTATTCTTGCCTCTCATTAACAATCATTTCACTGTACCACATTATGATTCACGCATTTATTCTTGCACTTAAATTTTCCTTTAAAGAGCAACAAAAGTCTTGTCAAATTATTTTGGAACTTACCATGAATTCTGAAAGAGGAACTTGTCTTTCTCTTATCATCATCTCTTTTACAATGTTTCATGAATATCACATCATGTCACAAGTCCTATGCCGTATGAGTTTTTTCCTTTTTAATTACACTATCTGTCATTGATTACTTCTTTTATTTGGTCGGTAAAAGCTGTCGAAAAAAGAGGGGAAAAAAAAACCTTCTTTCTATAGTAATTCATTAACATATAATAGGGGATTAGGGATTGTTAACGGGGAACCTGATTATAATAACAACAATATCATAAACTTGTTAGAAAACTTTTATATATGTTTGATGTATAATGTCGGTGCATGTGATTTTATGGTTGCAGGTGGATCGAAGATACAACCATTATTGTGAACAAATGCAAATGGTAGTGACCTCATTCGATCTAGTCATGGGCTTTGGGGCAGCAGTTCCATACACAGCCCTGGCCCAGAAGGCAATGTCTCGGCATTTCCGTTGTCTAAAAGATGCAATAGCAGCACAATTGAAGCAAAGTTGTGAGCTACTCGGAGAAAAAGATGTTGCAGGGACGTCAGGCATAACGAAAGGAGAGACCCCTAGGCTTAAATTGCTTGAGCAAAGCCTAAGGCAACAAAGAGCCTTTCACCAAATGGGTATGATGGAACAAGAAGCTTGGAGACCGCAAAGAGGCTTGCCTGAAAGATCTGTCAACATTTTGAGATCCTGGCTTTTTGAGCATTTTCTTCACCCGTACGTACCTTTATCTTCTTTACTATCCTCAATGTCCAATTTTCTAAACATGTTGAAGAAGCAAAATAATAATTATTAAATTATACATATTGTAACGATACGTTTTTATCACACCAAATTCAAGTTTTCTTCTTTGTTCCACCTTTCTACTTTATGCATTAGAGAAACAGTGATGCAGTGTCCTTGGATGTTGTCTCCTCAGAGAAAAGCTGTAAAAAGGGCATCATTTGCCTACTGTTTTTCTCTTCTAAAACATTATAGCCTCAAAAATTAGTTATATAAATAAACAACTTTGTTATGATATTATAATTTGACTGACAAACAGACCTCTCTCTCTCTCTCTCTCTCTCTCTCTCCTTTTTTTTTTTTTTTAAAAAAATCATTGCTTTATTTATAATAAAGAAAAAAGAGTGGCGTATGTAAATAATGATCAGTACTGTGAACAGTTGTCGTCTTTACTTCTGCAAATTGCAGCTGCCGCTGGGCTGATTTTCTTCTCTTAGATTCTCACGCCCATGCAGGGCAAGAACAAAGAAGAAAGCTTCAAATCCCAGACATAATAAAGATGAGTGATTCTTTACATGGTTTCGGGTATAGACTCTGATGTCATTTTCTTGTTTTTCAGGTACCCAAGCGATGCTGATAAGCATTTGTTGGCTCGCCAGACTGGTCTATCAAGAAATCAGGTTTGTTAATTATTTTCCTTTCTCTTTTCGCTTTTACTGCTCCCTACAAAGCAGTAATTAATACAGTAAAAAAGATCACAGATGAAGAGACAGATTTTTCATCTTTTTGGGGTCCTGGTACACCGCATTTTATAAAACAAATTTCATTATAACAAAGGGAAAGGAGGAAAAAAAAAAACTTTTGGAATAACAGACCGTCAGTAAGTTCAGATAAACTTGCATGGTTTTGGGTGTCATTCTCTGCTCATTAGTATTTTCCTCTTTCTCTTTTTTTTTTCTCTTTTATATATTTATATTTCCTTAGGATTCGTTTACCACACTAGGACATAGATTCTGAAGATTTACTGTAGAGAGACAAAAATAAATATACTTACTAATGGGGTGAAGCAAACTCTGTCTTCTGATAATTTAAGAGCAGAGGCTGCAAGCATGAGACATGAGAGTTTGCAGCTTTGACTCTCTTTCTCTCTCCGATCTCTGCTTCACTTTTCTCTCTAATTTCAAATGACTGTAGGACACGGTCCAACCACACGATGAGAATCATAAAGGCAGTGGATCGTATTTATTGGTTGGGTGGGCATATAAAACATATAATTGAAACTTCTAGTTAGATTTTGCCCGACAGAATACATATGACTTTATGTTTCTTTTTACCTTAGTACGTGCGTTGCTTTTACTGTGGCCTTTTTTTTTTTTTTTGGGGGGGGGGGTTAGTTATCTTGAAATCTAGCATGCATTACGTAGTCTACAACGATTGGTCTGTTCATATATAATTTGGACAATCAATGTGAAAGTCCTTCCTTATGATAAATCTTGTTAATCAAAAAACAATTATCATGTGATTTTTTTAAAAAAAGAAAACAACGTAGGTTTTGATAAATCATGTTGTCGTCAGTCGTTTTGTAAATTGGATTGATAGCCATTATTAATTTTTTCCTCACTGAAATTAAAAAAAAAAAACATAAAAGTACAATAGTCTCACTTTCAGTGCTACATCTAAAATTAATAGAATGATGGTTGGTAGGCTATGGATATTTTCACACTTGAACGAATAATAAAGAAATTGTGAGTGCACCTTGTTAGATGATAATATGTACAGCCCTTAGCAAACATATAGTACTAATTATTGTCGTGATTTGACCCTTTGAACCATTTATTGTAGTCTCAATTTGCATATTTAGACTTTAGGGTCAATTATCTCTGGAATGAGTAATTAAAAGCAACTTTTTAATGTTTAATTTAATAATGGTGCTTTGTTTCGTGTTTGTTTCTCCAGGTTTCAAATTGGTTCATAAATGCAAGGGTTCGATTGTGGAAACCCATGGTTGAAGAGATGTATCAACAGGAGGCTAAAGAAGAAGAAGAATCGCAAGAGAGAGAAATAAACCAAAGCAGTGGCAACAACAACCATGGGATTGCACAAACTCCAACGCCTTCAACAACAACGACAGCAGCAGCTGCCGCATCATCAACAACAATTACACCGACAGGCAAAAGATCCGAAATCAATGAGCCAGAAAGCAGCCCTTCACTTATTGCAATCAACAGACAATGCTTCTCGGAAACCCATGCAAAACAGTCTGGTGCTTCTTCCGCCAATATTATTGCCCCCAACAACAACACTGACCATGAGGTGGCGCCTCCCATCTCGCCATCTTTTCCGGTGACTCACATCGTTGATGACACTTGTCGACGTGGCAGTGTGATGGCAGCTGATCATAACTATGGGACCACCACTGGTATTGCTGCCGCTGATCACATAGCCGCAGGTTCTACTCTTATAAGTTTTGGGACCACGGCCGGTGACGTGTCGCTCACTCTAGGGTTACACCATGCTGGAAACATGCCTGATCACACCTCTTCCTTCTCAGTTAGAGATTTTGGGGACTGTTGATTTTTTATCTAGCTAGCTCTGGTTATTTTACCGTTTAAATATTTACGCCGCATTTTTCATGCATGTCCTCAGTTATGCCCTTTCTACTCTACTCTTCGATTCTCCATGCTATCTACCTTGAAGATATATATATACATAATGAAAATTAATTAGCATATGTATAAAGCTAGCTAGGTACGGACGCAGCTTTTTTGGGTCTATTAATAATATTGTAATTGTATAGAAGAATATTTCTAATCACTTGCGCGCTTTATTAATTAATTAATTAATTAATTAATGTGTACTAAGGTTCTGTACCTTCTTATAATTTCAAGAATTAACATGAAATCCTACTTTTGGGATTCAAACACAATATTGAAGGGTTATTTAGGGAGGGGAGAGGGAAAGCGTTAGTGAAATTTGCTTCTTTACATAAAATATAGGCCTATATTTTACAACAATCACACAATAGCAATTTATTTCATCCTCTATATATATTATTAAATGACTAATGCTAGATTACATGTATGTAATTTAAAGAGGTCTTTATTAAAAGTAGGTGTGATTGAGTATTGGAAGCTATATAAGTCCATGATTGACACTTGGTGTGAAATCAGACGGAGCGAATATTGAGATATGGTGAGCCTGAATGTAATGCGTGTTAATCTGTCATTTTCGTAGGTATGATTTATGAACTTCTAGGCTGTCTCTTATCACTAGTTTTGAATCTTAGGGCAATGGCCAGGTTGTGTAAATTTCGCTTTCAGCAGGGTGTAATTAAAATATTATTTTCGAGAAAAACTAGCCTTTAGAGTTTGCGGAGCTGATCATCGTATTCATACAACGGCACTAGGATCAGCATTGCGTAGCCGGTAGTGCTGTATGGTAGAAACTTGGAAATTAAATAACAAAAATATATGGTGCATGACAAAGAGGCAATGTAGACGCTAAAACCCCATGGACGCTTGTCACAATTAATTATTCAGGGTGCATATGCTTTGTAGCTTGTAATATATCCTTATAAACCACGTGGACTATCAATAATTAATTTCGTAGTTGTGAGACTGTAAGGTTGTTCTATTGATACTTGCGTTTCTTCAACAGTATTGTACAGCCCCATCCCACAGGAGCATATATTAATGATAAGCAACAAAAATCAAAGGGGTGTTATATACAACAACTATAAGCCAGTATATCGTGAAGACATCCCACGTCAGCTTTGATTAGTTACTGATGAGTTAGAAATGTAATTATGTAACTTTGAGAAACAGATCCGGTGCTCAACTGTGCTTGTGCTGAGCACCGGATCAATGGTCAGCAATTGCCTTATGTGGGTCCTAAGTAATTGCTGACCTTTGATCCGGTGCTCAGCATAAGTTCAGCTGAGCACCGGATCCTAGTCCGTAACTTTGAGGTTGCGCTCCACTCTTAATTAATATTCTGAACTAATATGAGATGATCTCCTTTAACACTTTTTATTACATATAGATCTATCATTTGTAAGGTTCTTTTTATATAAAAAGATAGTGTGAGTTTACTTGTACATGAGGTCAATTTTGATAGACTAATACCATACAAAAGCCTATGAGGTCTAATTTATACTTATGAGTTAGCTTTTAACTATCAACATTTTTTGACAACCTAACTGAAGCCTAGAAGATTTTGTTGGATCAACCTCGTTGATGATGGTAGAGAGTAGTGGATTACAGTGTAGTATAAGATTTTTTTTCCCTAAAGAAAAAAAGGTGTTCTCACCCTCCTTGTAATTGAGTTTTAAATTGTCTTTACACTAAATTTAAGGTTATTAAAAAAAATCATAAGATTTCATCATACATATTGAGAAGAAAATCAACAATTTAGACTACATTTCTACATAAGCTTGGAGTGAGTAAAAAAAAGAAAAAAAAATTCCTCATCAACTTTAAGAGGTGATAGCAGTCATTATATAAAAATCATTATCGATCAAAGTCATTCTAATATGCACACATTGCCTAATCAACGCTATTATGCGACATACATGCGGCAATAATCAAAACCATCATGACATACACAACAGAAAAAAATCAAAACCATAATGTGATGCATAAATTGCAATAACTAAGACTAATTATATGATATGCACAAATGGCAAGCATCAAGACCATTATGTCACACATATTTAAAAATAATCATGATCATTCTATTCATGTAAATATGGAATATAAATCCCAAATATTGTACTTAAATATTTAACTTTTATTTATTTTTTTCCTCTTCTATTTATAGGCTTTCGAGCTGTATTGAATGAATAAGAGGGAAGTCTATTACATTCTTCTAAATTGCAGAGAGAGTTAGGCTTTTGTTAGAACTTAGGAGGAATGGAATTTGTTTTGCTTCTCCTGATCCAACAGTAACTAACCTTCTTAATACAGATTTAGAAATAATTGCCAAGCTAATTGAAGAAGTAATGATGGAGAAAGAGATGCACATAATATTTCTAGACATGTATGGGGCCCAGAGGGAAATTAAGGTCCCTTCTTCATACGTTTATCACCCTCAGATCAACCAGGTTGGGTCATAAGAATACAAAACTTATGTAATTGATCATTCATAAACGGCCATTTTGATCACCTAATTTAGGTGATACTTATAAAGTTATTACGCTTAATCATACTTTGTTTAGTTCCTTGAAAGAAAATAGTGAAGGGAAAGAACTCGAATCTTTGCAATCAAATAAACCTATTATCGCCTGGTTTTGCTGGTACTGTGGCTTTAATATATCCCAATGTAGCTTGTCTATTTTCTGTCTTATATCGCTTCTGATATGTTACTTGATAACTGATAACAAACGCAAAGAAGGTTCCTTAAAATCCAACCAAAAAAAAAAAAAAAAAACACTTGCAAAGCAACAACTACTTTTTACCTACTCATATATACATATTTATATTTATATATATATATGTATATGATGCTTTTCCCTTGTGAGAAAAAAACACTTTAACTAACTACCAGAAAACAACTTTGCCCCACTATTGGTTTTTATTACTAATTAGCTGTTCTGCTGTAACGATCAGGTCCCTTTTCAATCCAAGGTATGTAACTCTTCATGTGGGAAATATGATTTATTGTACAACTGAATCTATTGCAGTAGTTAAATCTCTATCCGCAGCTGGCTGCAAAAATGCAAATCCTTGAAGCTTAGTGGTTCTTTTTCATACATGTAAGTATCAAGACATCCAGCAGTGGCGTCACTCTCAATTGATGATGGAGTGATGCTCTACCAAAAAAAATTATATCATAACAATTTTTTTAAAAAAATTTAAAAAAAAAAAGCAGCACACACACAAATCCACAAGTTAATGTCTCTCTCTCTCTCTCTCTCTCTTTATATATATATATATATATATATATATATATATATATATATATATATATATATATATATTTATGCATTTTATCTGGTAGGGTTTGCAGCAATATTCAGTGGTGACATCAACAAAGAACCTATAGCAATGCTGAAAACTACAAGCAAATTGGGATCTCTACTTCATTTCAATATGTAAAGTTAAAATTAATTTAACAAGGAAAAGAAGTGGGAAAAAGAAAAAAGAAAGCTAAAGTTCACAGTAAACAAGCCCAGCGAATTGAATGATCACTATTCTTAAATGAGCTAGGTCGCTAGCTTTGTTGTTTAGCCTTACAATCGCTGTGTGATATAAATGTTCCTTTCTGGCAGTTGGTGGTCCATTTTTTCGGGGCCACTGGTCATGACACCTGGGTGACCTGAAAGAGGCTCCAATTCCAACCCTTACCAGTAGCAGCAGGCTGTGTCCATACTCGATATAATACAACTATACACAGAAAAATCAAAATCAACTGGTTTAGGGATCATTGCAGAATGGTTTTTTTGTCTTGTTTGGTCACATAAATTACGAAATTCAATGGGAATAAGCAGACGAAACTTTTATATGAGGGAAGGGATTGGGAAGAAGGGATTTTTATTTGTAATTCAGGAAAGAGGACCCTCCACGAAAGAGGAGGAGTGGCGGTACAACAACGTGGGTGGACCCCACAATGAGATTGACAAATAGATAGCTACCCGTCGCATATAATCCAAGGACTGTCGACCAACCAGACTTCTGTAGCTGGGGCCCGCTTCGGGAAATTGTGATTGGGACTTGATGATAGATAGTATTTTTGCCCTTGGGGCCGTGCTCCAGTGACGAAATTAATAGATCATACCAAACAAAATAGCAAAAATGAATATGAAAAGGCCAAAAAAAGAAAAAAAGAAAAAAAAAAACTGATTGGCTAGTATATTTCTATTGATAAGGGTTATGAGCCACACCATGTGGGCTAGCCTCCCCATTGCACTAGCCCATGTGGCTGCGCTAGGAGTTATGTGTGAATGGGCGGGCCGGTTGTTACAAGATGAGCTGTTGCTTTTGTATCCAATATTGAGGACAAGGACAAATAAATTATTCACTTTATATCACCAAAATTAGAGTTTCCCACTATGTTATAGATAATAAAAATCAAATGTTGATTCCTGAATATCTGACCTCTGCTCAACATAAAAGTTCTAACATAAGTTTTGTCATTTCTCTCTCTCACTGCATATTGCTCTTCGGTACTTGTACCATCGGCATGAAACAAGGCCCAAGTAAGTTAAGAGTCGGGCCGAGAGAAAAAAATTAAATGGAGATGGGCTAAGAGGACCCACCCTCATGACACAGGCCGGCAGAAAAGGTTCATTGTCAATTCACACAGGCACATTCATTCTTGGTCTCAAGTAAAACGATTGGTGGTCCAGAGCCATTAGTTTTGCTGCTCGATGTCCTATGCTCATATAATTGCATGCACTCAATCATCTATCTACTCGCTCCACACTGAAGACCGGGGACCCTTGTAGATTTCGCAAAGTCAGAAACATCTGTACCCTAAAGACTGGAATGCTGAAAATGTAATAACCAATTCAAAATGTACAACATTTGACTGTCCATATCCACCATTTTACAACGTTTTTGATAATCCCTACCCTAAATTGTCATTACATCCTTAAATCTTACTGCCTCCACCTTAGGGATGGCAAAAATGTCCGTCCAATCTGGACCCGGACCGCATTCGAGTGTTGTGGGTCGGGTATGAAGGCCTAGTTCTTTATCATCACTGATAAACTTAGAAATTCTGACCGAAACTCAGATTTTATTAAAAAAAATATTATAAAAAAATATTATTTTAAATTTTTATATTTATTTGACTCATTTATTACATATATATAAAGTTTTAAACACTTAAAATTTATATTTTTATGTCAAATTTTATTAAAATAAATTTAAAACTTATAAAATTACCAAAAAATAAAAAAATATATACATATAATATTCAAAAAAATATAAAATCTGGATACCCAAATTAAAATCTAGCCTCGACTTCTAAAAATTGCATCTAGGCCGGGTCCAGACATTTCGATATCTAGACGCAGCCGGGGTTTTGCCAACCCTACTCCCCCATTCCCCACTCTTTTTTTTTTTTTTTAAATATTTTCCATCCAACAGAACTGTTCAGCTTCATGGGATTGGTTTTGTTTTGAGGAAAATGAGTTAAAGCGGAGGTATGTGTATTCGCTTGGCTATGAAGTTTATGACGACCCCCAACAAATATAAAAACGAAAATGTGCGAAACGACAGTTCAAGCTGAAAAATGGAGGAAACAGGGAACATGTGAAAGAAAACACGAGTCGCCTGTGGTAATATCTTCAGAATCATTTAGTGGAACTCGATGTGGAGTCTGCTGTCTACAGTGCTTTGCCGATCTTTGAATCCAAATTTCCCTGCACCGCTATGCAAACAGTACTAGCTGTATGGTATGTAATAAAAGACAATTTACTTACGGTAAAAATAGAGATGTTACAATATGCAGCTCTAAACATTAGAAACATTTATGATATTTTGCTTCAATTTCGCGTCCCCCAGACTTTACCGAACGCATAGAAGGGAGACGCGTTGAAGAAGCAATAAGCATCCTGTATCTTTCAGGCAACACGGTCCATGGACAATTCTTACGCATGTTGTACCCGTATCTCGTTGTGCCAAATACTACATGATCTAAACCTTGTCTGCTCTGGTGAACAAAAGGCAGCTACTTGAGTGAAACACGTTATTCTGCTTGAAACAAACTCGATCCCCAAGATGGGAAAGCAGGAACCAATATGGTCAAACAAATAGTGGACTAACTGACCATTAAGAAAACAAAAATTAAGACTATTTGTACCCTATGAAATTTTACCCAATCACCCTTATAAAACGTAAGAATCGTCTACAACTCCTTATCTAAAAATCCTATCCTAGTTTATATGCATGAAGGAAAAAAAAAAAAAAAGAGAAAAAGGAAAAAAAAGGATGAATCTTGATACTCCTAAGTAACTTAAGCTCACAGTGAAGCAACAAGACAAACTCTATTCCGCATTTCGTTCAGCATTATCTGTACTTTTCCCCTAAAAAAATGGGAGCATTTTTTTTTCCCTTCTAATTACACAAAAATAGTGCTGCCACAGCACATTTCTAAAGAGTTTTAACATTTATTCCTTTACCAAAAACAAAGGGATACTCCATAAGAAGAGAATCACATGAACTCAAAATGACCCACAAAAAATTAGCTTCTTTGTATACTTTATACCACAACTTTGAAGCCACAAAACAGTGAAGAAAAAGAAGATCTGAAGTTTCTGTACTTCTCTTGCAAATCACGCACCAAGAACGGGAGAGAAAAAGATTAGAAAACTTTCTTTGCACTTTCTCCAGAATTTAACTTTCCTTAAGCCAAGGCTCACAAGAAGACTTCAATTTTAGGGGAATGCTAGCCTTCTAAATCATTTTAAGGGGTAAAAACTCTCCAGCAGAATCATGATTGCACTTCTTCTCAAAATATGACTTGCATGCATACTGTCGCATGCTTTCTTTAAAAGGTTGAGATATTTTCATTTCCAAGTATTGAAACAGACGTCAAAGATCAAGCATAAAGAAGAAACGACCTGCATATCTGCTAGCAGAGGCTAGCACTACCTATTGCAAGGCATCAAACATACCTTCTGGCAAGACTATTTTGGAAAACTGCTGCCTCATAACAGTAAAACGGCAATTTTAAAGTGATGATATTTAAACAGAAATCCAAGTATCTGGGAACTAAAAATGGTAACAATCATTTTGGTTAGGCTTCCGCGAGTCAATAGCATTTCAAAGGCAAAAGGCAGTAAAGTAGATTGTAATTGTACCAAAGCACCGACTAAGACAGACCAGTATTACGCGCAGCTTAAGTCTGAGGTGCTCTTAGACATCGATTGCGGTGTGCATAAGCTCTAGCAAGAGCAAATAATATATAACCCACATGAAGCAACCACTCGAATTACATTACCTTTTCAAGAATTTCTACATCAAGCAATCAATCAAAATTCATCAATCCAGAAAAAAGTTTCATACACATCATAATAAATATTTATCAGAACAATTTGCACGATGCCAGTCTACTAAAATCACGAACACTAGAGTCCAGTGGGATTTCCATGTTAGCTCTTGCTAGAAGAGAACTACTCCAACCAGTATTTTCTTTCCAATTTCTTTGTATTTGATGTCGAAGTTCTCTGCAAACTATGAAATCTTCTATTTAATTATATACGAACATCACCCTCTCACACATATTGGCATTGCTTTTGGTCTACTCCTTTGACGTCATTGAGCTGTCTGACTGGACTAAATTACCTTGAGCATCAACATAAGGTCTGATGAAAGTCCTCCGCCACCAGACTTCAAAGGCTCTCTGAAGATTTGGGCAATTGTCACCTGCCTTCAAAAAACTTCCCAACCAAGCAAGCAGAATACTCTGTTGTTCCTCTAGAGGCAGGGTGAGAATCGTCCTGCCAATTCCTTCCTCCACAACCTTCCGATCAAATGATCTACACCCGTGTTGCAACCAGCTGTAGTCATCAATCAATGGCTGTAACCAGGTTTGTAACAACATCTGACGAGTATCCTTTGACGGTAGCAGCTCCCCTCTTCCCATTCCAACAAATAGCCTCGCTGTAATGCAGCTAATACGGTAACGAGTCACTACAGGAATTTTTGAATGTAGGGCAGCCAACTCTTGCTGACTAGCCCACATTAGAGCAAATTCATCTGCTGCTTGCCTGATTGCTAAAATCTCAAGCAACCATGAGAGGTTATCGGCCTCTAGAACTATTTGCTTCACCACAGGCTCCTTATTGTCTACAGATTTATGAGCAAACTCTGGTTCATTAGCTTGCCTAAATAGAGCCACCAGCGAATTCAAGCAGCTTCTGCATGACGTATAGATAGTTTCACTGCAGATGTCGGCTGAACCTGCATTGTTTGGTACACTGTTATTTTCCCTTAGGAGTTTCAGTACCACAGATTTCATTTCCCGTCGCCCTCTCTCCTCATTGCTTTTCAGAACTAGTTCCATTATGTGGGATAGTGTATCATTAGGTGGATTTGAGACATCAGAAGAGACTCGTTTCAGTACCGGGCTGACCCCAACACCCTCACCTTGGAGTCGTAGGACTGATGAGACAACCTTTTCTTCTTCCTCTTCCCCAACCCATGGAACTGCTTCTAAATATTCCAAGCATGACTTAATACACAAGCTGAAGCCAAGTAGTTCCGCAACCTGCTCAAAATTCCATTAACGTGAGGTTAAAGTACACAAAATGATTCCCCACAACGTGCTCAAAATTCCATTAACTTGAGGTTAATGTATTTAAAATAATTTCACATGCGTCAGCACATATTATTATCTACTATGAAAAAAGAAGAAGAAAGAAAGAAATAAACAAAATATATGGAAAAAATGGCCAACTAATTAGTATCATTATATTCTAACAAAAAGACTCTTGTAGCTTCACATAGAGCTCATGAAATTTCTCTAGCTTATTGTACCTCCACTTTGAAGACAATGGCTCCAGACCTCATTACGAGGCTGCTAGAAACAACTGCTCGAATGACATCATTGTATTTCACTATTGAAAGAAGATTAACAAGCATAATGAAACATGCCACATACAAGTAGCATGAAAAAACCAGGCTTAATATACATACCGCAGACATCAGGTTACCAGTTAATAATATATAGAGAAAAACCCCAAGTAATGAATACCAAGAAGCAGATTATGCTAACAATGTTCAGCTGATGGAATGACAATCACTTAACCAATACCATTCTATCTTGAATTTTAAGAATCAATGATAACTTTCAACAGGATGGACAATTGGGCTTGGTTGAACGAAAATTGTCACTCCACCAACAGCCAAAAACAAGGTACTCAGAGCTACCGCTGCAAAAGAGAGAGAAAGGACACTCTAGACAAACTGAGAATTTATTGTAACAACCACATTCTGCCTTTCCTTTAATGCTAATTAACTAAAATAAATAGATCAAATAGAGGCAATTATACCAGATAACTATAAAGAATAAATTGAAAACAATAAATATTCTCAATGATAAAACCTAACATTGCTTTCACAAGCAGAGTGAGGTGTTTTGTATGGAAAGTAATTAGTCATATACAGATACAGTAAAACCTCTATAAATTAATAATGACTGCACCATAAAAAACCTATTAATTTAATTTAAAGAGGTATTAATTAATCGATAAATTAATAATTTATTAATTTATACAGTGTATATACAATTCAATGGACATATATTTTAATCAACAAAAAATTTATTGTATTTTACCAATCTAATCAATTAAAAATGAATTAATCCACTAAATATAAATTAAACAAAAAAATTAAAATTCTTGTAATTTCAGAATTCAATCCCAGGACTTCTAGAAGCAATAAGCAAAACTAGATGAGATCCAACTATATTTAAATTTCAACCAAAAAAAAAAAGTAACAATAGAGTCGTATTTTATTCAATAAAATATCATAACAATTATATTTGTAATTTCAGAAAATTATTAATTTATGATATGAATGAGACCACAAAGTTGTATGAGGTTTTCAAGAAAAGTATTGCCTTATTAATTTACCAATATTATTAATTTAGCCCTTTAGCCCAAGTCGGGACCACAAAAAATTATTATATAATAAAGGTTACTAAAAATATCAAGTGTTAGAATCTATAGAGGTTTTACTGTGTTAATGTAGCTTTCTCTGCTGCAAATGTTGGAATCATTTATGAAAAAAAATAGTGAATAAGCCCTGGTTTCCTGCTTAGCATATTAGGCAGTTAAAAGCTTAAGACAACTTAGAAAAGAAAGCATTATTGAGGAGCATAGAGCAACCAACAATTATAAAAGAAACTACGAAAGTCAAACTAATTAAGAAATGAGCAAAAAAAATCTAACAAAAATTAGGAAATTCAATTTTATTTTGAAGATCTCAAAACAATATGGTGAAAGAAGGCATGTTAAAGGTAACAAATGAAAGTGATTTTGGCCTAACATGCAACAAGGAGTTTAATGACAAAGAAGGAAGGGAATTGTCTGTATAAAACCTTAGTTTCCACTATAAGTGCTCACTTTGTATGTGGTCAACACTGTTACTAGATTCAAATAGTATTATGGGGCCTTTTTCCCTTTTCCAAGAAGTTGAAACTTTTTTTTTTCCTTTTTTTTGGTACAAGTATATTAGATTTGGGAAATGTACATAGACGAGGGACAAGAACTCCATGGAGACAAAAGTCAACAATATCCCCAAGCCCAAGAACTGTAAATCCTATAAGATAACAAATTCTAAGGAAATTACACAGCTGCTTCCCAATTAATCAAAATAAAAAAGGAAGACAAATCAAAAACCAGTATAAGCTTTTGAGATTAATAGTTACTCTACATGGACAAGAACAACTGCAATATACATTCCTTGTGGAAAAATTTAAGATAAAAAACTAGAGAGATCGTTTGTCCAACTTTATCAATTGCATAAGATCAAAACTACGACCTACTTACCTGCACTCCACCCTGTTCCCTAAAACACACAGCCAAAGGGCAAAAGATTTCAGTTGCATTGCAAAACTAGCGAAGATAATTGCTAGAATGTAATGTGTAAGCAGGGCCAATAATATGATAATTATTTGCAGCTAGGGCAATACAACAACAATTGCTTTCTTAGCAGGTAATCCATGAGGCAGTTGTTAATATGGTCGACGAAAGTTCAGTTACCAAGAAAACATAAATCAAGAATTATGCAAATGATGCGGCCAGCCCATATATAAGAAGAAAATTAAATCTGCAAATTACCTTGAGGACACGTAGTACACGAGAAACACTTTGCTTCATTAGCCTTTGCTTCATATCTTTGCAGTACATGAGTCCCACAGTTTCGACATAACTTTCGACATCCTCACAATCATCAATTTCTAAACAAGACAAACCAAACTGCTCTTCAGAAAGCTTATTGGCAAAGAAACTGCTGTTCTCTATAAGAACATCCTTGTGAACGCTCAGCTTCACACAAAAGCCCTGTTTTCCAAGCAAAACCACCTTTATGTTGCTCGTTCCAGGTTCGCCAAACTCAATTGCCACCTTCCTAGGCATGTTTTCTAACTTAGGCTTTGAAGTTCTCTCAGGAACAGCATTTGCTGCGCTAACGCTAGGTGTATCACATCCAAAGCTTCGTGGATCATCAGAAGCAAATCCTGGTCTTAATGGAGTGGACGTTGGCTTTTTCTCAACTAATGGATTTTGTTTCTTTTGGATAGTAGTTTTAGGTAGCGGTGAGGAGGATTTGGGTTTGTTTAGTGGATTTTGTGCTTTAAGGGTCTTCTGAAACACAACAGGAGAAGGGCAGCACCAAAAACCTTCAGGTGTCACAGCAATTGGAACATTTCGAATCTTGGCTTGACCTTGCTCTACCCTTGGAAGCTTAATTTCAGCCATAGTCAATATTTTACCATATAATTCAATCAAGATACGGCATGTGCATTGAAGACGAAGTTTTCAACCCCTTACCTATAACTGAAAGGAAGCTAAATAACAAACTCTCAAATGTATTGCAGACGGACACTAGACATTTGGGTTGATCCTGAGAACATAAATTCCAAAAATAAGGAAAAAAATTACTTTTCATCTAGAAGACGAGCACTTCCTACAAAATTGCCTGAAGCGCGGAGCTCAAACCTTAATTGATAGCCAGTCACCTGAAATGTAAAACACTCCAAATAAATTAATTACACACCAAAGTGGCAGAAAAATAATAGCACAAAGTTGCCTAGACAAAAGAGTTAGATTTTTCCAACTGCACTAAAAGAAAGAAGAAAAAATGAAAAAGAAAGAAACTTTTCCTCCTACCTCGTCCATATCTAAACATAGATCAAATCATATACTGAAACCAGACAAATGAACGCAAAGCTTAAATAAATTTTCACAAACGAGAATGAAAATTTGGTCTTTTCTTCCTCTTTAAAAAAAAAAAACCAAAAAAACAGAATCATAGAACTCCATAAAAACTTGGACGAAATAGAACTCACCAAGAACTGAGTGTATGAAGACTTCATAGAGAACCCATCTCTTATCTCTTGTCATTAAGCCCACAAGTGCTTAAAATGATTGAATGAGAGCTATGGTGTCAAGCATCAAGGGAACCACTAAAACAGAGGCTTTGCAGCGGAGGAATATTAATAAGTGAAATGTCTCTTTATTTAGTTATTTATTATTTTAAGTTAAAAGAATCAAATAGAAAATAAACACAACACACTTTAAAGTAAAAAGAAAAAAGGAACAATGGATCGTGTTGTGTTTTGTTCCTTTCACTTTAAGTCTCTAACAGTGAGGAAGTCAGGTGTGTGCTCTTTTAAATTGTGATGATTACAAATTTACATGAAGGCGTGGGTCTCAGTTCTGGCATGCCGTTGCTTCTCTGCAATTGCCTCTCTCCTGTGTCTCTAAATACTTTTTATGCGATCATCAAACTGGCATCCGTACTTTATTTGAGTAACATACTTTATTACTCGAAAGAAAAATGAATAATAATCCAATCTTAAATAAATAATAATAATCCTTCATATTTCTATTACAGTGCACTATAGTTTACTACAAATAGGATATCGGGTAATAACACTTGAGTCCCTGAGTTTTTATATTTTTATAAGAGAGGACATAATGTTTTCATTTGTATAAAACAGGTCACCGCTCCTTAGCGCAATGACCAAGTTACCACCATAAGCTATATAAACAACTTTAAGACGGTGCACATAACAGTAAAGGGTCTGCAAAAATAAAATAACTTGAAAGGGTATATCGGACTTTTTGATGAGACTAAGAGCCAGTCAGTCAGCCTGTCACTCAGTCAGGGATCAATTTGAGACAAATGGACAAACTATTTCTTTTTCTTGAGAAATCATGAAATAAAGGACTCAAATGTTAATAATACCCCATATTTTCTTTTTTTTATATATAATACTGGGAATTTGTATCAGGGGTATTAAAAATATTTCCTTGTGAGATGGTTCTTTTATGTTTTGTTACGATGAGACCTTATAATAATAATAATATTTGGATGCTTTATGTGTTGGTGGCTTTAGTGGACCGTCGTTGGATTTTCTAGGCAAAGTGACTATCGCTATCGTGAGAGGGAATATGATGCAATTACAGAAATGCACTCATGGTGTTGCCAAATCTGGGTCTGGAGAGGGAAGATGATGTGTGGGCAAAGTTGACCATATGTATACAATAATAGTATGATAGATGAGGCGTGAGAGTTTATGAAAATGATGGGCGGTCTAAACTGCCAGCAGATTGGATTTGACTGAGAGACAATGTTGATATTTTATTTCATAAGGTTGAAAGAATCTATTATTTTCTGGGGCTTTTCTCGGCCTCAAGGCGTCAAACTAATCTTTCACTTGAGGATTTGATTGGAAGGTGGCCACACTCATGATAAGAGTTCAAAATTTGCTAAAATGGGGTTAAACAGGAGGGGTACAACCAGTCGGCATCATGATGCCTCACCAACTAGTTTGGGATAGGGTTTTGCAATTTAATTCTAAGACTTCTCACATATATAAATAAGTGCACACGCGCGTGTGAGTATTCTATTCTCCCACCTTAAGAATCAAATTCATTCTCTCTCTCTCTCTCTCTAAATGTTTTAATTTATGATTTTAAAATATAAAAAAATTTAGAAAAATTTTAAAACCGTATAATTTTAAAAGTTTACAATTTCTTATATTTTAAAATTTTAAATCAGAAAACTACTATATATATATATATATATATTTATATAAAGTATGGAAAAGTTTGAGAAAATTTTAAAACCGCATAACTTTAAAAGTTTACAATTTTAAATTTTAAAAACCGTATGGTTTTAAAACTTTTACACACTTTAAAATTTCGAATTAAAATATCTCTTTATATATATAAATGTATGAGCGCGTGTAAGTATTCTATTCTCCTACTTTAAGAATCAAATTCACTCTCTAGATATGTTCACAAGTGTCAAATTCTAATTTGGATTCTTGTTTCATTTGTCCATTATTAATAATGTATAATTAAACAAATAATAGTGGCTTTCTATTTTCTAATATAATTATCAATCATGTGTTATATCCTAGAATTGTCAAATAAAGTTAGATAACGTTTGGAGGAAAGGAACAGCTGTTTAATTTGTAAAGGATCCGTAATGGTGAGATTAGGGTGTCTGCAAAAAATAATAGAACTCAAAGGAAAAGTGAAGTTGAAGATCACAAGTCAGAAGCACCCATTTGTTCTTGGCTCCTCTCGAGTACATAAGAGAGAAAAAGTCATCTTTGATCTGCAGGTTAAATTTCTCCTAAATTTTAGAGTAAATTAATGTATCGTTGATTTTAAAACCTGGATTGCGTCATAGTTTTTATTTTTTATTTTTATAATTTTTAAAAGGTAAGTTAGAGGAGTGAGTAAAATCTAAATTAATTTTCTAATTAGTTTTTTTTTTTACTTTATAGGATTTAAAATTGAGTAGTTAGCAAAATAAATTTACTTGAAAATCACTTATTTAGGTCTCTAGGACAAATTGATTTTTTTAATTCTTACTTTTTTTTTTGAGTAACCAATAAAATAAAATTACGTAAAAATCATCCAATTAAATCTTTGAGGATACCTTATAGACAGAGCTCACATAAATTATCAACATTCGTATTGCATATAGATTTATAAATAATAAATGTACATCTCACCCAAACAGTATGATGATAATGATAATAATGTATAAAAATTATGCTAAGCATAATGTTATTTGAAAGAACAAAAATAACAAGAAGTTAGTGCTTATTTAAGATTCAGCATAGATTGTAATCAAATAATATGCCCCAAAATCTAGTTGATTCTCTATGCCAACACATGCATTAACCTATAATCAAGATTCTATAAATCTGCAGCGGATATTGGTACCAAACTGCCCCACATTATTGTGAGCATCTTCTTGATCATATAATGTTGTTTTGTCAATCTAACTCAAATCCTAATCAAATTTATTGTCGGTCCAACTAATAAAACAATTAATGTTGAGGATTTCTCAACCAACAAAATATCTTTTCATTTTTGTGCCTCCTGTTGATGCCCTTTTACTTTATAAAAAGATGGGGAAAACATCACCGTCTCAAGAGACATAATTGATCATTCACAGGAGATGATGAGAATATTGAAGGGTGAATAGACCAAATATACGTGCAAGCAGCTTTGAAAATCTTTGGACTCTTTTTCACTTTACTTTACATTTTTATTTTTTTTCACATTTCATTGTCTCTCTCTATGGCTTGGCCCTGCGAAGAGCAATAATGGAGGTAACAAGAAATGATGCGAAGTTGGAAAAAGAGAACACGTTTTCATCATCATACATCGATTGGTCCCAAAAAGAAAGCAATGGGTAAGATGGGTTCATGGCTTTGCTGGAATTTTGGTCCACCATTTCATCACTACTCATGTGGGGGTTCTATCGTGTGCCAATTCATTGCATTGGCATTAAATTAATTATCACTAATAGAAAATATGCCTTTCTTCCATGTGCTGCTTTAGACTTTTATAACCAAAGCAATTCCGCATAGTAATGATTAAATCGTGGCATCTATTTCTTTGGCACATGTTATTAATCCAAAAATTGACCTCATCACCATGCACAGAGGAAACAGCATCTTCAAGAGGTTGCTTAAAAACAAGGCTTCCTACTCACGAATTAATTTCTTCGGCTTGTTGCAGAATGATGTTAACAGAAATGCACAGGTTCTTGAAACAAAGAGACAGATTACGATATGACCTTATCTCATCTGCGTCCCTGACAACGAAAAAAACTAACAATGGAGCACGGCTTCACATTAACACGCATGTGCGGATGTGCGCTGCTTGTATAATGTCTGCGCCTCATGCTGAGTCGCTAACCGTTTGTTATGGAGTCTTCTTTCCACACAAACACCATTTACCGTCACTGGACCCTTGTCCGTTGTGGTATTTTTCAACTGTTAAAACGATGCCTTAAATATTTAGCTCTATATGAATCATGTAACATAAAAATATTTTCTTAAAAAAAATCATTTTCATTTTTAGATGTATAATTAATTATAATTTGATGATTGTTAAGTTTAATTAAAATATGTTTCAAAAAAATCAGTTTTATGTTTTTTTACTTTAATATTTATTTGATTTACTTTTTAATGAATTGCTAATTTTATCTTTAAAAATATAAAATAGTCAATCTGCAAAGGAGTTTACCGAGCGGGTACAGGTCATGGTACTTTATATTCCTATTTGTTCAACTAATGCAAATTTTAAAAAAAAAAAAACAATGTTAGGTAACCCAAATCTAAGTTCTAATTTAAGTTACAATATCATGCAACATTTATCAATTGGACGGTAGTTAAGTAATTTTATAAATTATAAAATTTATCATTTAATAAATGAGTAACATGTAACATTGGGGCTTTAAGTAGTGGATTCTTATCATTACTCTCTCTCTCTACACACATACACATACTTGCATCCAATCTTTTTTATAAAATAAGAGTAAAATTAAACCTGATATCCATCCTAACATACATGCCATATAAGCCCTATCTTGGCAGGAAATTTTATGCCAAAAAAAAAAAAAATAGAACTATTAGCACCCTTCTAAAATTCTCATAAAACCCCTCTTTTCAAAATTTATGGTTGTAACCCTCATTAAGTTTAAAATGTTGTATGTCTTAATTAAACACTTATCATTGTTATTGATGTTTTTGAAGGTATCTTTAACTTAGTTAAATCCCTTAATTTTTCTGATTATTCTTTATTTTGTGATACTTTATTTCAAAACTTTATGGTTATATATATATATATACACACACACACACATTTTCTTTCAAAAGAATGATAGAAGAAAGTAAAATAATAATAATAATAATAATAATAATAATAATAACAGCAACATCAGCGATAATAATAATAAATGTAATGAATTTTGTAAAGCAAAACGGTTGTTAAAAAGGTCGAAGGAAATTGAGAGTGATTCTCGCAAGGCAGGAGTTGCAAATTTAATCCGGTGAAAAATAAAGAATTTTGTTCTTACAAGATTTCTAGAGAAATAAAAATACATGGTTATTTATGGAATTTAGGTGGGTGTCGTTGAAAGTAGTGTGATTTATGAATGTATTTAATAGAGGCTTTCAAAGAGTACCAACAGTTGAACTCAAAAACAAAAAAAAAAATTAGGTCTTTGACAGAGAAACAATGTGGGCTCTTGTGTATCTCCTAGCCATTTCCAGATTAAGGCCGCCCATTTTTTGGGTTATTTTTAACCAAATCCCCAGAAGAGCTAATTAACCCCGGCTCTCATCTCAGTACACCTTTTTTAATTTTTATTTTCCTATACCCCGTTCCGTTTATTTTCATAATTACCCTCACCGTACGATTGAACGAATCTATTTTCATCTATTTTCAACCGTCTCCGAGTATCTATCTCTTTTCTTTTACATATGTGTGATGTTTGTTTTAATTTAAGATAAATGAAACATTCATTGATTTATTCTCCAGATTATCTGAACTACAATTTTTTATTGTCTCTCATGTATCTATGACAAATCCTTCAACTATTATGTATTTTCAGCATATATAATTTTTTCCAACACAACTTTTGTCCCAACTGTAAATTGATTTAAAAATAGGGGTTACAGTTCCCAAAAAAAAAAAAAAAATTCGTCGCACGAAATAAAATGTGAGGGCCAAATAATTTCCCTCGAAATCTAAAGTTTATATTCTGAGCACAATTTTTTTTTTTTTTTTGTTGGGAGGGTGGAATTCTGCGAGAAATAACAAAATAAAAAATTAATTTAAATTCTGCTCACATTACCTTTAAAAAATGTGGAAAAAAAGAAGAAGAAAGAAGTGAATGTCTAAAAAGTTGACTGTCAACAAATAAGACGAGGAGCTTGCTATGTTACAGATTCTCTATGCAACATAGCCAATGAGCAGCTTACACGCGGTTGCAGGAGAGAGGAAAAGCTGCTGGGACTTGGCTGATGCAAGGCCATAAAGGACTCGGCTGTTAGTTGCAGATGCTGCAAGTTAGCTGAGTGCATAAGATGAACGTCCAGAAGGCGTTGACAATTTTAAGTAGTGGCAGTTACGAAAGTAAGAAACTATTCTGATTCTGAAGCACTGGAAAGAGAGGAGAGTGGCAACACGATCGAAGTTATTCAGCATGCGCTGTATACTAATGTCGTGCATGTTTGGTTACTCTGCATTTCTCCAGTTAAATGACTCTGGTACCATTAAATTTCACCTTCTTTCATTCTTTTGGCATATATTTCATCATTCTGACAATCTTTTGTTCCTCTCCTTCACTACATGCTGATGATTGGCGTAACATAAGATTGGTACTTTTGGTTTCCACTCTATGCCTGTGCTTGCACCGTCAATCTGGTGACCTGGGCAATCTCGTCCAGAACATCAATCTGGTATGCTGCCATTGTAGCACTGTTTCTTGGAGCATTGTTGCTTATAAAGGTTGTAATTGAAGATTTCGTAAGTGGAATAGCTGGTCTCTGTTCGTTAGATCTAACAGAAAGAGTGGTTAGAGAGCAAATTGGAAGTGGGTTTGTTGTTATTTCAATGATTTTGCATCTGGAAGCTGCGTCTGTTAATAAGCAAAGAAAGAACAAGAAAATTTCAAGTTTTATTGACGTTGGTGAGATGCTAAAAATAGCCCTATTCTTCTTCTAAATATGTATTATACTTATTGGAACATAGTTTCCTCTGCCACTGATAGTAACTGGTGAATTGTGGGTTGCAGGGATGGCGGTTTTGGTAGGCTTCCGTTATGGACTCCCCTTCATCTTCTTTGTAGTTGAAAAAGGACATATTAAGTTATGATCAATGCAGAAGTAACAAGGATCCATCACGTTTTATTAATATATAGAGCGCGAGTTGTGGATAAATATTATTATGTATTTCTCCGACGTCCCAATGTCTTCTAATTCCAATTGTTTCTGTTCGGTTACCGTTTAATGTGAGAATGCAATACAGAAGCAGAGTGATGGTCGTATGAACCTTTATACAGTGATAAAGAAGAAAACAGCATCGCCATGAAAAATCATAGTTTCAAACATTGGCCATCAAAAACTAACTTCTGTTCCTCTAGGCTAATCTAAGCAAGCAACTACATACTACAAACAGAAAGAAAACAAATCCCGAAATAAATAACGAGTTTTCATCCTCTTTTCTTCCAAGTGGTTTAGTACACAAAAGAGCACTAGGGTATCATATCTACTTGAGGAAAGAAACCACGTGATCAGGTGGCACAGAAAACCCATTGCCATTGCTGGTGAATTTCCTCTGTGCAAGAAGACTTGCTTGGCAATGATATTGTAAGCAGCTACCATGGCAATAAGTTGATAACCGGCCAATTTGACCAGTTTGTCACATATGTTTCATTCTTATATAGCCCCCTCTTATTTGCCAAAGTTCAAAACAAAACTTCTGCATGCTGGGGAGACTACAATCGTGTCATTTAAAGATTTAGTAAAGGGCGTCCCCTGCACTTTGAAGCTCCACAGTGGCATGGATATCCTTCTCCAGACAGAAGCTCACAGTGATAGTCATACGTCAGTTCTTCACCCACAGCTATCTGCTTATAACATGAAATGACTATATTTAGAACAAGCAAATACTTTGGACCATTAATTCCTACTACAGTTTGCTGGTAGATGCAATTAAGAAGTTATACGAACAGAAAAAGATGAACTCCTGCAGCATCATGCCCAAGCCAGGCCAGGCAAGACTCTAAAAGCTAAAAATTTGAAGAAGTGGTCTTCAAGGGGATATAGCTTGGTTAGGTCTTTGGGATCAAAGAAAATCCATGTAACACTACCTTTTACCCCATCAGAATCAATCATCTTAAAGATCCATATAAAATTATGGGCAAACCTGTCTGAACCTCTGTATTATAGTCACAAATTAATAGCATAGAAGCTCGGGAGAATGCTTACATCTCGACTTGCATAGAGACCAATATGGGCACGCTGATAATCCATACTTTCCACGAGAACTTGGTGATTCACAAGATTCGGCAAGCAGCTACCAACAAAAATCAGTAAATCAGAAAAAAACTATACCACCCAGAAGCAAGGCAAATAACAGCAATCAATTAAAAATAGATTTAATTCAACCTCACTAAACAACCTCGACTCTCAATTAGATTAAAATCATGCATGAGAACATAACAATCTCCATAATCCACTGCCTAAAAAAGTACAATTTTACAGCTTCAAACAAAATTACTAAAGGGTAGCTTGAGTAATGTATATTAGATTTTAATGAAGTTATCCATACAGTTGGGCTAACATATAATCAAAAGCTAATACATATTTTTCTCTTCGTCACAATCACTGGACATGAAATATATGCTTATTCATTAAAATTATAAACCTCATAGTACTTTAAAGCATTACTACCCTTACAGTCAAGCGTGGAAGCCAAGTATAGATTCAATTAAAGCCCAAGGTGGTGTGTAAAGAGAACATACTTGAGAAGAGAGACAGGGAAAAGTAGAACACAAACAATGCCTTCCCTCACCTATGATTGATGAATCGAGAAACATTTCCATAGTTAGTGGCGTCAATGACATACCGGACCTGTCCTTCAATCAATCTGCCCATATCATTGATATGGGCACCAATATTTAACATATAACCGCATCCGTCTCTACCATACCTGAACAATCATAATAATTACTTATCATGTACAACATTAAGACTAACAAATGGTAGAAATGAAACTTTATTAGTCAAAAAGTAACCTGCTACGCCTCTTATTTGTCTCCAGCTCATCTAAAACCTCCCCTATATACTCACATACAAATGTGCCTCGCAGAATTGCTTGACCTGCCCTAACGGCCCAACCCTATAAATTAACACACATGTCAGGCCACAGATAAAGCCCTCGAAAATAATGAAAATTGAAAGCATTACCTTATTCTCTGTTTTAAAGACTTCTAATTTCACTCGTACTCCATTCTGCAAAACTCTATTTGGACAGGTTCTATCGCAGCTACACATGTGATTGCACTCATAAATAAGATAACCCTCCTGCACATTTTGCAACAGAATTGTTTACACTCCAGTATTAACAGCAAAAGACCTGACTGAAAGAGAGCAGAGTTACCAGGACAAACATTCCCACCTTTTACACAATTTCTGCGCTATATGGCAAATCAAATTATAAAGATAAACAAAGTCAATAACTTGGTGAGTCTTTTTTGATAGGACATATCTGATGGGACAACTATCTAACATTGAGAATTTTCTGGTACATGTTTTGGACAGTAAAGATATCTAAACAAAACCAATGTTGGATACTTGCATACTCAAATCAAGTCAGTGCTCCTTTAAAAAAGAAACTAAGTCAATGCTTGACAGAACCTGCAGGGATAATAATTAAAAAAAAAAAAACACCAGCAAGCCTGATTTTGCTGCTAAATTATCTCCTAACAGGTTGACTTACAAGTTGCAAGAAGAAAGGAAATCCGGGCATCTACTGACAAAGAGCATACAAATATATATAAGCTATGCAAAGAGGACACTACTAAATTTGATGATCATAAAATAGAATACAATACCTCAAGAATAACCCTTCCTGTCTGGTCATATGGGAATCTACCATGCATGGATTTCCCATCAATGTCTTTTGCATCTTCGTAATCATTGTCAAAGAGGTATACATGATCGCATGTTTCAGGAAAGCAAGTTGAATTTGCACAGGCACATCCCAATTGCAAACTCTGCAGGAAGAAGAAAAAGAGAGCAAGCAGAAGATGAGTGTCCAAACTAGCTCATTCATTTGTATTGGCAACATGAATTTACAGTGCATGGATGTGCCGGAAAGCATATTTGCGCAAGCACTATGACATAAGTGTTACAATTTGTATAAATAAAGAGAAAAGGATCCAAATGAAATTGCATTAATAATAAAATGCATAACCCACAAACAGGTACCTCGGCATCAAGATCAAGGGATTGATCAAGTAATGGCTTTGTAACATACGTAAAACTCTCCCAAGGCATGGAGCATCTGGTCTTTTGGCTGTCTGAAATATCAGCAGAGATGCACAGGGTTTCTAGAAGACCATCATCCACTACACAAGCTACTGGAACTGATTCCAATCCCGAGCTTATATCATCACACAAGACAGTGCCCCTTTGTAAGGGTTTTCGCCCTAAATGACATGAATCAATAATACAATGACACTCATCCACTTCCCACTGATTATCCACAAAATCTGTGGAATCTGTAGATCGTATTCCTGCAGAAACACTGGGTAGAGGTTCCAAATGTGGAGGCAAATGTGGGTCCTTGAAAATCTTACATCCATTTGAACATAGAAATCCCTCCCGATGCCATTCCACTTGAATGTTATGCTCACTGCAAAGTTTGGCTGCCTTTAAACAAATGTTTTCTGGCAGCGCTCCATACTTCTCCTCTAGTGAGGCTTTAAGGCTCACCTTGCAGCAAGCTAAGCGAGCCATGGATAAGATTTCATGGCTATTGGGCCGAGGTTTTGTCTTCCGTATCTCTGGAATCAATATTCTTGAAAGTGTTGAGCATTGGGATTCAACCAACGTGCCAAGAGTCACTGCCTCAGTTGCCTTAGGCTGTTCGACTATTTCCCCCGAGGCAAGTGGCTTCAAAGTCTGGATGCGTTTCTTCATACCTGCAGCACCCCTATTCCTGATCCTATAGGACACCGCCCCAAGACCTTTCTTAAATCTAGGACGGCTAAGTCTACCAGATTTTAATTTATAAGCATAAAACCGAATCCCCTTTTTGTGGGGCCGAGAATTGACTAAGTTAGGTCCCATATGAGCAGCCTGATGGTGGCGGCCAAGATCAGGGAGCAGATCAAACTTTAAGCCACAAAACCTGCAAATAAACTTTCGAATAGAACCTAAATTCTCGGAATGATTTTCAATGGATGCTGAATCTCCGAGCTCAAGTTTCTTTGGAGAATCCTCACCAACAGACTGATTATGTTGTAGAGCAACTTCTGACATTTTGAAATCAATAGCATGAACTGATTGCACATGCAGCCATAACTCTTCAGTATTCCCAAAATGGCTACCACAGGGAATACATTGTTGTAGCATGCACTGCTCAACAAATTGCACATGGTGTCTTTCCTGCACATGGGATTCCAAAACTTTCTTGTTAGTAAAAGAATCCAGGCAAATAGCACAAGCATAACCTCTGAACAGCCATTGTGCTTCCTTCTTATGATTGTCCATCCAATGGACACCAAGCTCTTGGTCATGGAGAAACACCTGTGAGCAAATTTTGCACTTATGTGTTTTTTCATCTTCACTGAGACCAGCAGTTGCCAATGGCAATACAGCTGAATCTTCCACAACAGAGGAGGAAACATGGGCATTTTCATTGGCACCGAAACCCCATATTTTACTAAGTCTCTCTTTTTCACAACATACCAACTTCATTAAGAATTCCCCAATACCAGCATCTTTTGATGCTTCAGATAGGGCCCACTGAAATTGAATTTCCATAGGAACTGGATTTCTTAGCGATAAAATACTCTTCAGGAGCTTGTAAAATAGTTCACATGCTAGGTGCAGATGCAATTTTTGCTCAAGTGAGCAGCAATCCTTCAAAAGCTCTAAAAACACTTCTTTTGATATTATCCTACTCTTACCATTCCTTGCACGCTTAAGCCAGCTTGGAAGGTGTTTATCGCAATATAATGAGTGCCGCTTTGGACTGTCATGACATGGATTGCTGCTATTCTGGGAGTATAAGCCTATGCAATCCTGTGCTTCTGTAACACTATAACCTCTACCGGAATGCTCAGGCTTATCAATTAAGCTGTTTCTTCCTAGGAAAGAATCACTCCCCACGACTGAGAGTGGATCTACTTGGAGGGGACTGATATCTTCTCCCACCAATACTATGTCTCTGCAAGATGTGGTTTCTGCACTGGGAATAGTCTCCTCATGTTTTCTCTTGAGTGTATTATCTGGTGAATCCAATATCCTTCCTGTATCAGTCCTTGGTCTGTGTTTCTTACAAAATGAAGAGCCATATAGAGCCCGATGCTTACATCTAGTGCCAAGGACTGTAGTACCTTCACACATAGGTGAATCAGCAGAGATTGCACATTCTGCTTTTGTAGTGCTACCTGTAAAACGAGAGGCTAAATGCACACAACAGTAAACATCGCCTTCATTTGCCCACCTCACACACTGTCTTCCCTTTGATTCAATAAAAGCAGTACACTGGCGATTCCTCTGCCCAAGCTCTAAGGGTTTCTTAGTGACCAACTCATTCAGAGGAGTTAATGCCATATTAGTCTGGTTAAAAGGACCTGTAGATACTCCATTCACAGGGGTCAATTCAACATCTTTGGTATGGATCGGTGCAGAATTTCCCACTCCAACAACCATTCCATCCCACCTGTTACTCACAGTACTCGGTGTATTTGTTTGTGCGGTTTCCTCCCTCAAACCTGGCCCTTTAGAAAGCTCAGATGCAAATATAGCTGGATTTCCTGTGTCTTGACTATTAAAATATTCTGAGTCAATTTCAAGAGCCAGAGGTTGATTTGAATCAGTGTTTTCCAATGGGGAAGCATGTGAATCAGGACGACGTACTTCAAGTTTGGGCCTTTTCCTGCAAACTTGAAGACTCGTGGTCAGGGAACCATCACTTTGCCGTGGTTCCATGTCGCCACCATTAGAAAGAGGATGAGATGTTGAAAACCATTTCATAACTTCATGCTTCCAAGTTTTCCACTCAGAACCCAGTGTGGGCTGCACTGGTGCATCCCAGAGAGAGTTAACTTCATTCCACAGTATATAATCATACAATTCCTGAATCAGATAAGGCATAAAGATATCAGCAAAATATTTACAACTACATTCATACTATAACTGTCAACAACTTGCCATACATGACAAGAAAACTTGTTATGAGTTATATTACCTGCATCACATTTCTCACAAGGCAAAAACAACAGAACCAGCTCCGTTTAAGAAATTATTTACAGTATATCACCAGCTGAGCGACTAGTTAATAGTATTACATCTACTCATCGTCCAACTTGCATGAAAATTAGACAATTAAAAGACTGAACATAAATATGTTACATTGCAGAGAGTGAAAAGAATGTTGTAGCCAGCCAGAATTACTTTGGTTAGCATACTTTATTAGAAAACTAAAGTTTCTATATACAAAATGAATTTCATTTTCCAATTACGTTGCTTATCTGATTTATTGCCTCGATCACAATCTATTGACATTTAACTTAAATGGCTAGTCAACAGTGACATGTACCTCTTTCAGCAATTCAATGGATTCGGCACTACGTGCATTTTGACATCGCTGTACCCAAGAGGGAAAAGAATGCTGTAGCCAGTCAGAATTAATGTACCGCTGCAATATCATCTGCAGAGAAATAAATGTGAAGTGAAAACACAGCTACAGATAGAGTTGATATAAGTATAACCCAGCTCAAATTAATGCAACGGTACACAAAAACACATAAATTATCTAGAATGTAAATAATCATCTATGATAGCTCACTTGGTTGGTTGCTTACAATTGAAGTAAGAGGTCTAGGGTTCAATTTCAAGGGGATGCACTTAATTTGGAGATGGTGGGTGAGAACGGAAATTCTATCTATCTATCTATCTATCTATCAATATATAGAAACTTTAATTAGAGAATTGCTGTTCCAATTTCACCAACTCTCAAAGGGTCAGAGACATACACTTTGAAGCTTCACGAGCATCCTTCCAAGATCAGAATAACCAACACAGCGGGAAGCCTCCATTGCAAATTCTTTCCAAACACTCACGTTACGAGCTGTCTCTACCAAAGCCTAGACAAGTTTGAACAAATCACATATGATGAGGATGAAAAGTAAAATGAAGGCAAAATTTCACATCAGAGAACAAAGCATCACAAAAGAAACAAACGCCAAAAAACAGACCTCAGAATGAAACTGATCAACAATATTCAGCATGCCAACAGATAGCTTTTGCATTATATATCGGCGTGCCACAGACAAATCTTTAACCATTTTCAGTCCAACTTTGTGCGTCCTATATGCAATAGGTTGAGGAAACTCATTAATTGATCGGACAAGTAGCATATCTGCCCAAGAGTAATTTCTGGTGTGGGGGAAAAAAATCACAAAGTACTTCTTCCGGTCATGAGTTGGTTTCGCTTTCAAAGTTGGTAGTGGCCAGTCAGCCCTAGCACATCTGATTCCAGCCTGCCACTTCCCCCTCCACTACACTTGGGAAAAACACAAAGGTACCAAAATGATAACAAATTCAGGGCACAATTCAAAGTTAAGCCTCAATAGAAATAAACAGTCAAAGAGTAAAGAATGCACAAGAACCAGTACATCATATGCACATATAACTAAACAAATAGACTAAAAAAAACATTTTTGATAGAAGTGAAGGATGTAAACATGAGCAACTTACCTTCACCCACAGTGCAACAGATTCATCATGTTCTAGCCACTTGGGCTCCGAAAAAGATGATTCTCCCTCCTTATTGTCGTTTGGCACTTCACTTTCAATAGTGTCAACAATTAAATTGGAGTTTTCAGAGGCTTGGCAAGGCCCTGTGCACTCATTTTGAGCATTCACGTCATCATCTTCAAAATCATGGGAACCACAAGATAATCCTTGCCCCTCCAGCTGACAATCAAAATAGGATACTCCACCTAGATGTCCTTCTGAACTACGCAATTCTTCCCCAGTTCTTTGACCTTCACCTCGTCTTTCTGATACAGGCCCTTTAACATTTGACAACATGTCATCCATTTTACCATTTGTCAATTGAACTTTATTTTCATGTTGAACACAGTTAGATTCTCCATTATCAACAAACTCAGTCCCTGAACTCTGTTTAGCATCTAATTCCCCAACATACTGAACGCCAGAATGAGGAAGCACTTCCATAATTTGCAGTAAAATAAGTACAATTTATAATGTGTGCATGATCGTTGACCATCAGCGAAATCAGCTCCCTGCTCAGTAAAGTACAACCGCTTGGATGCATCAGATGAATATAATAATGTAATTAAAGAAATATATATTCCAAACAGTCTTAAAGAAGAGGTGGGAAAGTTTGATGTATATTGTTTGTATGATTACAGTAATTTGGACTAAAAAACCCAAGAACGCAATGACAACTTATGGCTCAGCAGAGCCACTTGGAGAGGGCCTTACAAGCAAATATTCACACAATTTTTACTAAACAACCTGAAGTATAATGTGGTTGGGACATTATAATCGCAACTCATCCAATTGGTGGCAACAAAAATCTTCAGGAAAGGCAAGGAAGAATGAGTCCAGATGCGGAGTCTGACTCTAGTACAGCATATTTCAGGTTTCAGCAAGTGAACATGATAAATTGTCATCCTTCCTCAAGAACTTAAAGTATAAGTGATATATATGCATGTAATTTAACTTTTAAGCCGATAAACGATAGAGAAGGTATCTGAAAACCTGCCAAAAACCAAATAGAAATCTGAATTCTTATAGCAGTGGGCATTTAGAGGGACAAATGTCATCCAAATGCAATGTCATGAGGAAAAAGAGTAACTTCATAGGCTTATTTTTTTATCTAATAAATTTCCTTGTGTCAACAAAGTTTCTATCATAAAAATTAAATAAATCTTCAACCTTCATACACTGAAGAGCCAAAGAATTAGAGTCACGTCATTCGTTTTCAAAAAGAAAAAGGAATAGTTATGATTGAAATTCCAGTTAAATGATCAGTTTAGAGCCAACATTTTGGTTAGCAATGGCAACAAATAAGATCATGTCACTTAACAATAGATTACTTTGGACATGTTCTGAAATGCAAGCACGGACACCTGAGAATTTTTTTAAGATTCACTTTGTGAAGCATGACATTTTGTGTCAATTCAGGATTTGAGTGGACTAAAGGCAGTTCATCTGTAGATGAATATTTTAGTACAATATCCACACAGTTTTAAAAATATGAATTTAAAAAGAAAATTTATTGTATGCAACCAATTCCAATACAATTTGTGTACTTCTGCTATATATCCTTGGACATTATTGTTTTCTATTAGTTTAGTCTCTCCCCACAAAAGAAACATGCAAGTAGAAGAACATGTTCCATTCCTGTGCAAGTAATGCAAGTAATATGTTACCAAATATGTCTCATAAACTATCCAGCAACCACAAGCAATGAGAATGATACTTGTTCTCACGAAACTTCAATGAAATTCCGCCTAATGTGCAGGAAAGACATCCAAATTCACAAATTGTCTTTCTTTTTTTTTTTTGTTTTTTTTGTTTTTCCCCTCTCAAGGGCAATCTACAAATATTAGTGGGCCTACGGCATAGCAATTTTCTCTGATGAAATAAAATTCTAATGATTCAGAAATATTAGTGGGCTAAACTCAGGCTATTAAGCCTCTACAGGAAAACCTATCTGACAATATAACCAACAAGCAATTATTCGGTACATATTCTAAATCATCTCTATCCCAAATAGGAAGGTGATAGAGCTTTTAACACAAACAAAACAATGCTGCATAACAATGTTACAATGACAAGGAGTGTAAATAACGTGCGAAACATACGAATATAATTGTCAACCAAAAACCTAAAAACCCAGATAGCATGAACCCGTAATAATTCTGGAATTATCAGGTAAAAGGCATCTTAACAGTCAAAACCCAGATGCAAAATTAATTGCTTAACGAAACCTAGACTATCACCGTAAAATTGGTAATGTGATGTGATGTGATTCGTAAAACACAGAAAAGGTAAGCCGATCATGGACATGTGCAAGCACGCCATGACCTAAACGGAGTAGTGGGTGGGTCCAAAATCCCAGATCAACAAAATCCAACATGTACCACATAGATTAGAATAAAATCCAGAAGGGGTTTTCGTTGCGTCTTAGTCCTCACTTCAATTATGATTTATGGGCAACATTCAATTATGGGTATTAAGGCAGCAGAGAAGAGAAGGGCTTAGGTCACGAAATTGACAGCACAAATGTGACATACATGTCAATATGTCCAAGGAAGGCAATTTAAAAAAAAAAAAAGAAAAAAAAGTGGAAGAAGAAGAAGATATAATTAATTGACAATAATAAGATTGGAAAGAGGCCTGCGAGTTGTAATGTATGTACCTTTGCTTTAAAGACGGGGAAGATCACCTTTACCCATGGTTGTTTTTTTTTTTGGTTGTGTTGTTTTTGTTATGGTTGCAGGGCAGGGCAGGGCAGGGCAGAGACAAGGGGTGTGTGTATGAATTGTGCAGCTCTTTTCTTTTTTTTTTTTTTTTGGGAAAATTACCTTTACTTTCTTCTCTTTTGGGGGGTGGTTTGGTGTGAATATGATGTCTCGTGGGATGTGGGAACGTGATTGTGCCGTGGCCAAAATCCAAAATCGAACAAAGTGAAAAAGAAATTATGTTTATGCGAGATATGTGTATATTATTGGGGGAATAATTGGAACAAAGAGGTATGTGGTGGACTGTGGAGTACTAATGCACGATACAAGCACTAAACATTGCTAATAAAAGAAGAAAGGCTTGAGTAAACCCAGGGCTTGGATCGGGTTGGGTTCGGTAATTAGGTTTAGGTTTCGGCTTTGGTTATTTGTTATGTTTGTATCTGATCTCTAATCTAGTGCCATTTTAACGGTTGGCTTGCTGCGTGCTGTGGCTTGCATAATTGGATCGAAGAGTGGGTTGGGTTCCGGTTCGGGTTCGGTTTTCGCTGGTTCTGAGAAATTGTAAACATATATTTCGGGAAATCGAAACTCGAAAGAAAGGAGAGACTTTAGATATCGAGATACGGTTCCCTTTTTCAAGATGGAGATACCCACATTTCCATTTCTCTTAAGTACTGTGCAGTGGAAGTGGTAGATGACGATGCCGTAAATGTTCTGTAGCAGACTAGCCGGTTACGGAACTAACTTAGTTGTTGCCTTGTTTACTTTACTTGAAGATTTTTCTTTTTCTTTTCTTTTCTTTTCTTTTTTTAACGTTGATCAAGGAGAAGAAGGGGGGAATACAAACACTTGAGAATTCAATTAAAAGTTAAAACTTTTTTTTTCTTCAAAAAAATAATAATACGTTAATTGACTTAATTCAATGGTACAACTAAATTCGATTGGCCTTCAAAATTAATATTAATATCTACAACTCAACAACCCACCCAATCCAACTACTTGAGAACTAAATTAAATGACAACCTCTCCTCACAAACGCGAGGAAGAGGTTCGTTCCCATGACGCATTGCAGGAGTTTAATTTAAAATTCCTTCCTGTTCTCGGAGCTGAAACAAGAGTGAAGCGATCTTTCTCCCGTGGAAGGGAGTTGACGTCCCTTCGAATATTTGAGAGGTTAAAAATCGGCGTGTCATATCGAATTGATGTAAACGGCCTCCGATATATGTATGATTGTAAATATCATGAGCAATAGTCTCTTCAAAAAAAAAAAAAAAACCCACCCAATCCTAACATTAGAAGAGTACGTGAATTCGGGAACAACTGAGATTTTATTACATATTCTAAATAATTAAATGAATAACAGTAATGTATACGCGTAATGGGCCACGACAAGCCCAAGAAAGTTGCTCCGCACGAGGAAATTGCACGAGTGCTGATAGCTTTTATCTTCAATTTAATTCTTATTCAGTCCTCAATTCTTTTATATATATATATATATATACACTCGTTTATTTCCATATCTGACCCTATTTATCATTTTCTTCTGATAGCTCTTGTACAAGTTTTTTTGAGTGTAACAAAAATTGAGAAGAAAACTGAATAAGAACTATTAAAAGAATGAGAGTAACTATTTAAAAGTATATTTTTTTTAATATTGCTTGAACAAGAACTATTTAAAAGAATAAAAATTGATAAATAAGAGTAATTTTTAAAATGAGGGCGACTATTTGAATAAGTTAAACTACTCAACACGCTCTATTTCTTGCTATACCCATCATTAAGTTCTAAAAAATGAGAAATTTGCTTCGTACACCTTGAAAATTTTAATATAATTTCAATTTTTCACTTTTTTCTATGGATGGAAAAATGCGGCCTTGTTCCTAGGCTTGGAACCATTATAGGAGAAGCATAAGGGTCGGACCCATTGCATGCTTGAGCGGGGCTTGGGTTTTTGCTTATTTTTAAAATTTTTTAATCATTGTAAACTTAAAATGAGTTAATAATAAATAAATTATTATGAGCAATAATTAATTAAAGAAAATAAAAAATTTAAAATAAATTAATAAAAAAAGAAAATGAAGCAAATAAAAGTTTAGATATTTATTTTTTAATAGTAGATTATTTGATTCAAGCACTTTGTTAATTTAACGTTATAATTTTAGGTTTTTATGAATTAAAACTTAAGTTTTTATTTTTATATTATTTATAAATTTTAATTTATTATTCTAATTTATAAATTTATTTATGAATTATGATTAATGTCAATTCACACGAGAATTGTAGTACTGCTTGAGTCTTGAGAATTGTAGCATTAAATATGTACTAATTAAATATGTAACAAACTAAAGCGAAAGAGAACAGAACAGAACAGAACAGATTAATGCTGAGATTTGGGTGGAATGCCTAAAAGGTTTTAATTTCTCCCGAGTGAAGGACGTCGACTTTAGCGGTGCATGAGAGCAACAAGTTGACACAATCTTTCCAAAGATCAGATCCCTTCCGCTGCCTCTTCTTCTTCTTCTTCTTCTCAGTAATCCTACTTGGTTGGGTAAGCGTAAGCGTAAGCCAATGCGATAATTTGGTCCATTTATTATTCTCTCTTTCTTTGTCCTTACAATTGTTGCCAAATGTGTAGCTCCTCAAATATCTCTGCCTGCACGCAAAGCGCTCATCAAGGTCGAGGCAGCTGCGGTCAGACACTTTTCGTTCAAATTCAACGCTGCTATTAATATTAGTACCGCTCAAGGAGGAATAAGCAGATATCAGCGGTTCTTGATTATTGTCTCGACGATGATTCTCCTTCGATAACGTCGTGCTCATAAGCTTTTTAAGAAACTTTGCGTCCGATTCATCCCTTTCTTTAACTCTTCTTATGTTAACGGGAACTGGGTCTATAACATCTACACAGCTTCTTGCAGCAAAACCCCCAACAGCATTCGCCATCAAATTAAACCAGAGAGAGTTCTTGTCTTTCCTTTTGCTTTCAATATTTAATTGAATCTTTATAGGCAAGCGTGGAGGTTGTCTGTTTCTGAAAAGGAGAAGAAGATTTAATTAGCTCTTACTTTTGACTGCACTGTCACTGTCCTTCTCCTACAGGGAAAAGATGTAATACCGATTAATGCTGCTAATTGGTTTCCTTTCTTATTCAGGAAACCTTATGAATATGAATCACACGGTATTTTAACATAACGAAAATTATTAGCTAAATTTAATTGTTTATTACTGAGCTTAACAACAACAATGAGAAACATATTTTTCAACTCTACCAAAGAAGTACTTTTAAATTTGACTCGACCGACATCCATATGAGTGGAAGGGATAAATTAATACTTTAGATGGCTTATTCTCTTCTCTAACAAAGTACACCATCTGGTCTTTGATTCCTTTATTATATGCCTCTATAGAGTTCATGTTTAATAATTCTTACCTTTTTGTCTTCGCATAACAGTGAATCCGAAATTATTAAAATAACTTCAAACTTCCATCCCAATTTTTTTTTTTAAAATAGCATTAAGGTGATTTATCTGTACCACAAAGTCATGGAATGAAAATGGCTGCCGTGGGATGATGATGGCTGTTGGCTGATGAGTGATGAGCACCCACAATTTTGGGAAACAAATCCCTCTTAAAGCATGATTAAATTGGTCACCTGTTTACACTATTTTCTGATGATATTAATCAAATCGAAGGGCTATTCTTGTCCTTTTCCTTTTACTATGAAATTGTTCCAATTCCATAAGTCCTGTTAGAATACTTCTAGGATCAATTTCAGTTTTGTCACCAATCAATTACGGATACTGCGTTGACCAGTCAATTCTAGATCTGTAAAACCACGAATTTTGGGCTCTGAAAATAAATAAATAAACAATGAAGTTTGCAATTATTTACAAAACGTAATGCGTATAAAAGTTAAAATAATAAATAAATAAAAGGGTTATTATCATTTTACTACTTCAGAAATTATCAAATATCAAATGACTACAAGAAGTATTGTCTCCTATCATTTTACTACTATATCTTTATAAAAATATCATTTTACTACTTTTCCGCTAAACTGCAAATCGACTGACCGTTAGTTATTTCTTAGTTGATCGATTAGTTGATCATTTAGTTGATCAGTTAGTTGACTAACAAAATACTAATTTCACCCTTCATGATTAAAAAAAAATATTTAAAGGTTATTTATAAAATAATTTTGTAATATATTTATTAAAATAGATATAAAATACCAACATAATTTTTTTTGCTAGAATTATGATATATGAATTATAAATTTATCTTATTATTTTTTTTAATCATGAAGGGTAAATTTGGTATTGTGTTAACTAACTACAACTAATAATCACTAACAATCAGAATCTTAAAAGTAGTAAAATTATATTTTTATAAAGATATAATAGTAAAATGATAGGAGACAATACTTCTTGTAATTATTTGATATTTGGCAATTTCTGAAGTAGTAAAATGATAATAACCCTAAATAAAAACCGTGAGGTGAGGATGCAACTCATTTGAAGTTTACACAATTTACAATTCTGCTTTGGAAGAAAAGCAAACATTATCTTGATTGTTTTGTTAGAATTATTAAATTTTTAAAAACTATATTTACTAAATACCAGATATAATTAATTATTATTTCACAATCAGTAACAGCATTCGGCACCGTGACACTTGACGTGGTTAGAAGAATCGGGATAGAATCCAATAATTTTGCAGCCCAAACACTGTCAGTATTTGCAAACAAACCCCTTTGGGCCCATTTAACATATGATAGCCTCGAGAGTCCATCGGACGTTTAATTTGCAATCTCAAAATTAAAAATATATCTTTTTCACATATTATCATTACCGTGGGGTTATTTTAAAATTTTTATACAAATCCTAAGCCACTGACTGCATGAAATGCGATGGTATAGATTGTTAATTTTGGTGTTGACTTTAAATATCTAGCTATCTGCTATCTTTTGATTTTAGTTAGTAATGCCTCAAAAAGTTTGTGTCAAAAATAATTGAATTTACCCATTTCATATGAATTTTATAATTTGCCCCCCCCTTTTGACATATTTTTCTTATAGCCTACTAAAATTTATAGTTTACCCATTCTGGCCTCTTCTACTAGCCTATTCAATGTTACAAGAGTTTATTTTATAACCTAATTAAGTTTATAGTTCTATTGGGTCCTACCAAACTAAGATTTTATTTAAAATTGAGGTGATATAACTTTTAAACTATAGTTACTGTATAAAAAATATTGTAATTATGAATAAAAAATTAATAATATATAATAAATATAATTAAGTATATAGTAAAATTTTCATCATATAAGTGAAAAAGTATATTAATATATCTTTTAAAATACAACAGTTAGTATTTACCAAACGTTTTAACATTATAACTTTTAAAGTACAGCTACCCAACCTCAATTACAAACGCATCCTAAAATCTTGATTCACTCCTCCCACCCCATCTGATTGTACAACTGTTATATAATAAATTGATTTTCCCCCCTAAGATATTTAGAATTTTCCGTAATGGGAGGAAGATCCGATCAAGTATTTTGTGCCACCTATAGCGGCAGAGGTAGAAATTCATTTTAACCTAGTTAAACTAAAATAATCTTTCAATTAATATTATTTATAAAGAGTACTGTGAATTTTTTATTTTTTTTTATTTTTAGTGAACACTACTTACTTTATTAAGACTTATGAAAGGATATTTTAAACTTTTATTGGGCCTTTTGCATAAATTTTCAAGCCTAGGCTGGTCTTTTCCAGGGTTCGCCACCGGCCACCGAAAAAAGTCTTCGCAAGGTGAAGCAAACCGGTATCTCTTTGAAAATGTTAAAACCCTTTCTAAAATAATTTTCACTAAAGGTAAGAGACGTATAGACGAAAGAGGAGCACTTGTCAAATTAAGAAATCAAGAAAAATAAAAATCTTAAGCCATCACCACTCACCAGTATCTTCTCTATGGTAATTATTACTCTTTTTTTTTTCTTTTTTCTATTTTTTCGGCCCGGGGGGTGTGGTGTTGGGGGAATATTGGTTCAAACGACACGATAATTGATTAACACTTAGACTGTAGGAGGCTAGTATTAGCCAAAATAAAAGTCAAAATAGTGAAATAAGCGATAACAACTCAGAAAGGAAATGACAAAGCGGTAGGCCAAAGAGAGTTTTAAAAAATATTCTATTAATTGATTAGATCAGCAGCGTAGAAAAAGTTGGGCAGTGAAGATTTTAAGGCCACAAATTGCATTTTGTTGGTTTCTATCAGTGGCTGATGTAGTTGGCTGCTGGAGGCAAAGCGGTAGGTACGTGTCTTTGCTCTGCTGCCCATTTCAAATTTCAAAAGCGATTCTAAGGTCCCTAATTGAATTACCCTTCCTTTGGTCTTAATGTCTTTTGTTAATGATTAAGAAAGATTTGCTTTGCAAGATACTGCAAACCAAACGCCTCCATGGATTGGATTCATTTCTATTCGTTCTAAAAAGATTGGATTAGGATAGACATATTTCTTCTTCAAATATTCAGTAGACTCCTAAAATTTATCATCATTGCATTCATCTAAATTCTTCCTAAACTTTAGGTCTGATTTAACACGTGGGATAACTCCGTCTAATCCCAAGCTTATCTCATGTTATCATATCCCATTTTATTTCCTATGCCAAACACTCTCTTTTGTTTTAGATTGTGATACATGTATACTGGTAATAAATTTTTTATTTTATTTTTTTAATTTTTTAGGAAAAAGGTAAAATGCGGCCAGCGTCATCATATTAATTAATAGCCAACAAAAGGGTGCCGGAATTCAACTGGGTGTCTTCAGATCCAAGCAGCTAGGATGGGGCTAGTCAACACATTACCCATTCAATCTAAATCGATGCACTTCTTTGATATTTTTATTACCAGTGTCGGCCGCCCTGTGTTATTATACATTATAAGCATTTTTTATGTAAACATTGGTTGTTGATATTCTTTTAACGATTTATAAAATCAGGGAGTCATCATGGCCTGCTAATTTGCAGCGCAACATATTTAAAAGCTTTTAATTCACTTGTCACGGTCAGATGTACTATATTTGTTGACGTTCTTTAACCAGCCAATCGGGAACCAGCAAAGTTGTTTCGATACGTCAATTATCACATTACTGTCCAAGGTGGCCAGCACATGGCATTTGGGGTTTGGCTGTTTTTAATTACGTGACCGCACCGCTCCACTCATTAGTTTAGTTTGTGTGTGTGTGGGTGTGTGTTTTTAATTTGTTTGAAGGGTTACAATTTGTGGTTTATTGTGTCCCCCATGGCCCCATGGACTGCAGCCTAAGGGCCAGTACCTTGGGGCGGGCGACCCACTTCCATCCACCGTTCCTTTGATAACAACATTGCACTACATCTCGATATCAATACACAAAGATTTGAATCTAATTTATACATATTTTTCATGAGACGACGCAATTATTAAAAATGAAATCAAGTTGCAACTATATTAATCAAAATTGGCAATTGATGAGGGATATCAAATAAAATCTTAAGAAAATTGGATCTGGAGGCACCAACCAATCAGTTGATTACACCTCCTTGAATCATGGTAAATGATTCATAAATAACAAAAGAAAATGAGTCGTTTTCAATTCCCCCGTAACAATAATTCTTTGGTTGGTCGACCTAAGCAATATAATATATCTTTATCGATCAAAATTTGAGATTTTTTTCAAATTTATTTGTTGTGTGTTTTGGGGGGGAAGAAAGACATTATGAAAAGGGTGCTTGTATTATATGCGAATGAAACCAAAAGATTAAAAAACAAAAGAAAAGCCACAAAGTATTGTCTATTTAGAAAAATCACTTCTTATCACCTTTTCGATCGGTAATCTACTAAAGAATTTTCTAACTAAAATGTAAAAGGGCAGATTAAAAGAGTGCCACTAGCCTACCACTATGTCTTTGTCTCTATTTTATTATATTATTGAGATGGTTTTATGCTACATGCGTTGCTGCTTTTGTTTTTGGTTTTCAAATGAAGTGGGAAAAAACAAAACGTATGATTATGAATGCGTACGATTGTTGAGGCCACCCGCCAGTCATGTGGATCCTTCAGATATGGAGGCACTCACTGGTACAGAGACTGGAATCTAAAGAATCCGAGTTTCAAGCCCAATCAGTAAAAATTTTGTATTATTAATTTCGCAAATTTCAATGCACGAGACTCGAGTGTAGTTTCCTGGGCAATTTTTGCTTTAGAACTTTAAAAGCTTTCCGATGTCAGCACCACGTTAAATAGCCGAGATTTTGGAAATTGCCTATCCAATATCCATCCCATACAACAAATAAAATATTTCTGAAAAGGGAAAATATACTATAACCATAATATATAATTAATCTACAACCGCAAATAAAGAGGCGTAGGAAAGTACCCTTTCGGGGTTTAAAAAAAAAGAAGTCGATACAAGCCACGTGGCAGGAACCCACTGTGTGGGTCAGCAGTTGGTAGGCGGGTTACTAAGAGCGGGTAAGTACAGAACTGACTGCAACTGTAATGGAGATGAAAGAATCAGTGAGAGTGAATCACCACCTTTGTCACTTTTTCAACGAGAAATATTTATGGGGGTTTTTGACATTTAGTGAAAAGTGTGGTGTGGTGGATAACAACAGGCGGTAAAGGACCCACTTGCAAAACCATAAAATGTTAAGAATTCAACAAAACAAACCAAATCGGGATCGCGATTCTATTCTATTCGCTCTCTCTCTCTCTCTCTCTCTCTCTCTCTCTGTTTTATCTTTAAATCTTGTCCTTTTGGTTGTTTTTAAGGAAGGTTAAAGAATCGAAAGAAAAGATTGCACACTCAGAGGATTTCTGGTTCCCAAAATAATAATAAAAAGGATTCCTCCCGTTCGTATTTTTATTGGCACCCTTTTAGCCTGGATTTGCGTAGGATTCAAGTAGTCTTTTATATTCCTTCGTTTATTGCTTCCTCTTTTCATCTTATCTCGTAATATTTTATCTTGTTGAATAGAAGACAAGTTTTGTGTGAGTTTAGAGGAGGCATGGTAGTAAACGGGGAGAGGGAGGGAACCTTTTTTTATCCTCTGATTCTTGTTTGGTGACTATGCATTCATGGGAAGTGGATGCTGTATCTGATTGGATATTCAACGGATTCTATTGGTTCGGCAGATACTTTACTTGTTTCGAGTGAGTCAGAGTCTCATACGCTTAATTTTAAGGATTACCAAAGCTGAAATTTTGTGGTTTCTTTTTTTTTTTTTCAGTTATTTGACTATTTATGGAAGGGTGTTGATAATTGTTTTGATAGAATTATGGGGTGTTATGTGATTTACTTTTCTAGAAATTCTAGGCCTCTGATAGTCGTATTATATTTGGAGTATCTGGGAATTGGGCACTTCTTTCAGGTGATATTTGTTCTCCGGTTGGTCTGTCATTCAGGATTGCCTTTAATTCTTTGATGCATTTGATGGAAGAAAACTTATTTTTGGTATTTTAATTCCGAGCTGATCATATGGCTTTGATAATTCTTTTACATGTTAATGCAAAATGATTAATGATTGAAGGATGTCTTGCAATCTCACATCTCCACGTGTTCGTCTTTTCACCTCCATATCACCTTCAAATATTATTTATTTACTATTTTCTCTTCATCTGCATGGATATACCACTGTAGCCTTGGTTCTTTTCTATTTTAGGATTTAGGATTTAAATTTCAGATAAAAAACACTACATGTTCTGTTTTCTGCTCTGCAATGATTCTGAATATGGTCTCTCTTTTTATCTGTTAATGTGTGTGAACTTCAAAAAATCCATGATATTATATGTATATTTTCTTAAAGTTGTCGGTGATGCAGCAAATACACATTGGCATTTCTTTTTCCCTTTCTTTGGTGCCTAATTGAGTGACTTTGTGGCAGGGAGAGGTTTGCCATCCTGCTAGCAAATAATTTCTCACTATGGGATGGCTGACCAAAATTTTGAAGGGTCCCAGTCGCAGGCATTATCATGCCAGATATGGAGATGACAGAACTTGGGATGAGCGTCGATATTCAGCGGTAATTAATGATTTTCTTTTCCTTTTATATTTTCTCCTTGTTCTGTAATTGTTACTGTAGTCTTTTCTTTGATTGTTTCCCAACAAGCAAAAGAAGGGCTAATACTCTATATTCTGGCATTTTCCACCCAAGTTTTTGCTGCAATAACCCGATCTGGGAAAACTTGGATGCAGGATGATGATTCATCAGGTTTTGACAACGAAGAAATTGACCGTGCTATTGCACTCTCCTTAGTTGAAGTAGACCAGAAAGGCAAAAAGGTGATAGGTAAGGTTGCCTATCTGCAACTACTGCAAGCACTCATCATGAGTACATTTTGTGATTGCTACTGGGAAGTTTGATTGCTACTGGGAAGTTTGCACTTAGTAATTACAATTGATTGCTCAGTGTGTAAAGTACTTCATGGTGACTATCAAAAGGATACAGAATGAAATTGAAAAGTAACAGAATGCTGATAGTACTGATGATTGATTGCATTTTTTATTAAGTCTTCAACTTTTGTCAATTAGATCTCTTCATCCTCATTGGTCAAATTTTACTCCACAAGTTATTTCTGTCCTTATTTTATAATTTTATGGTGAGTCTGGATTATGAACTTATGCCTTTGACTAACAAGTAACATCTGGGTGCGTTTTGAATGAAATCCTCATTAATGACTGTTAGCCCTAAAAATGAATGGCCTTCGTATAAACTTTGTTTGTTAATTGAGCATGCATTATGCATAAGATCAACTTAAGAGACCAACTTTGTATATAACTGGGCACTGATTTCAATTTGATTCAGACATTTCTAATTTTATATTTTCTTTCTACTTAGTCTCATCAATGTTTATGTTTTAGAAAATGAATATGACTCAGAGGACGATTTACAATGTATCAAATCTGATGACTCGGACGAAGATGAACTAGATGAAGATGAAATGCGTGCTATAGCCCAACACGAGGAAGATGAAAGACGAGCTAAGGCTCAACAAGAGGAAGATGAACGGCGAGCTAGAGCTAGAGCTCAACTAGAGGAAGATGAACAACTTGCTAAGGCTATCCAGGACAGTTTGAGCGTGGATTCTCCTCCTCAATATGATAGTGCAAATTTATTTCAACCTTTTTCATTCTTCCTTCCCTCTGGTTATAGGTAAATGTCGCCATATAAAATCTGTATTCCAGTAGTCTAACTGCTACTGTATGCCAATTGCTTTAATTTTAGCTTCCGGTGAAATACGTTTTAAAATGATTTAGGGCTAGGCTGGTGCATACACTAAATATTAGGCTACAAATCTTTTTCAAGGTATAAGCATTATTTAACTTATTTTATTTTTGCACTGCATTTACCTTCTTAATCTTGGAGGCTAATAATTTCTCACTTTACTAGGTACTAAGTAGCACTCACCTGAACCCTTGTATGAAGTCACTGCCTTCTGAGTGTTTAGTACTTTTACATACTCAACAACCTTAACCATTTAAATACAAAAAGATACTAACTTTGATTCAATTAGTTTCTCATCAATTTTCCAGTAGTTTGATGATCACTGCCTTCTGAGTGTTTAATACTTTTAGATACTCAACAACCTTAACCATTTAAATACAAAAAGATACTAACTTTGATTCAATTAGTTTCTCATAAAATTTCCAGTAGTTTGAAGATCAGCCCTTGAAGCTAACATATTGTGAAGTATTTATGAATGCTCAAGCTAAAACATTGGAATTTCAAAACCGTTTTGAGTATTGTACTAAAGAATCCAACTTCTATTCTTATTTTCTCTGACATATCTGAAAAATGTGCACAAGGAGATTTATAAACTGGAGACATAATTTGAATAATTCATGTTCATGATTGGTCATAGAGAGAAGAGGCAAGTTTGATGAGGATTGATGCAAATTGACATCAATATAACGTTTGTATCAGTCCACTTTAGCCTATGCCTTTGTGGAGCTTTAATATTAATACAAACTGAAAACTGAAGAGCTACAAACATCTCCAGTAATATCATGATTGGGGATTTTGCCCTGTTTAAGTCATTATCATTATATAGATACTTGGTTGGATTGTGTATTTAAGATTAAAAGAACGTACAATTCGGTAGAGTGGGCTATGATAATAAGAAACACATAATTTGATTCACTTCGAGTCTTTTTCTTCCAAAGGAGACAGCACTCGGGAAGCATTTATGTTAGTCAATTACAATTATGGCAAACTGGGAGAGCATATCCGAATGTGATATCAAAAAATTGCCAGTACAACCCGCGCAAATATCATTGTATTTTGAAAATTCTACCTTGTACATTTTAGCTATATTTATTTTTACTTTCTGATAATTTTGGAATCTTGACATGGTTGTTAAATCATCTTGTTCATAGGATCTGTGCTGGTTGCAATGCTGAGATTGGTCATGGGCGGTATTTGAGTTGCATGGGAGCTGTTTGGCATCCTGAATGTTTTCGCTGTCATTCTTGCAATCTACCAATTACGGATGTTGAGGTACTCTTTTATTTTATTTCATTTTTATTTTTGTGGTTTAGGATGTACTCAAGTTCTTGGTTGATTTTGCTTTTAATATTGGTGGGCTATCAAGTCTCAAGTGAATGCTGCATACAGCCTAATTTTCATGTCTTTTCTGTGATAGTTTTCAATGTCTGGGAATCGTCCCTATCACAAACACTGCTACAAGGAGCAGCATCACCCAAAATGTGACGTTTGCCAGAATTTTGTAAGTTTAATTTTTTGTTATTGTTTTTTGTCAGTGCAATGCTAACTTTCTTTTCCTGTTTCTATTCAAACTAAAGCTAGTCCTTTGTATCCTGAAAGATAGTTTAAGAACTTCTGAAACCAAAATTTAAGTGGCTGTTTGGATCATAGTAAATCTGCTAAAATTTGCTGACCGACAATTTTTGTCAGAAGCAAATGAAAAATACAAAATAAGGTGCATTTGCTGGAGAAAACTTGAATCAAATTGGCATTGGAATGCTGCTTCCTGCTAGTCGAGTATGTTAAGTGGCATTATCACCTAACAGACTGTAATAGAACGACAGTGGGAATTAGAAGCCTTTCTTGTTGTGGATACTAAGGTCACTTGACCATGAATGATTGATTATGGTGATGTATTTTTGTCTTGGTATATATGTTTTTCTTCTGACCTTTGCACAATTCCAGGATTTTATTATTTGCATTACTGCTTGTCTTCAATCTCGGAAAAAATTCTTTATTTATAAAGGATATAGAACTCCTGTCATATTTTTACTTTGTGAAACATAAGGAGAAAAAGAAAAAATCAGATATTGTATTGTGACCCTGAAAGTCCACTCATCTGTTCTACTTTTACAGATCCCAACAAATTCAGCGGGCCTTATTGAGTATAGGGCACATCCATTTTGGCATCAAAAGTACTGTCCCTCACATGAGCGTGATGGAACTCCTCGATGTTGCAGTTGTGAAAGAATGGAGGTCAGCTTATAGGACAAATATCCTGTCTTCAACAAAGATACAGAAAAACCCACTCCCACTGTTTGGAAAACTTAGCGTTATAGTGTGACAATATACATCTATGAATTCTTCATTTAGAATAATGTTGTGGCTCATGCAAACCTTTAATTGAATTTATGCAGCCAAGAGATACAAAATATTTATCACTTGATGATGGTCGGAAGCTGTGTCTGGAGTGTCTAGACTCTGCAATCATGGATACACACGAATGCCAACCCCTTTACCTGGAAATACAGGAGTTCTATGAAGGTTTAAATATGAAAGTAGAGCAGCAAGTTCCTTTACTCTTGGTTGAGAGACAAGCATTAAATGAAGCCATGGAGGGAGAAAAGAATGTAAGTCTAGTGCATTAGTTTATGATGAATTTGCCTTCACTTCTTGCTCTCTCGTTCTTCTGTCGTTTTAATTATTTAATTATTTTGTTTAGGGTCATCACCACTTACCCGAGACCAGAGGGCTCTGTTTGTCGGAAGAGCAGACTGTTACCACTGTATGAATTTTCTCCTTGAAAATTTTAACTTTAAAACTTCAGTCTAAGTTAACTAAAGATCCATTTGGAAACACTGACCAGCTAAGAGGCACCACTCATAGACAGAGCTTAAATGTATCTGTTTACTGGATCAGGACTCAATTTTAATTATATCCAAATTACCAGGTTCTAAGGAGGCCAAGAATTGGGGCAGGCTACCGTCTGATAGACATGATAACGGAGCCTTACAGGCTAATTCGCCGATGTGAAGTGACAGCCATTCTCATTTTGTATGGTCTTCCCAGGTATTCTCTCTCTAGACCTATTTGGAGTAATAATAATAGTAGCTGCTCAAGGTTTCCAATGTTTGTTACCTGAGACTTTTTTGTACATAGGTTGTTGACAGGGTCAATATTGGCTCATGAGATGATGCACGCTTGGCTTCGTCTTAAAGGTTTTCTTTGTTTCAAGTTAATATACGTAGTATTCTAATGATGTCAAGATAGGAACTTATAATGGGAGTATTCGGCAGGTTATCCCAATTTGAGGCCAGATGTAGAAGAAGGTATTTGCCAGGTATTGGCTCATATGTGGTTGGAATCTGAGATTTATTCTGGGTCGGGTAGTGATGTTGCTTCATCCTCCTCATCCTCTGCCTCATCTTCTTCATCCTCACCGTCATCCTCATCCACATCATCGAAGAAGGGTAAACGTTCTGACTTCGAGAAGGACCTTGGTAAATTTTTTAAACACCAGATTGAGTCAGATACATCATCAGCCTATGGAGATGGATTCAGGGAAGGTAGTAAGGCAGTGAATAAGTATGGCCTCAGAAGGACTTTAGACCACATTCGGATGACAGGAAGCTTTCCATACTGATTTATGGAGTGGTTACACGTTGATCTCTGCCAACATGATTGCCAAATACCTTAAGCCTTATGTATAGCTATAGGAATAAAATCCATATCCAGAAAAAGTGATGAAAAATGCTCTTATCCATGCACAATTTGCTGTAATTTTTCTAGGCCTGCTGACCAAAATAGCTCCCAAAATAGTAAATAATGGCATGCGTTCAGAAAACTCTTTAAAAGACCCTTGATGAAAATAACGTGTGTATGTTTATATCTTCCTTTTGTTCAGGACATTTTTCTGTTCCTTGAAGAGTGAGGATTTATATCCATTGGCGGAAGTAGGATTCTATCGTTCATTGAGGGCCAAACTGACAAAACTCTAAACTTAAGGAGGTGAAAATATATCTCAGTAACCTGAGAGGGCTCAATTGAAATTAGGAAAACTTTAATTTTTTCTTTTATTTTAACCAAGGAGTACAAGGACTTTTATATATATATATATATATATATATATATATATTTTTTATTTATTTATTATAAATATATTTTTTAACCCCAACATGGTATGCTGCCCAAAAGAGGTCATCTAATTTAAGAATATAATAACCTAAAAAATATTTGAGAGTTCATGAGTGTTTATTAAAAGTTAGCAACCTGCGTGCGAAAATTACTTGTTTATTATCTCATTCCATCGTCTAAATAATAAACCAAGATAACCATCTGCTTAATTATCGCCTACCGGTTGGGAACTGCACGCTGTTATAAAATAAAAATAAAAAGTACAATTGCTACAAAATTGGCAGAAAGAAACATTTGGTCGCTAACAGCCACGTTTGGTCGTGAGTTTCACTTGTGTGTTCTCAGGACTCTGCGGGAACCGACTGATAGCCACCTTTCCCGTCGACTCATCACTCATTCTGAATATGGTTTCCCAACATTCACACATTCTTCTATGCTTTGTAGGCTGCATTTTCATGCGCACCACGTGTTTGATACTTCGACAAGGCCAAGATACACTGCAACTTAGTCTTTTGATTGATTGCTAATAATGTTCTCTAAAAGGTTTTTGCCTACTGTAATCCTGTCAAAAACCTTTACCCGGTTGCAAACTCGTTCGTTTGTCCGCGCCCCTTTCACCAACAAACTCGCTCTCTATCTCCGCCGAGCACAACTCATTGACTCAATCCGGCTCGCCATCCGTTCCAACTCATCCAACTCGCTCTCATCTCTCCTAAACGACCGCCTTCTAGACCCCTTCATCGTGACTCACGCGCTTCGCTCCGCTCCCAATGCGGACTCTGCTCTTTCCATTATGGAAGCTTTAAAATCAAACCCGAATTTTTCTCATAATCAAAGTACCCTGCATGCGCTGGCCACAGTTTTGGCTAAGTCTCAGCGAAACCATGAACTTAAAACCCTGATTGGTGACATTAGTTCCAGCAAATTTTTGAATGTCAGTGTTAATTTTATGCACCTTATGCAATGGTACAGTACAAGTGGAGACCTTGAGTTGGTTCTAAGCACCTGGAATGAGTATAGACAAAGGGCGAAGCTTTTGAGCACTGAGTCTTTTAACATTGTAATGAGCGTTTATGCAAAAACAGGAAAGAATTTTGAAGCTGTGGAGACTTTTAGACAGGTGATTGATGAAGGGGCAATTCCCAACTCTAGGACTTATACGGTTATGATTGAGCACCTTGTGAATTTAGGGAAAATGGATTCAGCTCTGGAAGTTTTCACTGCATTACCACTGATGAGGATTAAGAGGACTTCGAAGCAGTACTTGATTTTGGTGGAGGGATTTGTTGGGGTTGAGCGGTTTGATGAGGCTAAGAGTTTGCTTAATGAGATGCGGGATGATGGGAAGTTTCCTGGTAGAGCCATGCGTGTGGCTTTGGAACGGATGCAAGAGATGGGATTTATTGAGGGGACCAATGAGTTTCTGAGGGAAATGTTGCCGGATAAGAGAATAAAAAATGTGCGGTATTATGAGGATGGTAGTGATGATGATGAAGATGAGAATGATGATAACAATAGTGGCGTTAGAATTGCATATGGAGTTCAGTTGAAACCATGGTTGGATCCAAAAGCATTGGCAAACACACTGGATGAATGGAGCCCTGAGGTGGTATCTCTATTGGCAGATGCTAAGTTTGTCTGGACTACTCGGTTGATTTGCAAGGTTCTTAGGCACTTGAAATCACCTGAAACAGCATGGCATTTCTTCTGTTGGGTTGCTTATCAGCCAGGGTACACTCACGATGTTTATGCACTGGAAAAGATGATGACCATTTTAGCACGCTATGGGCATGTTGAATTGGTTGACAGGCTCATAGCTAAAGTGAGAAGTGATGGGATGAGATTGCCTTTAAGCACCATTAGGTTAATCATTGATTTTTATGGAATTTCAAAGAAAGCTGATGCTGCTTTGAAAGTCTTCCATGATGATAGAACACTCTGTGGTCCAATTTCAAAATTTAAGTTGATGCTTTTGTATTCATCTCTATTGCGGACATTGACCAAATGTAAGAGGGATTTTGATGCCATAAGTGTTCTTGAAGAGATGATCTTTAGTGGGATTGCCCCAGATGTTCAAACATTTTCAGGGTTGATGTATCATTTTGCACTACAAGGAGATGAAAAAATTGTACAGAAACTATTTACAATGGTCAGGCAGAATGGTGTGGAGCCAGATGCTTATATGTTTCAGGTACTGATTCAAGCTTATTGCAAATGTGGGAGAGCTCCTCTTGCATATAGGGTTTTTGAAGATCTGAGTAATTCAAATCTGATGCCTGATGCTGCCACCAAAGAATTGCTCAAGAAGAGTCTTTGGAAGGAAGGTAGGCGAAAAGAGGCAGCCGCTGTAGAAGAGAGATGTGAGAAGATAAATGATGTCCCTTCACTCGCATTGCGTGGTCATGTATGGGCAGTCAGTTCTGCAGATCTCACTAGAGTTTATAATATTTACCGCAACAGCATTACATCAACCATGACTTAAAATTTTCATAGAATGGATCTTGTTTAAATCAGAATGTCAGCAACTTTTTCTCAACCTCTTCTTCCTACACATCGTTTTTCTTTATACATTTGCTTTTTCTTTATTTTTGGGGGGGGGGGGGGTTTTTTTCAATTTTTAACTTACAAACAGTAATTTGCATTATTATCAGGGAAGAAAGCATGTTAGCACTGTTAATGGCTGACACTTAATTTGCATGTTTTCATACGTCTACAGATTTTTCCAGCTCTTTCTATGATTCATCATAGGATCAGTGGCTTCAAGTTGACATAAGTCTTGGGTTTAAGTCTCATGTAGTGTGGGTGAGTGTTTAATTAATAATTTTTTTTAAAAAAAGAAAAAAATAGACTCTGGGGACTTGTGTGGCTGCCTAAATTTTGCAGTCTGGCATATATTTTTTGATGCAGCATACCAGTGTTTTTCTGCATCTTGACTTAGCTTTAACATTTCTTGACAATGTCAAATAATATCCTCTGCAAACCTTGCATTAGAAATACGAGTTAATTCATCTTTCGCTACTCTCTACCGTTGTCTCGTCCTTTGTATTTGGGTTCTCATTTCTTTACCCTTCGAATTCTCTCTGATTGAAATATGCTATTCGTTGAATGGGTCACATTGTCATCAAATAGTAGAACCCTTTTTATTTGGACTACATCACTTATGGTTGTATTTATACAAGAAGTATCAAACCCATACTTGAAGGGATGGTTCACATGTTCTAACCGGACAAACTGCAGGCATTTATGGGGATTGGGGGCTAATAAACTCCGATTACATGTCCTTTATTCCAGGCAATTTTATATCAGGATTCAGGACTTGTCTTGAAGCGATGATGCTCTAGTGCAGGACCATTAGAATATTCTTTTACTATATTATACATTACAATCTTAGTCTAGCCATCAAATTAGTTGCTTAATTGATTGGCTCGCTGACTTTGCATATAAAAACGTTGTAGGACGGACAAGCTCATGCCATCTCAACTTGGGTTCTCTTATTAAAACAATCAGATGATTATCAAAGATATTTTTTTTCCTGTAAGGATGACATAATCGGGAAAAAATGATTGGCGGAAGTAATGGAAATTTTGTCGCCTTTCATTCTCCCCCCCCCCCCCCCCCCCCCCTTTTTGGCTAATGATACTCTCGCACAGTGATTTATCAAGCTTTGTGTGCAACACGTCAACCGAAGTCGTTTTACAGGAGGAGAAAACTATGAGAACCATGAACCATCCAATGAAAGCTAGAGACAAGTGCCTCTTGCATTTTTTTATTGATAGAATCAGTTTCATTAGTATCATTCACATTAGCAATGCTGCTCATCTTTTCTATCAGCCTTGAGTGAGACTCAATAAAAAAATTTCTACAATATAACTCGGCCAACATTTGCTAGCTGGCCAACGGCCGAAACAAAAGAACATTTGTACCAATGGCAATTTCTTCTCTTTCCCTGCAGGCTCTGTTTTTGCTGATGACCATTCACATCACAGCTCAATCACCAGCTGCAAACGGCACAGATTTTTCATGCTCAGCAGATTCCCTCCCTTCATGCAAAACATATGTCGCATACTTCGCCCAGTCGCCGGAATTCTTAGACCTGAGTAACATATCTGACTTGTTTGGCGTCAGACGTTTATCGATTGCAAGAGCCAGTAACTTGGTCTCTGAGGATACCCCATTAGTTCCAAAACAACTTCTGCTGGTGCCTATTACATGCGGTTGCACTGGAAACCAATATTTTGCCAATATAACTTATCAGATCAAGAAAGGTGATAGCTACTACTTAGTTTCAATCACTTATTTTGAGAATCTCACCAACTGGCATGCCGTGCTAGAAATGAACCCAGGTATAAATCCAAACCTATTGCAGATTGGTGTCAAGGTGACCTTTCCTTTGTTCTGTAAGTGCCCTTCAAAGACTAATATGGAGGATGGAATTGAAAATCTAATTACTTATGTCTGGCAACCTGGTGACGATGTCTCAGACGTAGGTGCTAAGCTTAATGCATCGTCTGCTGCTATTGAGACACAGAATGAGTATCGAAATTTTAGTGAAGCAGTGAGTCTCCCAGTGCTCATTCCTGTATCACAGCTGCCGTCTCTTTCTCAGTCTTATCCATCTACTAAAAGAAATGGATCCAAACACCATCTGATTCTGATCATTGCGATAAGCGCAGGAGGTGCTCTTTTGATTCTGCTTGTAGCAGCTTTGGTGATTTACAATCACCATATACAAAGGAAAAGAGTAAGGATATTGAATCGCAATGGTTCCTCTTTGGAGCGTGCTGATCTGATTCCAATGAAGGAACATTCAAAAAGTGATCGTTTTGAGCCAAAGCTTGCCCAGGATAAGCTACTTCCAGGGGTTTCAGGCTATCTAGGCAAGCCAATTGTGTATGAAATTGAAGTGATTATGGAGTCCACCATGAACCTAAGTGAACAATATAGGATTGGAAAATCAGTTTACAGGGCCACAATTGATGGGAAGCTCTTAGTTGTAAAGAAAATCAAGGAAGATGTCACAGAGGAGCTTAGGATTCTTCAGAGAATAAACCATGCCAATCTGGTGAAGTTGATCGGTGTATCGTCAGATTCTCGGGGGAATCGCTTTTTGGTTTATGAATATGCTGAAAATGGGTCATTGGATAAATGGTTGCACCCCAAATCCAAATCTTCATCCTCTTCTGGCTCTGTCATTTTTCTAACTTGGAGCCAGAGGTTACGTGTAGCACTAGATGTGGCCAATGGCCTACAATACATGCATGAGCATGCTCAACCAAGCATTGTTCACAGGGATATCAGAACAAACAACATACTACTAGACTCCAGGTTTAAGGCGAAGATTGCAAATTTCTCATTGGCTGCACCTGCTACAAATGATGTGATGCCAAAATTTGATGTGTTTGCATTTGGAGTTGTTCTGTTGGAGTTGCTTTCCGGAAAGAAAGCCATGAGAACAACAGAAAATGGTAAGACTGCTGTGCTGTGGAAGGAGATATGTGAGGTGTTGAAAGTTGAAGAAAAGAGAGAGGAACAGCTGAGAAATTGGATGGACCCAAACTTGGAGAGCTTTTATCCAATTGACGGTGCTCTCAGCTTGGCAACCTTGGCAAGGGCGTGCACAGTGGACAAGTCTTTGTCAAGGCCAGCTATGGCTGAAATTGTCTTTAATCTCTCTGTTCTAACTCAATCTTCTGAGACACTTGAAAGGTCTTGGACTTCTGGGTTAGAAGCAGAAGAAGCTTTTCACTTCATTAGTCCAGTCACAGCTCGCTAGTAGTAAGTGTGTCAAATTAGATTTCATCCTAATCATGTATCATGTAGTAAAATCCATGTAAATATTGTTTTGGTAACTTACAGAAGGAGAGAATTCATTGTTTTGGTTTCTCAGATTCGACTTCTGATTGCAATGGGTTTTCTTTTTGTGAGCGGAAAAAGCAGTTGCTACAAAATAAGTATATTCTTAATAACTTAGTCCATCATAAATATATTACATTTATGACTTTTGAAGGTTATTGCTTTTGATTGTTAAAAATAAGCTACAACATGGTAGAATGATTTAAACATCTTTATCATCCTTTAAATGCGCTCCAAAAGCAAGGTTTGTGATCTCTGCACATCCAATTGAATCTTCATTAAGGTTGAAACTACTTCAGCCATGCTCGGTCTGCTTTCTGGTTCTCGCGCAATGCAGGCAAGACTTAACATTATCAAATGATCAGCAATTTCTTTCTTCTTTGCTTGCAGATTAGGATCTACCAAGACACCGAGCTTAGCTTCTGCATTTCCTCCTTCGACGATTGAAAAAACTGCTTCTGCTAGTAATATTTCCTCCCCATCCTGCTTATATACAGCTTCTTTTCCTGTTATCAGCTCCAGCAGAACAACTCCAAAGGCATATGTATCCATTTCCGGTGTCACCAAGCCATATTCCATGTACTCAGGTGCCATGTAACCATTTGTTCCCACAGCAGTTTTTGTAGACGAATATCCACTTTCTTCCCTCACTGCTGAACGTACAAAACTGAAATTTGCAAGTTTAGCCCTTAAATTTTTATCAAGCAGAATATTGCCACTGCTTATGTCCTTATGCACATATCCAGGATCAGTGCAGTTGTGAAGATAGTGAAGTCCATGAGCAACATCCAAGGCAATCCGAAACCTACAATTCCAACTCACAAATTCGGGGTACCTTTTCTTATGGAGCCAATCCGACAGGGAACCATTCTCCATATATTCATAAACAAGGTAAAAGACCCCATCATGCTCACATGCTCCAAAAAGATTGATCAGATTGAAGTGGTTGATCTTTTTCAGTAAATTCACCTCCTTGGATACACTTCTTCTCATGCATTTTATAGCTACTGTACCTCCATTGAGAATCCCGCGAAAAACAGAACCGTCAATCATGTTCTTGGGGCTGAAATTTTCAGTAGCCACTACTAAGTCTTCATATTTGTAGAATTTCAATCCTTGATCCAGATTAGAGACAGTAACTAAGAAATCCTCAGGTAGATTTCTTTTCTTTTCCCTCTTTCCATCCTTTCGAGCCTCATCCCTTCTTCTCTTATGATGGAATAAGACTATAGACAAAACAAAGCAGAGGACTAGCAGAGAAATTCCAATTCCAATTCCAACCCAAAGATAAATTCCTCTGCTTGACGTTTGGTTGTACTTGCGTGTTGGAACAATTGGCGGACTGGGGGGTGGAGGGTAGTGGATTATGGTTTGAGAGCTTAAAGGTTCAGTTGTCAGTGGAATAAGAATTGTTGTGAAGGGAAATAGAAGTGGATCATCTTCAGTGAACCCATTTGCATTAACTATGCTTTCTAAGCTTACATTGAATCTCTTACTAATATCAGGAACACTATCACCCCAACTAACCAAATATGTCAAAAGAAATTTGGTTCCATTTACGATTTGATTGCTTGTAGGACAAGCACATCGAAGTGGTACTCGTAATGTCAAACCTTGGTCCAAGCTCGTTTCACTGTAATTATTCTCATGCTTAAGAATATTACAAGTTGACAAACCCTGGTATGTGTTGTTTGCGATGCTGAAATAAGTGTGATGTATGGTAGGAATAATGAAAGATGTGTTGGCCTGATAGTACAGACCGGAACAATAACAACTTACAGGAACAATCACCTCTTTGTCTCGAGGCAAGGCTGCTGCTGAATTTGAGATACTGTTGACACGAGCAAGTTCAGTCGGGTCTGATGATGTGAGGTTTGATATGCTGGAGACTGTATCATAAGGAGGTTGAGATTTAAATATCAGAAAGCCTTGACATGGTCGGTTATTACCATTGCAGGTGTAAAGAAAAGCCGGAGATGGGCCTGTTTCATCATCGCCATTGCAATCCATAACTGAGTTTCCTGAATAATTTTGTTGGGCATGGAGTTTTGGCATTGAAAAGCGGAAAAATAAAATAAAAATCAGCAAAATATGATCCATGGGGAATTTTTTACTATTTAAGAACTTGTCGGAAGATTAGAAACCTGAAGATTTGTGGATAGTTATGGAAATTTGTAAACTCTGCAGGTGTAATGCGTTCCAGTTGCTTACTACTAGAAAGAACAATCAATTGTTGACCAAGTTGGATCACCAGAGAGCATATGAAGAACCGAGTCTACAATAGTTAAAAAACAAGTAATTAGTCAATTTAATAGTTTTTTTTAAATATTATTTTTGTTGTAGGTTTATGACTGATTCATTCGTTCAAGTGTAAAATATTTGTTTAGACCAGTTTTGCAGGTATGAAAAGGACTTTTGGAATTTACAAAAGGGGGGAATCTTCATACTGATGCGGTCAATAGCGTTGAATTGCAGCAGAAATTAGACGCAGAAGATACTGGGAATTCACCTAATTATTGCAGAATTATATGGGTCCAACGGAAAAATAAATAAATCATAAGTTGAAGTCTCTCATGCTAAACGATAATAGAACTCCTTAAAGTATGATGATAGCAGAATTTTGAATCGGTCCCCTCTGTTACATTGTTCATTTAAAGTGCTCGTTCCTATGATTTAAACTCTATTTGGTATAGCTTTAAATAAAATTTATTTAAGTTGAGTTTTTGTTAATAGAATTTTATAAATAGAATTTTTATTAAAAAAATTTAATTATTAATTAAAGTTTTTATTAAAAATTTATTAAATTATTTTAATAAGTAAGTTTTAAAAATTATGTTATAAAAATAATAAAATAAAATTATTAAATAAATATAAGATATTTTAGATATTTTTAACATTAAAATTTTTTTTTTCAACCTCTACTCTTAAAAACTCAAAATTTGAGTTTTCTAATGGAAGTAAAATAGCTTATTTAAGTTTCGGAAACTCTGTTAGAAAAACAACCAAACAATAGCAAAAATTATGATAAGAACTCGGGAGATTAAATAAGCACTTATAATCATTAAATAAACTATACCAAACAGACACTTATTTAACGATTATAAGTACTTATTTAATTTCATAAGATATTATTATAATTTTTGTTGTTGTTTGTTTGTTTTTTTTTTAATTGAGCTTTTGAAGCTTAAATAAGCTATTTTGACTCTACTAACAAAAGCTCAAATTTTGAGTTTTTGAGAGTAGAAGTTAAAAAGTTTTTTTTTAAATATTAAAATATCTAAAATATTCTCAACTTATTTAATAATCTTACTTTATTCTTTTCATAACATAACTTTAAAAAATAACTATTAAAGTAATTTTATAAATTTTTAATAAAATCTCTTATTAACAACTAAAAACTAATATTTTTTTGATAAAAACTCTACTAAAAAAGTTCTACATGAAAAATTGTACCAAATGGAGTCTAAAACTATAATGGATTACCCACTTTCTTTTTCTGGTGGAAGCTGGGATTAGCTTTCTTCAGCTGCAAGAAAATTGCATCCTGAGAGTCTGTCAAAGTGTCTACGTATTCTATACAAGGATTATGATAAGCAACATAAGAGAATTGATAGCAGACCCGTAGTGTCACAATACAGATCAGAGGATTATAATACATGCAAATGGAGTACATACCAGACCAATAAGTGAATCCACAAGACTTCCCTGGTTTTATTCACAGAAGCAAACGACTTACGTTACAATCAACTAAAAGTACCCATTATAAAAACAGAGAGGCAGGAAGAAAATCGAGATGCAAATTTAAGCATTTGCCATTTCTAAAGTTCTGAGATGTTTTTTGATAATTCCCATGTCAGTGAAGCGTTCAAGAATCTTGAGAGGGACTGAGCTATTTCATCCATGGCTGGGCGACCAGAGGGATCTTTCTTTAAGCAACTGTCGATCAATCTGATGACCAGTATGGCAATTACTGGAGGATAGTTCCCTTGCATAGAAGGGTCCATTAAGTGCCTCAAACTCTCTTCTCCCTCTTCCTTGTGAAGCACAGGATTTAAGACATCAGCTAATAGCATATTTTCCTCTGAATATAGTGCAGGGGCCTCTTTCCCTGAAAGCATCTCCAGCATGAAAACTCCAAAGGCATAGACGTCAAGTTTTATGGAGACCAGACCATTCTCCAAGTACTCAGGTGCCATGTAACCTTTAGTCCCGACAATGTGACTTGTCAAGGCAAATTCTCCTTCTTGCCTTTCTGCTGGCCTTGCTAGAGCAAAGTTTGCTATCTTAGCCCTGAAATCAGTATCAAGAAGAACATTACTGCATTTTATATCTTTGTGAACATGAGGAGGGTTGGTGAAGCTATGCAGATAGTTAAGACCTGTGGCCACATCCAATGCTATCTGTATTCTTTGTGCCCAATCCAAAAACTTTCCTCCTTTGTCATTAATCCAGACACTCAAGGATCCATTGACAGCATAATCATAAACCAGGTACCAATTTCCACCATTAAAACAAATGCCCAAGAGTCGGATTAGACTAGAATGGTTGATCTTGTTCAGCAACTTTATCTGGTCTGACGCATCCCCATATACTTTCTTAATAGCGACAAAATCACCACCTATTTTTCCATGATAAACAGATCCTTTAATCCAACAGCTGGGATTGAAATCATCTGTTGCAGCTTGCAGTTCTTCAAAAGTGTACACTTTTAGGGATTGGGCTATATCAGATATGCTCTCCAAGAAGTCCCGAGATTCTTCATCCAACTTTTTGTTTGAGGCTTTTTCACATGCCTCAAAACTGCTTGACACAATTGTTGAATCAAATTCCTTTTTATAACTTATACGGAAGAACATATAGAATATGATCATACCAAAGATCAATGTTAGAGCAATTCCTGCTAGAACCCCAATGACAACATAAATCCATGTTTTCTTCGCGCCTTTATTGGAGGAAGAGTTAGGAGGTGGAGGTGGGGGTGGAGGTGATGATGGCGGTAGGGGTGGTTGCTCCGTTGTTTGAGAACTTGATGGTGGATTTTCTAGGGGAACTAGAAGTGTAGTGAAGGGATAAATGTTGGGTGCTCCCTCAGAAAGACCATTGGCTTCGAGAGTCCTGTCAGTATTCGCACCAAATCTTTTGCTAATACCATAAACGGTATCACGCGCTTTAACTAGGTAGCTCAGCAGATAATGGACACCAGAATGGGTCTGGTTCTTTGTGGGACAGGCACATCTAAGAGGAGCAAGGAGTCTTGTACCAACACCAAAATTACTGACATTACCGTGTTGATCCTGCAGTGCTTGGCAGGTTGACAGGCCTTGGAAAGTGTTATTAGCAATCAAGAAATAAGTATCTCCATTCTGTACAAAAAAAGTTGTGTTTGCCTGGTAATGCTTACCTGAACAAGAGCAGTTGACAGGAACAATTACCATTTGGTTCGTTTCAAATGTTGCTGTTTCAGAAACTGAATTTATTTTGGAGAGCTGAGATGGGTCAGAGGCCAAAAGCGTAGAGATGGAAGCAACAGTGTTGAAAGGAGGTTTAGACCTGAAGATGAGGAAAGCTAGACAACTCCTGTTCAGGCCATTACAGGAGTAACCAAGAGCGGAATTCGTAGTATCAAAGATAGAACAAGCTGTTGTGGCCAGTCCAATATAAGGCTGCTGGGCTTGAATCAAAGAGCTGAAACTCAGAGTGAACAAAGTAAAAACAGAAATGCAAGGGAGAAAACCCATGTTAAACATGCCGGATTAGATGGACTTTAAGCCAAAATGTTGCTTAAGAAGGAATGGATTCCTCCAGTTTTCCAAGCATTAAACGGGGCTACATTTTGGTATAACTTTAGGAGAAATTTTAATGCTATAACATTTAACGGCTTAGTTTCGAATGAGCAATTTCTGGGAAGATGATTAACATTGCAATATATGGCCAAATGTGAGCCTGGTTGACCATCACCATTATAATGTGACGTGTTCCATTACAGATAGGATTCAACTATTAGGCTCTGCATTTTATTAGGTTCATACCATCTCCAAGCATTTAAAAATTGATCTTTCCAGACACGTAACATCTGGAAAATGGTTAGTTAATAATGACGTGAGATGCAAATACAATCTCGATCTTCAACGGAAAAAAAAATAATAATTAGAGCCGGTAGGGGCCGGGGATGTGTTCTAATACTAATATTAAATAATAAAATAGGATAACTTGAAGTGGTGTGCATTCGAATATGCCCTACAAAGTCTTCCATTGCTAAACAAACCAACTTCATGCTGGATTGGAATTTTTTCCTAATCACCCATTAATATTTATAATCTTTATCTGGTGCGGACGCTCTTATTTTTTTTTTTTTGGGTGAAAACACTTTTAAGCCATACGGTTTAAGAGAATTAATTTTTAATACTATAAAACCGCACGGTTTTATAGTTTATTAGGAAAAAAAAAGTCTATTAAACTCTACTGCTTAAGAACTTGTCCGCATTAAAAAAAAGTGAAAGCACCCGTATCTGAAAATGATTACACACCCGCATACACCCCGCAGCAGCTATAAGTCACTGCTCAGTCGCTAGAAGAACCAGTCAAGAGCAGTTATCAAAATTGAATTGAGGCCAAGATCCAGAAAAAGACTCTCAAAATTGTTTATCCAACACAAATAACATATTTACAAACATTATACAGACTTATAAACATTCAAAACAGTTTATGTTAATAAACATAAGTGTTTCATGACTCATGATATTGTTTGCAACAAGATGGAGTTCAATAACTTTTAAAATTTAACAATTGCAAAAAAAAAAAAGTTTCAATATTCAACTAAATCCACAAACAAGTTAATGCTCCGTGTGTGAACTAAAAGTTAGCTTAAATTTGCAAAGGAACTTTGAATCATACATACAGTTCCATTAAAGAATCAGTGGAGGCTGAGACAGACAATATCAAGGTTCGCCAGTTCTCTCAATGAAAACTTTGTCCAATAAAAGATTCTAATCATAGCTGGAATTGCTTTGGTTGTCGTGGAATATTATAATTTGGAAAATGATATTTGAACAAAAGCACGACAAACCAAGGAAAAATATTTTTTTTCCTGACTTATTCTTTGCATTGCATGTGCTGATGTGCCATTAGTAAAAGTGACTTATAATGTGGCTGCCTTAGGGTGTATGCGCAATATTTAGAACACTTCAACTAAAGGTGGGCTGAATTTTGCAAAGAAGCATATAAGGAAATTTAAATTTGCATTTGATAACACAAAGAGAGCTTGAATAAAGCAATGATGATTTATCCAAGTGGGAACTTCATTTCTGACAGGTTCACGAGCATAGATACAATACAGTAAAGAAGAACAAGAAAGCTACACCAAGACAATAACTAAAGCTATGTAAATTACATTCACAATTCCTAAATCCACCAATACCTCGAATCTCTGTTATAATTACTAAAACCCCAATTATGAGACAAAAGACACCAGCAGCAATGCCCTCACGTAGTCCATTGGCCAGCCAGGCTGGTGTTATGACAAATAGGATAAATCGAGCAACTGTGTATATGGGTAAGACATAACATTTATCAAGAAATATTCTAAATATTGCAACTAATATACCTTATGCCAAAAAAAAAAGAAAAAAAAGAATTAGTTATGATCAATAAGAATTTCAAACCTGGAAAGGTTTTAGGATAAAAAAGATTCGCTCCAACAGCAAGACATGCAACCCAACAACCAAACTGACCCCTGCATCATTAGGTTGGTTCTTGCAGTAAATAAATCTACTAGCATATAACTGAGGCACAATAGAAGAAGTTGACAAGCACCTTAAGATTTTGAATAGCACGGTTGGGAAACTGGTGAAGAGATACAACACTAGAAGGTTAGTTTGCATATGTGATCTCCGTCCTGTTCTGTTCATCAGTAACAAGAATCTGCCAGAGAAAATAAAAAATGAAAGGGAAAAAAAAAAGTCACTAGTATATGCCAATAAGCCGCGTTAGAACAAGAGACTTGAGTTCTTAGTGTATAAACTATTACATCTTTGTCTTCAATTTTAAATTTATATTAAGAATATAGAAGAGGTAATAAGAGAATCAAAGGTAGCAGAAGAAAATGACACCGGAGAAACAAGATAAAATATCTCAAAAAAAATTTAATCAAGAGCCAAGATTTCGTGGCGTTGGTTGAATTGAAGTCCATGAAAAATAAAGAACAAACAAAATTAAAAAAAAAAATCTTTATTACCATGAATCCTGGAAGCCGGAGTGCGGAGATATAAAAAGAACATAAAATTAACAAATAAAATAAAATAAACGTATAAAAATAGAAATGGGGTGACTCACAGGGCTGCAATGGTTCCACCCCACTGCAAGCTGGCTCGAGCTCTACTACCGGAACCCAACTCTGTTAAAGTACCACCTTCGGCTAGATCCATAAATCCCATTAAACTTCTTCCTTAATCACTCAGCCGCATCTCTCTTCTTCACTTTGAGGATTGAGATCCTTTTTTATAACTTCTTTCCGCGTCTGTAAGTGCCCTTTTTTTCCACCTAATGCTTTCGCCTCTGATCAATTATCAAATCTCTGAATTTTAATCACTTGTGATGTAGGATCATCCGAATCGGTTCCTCGCGCAAACAGAGTCTTCCAATTTGCTTTACTTTTTTCTTTTACCCAGAAAAGCACATAAATAAAGGTGCCCGAATTAATTCGTAGCATATATAATGATATATGTATGTTTCTGTTACAGGAGCGTTTCGTGTGCCCGCAAGATGGAGAAATCTTACTTTTTTTAATTTTTATAAAAAAAAATTTAAGAGTGATTTTATATAATATATAAATATTCGTAATTTAAAAATTATATTTTAAAAATATAATTTAATGAACCACAGATAAGGATGGCAAAATCCCGAGCTGGGTTCGGGTATTGCAATGACCGGACCCTGCTTGGATGCAACCGGTCCGGGTCCAGGTCCTAGCCGGGTTTTAATTCGGGTACCTGAATTTTATATTTTTTAATATTATATATGTATATATTTTTTATTTTTTGGTAATTTTATAAGTTTTAAATTTATTTTAATAAAATTTGATATGAAAATATAAATTTTAAGTGTTTAAAACTTTATATATGTATAATAAATGAATCAAATAAATATAAATATTTAAAATAATATATATTTTATAATATTTTTTTAATAAAATCTGGGTTCCGGGTTTATCAAGTGATGCCAAGACCGACCCAGCTTCATACCCGGGCCGAGTATTACCCGGCCCACAACGCCCGGGTACGGTCCGGGTCCGGACCGGACGGATATTTTTACCATCTCTAACCACAGATCTTGATTTGTGAGTTTAGAATAATTTTTATTGTTCGTCAAATCAAATTTTTAAAATACGATTTTTAAATTATGAAATTCTTATGTATTATATGAGATTAATTTTAAAAATTTTTTATAAAAATTAAAAAATTAATTTTTTTCTAATAATTAGTATTAGAGTCATCTAATATTAATATATAAGAATTTCGTATGAAATTAATCTTGATATTTATGTATTAGAGAGGTACATATTTAGATATATATTATTTGTTTAATATATAAATAAAATATGTAATAATTTATCTTAATTTATAATTAAATTTTTTATTAAATTTTTCGTTTAAATATATAACAAGAGGGATAACTTTTAATCACTGTATTTCTCTCTTAATTTTTTTTACTGTTATAAAAATTTTATAAGTCAAAATTGACTTAGAAAATTTGTAAATTACTGGAGAATCATCACCTCTGTCAGAGCAAAGCAATGAAGGCCGAAAATTTCAGCGGCAACAAGCAGCGCACACTGCACGCGCAGTGGCCAGCAGCGTGAGGCAAGCAGCACACGCTGCCAGCAGCGCAAGCAAAAGGCCTGCAGTTGCGCGCGCAGGTTTGGCACGTTTTCCGGCAAGGCGGTAGCTGTTGGTTCGGTATCGGAGCTGTGTCAGAGAGCGGTGGCAACAGTGAATAGCGGCTGGGCGTTTGTGGAGATAGCGGCTGGGGAAGAAGGAGAAAGAATGAGATGGATTTAGGGTTTCAATGATTTATTTCATTGAGATCCCTATAGTTTTATAATTGTTCTTTTGGGTAGAAATATTTTAACTTTTTGCATTAAAGTTTAAAAATACTTTTGGACTTAATGAATCTTAATTTTAGGTTCAATTGAAATTGAGTTTAATGAATTAAAATACATAAATAAAATTAAATGCATAAATAAAATTAAATCTATTAAATTTGTTTTTTGGTCCAAAATTTTTATTTTAAAAAAAGATTTTTTATTTATTTTTTTAAAATTAAAATTGAGCCAATAATAAATTTAAAAGCTTAACTTCTCCTAGTTTATTAACAAAGACAAGCTTATAGAAGATGAACATTGATAAGAAGCTCAATGAAGATTAGGCTTAGGGTTAATGTATTTTTCATTTTAGGAAAGTCATGAATTAAGATTATTTAATTATTTTTCTATATGTTATGTTTTGGATAATAACATGCCATGATAACATGTCATATAGAATAGGCAGTGTCACTCTATGCATAATGATACATGTCATTCATTAATTATGAATCTCATTATATTGTTTGAAAAATGAATATGCTTAATAATATTGGATTTCATCTAGATAATATTATATGAAGCATGTAATTAATAATATAATTAATGTATGTTTTAAAAAGAAAAAATCAATTTTAAAATATTAAGTGGGAGAGGAAAAATTCAAAATAATTTTTTCCACGGGCTCCATTGTTAGTTTAATAATAAAATTATATATATACCTCAACTTCATGATACGGTGATACTCCCTACGGAAGATATATATATTAAATATTTTATTTGATGAACTTCTTTAAAGATAAAATTAAAATATTTTTCAATCGATTGTTCACCCCAACGGTGACTATTGATATGAAAAATGCGTAAATTAAAATAATTATTATACACTCAACTAAAATTTGTTATTAACATTCCCAATGAAGCTCTGTTAACAAATTTAGGCCCAAAAAGATAACGATAATTATTTATCATGTCTATACATGAAAGTAAATAATACAACGGATAATGGGGTCTGGTAAGTATAGACATGACTTCCCCAACGGATAGATTGTCTAAGTGGTACTACATTATCGTTACATTAAATTAAAATGCATTTGTGATTTTTTTTTTACATTTTTTATTATTTATTGTGAATATTATATCAAATTATCTATACATGGATGTTTTATTTTTCAGAAAATGTCTTCCCTGAGCTCACTTACTATTATTCTGAGTCAAAACAAATTCACTGGAGAGAACTATATAGATTGGAAAAGAAATTTATTCGTTGTCCTGACTGCTGAAAATTACAAATATGTCTTAACCCAGCCATGCCCTCCAGTTCGAGAGGATGATGCTGATAAAAATCAGAGGAGGCTTTATGAGAAATAGCAAAAGGCCAATGAAATGGTAAAATGCTACATTTTAGCCTCGATTTCTAATATTCTGCAGACCAAACATCAGAACTTGGAGACTGCCACTGAAATAATGGATAGTCTCCAACAGATGTTGAAGCAGAGTACTCGCTCTGCGAGACAAGAGCACTAAAAGGTATTATGAACTGCAAAATGGGGAAGGGCACAAGAGTTCGTGATCGTGTCCTCAAAATGATGGATTATTTGAATGAGGTTGAGATTCAGGGAGCACAAATCGATGATAACTCAAAGATTGACATGGTCCTAGAATCTCTGCCAGAAATATTCAAGGAGTTTAAGGTCAATTATAATATGAACAAAAGAAACATGATCTTAACTGAATTGATGAACGAATTACATTCTGCTGAATAGATCTATCGTACTGAGAAATCTCTAGGAAGCATAAATATTGCTGAAAAAGGTTCTTCTAGACCTAAACCGAAAGGTAAGGTTAAGAAGAAACCTGGGAAAAAGAAACCATCCACCAAGCAAGATGGCAAGCCGAAAGGCAAATGCTTCAAGTATGGACAGAAAGGTCACTGGAAAAATGATTGCCCTAAGATTGTGAAATCAGGTATGGGAAATCTTTTTGTAATAGGTCTGTTTAGTTCAGAATCTTATTGACACTTGGGTGTTGGATTCAGAGCAACTAATCATATTTGTAATTCACTTTATTGGTTTCAGAAACCAGGAAAATAAATGAAGGAAGCATCAAGCTACAGTTAGGGACACGACAGTTCGTGTCAGCAGTGAAGACTGGATCTGTTTCATTATCTTTTAATAATGAGACTTTAGTTTTGAATAATTATCTTTATATTCTAGACATTAAGAGGAATTTAATTTCAGTAGCATGCTTGTCAAAGTAAGGGTACACTGTAAATTTTAGATCCTTTGTTTTTATTTTTTATAATAAGAGACTTATTTTTTCTGGTGTATTGGAAGATAATTTATATTATTTAAATCCTATGATCCATTCTATGCATGACACGGTGATCAATAATGATAAGCATACACATATATTTAAGAAAAGAAATATTTCTTCCAACCAATGTTACCTCTGGCATTTACGCTTGGGTCATATAAACGAAAATATGATATAGAGAATGATCAAAGATGGACTCTTGGGTCCATTAGAAAATGAATCATTGTCATTCTGTGAATCCTGTTTAAAAGAAAAAATGACCAAAAGGCCATTCTCGGCCAAAAGAGTGCGTCCAACAGTACCACTTGAGTTGGTGCATACAGATGTATGTGGACCAATCAATGTACAAGCTCGACGAGATTATGAGTATTTCATCACTTTCACTTATGATTACTCGAGATACGATTATATTTATCTGATGCGTCATAAGTCTGAAGCTCTTAAGAAATTCAAAGAGTATAAGGCTGAGATAGAAAAGCAATTAGATAAGAACATAAAGAAACTTCAATCTGATAGAGGTGGTGAATTTCTCTTAGGAGATTTCAAAGCGTATCTGGTTGAAAATAGGATTATATCTCAGTTGACTACCTTAGGAACACCACAAAAAAACAGGGTAGCAGAAAGAGAAATAGAACTCTTTTAGATGTAGTGAGATCTATGTTTAGTTATTCGTCATTACAAATCTCTTTTTAGGGACTAGCACTAGAAATTACAATTTACCTCTTGAACTTAATTCCATCTAAATCAATGCCTAAAACCCTAATAGAATTATGGTTAAGTTACAAACCAAGTTTACGACATGTTCGTATTTGGGGATCACCAGCACATGTGCTGAAACCAAAGGTAGACTAAATAGATTCACGTTCTGAAGTTTGTATATTTGAGGGATATCCCAAAGGAATAAGAGGAGGTTTATTTTATAGTCCTCAAGATAGGAAAGTGATCGTGAGCATACATTTCATTTCTCACGAGGAAGACTATATGAATAACTTCAAACCTAAGAGTAAAGTAATACTTGAAGAACTGTTAGGTAATCAGGTTTATGCTCAGCTTTTAATACTTGTTATACAACAGGAAGAACAACAACAATCAGCTAATCAACACAAGATTATCCCTGAACAACCATTACTTTTAGAACCTCGTCGTAGTTGGAAGGTAACTAGGTTACCTGCGAGATACATGTTATTAGGAGAAACCTATACGACTATCTCAGATGAACATGTACAAGATCCCACTAACTACAACGAAGCTCTAATAGACAGAGATGTTGAATTTTAGAAAAAGACCATGAATCAAGAAATAGAATCTATGTATTCCAATAAAGTCTGGGAACTTGTAAAGGCATCAAATGGGATAAAACCTATAGGGTGCAAGTGGATTTACAAGAGAAAAAAAAGAGTAGATGGAATAGTGGAAACATTTAAAGGAAGATTAGTAGTCAAAGGGTTTACTCAGAAAGAGGGAATCGATTATAAGGAAATATTTTTTTCGGTTGCAATGCTTAAATCCATCAAGATTCTGCTCTCCATTGCTGCAGTGCTAGATTATGAAATTTGGCAAATGGATGTCAAAACTGTCTTTCTTAATGGGCATCTTGAAGAAGACATCTACATGCAGCAACCAGATAGATTCATACAAAAAGGTCAAGAACACATGGTATGCAAGATGCAGAGATCCATTTATGGATTGAAGCAAGCATCCTGGTCATGGAACATCAGATTTGATCAAGTAATTAAATCGTTTGGATTCATTCAGAACATAGATGAACCATGTGTGTACAAGAAAATTCAAAAAAAAATCTGTAGTCTTCCTAATTCTTTATGTAAACGATATTCTCGTAATTGGAAACGATATAATAGTATTGACTACAATAAAGAGTTGGTTAGCAAAACAATTTGATATGAAAGACCTAGGAGAGGCAAGTTATATTCTTGGTATCAAGTTACTGTGAGAATAGAAGAATAAAACTTTAGCCTTGTCTCAAGCGGTCTATATCGATAAGATATTGGTTAGATTTGGCATGGAAAATTCCAAGATTGATTTATTACTATTCAGACATGAAATTACATTCTCTAAGGATCAATCACCTAAAACATCTGAAGAGATAGAGAAAATGAGACGAGTTCCCTATGCAGAAGCTGTGGGAAGTCTCATGTATACCATGCTTTACACTAGACCATACATCTGTTTTGCGGTAGGGATGGTTAGTAGATATCAATCTAATCCTGAACCTAAACATTGGACTGCGGTCAAACATATAATAAAGTATCTGAAAAGAACTAAAAATTATATGCTTGTGTATTCTAGTGATAAACTTATTTCAGTGGGTTATACAGATTCTGACTTTATGTCAGATAAGAATTCCAGAAAATCAACTTCCGGCTATATGTTTGCATTAGGAAGTGGAGCTGTTAGTTGGAAGAGTGTGAAATAATCTTGTATCCCGGACTCCACAACTGAAGCTAACTATGTGGCTGCATCTGAAGTTGCAAAAGAAACTATATGGCTCCGTAAGTTCCTATAAGATCTTGAGGTGGTACCTGCTGTAACTACACCCCTTAAACTATTTTATGATAATAGTGGTGCAGTAGCTCAATCTAAGGAACTAAGGAACCACAAGAAACAAAAACATATTGAGAGGAAGTATTATCTCATAAGGGATATAGTGCAGAGAGGTGATGTAGAGATTACTCAAATTGCGTCACAGCAAAACTTGGCAAATCCTTTTACCAAGGCCATACCTGGGAAACCTTTTAACTTGCACTTAGAATCCATGGGCATGCGTGAGATGCCAAATATGCTTTGAGAGCTAGTGGGAGATTGTTGGGAAATATGCTCTTTAAAAGCATATGTGTTTATTTAATAGTAATAAACAATTTTTCTGATTAATAAAATAAATGATGTATTTTATTCAAGTATTTTAATTGCATTAATATTTTGAATAAAATCCATTTAATCATATTATATGTATGTATGTGATCACCTTGTGGATTCACAGAAGATATAAATACAAGTTATCTTATGATTAAATAAATTATGCTCGCAGTTGATAAATAAAGTTGGACACTTTATTTAGGTATAAACTGTAATAAATTCATTGAATGATTTGTCTTGATCAAGTATGAATTTATTAATGTAGTACAACTACATCAACAAAATCACATATGAGATTTAATTAACCTTATAATAACTGTCAAACTTATTAAATTTCATAGGCATTGATTTTATTGTAATCTGAATCTTGAGTTAGTTATGATTTCATGATTGTAATTGTTGTTCCATCTGAGTTACCAATGGACACGACACACACTTGTAGTCAAAATTATCCGGTATCTTGGTGGAAGCAATATGAGTATTAGAATTATAGATTAACAATATAGAATTTGTACAACAAATCTTTTGATGGGTTTTCGGTACTAAATCATATAATTCTCTGGTCAGAGTGTGTCGATATATTTGATATGTTAAAAATGATCATTAGAGAAAACCAGTAACTATCAAAGAATAAGATGTAATTAAATTGATTGGACAATTGAGATATCAATTTAATTAACGATGTAGTACAAAGAATTATGCAGTAAAGAAATCAATGTGGCTTGGGACGAATTATTATTCGAGCAAACAATTATAGAGGTCAGTTCCAATCTTTTAGTAGAGTAGATTTGAAATTAAATAATTAGGTTAGTTTAATTACAAGCCTAATTATTGTAACTACTATTGTATGTTCCCAAATGATCAATGGATTAGCTCATTTAATTGACTGCGCCGTTACTGGATTAATACGCAAAATAACTAGGTATTTGGGTTAAAAACGTAAATATATTATTTAGTGGGAGGCTCTATTTAATGTACTTGTCTATAAGGGGCCATATGTTATTTTAGAATGTAGGCCCTCTATAGAAAAAAGCAAGTAACGTAACTTTTATTTTTGGATTCAAGGGTTTCACTAAAGAGAGATATAAAAAGGCTTATTTTCTCTTTAAAAAAAGAAGATGCAGCCACTTTATACAGATTAGAGAAAAAGATTTTTCTCTCTAATTTTGAGAGAAAGATTTTCTCCTGCTAGTTGCTTCCAGTAGTGATAAAGCCGCCCACACGTCAAGTACAGATCAAACCTGAGTCATAACCTGGAAGATCGTTTGGTGACGGATTGTGATCTAACTAGCGCAGTGGTGACGGATTGTGATCTAACTAGCGCAGTGGTGACGGATTGTGATCTAACTAGCACAGTGGTGACGGATCGTGATCTGGGAGCCTAGAATAATTTCCATTATTCACCAAATCAGATTTTCAAGGTACGATTTCTAGATTACGAATTCTCATATATTGTATGAGATCAATCCTAAAAAGTTTTTATAAAAATTAAAAAGTTGATTTTTCTCCAACACTGCATTCGTATAATATTTATTTGTATGATTGTATTTGCATTTGTGTATTTTATATTGAGATGTTTGGTAATGCATTGTGCAAAATTTAAATACACGATTGGAGTATAGTTTCATGTTTGATATAGCTAACGTAGACTGTAATTTATATTTTCTAATATTTTATATTATTATTACCAATAGGCCTTTGGTCCAATGGGAGAAGCTTTGCACTTATCATGTTGAGTGCAAGGGTTCGAGCCTGCATAAGAGCATTATGGAGGTTAGTTTCAATACTCCCTCAATTATCAACATAATTGAGTGGAGACAATCTCTCCCTCACGAAATGTGAGTGGAGTAGGCACCCCTCGAATATTAGAGAGGATTTAAAGTATTTGGGCAATGATTGTAAATATTAATTATAATGTCTAATGTAATGTCAGTAAATCTCTGTACAACAAAATTTAAAAGAAAATTTATATTATTATTTATTATTAAGTTGATACATTTTAAATTTAGTAGTAAAAAATTTAACACTAAAGGTTATTTAAATGACCACAATCGATCGATGAAAATGGAATGTTCACCAGAGGCAACAAAATTCCCTAATAGCAATGGTGGCTTCTATTTTATTATTCAATAAATAATTATAAATAAATTAAATCATTCCAATGTCAAAATAATAATAAATTAATAGTGTTTTCACTTATGGGATTGGGGAATTAAAATTTAGAATGAGAATAATTGATAGTGTTTATTTGTTAAAATAAAAAATAAATGAGAATGAAACATATGGAGCCAATATATTTTGAGGATTAAAGAATGGAAACTTGATTGGGAATCAAGTTTTCATTTCTTGAACTTACTATTTTACTCTATGCAAATTTCATATTTTCACTTTTATTCTCAATTAAATTATTATTATTATTATTATTAACAATTTTTTAATGGTAATAATCATCATGATTATTGCAATAAATAATAATAAAAATGATGATAGTTAACTAAAGATATTTTAGTAATTTAAAATAATTTACTTTAATTCTTAGACAAAAGTAAACGCATTAATGGAAATACAGTCAATTTTGATTTTGATTCTTATAATTTAAGTAAACTATTTATTTTTTCATTCCTTATTTTTATTCTAACACATTCTTATTCTTATCCATTCCGATTATAAATTATAAATATACTACAAAAGTCTTATGGGAACAACGAACTGGCTAAATTCCAAAGGGAGTCAGATGTAATTAATGTTGTAAAAACTTCACTAAATTTAATGCATATCAATGGTGATCATCAATGCTTGAGCTTGAATTTGTTCTGATTTACGTAGTACAACTCCCATGTAATATGGTGTGACAATCACACTTTCGAAAAATGCCAATTACGTTTGAGAATTTATAAGTCACCCACAATCCGGAAGTATATATAATGTGCGTTTAAAAGAATTTTGGCCACCAAAAAAAAAAAAAAAGATTAAGAGACATGCAAAATGGCCAAATGTTAATGCTTGACCAGAATTCTGATTATCTGGCATCTTTGGAGGATGTTCCAACTGAAAACTATCCCTGATTGATTGTAATGGGTGGGCACTCTACTCTTGCTTGCAATTTCCAAATAAAAAAATCAAACTAATTATTACATTGAACTCATCATACAACAAGCTACAAGAACTCCAACAAAGAAAATCCTATTACAATGCAATTACCAACCGAATGAAGCATTCAAGATATTTGAGAGAGAATGCTCTATTTCATACATGGTTGGGCGATCTGTAGGATCTTTCTTTAAGCAACCATCAATCAATCTGATCACCAATAGGGCAAGTTCCAAAGGATAATTCCCTTGCAGAGTAGGGTCTATAAAGTGCCTTAAACTCTCCTCTACATCTTCCTTGGTAAGCACAGCATTTAGGACATCAGATAAATGCATATTGTTTTCCTCTGCATGAAGTGCAGCAGCCTCTTTTCCAGTAAGCATCTCCAGTATGAGAACTCCAAACGCATAGACATCGAGTTTTGTGGAGACTAGACCATTTTCCAAATACTCAGGAGCCATGTAACCTTTAGTCCCAACAATATGCCTTGTCAAGGCAAATTCGCCTTCTTGCCCTTCTGTTGGCCTTGCCATAGTAAAGTTTGCTATCTTAGCCCTGAAGTCACCGTCAAGAAGTACATTGCTGCTATTTATATCTTTGTGAACATGAGGAGGGTTGGTGAAGCTATGCAGATAATTAAGACCTGTGGCCACATCTAAAGCAATCTGTATTCTCTGTGTCCAATCCAAATACTTTCCTTCATTCTTGTTGCTGAAAATCCAATCACTCAATGTTCCGTGGACCGCATACTCATAAACCAGATACCAGTTTCCCTCGTTGAAACAAACCCCGGAAAGGCGGATAAGATTAGAGTGGTTGATCTTGTTTAATAAAGCTATCTCCTTGGAGACATCTCCATTCACTTTTTTAATAGCAGCAAAATCACCATTGATTTTGCCACGATAAACGGATCCTTGAATCCGACAAGTGGAGCTGAAATTATCTGTTGCAGATTGCAGTTCCTTGAAACTATAGACTTTGAGGGATTGAGCTACACCAGATATACTCTCCAAGAAATCCTGAGATTCCTCATCAAATTTCTTGTTCAAGGGTTTTTCATTCGCCTGAAAGCTACCAGAAACCACAATTGAATCAGGTTCCTTCTTCCTTGTATAGAAGAATTTACAGAAAATGATGGCGCCAAAGATCAACGGAAGTGTGATTCCTCCAAGAACCCCCGCAACAATATAAATCCACGTTTTGTTAGAGCCATCGTTGGAGGAAGAGTTAGCAGGAGGAGGAGGTGGAGTACCTGGAGTTGACGAAGGCGGCTCTACTGTTTGAGAACTTGTTGGCGGGTTTTCAAGAGGAATGAGAAGTGTAGTGAAGGGAAAAATGTTTGATCCTGAAAGGCTATTAGCTTGAAGAATCTCACGAGTACCCACACCAAATCTTGAACTAATTCCACTGTCAGTGTCACCCTCAGCAACTAGATAGCTCAGCAGGAACGGGAAACCCTCATCTGTCTGGTTCTCTGTGGGACAGGCGCATCTAAGAGGAACAGTGACTCCTGCACCTATAGTTAAATTGTTGGGACTACCATTTTGATCCTCTAGTGCTTGGCAGGTTGACAGACCTTGAAAGGTGTTATTTGCAATGAAAAGATAAGTGTCTCCATTCTGAATAGTATAGGTCGTGTTTGATTGGTAATACTGACCTGAACAAGAGCAGTTGACAGGAACTACAACCAACCTGTTTGTTTCAAGTGTTGCAGTCTCAGAAACATTGTTTATTTGGGAGAGCAGAGATGGGTCAGATCCCAAGAGTGTAGAGATGGAAGCACCAGTGTTGAAAGGAGGTTGAGACCTGAAGGTAAGGTAAGCTCGACAACTCCTGTTGAGGCCATTACAGGAGTATCCAAGAGCAGAATTTGAATTGGAAGTAGTATCTGCATTGTTACAATCTGTTGTGGCAAGTCCAACATATGGCTGTTGGGCATGAATCAGAGAAGAGAAGCACAGAATGAACAAAGTGATCAAAACATAAGCGAAAGAAAGAAAAGCCATGCTGAAATTGGAAGAAAGATCAAACGGGGGAACGCCAAAGCGTTGGTTAAAAGAAAGCGTCCAGGGCATCATTTAGCCACCAGTCATGGTCATGGAATTCTATTTCAAAGAAGAATCATTCTTACGGAGTAGGATGAAGGAGACAGCACAGCACCGTTGACCCTATCCCATCGTGATATAACATGTTTGAACGAGGACATAAATCTATGTGCTTGATTAAGTCCATATTCAGAAAATGATTTTTTTATTTTTCTCTTTATGGTTATGAAAGAATATTCCGAAAATAAACGAAACAGAGAAATTGGATGTGCAGACACAGCCTTAACATTCAATCGAGAAATAAATAATTAGATACGGAATTTCAAATGCATGTAAACAAAGGGTAAAGCAAGTGCTTCTGCACTGGTAAATTATGTATGCATATATAAATTGGAATACGATTTACGAATACTTGCAAGTTTCAACCGCGAAAGCAGCAACAATTTGGGTTGGAAATTGTCTTATTGTCATCAATATCCAATCCAAACATTGCCCAGATATATCTTTCATAATTGATACCGCTGCTATTGCTGTCGACCTCTACCATATAGTTGGAAAATGTCCTCAAAACTCAACTGCAGCCAAAAAGTTTGACTTTGGACCATGATGCATGCAGTGAAGTCCCGTAGTTATGATGAAACAGATTCCTAAATATCATATTATTCGAGGAATTAGTCAAGTCAAATTAAACAAAGCTAAATATAAATTTACACCTAAAAACATTATTAAAAAGTAAAAACTCTTTAAATAAAATTTTACTATTTATTTAAAAAAATATAAAAAAAATTCTAAAAATCTCTCTAAATAAGATTTTTAAAATGAGATAGTATTTATCTCTCTTTAATATTTGGAGTCTTTTAAAACATACAAGAAAATTTACTTTTCATTAGATAGTTATATTGGATGGATATAGACTTCTCATAAAAAAAAAAAGAAAAAAAGATAGATATAGACTTTGTGAACAAATTAAAGCATACAAAAAGGACCAATATAGCTAGCTATACCAATACAATACTAGTGCAATAAAAAGTCCAAATTACATAATTTCGTTTCTCTAACCTACCCCTTGGTGACGTGGCTCCAGTACAACCGTTCCAGTATTGTTTTGACTTTACATCCTCAGGACTCTCCCTCGCCGTTCTGAATTCTGTTCTACGCCGACATTTGGTCACCTGCCTGCAAATCCTGGTCATACGAAAAAGAAATTTGCTGAAATGGTCTCAGACAGGCAGTTGTAATTGAACTTGCATGGCCGAAGGCCCGGAAATCCCTGAGGACCCATGTCATCTCTCGACTCTCCTATTAACCGCTCTTCGGTTTTTTTTTTTATTTTTTATTTTTTATGCATATACAATTCGATTTATTTCAATATGTTCCTATTAACGGATTAAAGCATGATTCTTTTACTGAGAAATATTATATCATTTATTTTCTTTTGTTTAATGTAAACATGATGCATTAAAAAAAAAAAAATTATCCCCTAAAGTTCAAAGAATACATTCAACGTAATTATTGTAGTTGCATTGCTTATTGTCGTTGTTTCTTCAAGAATATCCTTCTCATTTTTCATGGGAAGAAATGAGAGAAGAGGTAAGAAGTTTAAAGAAAAGGAAAGAGAAATCAAGGATGAATTTCAACATACATTGTTTGGTTTGACAATGAATTCATCTCTTCTCTTCTCTTTTTTTTTTTTTTCCTCTCCTCCTCTTCTCTTATTTCATTTGATTAGCCTTTTAGTGATATTCTTAGAGAAGTAACTAGGAGACGTGCTCAAAATATATTATGTTTGACCTTTAAAGGGGTAATGGGATAAAATTGAAAGTGGCACGACTCTAATTATCGTAAACATATGAGATGATTTTAGGTGAGGTTATTTGAACTTATTAATTTTCTCTCCACACTTTCTTTTTAATTAAGAATTTTATTATGTAAATAATTTTTAAAAAGTTACTTAATTAACCATTTGCTCTCTTTTACTTCTCAATTTCACAAATTTTCATAAATTCATTTAGATATATTCTTTTAGCTGTAAATAATTATCACTAGTCAAGAGGAACAAAACCTACTATTTGAAAAAAAAATCACCAAATTTTTAATGGTCATAAAAGTTAATGAATATTAAGAAATTAATTTTTACCAAACGCAAAAGCTAATGAATATAAGAAAAAAAAAGTTATTGTATATAGAAAGCATGGAATATAGTTCATGGTATGCAAAAAAAAAAAAAAAAGATTAAAAAAGAGTGAATTTGAATGTTAATTTTGTAGAATATGAGAGTAGAGAGAGAATTTTATAATTGTAAGTGATTAATGAAGGGTCATTTTAAGATTTTCAAATTTTAAATTTTTGATAATGAATTTATTTTTTTGAAATAAGTTTAGAGATGATTTCTAATAACTCCACTCCACGACATTTAAGTCAAGTAAGATATTGGATACGAAAGAAAAAGAATAAAACTAATAAAAATATAAAAAAAAATAGAATGGACACGTGTTGAATCCGCAATAAAACAGTGAGTCGGTCGCTTACCGTAGCAAATAGTTTCCCAACTATCAATTTTATTCATCTGTCAGTTTTTTTTTTAAATATTTTTAAATAAAATTTCTCCTTTGCTTTTCTAAGGTTTTAAAAAGAACAAAAAAGCCTCTAAAGGTTAAAAATTTGTGTATCACAAAATTCTAATCCTTACCTGTCCAACATCTTACCTTTAGTCGTTACCTGTCCGACAATCCAACTGGAGTCGGATGGGAAACCGAAAAAGCTTCTTAAAAAGTCACTCGTCCCGGGCAAATGTCTTGCCTAAAGCTAATAATGTTGTTTCTTTCGATAAGTTTTCCTAATATCTTCTAATATACAGATACCCACCGAACTTGCTTTTGCGTTAATTAAGGATTTTTTTTCTACAGATGGCATGACATGAATATATTTATATATGCTCCTTCAGTTCAACGATGGCACAACCTTACGAGATTTTATACCTTACCTTTTCTGTTAAAAACAAATAAGAATTAATAATTTGACAGAATCATATCATATCATATCATATTTCAATTCAATTATTTTCAATTTTCTTTTTATGACTCAGAGGGAAAGAATATATTTATGTTTAGTTTATTAAACAATAAATATATATAATGTTTTCTAACGAGAATATCTTTATTTTAATAAAAAAAGAGATATTATTTACAAATAAAAAAATAATTTTTAATTGAAATAAAAATTATATAGAATATATTTGGAAAACTATTTAGAGAGAGAGAGAGATGGTTATAATAATAAATTTATTTACACAACAACTTAATTCAAAAGTGGGCACGGAGGCAGTAAATGAAATAGTAATTAAGCCATCATTTGGGAAAACTCATGATAATCAAGAACTCCGTTGCCATCAGTATCAAAGACTTGAATCATGGCAACACACTCGTCATAAGATTTAGAATCTCCAAGGCGATTCAACATCCTTTGCAAACCTTTTGGAGTTATGCACCCTTTCTTCTCCAATTCAAACATCTCAAAGGCCTTCTTCAGATCCTCATCATCGCCATCGCCCCGATCGTCTTTGAGCAGCATCCTCGTGAAATCTTGAAAATCCAATAAACTGTCACCATCGGTGTCAAAATCATCAATCGCTGCTCGAGCCTCTTCGTATGACATGTACTCACCAATGGAACCAAAGTAAGCCCTAAGTTCGAGAGCCGAAATTTTCCCATCACCATCACCATCAAAATGACGAAAAACTTGCTTCAACTCATCTTCTTTTGAGATCTTTTTGGGTTCGCATGCAGACAAGGAGGAGTTTGGAGAGCTTAATGTTGTTGTTGTTGTTGACGATGAAGAACTAGACTTTGACTTTGATCGACGACGATGAAGGCTTAATCCATGACCCTTGTTAGAAAAGAACCACTTCGAATTAGACGGCTTAGAACCAGCAACCTTGTTATCATCGATTGCCATATATTTTCCTTGTTAACCGATGTGTCAATATATAACACTCCTAACAATCAATATAGATTCACGTAACAGCTGCTTTTATAGTGATATATGTATACCTAAGAAATGTTTTAATTTAGGATCCGAAGTTTATTAAAATTTGGAAAAAATTCTCAACTTTAATAAAGTTTAAAAGATTTATCAATTTAATTGGACCGGATCAATACTCTATATTTATAAATATGAACTGGCATCACAGTGAATCTTAATTGCTGCTTTAAAAGATTAACCAACATAGTTGGCATGAAGTTGCTTGGAAGATTGAGTGACTGAAAAGAGTGAATTATAAATTAAAGACTTTTAGTGCGAGGAAATTGCATGGCAGCTTCGTAAGGGTCCCAAAATTGATTGACCACTGTCCATTTTTAATAATGCATGTGCGTGTGTCTCAATCTCACGCACGCATACAGGGTGTGAAAATCACGAGCCTAACCATTGAGTTAATTGATTAGGAAAATTAAAAGCTGCATCCGTTGTATCTTTTTAGGTTCGCTTTACTCTCAAGGACAAAGTGACAGATTGTTTGTTCTTCCAAATAAATGGCTGTATACCAGTTAGATTACAAAGTTGACAAAATTAAAGCTTTTAGTTAGCTAATTGATTTTTAGTCGTCTATAATTGACAATTGCCTAAGTGAATTAGCTAATCCAGTTAGATAATAAATTATAATGTGTTTGTCTAGATGTTGCTTTCCCTTGGCATCTGTACTCTGTAGCTAGGTTTGGTTGTTTTTTTTTTTTGAATTACATGAGACTAATGCTCAGATTACAACTCATATTATATGAGATTTACAATTGATATTTACAATCAAATAATTCTTTTACTTTGGTTTACATTAATTTTATATAAAGATCTGTCAGGATTTTTACCCTCTCAAATATTCGAGGGACGTCAAACTCTCATTTTAGGAGAAAGACTGCCTTCACTCGAGCTCTGAGACTACAAGGAAGGAAATTTAAATTAAACCCCCACAATACTTTTGCGGAGGCTCGAACCACTTCCCTCACATTTGTGAGAGAAGGATTCTAGCCACTTGGGCTTAGCCCCAAGTGGTTAGGTTTGGTTGTTAGTACTGGTCTTCAATGGGAATTGGAATTAGAACGAATGATGCCTAACGCGCAATGTGCTTGCAAGTGGTTCAACTTACGTATAATTAATGTTCACATTTTTCAATAACTATAAGTTCCTGTCTTCACTGCATACGTTGCGTATGCATGCGTGTGTTTTACGCCGTGTCAGGTTTCTTTCTCCAACATTCCCAAAATTTTTGGCCAAGAGCTTTAAACCTTGGTATAAGATTTTGACACAAATTAATAAACAATATTAACAGATGCCCTTCGTCAAAGGACCAATTACGGGCGTTTTATATGGAGAATTTGGCAAGGTTGTAGAAAGGCGATGTATTAAGAGCGCATAATATGCGGGCAAAATTTTAGAAACTGGAATGAATTTTAGCAGCTTAAGCCTTGTGAATTAATGGGAACAGTTTCATTCATATATCGCACGAAACAGGAACGAGCAAGAGGGCCAAATCCAGACACCATGTGGAATCTACTTCTCTTAATTAGTAATCAATTAACCCTGACGAGGAAATATATATTGAAGCAATAACAAGATATAGTATGATCTTGGATTATTCACTAGGAATGGCAAGCCGGATATGGATGATATGAATATTATTTATATATGCGATAAATTCCTAATTATTCATAATAGAGAGGTCATATTCATATTCAATTTTAGATGTATATTCTTCCAAAAACCAATTGGTGCTCAGAGAATATTTATTAAATTATTTCACTTCATTCATCTCTCGGTAGTTCTAAGGGTGGTCATTAAACCACCCCACCCCACATATACCCAATACCATGCAACGGTACTAAATTTGACGACAGAAACTAAATGGTGACGGTGCAAATGCCACCCTAAAGGATGGCAGCAACTTGAGTCATTCGTCGCACCGCCGAAATGCATCGCTAACTGAATCAATGTCGGTGACATCCAATAAGTTTGATCATTGTTACAGTACTATACTCCCATTTGATGTTGGCGTTAAGTTTCCATCACCCTTTTAGATGGCATTTGCATTACAATATGACCATTTTTCACCGAAATGGTGTTGCCGGTAATGTCACATAACATTATTGGATTTATTTTTTGTATACAATTTTTAAAATTAAGTATTATTATTATTATTATTATTTAGTAAGATTGTTTTTAAAAATACAATAGTTTTTTTTTTCAATTTTAATTTCATCAAATTAGAAACCTTAAAACTTAATTATGAATATATGGATCCGCAATAGATAAATAAATAATATTTATGTCTGTCCAATATCCAATTGGATAATTTTTAAAATCTCCATACTCGTAATCCAAATATTTTGAATGAGTACGATATAATCTAAGTAGATGATATCTTGAATAGAAAATAATATTCTCAAAATAGTGAGAACAACACTGAGCATAGAACGTTACATTTTGTAATCAGTATAAAAATTCATTGTTGTACTAACAAGCGCGTAGATCAGCTGGTATGGAACTATTCTATTTTAATCAAAGTCCTTGGTTTCGGACTTGGAAATACAATTGCGTTAAATACTTGTTGGCATATCTTTGGTACCCTAGTGATTCTATCATTCTCGAATATGGATTTGCCGAGACCCAATGTAATTTTCGGATGTCAGATAATTTAATATACCAAAACAATAAAAACTCTATTTGACTCAAAATGCAAAATTCTCTCTCTCTCTCTCTCTCTCTCTCTCTCGTCTTGCTTCCTTACTCTCTCTCACTCTGTATCTCTCTCTCGTCTCGCTAGTTTTCTTAATTTCCCTTCGCAATTTGTTCTTCTCAATTTCTCCTGCTTTTCAACTCTGTCTTTTTCCACATGCTTTATTTCTACAAAATGAGTATAATTCATAGTAACAAACTGGTAACAACAGAAGATTGGGAAAGTCTGCCGCATACAAGTAAAATATGCTATAAATTATGAAAAGATAATCGTATATTGCAAATTATTATATGGATTTGAAAAATGTCTGATAATTTGTTTCCTCTAACAATATGAAATTGTTATACCAATTTAAAAAAAAAATCGATTTTTTGTTTTAAAACAACCCAAATTTCAAATTAAAATAATCTGCAGCACACTTTGAATCCTAACAAATAATTTACTAATTCAAAACCGTTGACAAACCATATTTCAAATTAATGTAATGAATTGGAGCAATATTATCTTAAGCCTTGAGAATGTCAAATACGGCCATTGTCGGAGATGAACCAACGATGGCTGAGAAAAGGCGATGAGAGAGACACGATAGCTGTAGATTTGGGAGAAGAGAGAGTAAGGGAGCGAGACGAGAGGGAAAGCTGAGAGAGACAAGAGAGAGAGCCGAGAGAGAGAGAGAGGGAGGGAGGGAGGGAGGGAGCGAGAAATGCAACGTTATGTGCTCAGTGTTATGCTCATTATTTTCATAATATCAGCACTGTATCTTGAATAGATATCCAACTCGGGTTTGGGTCTGCACAACGAGAATGGGCCCATTTATGCCAACTTCAGGTAGCTTTGGTCCAATAGCCTTACAAATACAAAATAACGAAGCCTTTTTTAAAGAAACACATGTTTGTCCAGCGATCAGTGAATGATGATGGCGTATAAAAACTCCAGGTGAAACCAGCCAATACTTTTCCTCGCGGATCATCATAGATGTATAGGTATATAATTATATAATATTTTGAACTTTCAAAGACTTTCCAAACTTGACGGTCCTCCTTTTTCTCTTTTCGTTTTCAGTGCAATGAGTCCACACGCGCCTACATCCAAGTTGAACAATGCGACACGACGTCTTTCATTTCATAATTGATACAACAAGCGCTCCAAGTCTCAACACCGTCACTCCATGAACCAGAACCAGCGACGTCGAGGATAAACATAAACACAGATGCTAGAGACAGATAAAAACGACACGTATCACACGACATTGATGTAGTCCCATGCCAGACGCGGCGCAGTGTCGCAGTGTCACATGTCACCAACTCATTGTCGAGGATCGGATATGGTTCGCCTTTGCTTTCGCTTTCCTTCGGCTTTGTGCATTGTAAAATGCAAATTGCCAAATTAACTCACGGACACGTAACTGTATGCTGCTTTTGTTTATATTAAAACACTTTGGACAATGACGAACCGGAACATCTACTCTGGACAATTAAAATATATAAAGATATTAGAGTCTAGAGACTGCAATATCAGATATTGATTAATAAAGTACAATAGTATGTATGTTAGGACTGATCCGCCTGGATCCCAATCCCGATCTTAAATGTGAAACCAAAATAAAGAGTAATGATGTTTGTATGTACTAAAAATTAGCACAAAAATTATAACAGACAAGAAACAAATTTGTCTAGTAGTGGTTTTTTTTTTTTAATTAATATTCTACTCCTATAGTAATGGCGTGTTATTTTTGTGCTAACTTCGGTGCACCTATTATTATTGCCAAAATAAAATACAAATAAATGAACTTGCGCACACGGAGACTTGAATCTTCAATACCAAGTATGAGATGAGGAGGTGTTTAACCAACTTAAGTCTTTCTTGGTATTGAACTGTAGTGATTTTATGGGGAAAAAACAAAGTCGTAGTTGTAAGATTAAAATCTAGGGTCATGATAATATAACATACATCAAAATAAATACACCCAACTAGTTAAAGTGTTATTTGGTTGTGCAATTATTTGAGCTATTGGATATAACTTTTGTATGTGATGTATGTCACATATACTATAACATAGCCTTTGACCTTATAGAAGTTGAGAGTATGAGGTAACTGTAATTTTTAAATAATTGTTTTAATAAAAGACATCACGGAAAGTCATCAACCAAGTAGCCGAATTTTATTCATGATCGTTAGATTGCAAAAAAAAACATATGTGACGAATATGTTCTAGAGGAGCAAGGCAAGGCCCTAAGCTTGGAAACAGATACTTCTCTTGAAATGAAAAAATTATAAGAAAGAAATTATCAAAATTTTGAAATAGTATTCTAACAGATGAGATAATGAAAATGAAGCATCACAATATAGCATTTCGATCATATTGTTTACCTCATAACCCAGAAGTTTCCAAGGTTAAATTCAACTGAAGGAAAAAAAGAAAAAAAAAGAAAAAGCACTACAGGCCTACAGCTGATAAAATATTGACATCAACAAAAATAAAAAATAAAAAATGATAATTTATGTAGGGCTTGCGCGTGATAGTTATACCTGTCAAGTCATTTTTTCCATTTTGAACTTAGTCACCCTTTCGGGTTTGGTTCAAACTGAACATGCAGCAGATACTCTTTTAACATGCTTCGTGTTGACGTAACATACTGTCGGTACAGTAACATGCAGCAGAACCTCTCTTAACATTTGAAGCTTTTTAAACTTACTAATAGCTCAGCTTCCCAAATAACTCACCAACAAAGTAATAATGTGATACAAGGTCTAAACAAGCACTAATGATGTTTCCCTCCGATATATATGTCCTCAAGGATAATTTATAATTTAAAACTAAATAATGACGACATATATATATGATAAAAAAAAAAAACTAACCACGTCTAATTACTATTGATCAGTGCACTCATCTAGAGCTTATATCATATTTAGACTATATGAGCTTTCTTTTTCTTTTTTTTTTTCCTTTTTTTGGGAGAAAGACAGGGTGTTAAACGAATTAGAAAATGCCGATTGCCAATAAAACTCGAGAATTAAGGAAAGTTGTTAAAGTCACGTTGAATTTCTGACCTTCAATTACCTAGGGAGTATATACACACACACGCGCGCACACACACAATGTCCACCGTTAAATTAATCCTAAATAATCTACACTATTATGATTGTGAATATATTAAACATGCATTAACAAAGTTTCTATCGGATGTATATCCTCAAGGATAATCTATACTTTTAAACTAATTAACGACGACATATATATGATTTTAAAAAACAAATAGCTACATTTAATTACTATTGATCAGTGGACTCATCTAGAGCATATATCATATTTAGACTACATAAGCTTTTTTTTCTTTCTTTTTTTCCCTTTTTTTTTTTGGTGGGGGGGAAAAAGACAATTGTTAAGCCACTTAGAAAATGCCAATTGCCAACAGAACTCGAGAATTCCACTTAGAAAATGCCAATTGCCAACAAAACTCGATAATTAAGGCAAGTTGTTAGTGTCACTTGAATTTGGGACCGTCAATTACCTAGGGAGCATTATATATATATATACATATACATATACATATACATATATATATATATATATATATATATATAAAATATGGACCGTTAATTAACTAGGGGGCAGCTTTGGGCACTGGCAATGTACCAACAGAAAGCATCCGCAAGAGAATATGCGTACCACATAATAATGAAAGGTGGAAAAAGTCTTGGGTGCTCATGCAACATTGTTCTTTTTCTTCCGAGGCCACGTATGTTATGAATAAAAATTCAGTATTGAATCGAATTTTTATTGATTACTGAATCTATTAAATAAATAAAAAATTAAATATTAACCATGCTCAATAAAAACTATGTTCAGCTAACCAACGTAACATGTATCTGAGTCTTTCATTCTCTCTCCATAGGTACTCGAAAGGCAACAAATATTGGTTGCACTAAGAGGTAGAATCTGCATGTACAATTCGTAGGATGATAGACTATTAATTGTCAGGCTAGTGATGGTCTTATCTTTTAAGCATTTTTCTAATTCACAATTGGCCCCTCGAAATGGCAGCATATTTTGCGCGCATATACCATCCATCCCTCAGTAGTCAGTCCTATATATAACTAAGGATTCGCTAGCTCTTCTTCACTCAAAGCAGAGGGCAGAGAGTCTCAACGACACAAACAATCTTTCCGCTGTGCAAGTAAATCGCCCTCTCCGTTTCTTTAATTTTCTCGTTTAAAATAACCAGAAATATATCTACATATAATTAACAGAACACTTTCTATTAATTCCATCCGCCAGATTTTGAGAGACAGAGAGTGAGAACAATTAAAGGTGTTGGTGCCTTGGTGGTAGTGGTGAGGGCAAGGGATGTCGAGTATAAATTATTGCGTGAAGGAGAGGAAAGGGTGTGTGGGTTGGGTTGAAAGGTATTTCAAAGATTGCCTTTGCAACGTCAAGGATGGATTTTCGTTTGGCTTCGGTCTCACCAGTCTCGTCTGTTGGGGAGTTGCGGAAATCCCTCAAATCATAACCAACTTTCGAACCAAGTCCAGCCACGGCGTCTCGCTCCTCTTCCTCCTCACTTGGGTTGCTGGAGATATTTTTAATTTGACGGGTTGTCTTCTGGAACCAGCTACGGTGAGTGTCAGGCTGAGAATTCTCTGCCTTTCAATTGCCGTTGATGCATCTGTAAATTGTATTACTCTTTTAATTTGTTGTTAATTGCCGCTGCTGGTGATGCTGGTCCAGATCAGAATCCCCTGACTATTATAATTCAGTTGCCCCTGGTGCTCCCTCACGTGCCACTTATCTTGACTCCGTTTCTTTTTCATTTCTTATTACCTACTTGTGCTTGTCAGCTTTTTCTTGTGCACTAAAAAATTTCGTCCAAGTCTTTTGTCTGATTTCATTTCTGTTTTATCTTTGGATGCAGCTGCCCACCCAGTTCTACACGGCTCTGGTAATTTAATTCCTTTACTCCTCCTTCTTAGCTAATCCTATTTACATATCTTGTCAATTTTCAAAATAAAATGCAACATCTATCTATCACTATGATTATTGACACTTCATCATGCATGCTTCATGGAACATTTTAAATTCAAATCTAAGTTCTCCAAATTAATTAATCAGATAAAGACAAATTAACGTATTAACTAGTTCATCAAATGAAAAAAATTTGGAATTAGGATCCTTTCTTAATTTTTCTTTACCTCTTAGTTTCCTCTAATCTTTCGACTCCAGTAAAAAAGAAAAATTAGCTTAGTTATAAATTTGTTTAATAATATTTATTATCACATCGAAATTTAAAATTCAGTTGTTTTAATCGGTCCAAAATTTTAATGCTTTACTACTAGTAAATTTACTTTCACATTCTTTCGAAAAAAAAAAATTCACTTTCACATCACCATATTGTAAGATAAATAAAATAATATATTAGTCACCCGTCAACTTCAAGCTTTCGATTTAATCATTTTATATAAGGATTTTACACCTGAACATAATTAAGTGCAGGCCTACTTTCGGCTTAATTCGCTTTTGGGTCAATTGCCTTACGTATTGAACTTTAGGCTCAATTCGCTTTTGGGTCAATTGCCTTATGAATAAAATAATATAATTGTTGTCTTACGTATTGTACTTTAGGCTCAACTCGCTTTTGGGTCCAATTGCCGATCAGTGGCCTCTTTGTCTGTTCATTAATTGTTAATTTCTCAACGAAACTCCCCCAAAAAAATTTATTTTATTTTAAATTTCTTCCTTCTCATTTAATTTTGACCCAAATATTTTGTATCACATAAGAGAATTAACTAGTTAGAATTGACACCCGCATTCACTATTCCTACATTTCTTTGACAGCTCTACACCATAAGTACTGTAGTGTTAGTGCTGCAAGGTGTATACTACGATCATATTCTCAAGAGATTGAAAGGCCGACACACCAAAGCTAAACGAAGGGTACATACAGTCAGTCCAGTTCTTTTTTTTTTTTTTCCTCTGGTTATTTTTTTTTCTCCTTAATTTTAATTACAAGTCTTGTGTACAAGGAACATTATTAATTTCTGTTGTTTTGCCACCAAAAAAAAAAAAATGATACTGCAGGAGGAGGAAGAGAAAAAACCTTTGGCACCTAAGTCAGGTGACACGGCCATTCCCATTCCCAAGGCATCAGTAAAAGCATCTCCTCGAAGAGAGTATTACTACACGTATGCATATGATTAATCAGTTCCTCTCATTAACTAATATGGCTCTCCTATTTTGCCTCGCACATGTGTGAACATTTTCATTCGATTTGTGCGGTTATTAGTTAATAATTAAGAATATGTTATGTTGACCATATGTATATATGAAATTCAGGTCAGCAAGATCGTTAGCAAGTAGTGGCACTCCTCCATTTCGAACGTTTCTCCGAGCAGCGCATAGTGGGCCTTCAGCTTTGGGACTTGACAACGATTCCTCGTCGGATGATGAGGCAGCAGCAGCGGCTCCCACCCTTTCATCTTCTAGGAACCCACCGACTAGCCAGCCTAGGCCCATCCCAAGATCTGTAATTAAATTACTTAATCAACCTCTAAATTTCTTGTAATAAAGTAATGAACAATACTAATAGAGTTGCCATGATATATGTACATTTTCCTTTCAGGCTGGTTATGGAACGTTTCTTGCTGCATCTGTTAACCTTCCTTTCCAAAGTAATGCACTGGCGGGAGCAATGGCAGCTGGGTTTCATTCAAGAACACTTTTAAACGTAATATTTGCTTAATTTATATATTTTACATATTGTTTTCCAGTTCGGTGCTTGCTTATGAACTAGGGTCTAAATTAGCAGGGAAATAGCATGGAGCACAGTGCTTTTGGACAATGGCTGGGATGGCTGATGGCAGCTATTTACATGGGCGGCCGTCTCCCCCAAATATGGCTAAACGTACGCGTTATCATATGCGACAATAATTTTATAACAATTTTAATTTCGTCTTTTGAGGAAAAAAGAAAAAAAAGCACTAATTAATTTCATTTCTAATTTGATCGTCGCTTCCATGCATTTACCAGATTAAAAGAGGGAGCGTGGAGGTATGTATGCTCTTACCACTCTCTATTTTAATATATACCTTAATTAATAATTTTGAATTGATTGTTTCACTATGAATTTGAAAATTGCAGGGTCTCAATCCTCTCATGTTCATGTTTGCATTAGTCGCGAATGTCACTTACGTTTTAAGGTACAATTTTTCTCTTCCCTCCACCTCCATTATCTCTCAATCCTTTTTATCTTTTTTTTTTCCCAAAAAGAAATTCCATTCATTTATTGAGCAATAAGTTACTGAATTTTGTGTGCAGTATTGTTGTGAGAACCACGGAATGGGAAAGTATAAAGGCAAATATGCCATGGTTGCTGGATGCCGTTGTCTGCGTGTTGCTTGACTTATTTGTATCCTCGTCTACTTTCGTCGATCTCACAGTCACAGTCAAGCAATTAATCAATCTAAGCTATGGCTTAAATAAACTATCTCTACACACACACATATATATGTATTTGTATGCCTTAACGAATATCATAACAGATTATACTGCAGTACATCTATTACAGGTATTTCAGAAAGAAAAACGCTGATTATGGAGAAGATGACGACGGCGACTATGTGGATGCAACTAAAGCAAATGAATCTTAATTGCTCTTTTGTATTTATTGGTACTTTTAACGTCTATTTATTTCCGTTTTGGCTAGCTAAAGAGGTCGGGATCTTCTATCCAGAGAATTATTAATGCTTTCTTCTCTTTCTTTTCTTTTATTGGTTTTCTCCATTCGGATTCTCAAGTGTTTATTAAAAATATGAACGGAACAGCTAGCAATGCGAATGATCAACCCACTCATCATTGATTCATTGTTACCGAACCAAACCTCATTTGATTTTTGTCCCTTGTGATTGTGATGAACTAGTAATTAAATAAACTGATTGTAGGACATAATCATAGAATGAGAGATTCCTCACCCCCCCCCCCCCAAAACCACCAAAAAAAAAAAGTGAAACTTATTTGTGAAATGATTTGTGGTCGCTAGCTTTGGAATGCTAAAAGATAACTTGTCATTCATATATTATACAGCAAATTGCTTCAGTCCACTTTAAATACAAATAGATATGACATTTGTAATTTGTGGTTTGTTTAAAACATTGGAGGGTGACACTGGACCTTTATTTTTCAGTGGTAAGAGTGGAGTTATGTTACCCCCTTTATTATATCTTATGAAACCCCATTATCATTTTTATTTAAATTATGATCTTTGGTTTTATTCAACATAGCAGCATTCTTATTTCCAATCCAAAAGCACCACAAGACCAAAACAATTGTGTGAGAGGCTGGGAACTATGCCCTTTTCTAGCGCATTCAAGAAAAAAACAAGTAGCTGAGCAGCCATGTTTGTTTAATCTTTTTTCACTGATCCTTTGTTGTTATAATTATACACTCGTGGGTGACTTCATGAACAGTGGCTATCAGTATTTGAAATGCTAATGAACTAGAATAACGGTAATTTTGTATTAACCAGATGCATTAGGAAACTTATTTATTTCTAAGAATTTAAATGAAATATATTTAACTATCGGGGGCTGCTGAGTTAGAGAATATGGAGGGTTAAATAATCCCACTTCAGTGGTAATCCATGTCAATTGAGGGTATGGGTCAAGTCTGTAGGACTTTAAGTTTCCTAAATTTTAAAGGAGCATATTTCTTTTTTTATATAATTAACGGTTACTTGAGTTAATCGAATGTGACATATTGTTTGTCACATCAATTAAGTATAAATTAAGTATAACATTATTGAACTAGAATACAGTAGATTTCAAATTTTATGTAGAGAATTACAATAATTTTAGAAATACACATTGATGTTGTTTTTAATAATCTAAGGTAGTCCCAATATAATATTTATTATTTATTATAGTATCATTGAATTTATTAGTGTAAAACATCAGTGTCGTTGAAAAAATTTTTTCCAGATTTTGATCCTTTCAGGAAAGAAAAAAATTCCAGATAATGATGGGCCGCCTCCCACTCACAGAATAAGAGCCCAAGCCTCCTTTTGTGTCGAAAGTTTTGGACCGTCAGTAGCAACTTTAAAATTTTATAATACTGAAAGTGCTCAATGTCGTCCATGCTACTGTCCCATCGCCCATGCCAATCCACCAAGAAATGGAGAAAAAACAGGTAGCTTGTCAATAACTTGGAGCACCCAACAGCAATTTCTAAACTCTAATTAGTAACGTCTTTAATTCACTCGAGTTGCTCCAAAGAAATGAGAAATCCAGTTGCCTTTGTTCAGAAAGAGAAAAGAAATTCCCCACGTAGACGTAGTGTTATCGAAATTATATTAATGGTAAAAGTATTACAATAATTATTAAAGCGGATGGGATTTCAATCTAATTGATTAATCTCAAATTAAGCGACAATCTATCCGCTTAGATTAATTTCATGTGTCACTGATTAATTGAGCAAAAGAGGTATTTCGGTAACAGAATAATGTTTCAATAATATTTAGTATTATAGTATAGTAATTGAAAGGTTGCATATCAGGTCAGCATCATAAAATGAATTGGCTTTGATGCTTTCTGCTGTTATTTCATTATCTTTTATTATTGTTGTTGTTGTTATTATTAGTGAGGAGAAAAGAAAATTACATTCATCATATTCAAGAATTACATCGCACATCACATCGATTCAAACATGACATCATAAAGTTAGGCAACACCTGACAACATAGAATTAATTCGGTTCACTATGATACCCACTTAACCAAAATATAAAGAATTACTTCAAATACTAGAATTTAATGATCCCATATGAGAATATTTGAAGATTTGAACAGAAAATAAATTTGCATTTATAATATTCATATGCCAAAAATGCGATGACATTATTTAACAACACAAAACATCAACAACTAAAAAAAAATCATATAAGATTTACGGAATGGTTTTGACACTTCAATTTTATATTGTTAGAAATTTATACCGAACAGTAAATAATTTGAGGTAATATAATTAAAAAGCAAAAGAACCACAATACATATATAATAAATTATAAAAAGTCTAATTTGTTCATGTTTTTAGTAGATTTTGGGTGCATGTATGAACTCCACAAAACCAAGTTAAGAACAACAAATTTATTTTTATCAGGAAGTAGGGTGTCTTGCTTGTTCGAAGTGTACGAACTGTTTTGAAGGATGATTGAGAGGGTGGTGGATATGGTGGGAAGTTCGACTTCAGATGCAGAGAGCTTCCAAAAGTCACCTTAAACCTGCAAAACAACGAGAAAAATGTCAGAGGTGAAGCCGGGGGTGACTGACGACCACACTCCAACGCTCAAGTCAGAGTTGGATTTTCTCAAGTTAGAGAGCTTGCAAGCTCTTAGTGATGGAGACTTAAGATGGAAGAAACCTCAACTTTTATTATATGTGTTGGTTGTTTTGATAAAAATTAAACCTAAATATTTATAAGGTGTACATCGGCTGCCGTGCCATCTCGCATTATTTTATTGGCGTTCCTTCTTGTCATGTTAGGAATATTCTTATTTTTCATACGTGTGGCGGCTTGGACATTTCAAAAATATGCGTGGACAGCAAATTTGAGGCGTATATACGTGTTAGGCATAATGGATAGTCTCGCATACCTCTGCTAACGCTGTTGAGAATTTGCAAGCATGGCAAGGGAAAACTGGCGGTCCCAACTATTACAACATTAACCTTTTTGGCTTATTTGCTAGCATGACAGACGGTTATCTCCTCTTTTACAGCATGAAATTTTCTCGTTGATTCTTTACTTTTCAATAGGAAATCAACTGATCTTTTTGAGATTTGGGCTAACTTTTCTCTTAATACTTTTACAAATATTTTTCTAAACTCTGTACCCTAACGAGGTGTACCCGAGGTACCCTCCAGAACACCTGGAGTATCAAACATAAACCAATTTCTTAATATCGACACGTGGCGGTTTGTTATTGGGCTTTCTATTTCCTTCCCAAACAGTTCACATAATGGAAGCCAATGAGGCAAAATTGGGGGACTTTCTACTTAAATCTGTGAACTAACAATAAATGACGTATGCGGTCGAGTGGTGGACCGCTTTGTGAGAGCAGCAATTCAAGTACTTATGAACTCAAATTCTTCCTCAATTAAGTATGATTGAGTGGAGCAAATTTATAGTATTTCTCCCTTATGAAATGCGAGTGGAGAGATACATCTCTCGAATGTTTATGAGGGTTATTTGTCATTTATCTAATTGTAATCCCGATTATTTTTCTTATTGTAAATAGATTATATAATGTAAATATCTGATGAAATATCAATTCTTCAAAATATGAAATAATAATTAAGTATGATTGAGTGGAGCAAATTTGTAGTATTTCTCCCTTATGAAATGCGAGTGGAGAGATACATCTCTCGAATATTTATGAGGGTTATTTGTCATTTATCTAATTGTAATCCCGATTATTTTTCTTATTGTAAATAGATTATATAATGTAAATATCTGATGAAATATCAATTCTTCAAAATATGAAATAATAATTATCATTCTAAAAAGACAGAGGAAAATGATTGAATGTAGAAGCAGTCTAAATAGACATTTTGACAAACATTGGATGGGCAATATAATTAAACCATTTGGAAGGTCTCATTCAACAAATATTTCAGACTATATGCTCTTCACCTCGACACCTCCCTAAATTTATGGCAAGCCCATTTATGATTATATCACTAAATTATTCATACAAAAATGAAAACTTGAGTGGACAAAGAAGGACGTTAAATTAACCAACTTATAGGGAATACCTTAGATTATGATTGATAAATCATTGCTTGCATTCCATTTACAGTCATGGAAACATCTGCAGCTTCACTTTGTGAAAAAAGAAGATTGATTACGAACTGCTTTTCAGCTCCCTTGTTTTGCAGCTGCATATCTTTATCTTCTTCGTTTTCCAGAGCATTGGGAATATTTCAGAAACTAGTTGATACAAAAGGAAGAGATCACACAATTGGTGACAGTCATTAGTCAAACCAGAAGAGGGGAAAAAAAAAAATTGAACTTAAGCATTCTGGACTTGAGCGCTAAAATAGCCACCTACTCACATATTTGTATATGGTTTACATTAAAAATCATAAAAGAAGATAAACTTGTTAAACAAAACTAAAGTAATTAAAATTTTATTGATTTCAGTTTCTGTGAAAAATGAATTTGTATAATTTAAAATTATAATTAACAAATAATGAAAATCTATAATATTATTACTGTTATAAAAGAAATATTTAATTAAAAATATCAAAATCTTCAATTAACAACGGTCGGTGAAAATATGCTGTGAAAAAAATTCTGATATTTGACAAGAAGCAAAAAATATGTTGTTATAAACTTTTTCAACAACTAGCAAGCAGGTACGCTTCTAAAAGTTTCAAATTTCATAACGTTCTGCCAAAGCGCATTGGTAAAATTAAATTTCTAATAATTAACAACGAGAGCATAAACGTCGTTAAAAAATGTTTCAACAACGTACAGACCTACTTGTTGCTGGATATGTACATTTAAAAACGTACAGTTATATTGAACAACACTCAACCAATGGACATTGTTAAAGTCATGTTGTCTTAATCTAATTGTTAATGAAGTACGTATTAAATTTCTTAAAATTACGTGTGTTGAATAATTTTATTAGTACTTTAAATAAAAAAAACTTCATTAATTTTAATAGTTTGAGTAAGCATTTCTTTTAATGGGATTTTTAAGAGGATACAAAGTAAAACAAAACACTTTTTCAAATTAGTATATGAGTATCCCGAGTAACAAAATATTCAATGTAATTTTAGAGTACAAATAACTCTATCCTACTTTAAATTTTAATTGGCAGACAAGTCTTACCTGACTAGTCTTTAATTATTTTGTTTACCAACAACATGTCATTCCTAAAATAAAGCAAAACACGACATATCGTCAGGTGCATTCATATCAATTATATGCACAAACATTATATGTTGAAGCATAAGGTGGATGACACTAAAAACGACATGTCATTTATGTTATCATCATGTGGACGCCACGACGCTTTTTCTCTTACTCGATAAATGATGCATCATTTGTTAAGTTGAATTTCACATGATTTTAATAAAAATAAAAGAACATTTATTCTTTTTAATAAATATATGAAATAATTGTCATTACAATTGGAATTGTTAAAAAAATACGAGTGACTCCGATATTTGATTTTCAATTTGAGTACAGCTCTTAGTCACTCATCTATTTAGATGATGAATTTTGTAACTTGTAAAATTACTCATTTGCATCTAATAGATGAGGAACTCAATTTTAATAGTAATTACAATAACAATTCCAAATAAAAACTACAACTACAAGTATTAATTACAACTAAAACTATAGTAACAATAACAAGATAATAAACTTCGGTCATATAAACTAATATATTGGACATTAAATACATAAACTTCATTCATTTTCAAAATTTTTGTACATGAAATTCTTCAAGAATATGATTAGTTTCTTTAATCATTTTTATTGGTAATCAAGCACAACCATTAGTAGTAGCTCTTCTAGCTCCTTTTGAGAAAACATAACCAACACCTATACAATATTAATAAAAAGGAAAAAAATCATATCTTATGCATGTGTTTGAAAAACTTAACATATAACATAATTTTTAGAAACACAACTTTGTCTAACATTAATTTTTCACATTTATGTAAAATTTGCTACTAAGAAACTTATCGTCTGTTTGCTTCTTCGACATAAAAAAGGACCGAAATCGAAATGCACTGGAATCGAAATGAGAAATAGAAATCATAAATAGTTGTTTATAAAAGCTGTAAAAATCGAAAATGAAATGAAGAGTATTTACATTGATGTGTTTACTTTATCTTTCTTTCAGAATAGATTGTTATAGATTACTAAAATGCCCTTAATTATAATTATGTATTTGTTCACTGACAAAATAAAAAGTAAATAATTTTACCATAAATATTATTACCATTATCATTATTATAATTATTATAATAATATAATAGAATAATGACAGTTAATATAATAATAATAATACCTATTATTGTAATAATTATTGCTATAATTATAATTATAATTATAATAGTAATAATGATAATAACATTATTAATAATTAATACTACTGTTATTATTTTGATTATCATCATCATCATTATAAATGTAATTATAATTATAATGATTATAACAACGTAAAAAAAATTATAAAAAAAAAAGTCAATTCATTACTCATTTTTGCTCTTACCTCTCCAATTGTTTTTTAAATTTGTGGAACCCATCCAAAATTCATCCCTATTCCTTTTAACAAGTAAACGCCATAAATAAGAATGATTCCCACCCCCTAATCTAATAAGTAATCGCACCAAAAATGTGATTAAAACGGTTTGATTTTAGATATAGTTTTGGTTGGACAATGCACATCAACAGGTTCACAGTCACACAATTCCATGGTTCTCAGGTAAATTGACAGTGCAACAATAATTATGAGCAAAGGAAGGAAATATGTATAGAAATACAAGTGCAGTCAACGCGCTGATTTTTATCAATAAGCTTGACTGATGGGCTCAATAAATTATGCCATACGCAAATTCAGCATATATTGCCACACGAAGGCTATATTTGTCTTTAACTTGTCAGTAACAATTGATTATCTGGAATTTCTGGTCCTTTGGTAAATGGAGCAAGCATTTCACAAAATTTAGTATTAATAATGAGACAAATGTGGAAAAATGGAAGAGTCACATTCAAATCTCCCGTGTTAGATCTACTGCTGCCCGTAAAATGTGAATCGATCTTATACATGAGAATATAATAAGTTTAAATAGTTGTTTATTTACATAAAAGCAGCTAGTTAATCATTTATTAAGTCCCAAAGAGTTGACCCTAATGGGCTGAAGGAGAGAAACTTGAAGATCGACAACTCCAAGGCGCCATAGATCTCGCATTCAGAGCAACTGGGTTGTCGGGACAGTTTAATTCAATGAGCCATTGAAGCCTTGGATTGCTCCTACTCGTAGATTAAAGCGAATGAAGGGGATTTTTTTATTTTTTATTTTTTGTGGAGAAGAAATGGAGGGGGAGTTAAATTAATTAAACAACAATATGTCAATCTTTTTTATGATTAATTTAATAACTGAGATGCATGCTCCAATTACAGCAACAAAACAGTTGGTTTAGTTCAGAAGACACTTTACTGGTTTGTATTGCACATTGGGCATGCTTTAAGTTGTGCTTTCATTTTTCAGTCCTACTAATTAGTCAAAACCCAATTGAGGTGTATCGGTAACCTTTCTAAAAGCAGAGCTATTTCTGCTTTTTCCCGAAAGAAGTAACCGACAGAATCTAATGTTATAGTTTGAAATCATCTTTCTTTCTTTTATATATGTTATTATTTGTAAAGTTGATTTTTTTTTTTAATATCAATTACATACCATTGTCCTCAAAGTAAAAACAACGATAATCAGCACAACTCCTACAATCCGAAAAATCATCCCTGAATTGGGAAGAATTTACTCCAAGTAAAGGGGATTGAATCGGTTACCTCCAAATTGGAGTTGGGGACTTATTTGTAAAGTAGAAGTTCAATTACTTTAAGAAAAGCAAAAACGCGTTAATGGGTTATCTTAATTATGTGTACAGAGCACGATCTTGCAGAACAGCAGGCTTGGCTTGGCATACGTCACACTCAAGCCTAAATTCAGGTCTTTCCAAAAACTACAGTTTATAGTCTAAATCTGACAACTCTCAAACTCCGGCTTCGATAACTTTTTTTTTTCCCGATAAATTAGAACAAGTCAATCATGCGGTCTTATATATCATTTTTTTAAAAAATACTGAGGGAGCTGCTACTTTCTCTTTCAAAATGTCCCCAAGTAAAAATAAATAAATAAAGCATGTTATTAAATATATTTGACTTAGCTTCTGCCGAGGGCCTAAAACGAGATGCAATTGCAAAGCCCTGCATTTGCTAGAATGTATGCATTTCCAGCTCCCCATCGTGCTTAGACTCCTAGCAATTTTTTCAGTGAGATCTATATATCATTGTTAAATCACCAAAGCCAAGTAGCCAACCAATTGGGAGTTAAAAGGTCCACACAGTTGGCCCCACACTGATCTTTGTTAAATCTTAAACGCAGGAATTTGGCAACATTTAACGGCAGCACTTAAATGAAACTTCTAATTATGAAATCATCCCCCACTTCCCTCTTAAATTAATCAAGGCAAATTCGCGGCTTTATTGCAATTTTTCTCAAAGGTTTCATAATTTAGTCAATCCATCAAAGTAGATTAATGTTGTTTGTTTGGCTTTGGCCAGACAGTCGACGCCTAGTGCTAAAGAAAAAAGCATCCTAATCAATGAACAAAACCATCAAATCTGCTTAAAGTTACAATTAATCTATATAGTATCCAATATAAAAGAGATCATTCATAATTAATTATTTGTAAGTAACACAAAGCCATTTATAAAATTAAATACAACCCAATTATCCTTCAAATTATCCAAATATATATTGACCTTCCCTACCGAACACAAGCTATTATACTATAAAATTCTCCCATATCTTTTTAGAATTATAACATACACTAAGGTAGGATTTAGAATATAACGTTGATGAAATGAAAATAATCAGAAATACAGATCGGACGTCACAGCCAGAAATGGAAAAGCTTGTTCAATAGCTAGCTGTAACTATGATTAACAGTTCTCAGGTGTATGGAAAACAAAAAAACAAAAATATTGTAAACCTTTTTAGGGCTGCTGTACCTGCGTACATTTTTTATATATATGAATACCCTCTTCCCTCATCATCATCGATCAGATTCAAATTTACAGAGCCAGAGATCTTCTAATTGAATTCCGCTACGTACTCTTAGATTTGGATCTCTCCTCTCCTCTCCTGCTGAGATTATACATGAACAAACACCTCAAACATATATATGTATATTCGAGAAGGGAAAAAAGCGTGGTGGTGGGGGAGGGGGTGAACATTTATCAGTGTATCTAAGACTAATATATGATATATATGATACAATTGTACTACAAAATTAATATATCTAAGACTCGAGAAGAAAGGGTGTTTGCAAAAGATCATAAGGTGCCCACAAAGCGTCCAAAGGGCAGGGCCTGTTGGCGTCAAGTCTGACCCAGGGCTTGCCTTTGCCACTCCAATGCAACAAACTCACCGGACCCGGATGCAAATCCCTGCACAAACCTCTATAATTGTCACCTCCAAGGCCATGTTGGTTCCATCTGTGATCGACTGGCGCTATGTTTCCTCCAAACACTAACAGAAACGGAGGCAAGGAACCCAACTCGTAGATCCTCATTCTCTTTTGAAGCTCCATCCATTCAACGATCTTCCTCGTGTAGTCTCCTTTTCTCCATCTCTCCAAATCAATCACCATTACTCCTGTGTTAAAGTAACACGCATTGCGTCCAGAAAATGTTAGAGATAACGTAGGGTTAGACCAAAACGTTGGGGTGAAATATGAAGTGAAATTAGCATTGCAGTACTCGGGTGCTGCCAAAACTGCACGGTCTCCGAGTGGGGTAGCGGCGAGTTTTGAGATATCATCGACGAGGACTAAGTCGGAGTCTAGGTAGACGACTTTGTGGACACATGGCGGGAGGAGATTGGCCAGGTAGTTGCGGGCGTAGTTGAGTGGACAGTCAAGAGCTGAGCGGATGGATGTTGAGATGAGGCCTGAAACGGCAGTATCGTCGAAGGGATAGATTTGGAAGCTGAGGGAAGGAAAGGAGTGGGAGATTGTTTCATGGAGAAGGTTGTTTGCGTCTTTGGCGGAGGAGACAAAGTGAAAGAGGACGTTTTGTGGGCAAGAGGAGTGTTGTAGGACGGAGTGAATGGCGGCCATTGACCCACGGAGGTATGTGGCGTCTAAAGTCATGGCTACGTGGATCGCTTCTGCAGAGCACATATTTATAAGATGATCCTCATCACCTTGCTGGTTGATGATGATGTTTGGGCAGTTTCGTGAGTTGTAGAATTGCGGAGCTTCTTTGAATTTGTATTTGGTGGCGGCATTGGTGGTGGTGACGATGAGGAGGAAGAGGAGGAGGAGGAACTGGTGGTGATGTGGCGGTTTGGTTTTGGACATTTTTTTTATATTTATTTGTGCAGATTAGATGAGAATGAAATTATGAAAGTATATCAGAGAGTGGGTGAAAGAGAGACAGAGAGCTTTAAAAAGAGAATAGGACACATCTATGACATCTAGTGCTGTTGTTGTTGTTGGTTAATTTTCTAGTTTCTACTTCGCTTTGAACCCACGTTGATGATTCAAACTCAGAGACAGCTCATAGAAAACCCAGCTAGCTCCCCCGCCCTCTGATTTAATTAATTTATGACCTCCAGTCATTTGTTTATTCTCTCTCAAAATAAAAGTTTCAACGCCAGGCATAGAATAAATAAATAATATTATAATATATACGTATTTATTTTTAAAATCAAGATATAAATAATAATTATATAAAATTTAAATATACTTATTATGCATATATTAATTAATCGTATTAGATCTCCATCTCCTTGTTAAATCAGTAGTAACTACGATGAAATATCACATGAAGCACGCACTGTATTTCTTTGGTCAATCGTGTACGGGTAGCTAAATTAATGGGATTCTGCTTCTTTTATTTTTGAATCTCAGAATACAAATTAAATGAGTAAACCATTTATTGCCGAACAATATTTTCTATATATATTCAAGTTGGAACAAAGTACGTGACTAGGGGTAGCCAGGTTGAGCTTAATTTTGCTTCAATAGTCAATCATCTGAAAGGTTCAACATTTATTGATATATCAACTGACTCTCTGTGTCTTCAGTTGAGCAATCCATGTCCATGAAAGCTCAAACGTAGCATTCTTACCTTACATCTAAGGTTTACAATTAATTTATTAATTATATAGTGAAAGTTTATGTAAGAAGGGATGGGTTTTGATCAAATGTAAAAAGGATGCCTTATGTTGGTGGTTGGAAACTTGTACTAGTTGGATATGTAACGTGTACCAACCAAAGAATCGCAAACTTCCGTGATTCTCCATGCAAAGTTTCACTGATTAGCAATAACTAGAAGATCCCAAGAAATTTTGTTTCATTTCCTCTAAATTTTTTGTTATCAAAATGGAAAAATAGCTAGTGTTGAAATTTTATCAAATATTTGTACACATTTAATACGACTCGTGTCACTATAATTATTAATTCTATAATCGAATCTAACCCGATACTAATATTTTAAATTGAATTGAATTTCGAAATATTGTTAGAAATATCTATAGAGTCAGTCATTATCTAATGCAAATCCTACACAGAATTGTTAGAAAACAATAAATTAAAAACTCTACCCATACAGAATTTTTATGAAAGATTATGTAAATATTGTGAATTAGCCTGTAGCCCTGTACGCTCTAAATAATTTTATACATTTACACAAATATTTTTTTTTAAATACTGATATACAAAACAATTACTGATGTTGCAGTAAATTAAACTATTAGAATCAGTGTACATCAATTTTCTCAAGATCTGTCTAAATTTTTTATCTTCATTAATTTAGGAGTGTCCACTTGACGCACATTTCTTTAGAGAAAAGATTATAATTAATTTCCGTAATACTTTTATGGAGGATGAAATTATGAGAGTAAGAACTCTCCCACATGACCAAAAACTTATTAGATACACAAATAAGTTAAGAACAATTTTATTTTATCTTTTTCAAAATCAATACTGTCGACTTCCCACCACAACCACATCATCACCACCAGTTTCATCATCTAGCAAATTTTATCTTTATCGAGGACTTTCTTTTCCCCAACTATCATTATATCATCACCTGTAAGATTGGATCATAGTCATTTATTTTCTAGTTGGATGATCAGGTCATTGATTATACTTCGCGAATCTTTCCAAAAATGAGAGAACCTGTTCCGTGCTTATATATATATATATATATAAAAGCAAAAAATTTAAGGCTCCCAATCTCTTATTCTCAGTAGGGTTTGGAGACTAATGAACAATTTTAAAAGAACCTGTTGCGTAAATTCAGCATTTAATACAAAGCTCTTGCTTTTGACCAACCATGTCTCATGACAGGGCAGTTCATCAATTTATTAATCCCCAAAATTTACGTTAAGAGTATAGGCCACATCACCTTATTATTGGGCCCCATCTGCCAAATGACTTAATTATCGGGGATGAATGACAAAGCTGGGAACGATACATTGGTGCCACCTGCGACAAAGACTGTTAATGCATGGTCAAAGAGTAAAGAATTGTCCTGAATTTTGATAAAGACGGGGGGAAGGGGAAGCTTAAAATTAATTGTAAGTGCTTAATTTTAAAGCTACATTTAACTTCTCTCCGTTATTTTCCATGTGATCTAATAACACTTTAATTCATTACCAAGCTTTAAGCAGAAAATGACTCTCTCTCTGAAGACAAAAGAAGGAAAGATTAGATATGCAAAGATGTGTGTCTATGAAAAAAGATATCTGCATATTATGACCACTTTTTTCTTTTTTATTCAATGTCTTGCCAGATAGAAATGGTAGTTTCCATTTAGCAAAAATACAAGCTCAACCGCATAATTGAATATGGCATGTGCACATCACATGCTCTTCAATAAGTTCTTGACTATATATACACACACAACATGAACAGGGTGGAGAAATGCTTGCTCCGTTATTGGGGTTTAATAGAAGTACATTTTATATGGCCAGAAGCATGTGCCACACATGGACAAGCCCCCCAGAAAACATCCCAATTTTAAGGGGCCTTCACTTTAATTTCCTCTCTTGTTTTCTTATCTTTTTTCGTGAAAGCAAAATGGCAAATGGCGAGCTCTACATACGCCACCCTTCAATGACCCGCAATCTCGTTTTTGGGCCGCTTTGATCAACCATTTGACAAAAAATTTGACCACAGAAAAAAAATAAAAAATAATAACAATAACTATTCTTCTATGTGGCTGAATGTTCATCAATCAATCGTGGATGACCCTACACTCTGTCACCGACACGCGAATTTGGTCGAGGGCGGAAAAGCAGTCAGCTCAAGTATGTAAGCTGATTGTCGTCTGTTTGCAAGACACTGCACAAAATAGGCGTATGTGTAGTGTATACATGTATGTATGACTGTATGATTAGTATCTTGAACGTATGATTATTGCCTTGGTTGCATTATTTTATTTCTTTTAAAGAAATATATTTATAACACATGTGGCAATGATGCAACGTCACATCAGTTTATATTTATTTTCTGCATTTTTAATAAACACATGCTGTGTCAATCAATGAGTGAAAATTGAAAAATACGGTGCTCAAATTGTCCCTCCAAGCAACATTCTATAATCAGTCTATAACCAAAATGTATGTTAAAGATAGTCATGGTGAAATATTCAGAATGTAATCATTATCGTCCACACATTTTTTTTTCCATAAAATAATTTTTTTTAAAAGAAAATTTATCTGTTGTTTACTACAATTATGTTTATTATTTATTATTTTTAAACAAAAAATGTGACAAGATTTTATGAGGTTTTTTACTCCCATTTACTCAAAATAGACATAAAACTGGAAATTCTATTTTCGTATATATGTTCCCATCTTTTTAGAGGATTAAGAGTTACACTAACTTAATCATATGTATAATATACAAAATAAAAGTGTTAGTTAAATAACACAAGGTTTTAGATATTCATACACCATCTTTCACTAAAAATTTTCTCATACGTGATACAATAAATATACACATATAATGATTCATCTATCACAATTCAAGTATTACAAACGTTATAATTAATTGTACAAAATGTATAATCAAATATAAATCGATCGAGTCTTATTGATTATCTAGGTCATCGATAGAAGGGAGCCAATTTATTTTGCACAAAATAGCCACTCTATTTTATTTTTTTCATCCTTTCTAAAAGAAAATGATAACCCCAGTCCAAAATTCACTACATGCATTCAATTTAATTTGAGGAACAATTGTAAGCTTCTCCTTATTGTTTATTAGTTTTTCGACAATCACAAATTGGTAGTAGAAAATAAAAGTCGATGTCAAAAGGTAATAAATAATGAATAAAAGTATGTATATTGCATCAGTTCAGAAATATCGATTGTATCTGTGGTGGCGACCTAGGTTGGTGCATGAATTCATATCATTATTAAAAGAATCGTGTTAAATTTTGTATTTCAAGAATTTGATCCATTTATTAATCATGTTAGAATTAATATTAAAATATGGATTCAACCTTATCGTGATTTGATTCGTTTAGACTTGTTCGATAGGAAATGACCCAAATTCGATTTGTTTAAATTTTATTTTAAGCTTAATTTAATTTAAAAATTATATGCAATATCAATGAAAGGTTAATTAAATAGTCCTGAATAATAAAACTCATCTACATATAAAAATAATAATAAACAACAAAAAAATCACGAATACATCATCCTAAGAAAAAAAATCCAACATATTTTTATATTTGAAGCTCCAAAACCCTAACTATATATCCATAAATGAATTAACAAATCAATAAGTATTTCACACAAACACTAAGTAAATGATGCAAACCTGATCCATTTATTATGTTTGTCAATTTTTTTTCAAACTCAAATCTATTTTATTTGTATTCAATAATTGAACTCTAACCGAAGATTACCACCCTTAATTGTGATGTGAAACGATTACTGAATAACCGCAAGAACTCGTAAAAATATGGAATGCCTTTGCATAGGGTTCATTCAAGTTGTATCAAAGTTATAATAATTTATGCAATTTACATCCAAACTCGAGAAGAGTAACAGGGGTGGGGCAAAAAGGATGACACACAGTATTATTGCAGAGGCCGGGCCGCGTGGAAAGTAATCAAGGCATTTTTAACGTTTAAGCTTAGTCGCATAAAGTCTCGGTACCTGTTTGCTCGTCGGTACGAGTTTTGTTTTTGGCAAACCGAGCCAAAGAATTCTGCCCCACCATCTGAATCTGTCTAATTGATGATGCTCCTTTGGGTTTGGAGTCGCTTCATATTTTCCCTACATTTACATTCACAATGCAATCATTGCAGGAATTCATCGAAGACTTTCTAGCTCTAATTCCACTGTTTTCTTTATAAATCGACTTTCAAAAGCTAAGAACTTTAAGGGACAAAAGCTTCTTCTGATGATGTGAAAAGAGATAAGGCCGTCTTAATTTTCATGGCAGCAAAGACCTTGCATTGCAAATAATTAATAGGTTTTTAAAAGTTAGATTTAAGCATATAAGTATTCTGCTTTTCGACCTCATCAGCAAATCCTACACTGAAAATTGAAATTAGGTTTGGTCATACCTCATTGACAGAAATTTATACCGTCAATTAAATATCATACATCTTCTTCTTCTTCTGTCGTCTCCCAAAAAACTAGAGCCTGTATCCCTGCTGGCTGCTATCTTTAGCTCATCTGATTTCGATTTCATACAATCTTATTTAATGCCTATGCCTTAAAACTTAAGTCAAGATATTGGCTATTGCATGAAATGAACTGCAACAGCTTCTCTTTTTTCAAAGATCAACCAAAGGCGACCAAACGTTTAGACCCTGTAGTTTTGACGAATGAAGAGAAGGGGATTAAACTCGTTTCATATGACTCATTTAACGGTTATGCATACTAATTTAATTGCGCAAGTTTTTTCTTTTAATTTTTATTGTTGTTTTGTTATTTTTTTAGTAGAAATTCTAAAAATTGTCTTTATTCGCAAAACGCAAATGGGAGCAAAGGTCGATTTTTTTTTTCCCTTAAATGTTAAAATCTCTAAAATATTAAAATCACTTATTTAATAATTTTATTTCAATTCTTTCGTGATATAATTTTTAAAAACTTATCTATTAGAGTAATTTTATAATTTTTAATTAAAAATTTTTATTAACAATTAAACAACTATAATTTTTTGTAATAAAACTTACTTTTAATAAATTATTTATAACAGCTCTGCTAATAAAATCTACTCACTTAAAATATTATACCAAAAGTAACTTGAGTACTGTGTACTGTGCTTTTGCAGACCCGGTTGGTGGGTGGCATTGCTTTATCAGATTAATTGGCCGGCCACGGGGAACCAAAACAAATGAGCAGTAATTCAATGTCATAATATGCATACAACAAAAATATTAAACAGATGCTACAGTCGAGGTGGAGCTTTTGGAATTAGAAATGTGGGGGGAAGAATTTTATTTGTTGATGGGACCATAGCATATATCATTATCACTTATCGGGCTCCTTTCAAATCCGTACCCATGTCATGCGCCTTTCTTCTTGTTCCGGCCACCACCAGTAAATTCGCAACGACTTTTCATAGCGGCGACCGCTTTCACACTCAAATGTGTAACTCATAATCACTTTCATTTCATAGAGACGAGATTCTACACATTTTCCATTCTTTAATCCCCAATAAGTGTGTCCATAAATCCACGTGATGATGTAAAATTATTAAAAAGTTTTGCTGCCAAAAGAACCAAAAAGAAGAGACGCAAACAGCAGCAGAGGCTCACTGTTGTTCCCTCACCAATCCCCATCTCTCTTTAGCTCGGTGAAGAGCCAGGAAGATACTCCAACAATTTGCTTGCTCGTCACCGTCGTCCTATTGCTTAATGATTATCAGAGTTTATATAAATCGACGAAGAAACAAAATATCAGAAATATGAATTTTGGAATTCTAACTAATGTTCTAACACAACATCAAACTAGTTATTAATGTTACTAATAAGCTTATTGCTTTTGCTCCCATGGGAAAAAAGAAAAGGCGGATTAATTATGTACAGAATACGCATTAAATAAAACATATGTTTCTGAACGATGATAATTTTACTAAGCCCTTGCACGAAAGAAAATCAGAAGCCACGTTCGAGTTCGCCTATCACACGGCACATTGCTTCACCATCAATCATTGGGTGCTCAACTAAAACCAAGCTCCTCTTCATTTTAACGGGAAATACTCTTGGGCCAAAATGGATTTTAAAATGGGCGTACGGTCCAGTCTGTTGTCAATTGGGCCGAGCATTCAGGTTCACAGTTGATGTGAAAATCAATTCCATTCTGCATCGTTATGTCCCCTACACTAGACGACGCAGAACAAAGCTAGACAGACGCCTCATGCCTAGACAGGAGAAACCAAATGATATACAGCCAGAATTCTTCCCAACTGAACAAGGGGAAAACAATTTCACCATCGGCCGAAGCCAAACAAACTATTGAACGTAAATCGAACTGTAGATTAATTTATGCATGAGATGGATTACTTTGTATTCTTACTGGGCCGTGGCACCAAACATCAAACAGCCTACATCATGATACCCAAAAAATTTATCACCATTCACTGGGATGTGAAGAAAGACATCTCTACATGAAACCAACATTTTCCATTTGATGTGTTCAAAGTTCCAACTACATGTACCACAGAGCTTGAAACCAGCAGTTTAGTGAATGAAGCATCCCATTAACGCCAGTTCAAACCAAATATGTTGGACCTCAGGAAAAATCTAAATCTAAAGAAAATGACTTCTGGCAAAAGCCATAAACTTCACAGAATTGAAATCTGAGTGTTCCCACCTAATATATCCAAGGCTTCTATGTATAACTCTATTCTTTATTATCCATTTTTTGAACTTTTTTGTCTGTGTTATAACTATGGCGACAGGTGAAATGCAACAAATCTTCAGAACTGAAACGGGAAAAGATCTACCACTAGTTAGGACTAACAGTAGGGCCAGTGATGCTGAATTCTGTTCACATCTGCCATAAACATAAAATAAGAGAAAGAAATTTTATGTAATAGCTCATAGGTTACAAGCTGATGGCAGTTCACTCCATCATCCAATTTCGAACACAGCCCAGTAAATCAGTATATAATAAATAGGCAATAGACCCTTGGCTTTATCCAAACCATCTAAACCAAGTAACAAGCCTAGCCAAACTTAGTTAACGAACGTGCCATACACACAAATTTTTCCCAATCCTTAGCCCAACGTCAAAATTGTGAAAATAAGTAAAACAGATGAGAAGTCAGTCTACAACACTTTTTTGAAGCAAAATTTTCTTATGTTTATCTTTGTTTAAATTACAAAAACTAACCTTAAAAACAAATTTAAGAAGAAAAGAAAGCAAGATTACAAATTCATATATGACTCGTGTCAATAATGTGAAGTATTCTTATCATCCTTTACATGATTGAGTTCCTAAACTCATATATATATATATAGAGAGAGAGAGTGAGAGAGAGACTGCAAATGAAAATAACACATCAAATTTTAAAAGAACTAATACCAAAAAATCATAAAGATGAATCTCCTTGCCTTAAGAAAGAAGGCTTCCAAGATTAACACAAATGCAAATGTGCGCCAACACATAGTTTATTATGAATAATTTTTTCGCAAACACAAAACTAGTCACCAGCTAAAGTATTTACATTGACAGTTCAAAACAACCAATATGACATTGAGTTCAATCAAAAAATTTATTTACCAAAAAAGCAGAGCAAGGATCACAAAGAAGCCAATCAACAGAAGAAGATTCTTCAAAACATTGTCAGCCTGCTGCCCTCGACTTGGCCGAGGAAATCCATGAACATGGCCACCATGAAATGCATTAAAGCCATTGGGAAAACCAGAGGTTGTTCCATAAACCGTGGCATCAGGGAACCCATGAAACTGAATATTAAACAGTGAAGGGAATAGGCCACCAAAACCCATAGTAAAGTTACCAATCCTTGCAGTCGCCATCGGCATAAATCCTCCCATTAATCCAAATCCCAAATTGGGAAAATAACTCGCTTCCGGAGGCGGAGCCGTCTCGGGTCTTTGCCCTGCGGGACGACTAGGAATATCAATGCCCGGATAGGATTTTGATCGTGGGTCAGTCTGGGTTTTGCCCCTACCATAAAGAGGAACCAATTTCTCCTCTTGGACAACAGCCTTGCACACGGGGCATTCCTGTGAATGAGAGTGATGGTGCAGCCATCTGTATAGGCAAGGCCAGCAAAAGAGATGGCCACAAAGAGTAACAATTGGGTCTTGAGCTAATTCAAAGCAGATATTGCATTCAAAATCACCAGCATCATTGGCACTATTGCCTGCGCAAGATGGGTTTTGAGGCAGCACACTTGTTGATTCCGCAAAACCACTAGCCATCTCCTAAAATCAAGGGTAAATGCAACTTCCTATAATCACGCAGATAATAAAATTAAAAGTTCAAAACAAGTCAGAATGCAGAACGATCCCACAATAAGACTAGGTCCACGGTAAACAAATAAACTAGGTTATCTCAAAAAACCAAGTTCTGAATAAGTGTTGTGACATGAAATTCATCAACTTGATTCAGTTAACTAATGCTGGAAAATCAACCAAAATCACCCATCACTTAACCCTACACCTTAATTAAAACTATTTGAAAATTGATTGACAAGGACATCAGTTTTAAGAATTCTACACAAATCCAGGATTAGAATTCATTTAAGAAAAAAAAAATCTTGAATTCAATGGAAGCGACACCGGGGAAAAAAAAGCCAAATGGTAATACAAAATTGTGAAGGTTACGTAATTGAAACTCACCAATTAGATTGTTCGGCTAGTCTCAAATTGAGAGAACGAAAGATAGGTGATATTGGATAAATGCCAAAACCCAACCGCCTGCAATTTGATTAATAATGATAATACTGCTGTACTGGAGGATTCGAGGGTGATCGGACTTTCCAACCCTTCGACGTTTATTTTAATTTTAAATTTTTTACTTCAATTCTTTAATTGGAGAGTCCTTGCTGGATCTGTTGTTTTGACTTGGTCGGTCGTGATCTATGCTCACTGGGATCGTGTCGTATTCTTAGATAGAACCCACACAGATCTAATGAGTTTCTCTTTTTCCCTCACCGTCCGATCTGTATAAATTTATTTATTTATTTATAATTAATAAATAACTTGCGCACTTTATTAAGCGCCTTAAGGCTGAACATTCAACAAGAAGATGATACTGATTTGATGGGCCGATAGTAATTGGGCTCACTCAGTTTTGGGTCGAGCTGAACGGCTTTTATTGAGCATTGCTTACCACAACATAAAAGGACAAATATGAATTTAAATAAATTTATGAGCCCTTCCTTCTTTTAAATGATTTAAGTAACTATTTTAAAATTTTGAAGCGATAAAATAACAAATTATATAATGATCATATTTTTATTACAGAAAATTTTGGTTAACATTTAATTAAACTCTAATGCAACAAGTTTTTGTCCTTGTCTACAATTTTCATTAAAATAAGAGTTACATATATAATAAATGAGATTTCTTAAGAGTTTTGAAGTGTGTCAGGAACTTCACTCTCTTTTGTTTGCAAAAAGCTAAAAACCCCTTTCACTTTCAGATAACATACTTTTTTTTTTATTTTTTGAAAAGTTCAGATAACATACTTAAAAAGGAAACTGTACTGCCTTTCAAAAACAAAAAAAAGTGCACTGCCTCCGCTTTCTGCATGCCACTCCTCCTTCACCCTGCTGCGCCAGTCCAGTTACACATTTTTATTTTTATTTTTTTTTAACATTTTTCTTTAGAATTTAGTTGGAAGTTTTAAGATTTAAAGACACGTTGCGTATGGCGTAAAACACTTGAAATTTGCTCTGCTCTGTTAGGTAACTTGCCATTCCTGTTAACTCTTGTCCAAATTTTTTATTATTATTATTATCTTTATATATAAATAAATATATAAATAACTCTTTGTCATAAGATTGGTGTTTAACACGATCAGTTTAACACACAGAGAATATTAGAATCATGTTGTGTCACGTGTTTGTGGGGTTAATTTTGTGATAAGTAAAAGCTCAACGTTGAAAATGTGATCACTCCTCAGACATCGTCATAGATGCATGGCCCTTTGCTCCTTAAGACTTTGAAAGTAACTAGCAAAGTTACTACCATATAATAATTAATGGCCGATCAAGAGTCAAGACGACTGCTTTTGCAAGTTGATTTGATTGCAAAATAATTAAAAAGGATTCCATGTATAATATGCCCCAGTCATGCTCACTTCACTTATTAATTTCGCTTGCCCGTAGACAACCACAATACGAATAAGTAATTAAGAATGGGGCCATATACACTATGAAGTGCTTTTCAAAGGCCAACAAACCGAGTCCAACAAGTCTCCCCAAAGTTATCTCTCCCGGCTGTCGTAATCACAATGTTTTTCACTGATTGGCTTCTCTTTTCTTTTGCTCCGTCAATCTGAATGCCCCTATTTGTTTTCCACGTTCGCGTTTAACACATTTTACATGTATATGTACTCTGATAATTATAATTGAGCGGCTGCGGATCCACGGCATACTTGTCCCACTGATAATTTGACATGCTAATCATTCAATAGACAATTAGGGTTCTAACCAGGAAAAAATATATATATAATTAATGAAGATAAAATCAACTTTAAAACTAATGTGAGAAGTAGGGATATAATCGTCCTTTTATGATTTTGTAAGCATATTTACTAGCTTAAATTTCAGTTGCGAGGACTTGAATAAAATAATATTAGATTAATTTAGAAGGATTTCAGGGAAGCAATTATATTATTAGAGGATATAATACCAAATATTACTAATGTAATATAGATAAACTCTTGTCACCAACCTCTTTCTAAAATAAATAGAGTTGAAACTTGAAGAGGCGATGACAACCTCTTAATTATATTTCTTAATTACATCTTAATTTCCCCTTTGTTTTTCCTCGGGTACTGATTGCATACGTGATGTTCACTTTGTTTTATTAATGCCTGAACTCAAATTTAGATTAATTAAACTAGATGCATTTTGTGTTTTGTTCAAATCGTTTTTCTTTTTTGAATAATTGTACAAGTTAAATTAACATAATAGCCTTATTAACCAAAGTTAGTTAGTGTGAGTGGTTCGGTACTCTCACTGCTTAAGAGAGGTCAGGGGTTTAAGCTCCGCTCTCGTATAAAGTCACCATTTTGACTAGCACTTTACCCCATACTAATCTCCGATGTGAGCGGAGATTAGTATGGGTTATGGTACGGGCTTAAAGGTGCCTCCCATAATTGAAGCCCACTCAAAACCATTTTGTAGTTCAGACAAAAAAAAAAAAAATGGCCACATTCATGTCGTAAACTCGTAATTACAATAGTCGGGCTCGTTTGGAGTGCTCGACCTCTTCTAATAAACTTCAAGTTAACATCGAAACTTAACTCACAGAGAGTCATGAGTTTAACGATGTGTTTTTAACATCGAAACTTAACTCACAAAGAGTCATGAGTTTAACGATGTGTTTACTTCTCAAATTGGGGAATCAGAATTCAAAATTCAAAATTCAAAATTGAAATCAAATATGTGTTTACTTGTTGAAAGAAAAAAGGGAATGCGATTTATTTTGGCGAGCTCCACACTAAATTGAGAATTTGAGCTTGGGAATCAGGCTCCCATTCTCAGAGTTGACTAAAATACCTTCACTTAAATTATATTATTACAACTTTATTTTCTTTTTAAATAATAAAAAATACAAAAAAAATTGAAAATCACAGCAACCAAAATTGAGATCTCGTCACGCAGCATGTTAGGATGACGTCATCAATCATTCCCCGGCATTGTATGTATCTTTCACTTGTTGCTTTGAAGATGAAGAATAGAGGAGGAATAAGAAGAATAGATAAAGAAGAGAAAAATTTTAAAAAATGAACAAAAGAAAAAAGGACGAAGAAGAAACAATAAAGAAGAGAAAAATAAAAATAAATGAAAAGAGAAGAAGTAATGAAAAATAAGACAAAAAGAAAAGACAAAAAAGAGAGAAAATGATAATAACGATGATGGTGGTGATGACAACGACAACAACATCAATAACAACTATTATTATGATTAAAGAAAATTTACTTAAATAATAATTATCATAATTATTATAATAACTAATAAAAATAATAGTAATAATAAACTAAAAAGACATTTTAATAACTTATAAAAACTCATTTTGATTATAGATAAATAATTTATTCTGATTACTGATTAGTAAATTTATTGTATTTTTCAACAAATAAATAACTTTAAAAAAATGGCACTAATCTTAGTAGACCCATGTTAAAAAAAATCCACGTAAATAAAACAAATGTAAATGGGTAGGATATGGACATAATTGTTTATCATGTCACTATTTTTTTAGTACAATAAACATCTTATATGACTTGAGAAAAAAATCATATAATGGCATCGACGACCTCCAAATCTCCAATGGAGGAAGTTGCTTTTGTCACTTCAGATCACATCAAATCAAACGGTGGTATTCGAATTGGTTGTGCATACCTGTGTCAGCCATAAAAACGCAAATATCCTGTCCCCCAAAAAGAAAAGGTCAAAAATATCCATCAATAAGTTTTGCATTTCATAAAAAATATGAGAAGATCTTTTTTTTTTAATATAATTATTCAGCTAAAGTTTATAAAGTATATTATTTTGTTGCTTTTTCATTAACAATATAAGACGAGTTAAAAAAATATTAACAAAATAATTTTTTACTCTTGAATGTAAAAAAATCATTTAATCCTAATTAAATGATAAAAAAACACATTTCATTTTAGAGCTATGGGAACCAATAACGGATTACAAAATTTGTCATATAAACTCATCAAACCTGCTAATTTATATATATATATATATATATAATCATCAAAATAAACACCCTAACTTATTTATAGCGTATTTACAATATAAACTAAGAATCCCTGCTCACATAATTTATCCTGAATAATATATTTTCAACAACAATTACAAATCTTCAACAACAAAAGATCACTAATAGAAGCAGTCATAATTATCCAAAATACATTCAAAACAACCATAAAACCAATAATGGAAAACTTGGTATATTATAATTTGTTCCTATCACCAAAAAATAACAACATAAAATCAGTTATAAAGACCTAAAAGTTTATAATTTGGGCCATTAATCCAAAATAACAATACATTTTGAAAGTATCTAAACTAAAAACTAATAAATAATCTTTTTACAATCACGAGTAAAATAGTTATTTTGTCAATATTTTATTAAATCCTCTAATAGTGTTAATAGAAAATGGAAAAAATGATCAGCTTTGCAAATTTTAAGTGGAAAGCTGCAAAAGGAAAAAAAAAATTGATATATTTTCAACTAAGCGTATAACATCAGGTGGTAAGTGGATGTTTATAAAAAAGAGAAAAAAAAGAAGCAATTTAAATGTGTACATTACTTGCTGAGACAGCAAAAATGAAATCTTACGGGTTGAAATGCAAGCATTAATAGGATAGGGTAACGGTACGTCTCCCTTGCAGGTACGGGCACCGCCCATGCGTGTCCTCCGCGTCATTGCAATGACCCAACCGGCCAACCTATAATTTAATTTAATTTCTTACATATATAACATATATCCTTCCGATTTTGTGTTTGTGATCTAGGAATTAGGAATTAGGAAGTAGGAATTAAGAATTAGCCGTAGATATCACAATATATATATATATATTCTTTTTTTATTGAGGATATCTTTTTATTAATGTAAAAATATTCTCGTTAGAGAATTATTATTATTATTGTTGTTGTTGTTGTCTGTATATATAGAGTACTGATCTAATTGTCTAAAATCCTGAATTTTATTAGAATTTAAAAAAATTATTAAGCGATATAATTTAATTGTATAATATTATTACATTATTAAAATATATGATTTAATAACTTTTCTGAAATTTAAAAATTCTAAGATTTTGGACCAATCAAAAATTCATGACCATATTAAAATCATAATCATACCCAAGTTAAAAAATAAAAAAATACACACACTAACATAATGTATTAAAATATATATTTTATTTTATTTTAACTTATCCCTAACTTTAATATGATCAGAAGTTCTTAATTCACTCCATAAATATAATTTTATATATATATAAAATGCTTTGCAACTGAAAATTACTGTATCATAGACAGGGACTGCATGTTGTCATTCCTGTTAATTTAATCCATCTGAAATAAATTCTTAAGACTAAACCAAACGTGCGAATTATATTTGGGCCACGCGTGCATGAAATAATATTGCTCCACGTGTTGCCTCAACTGATTTTCCAAGCCTTGATGCCAACCAGTCAGGTCATTCACGTCCCTCCTGCCGCCTATTTTAATCTCCCATTGTCCCGAGTCGCTCCCCACCTCTTAATTTGCTTTCTTAAAAAACAACCGTATTTACCAAAATGACCTGATCGAAGAGAAAGCAAGGTACACCATCCGATCATTATCGGCTGACCGGCCAACGATGATGATCAGCACCTTAACCTACTACCTATCAGAACACCCTTCAATCATAAACTTCCGATGGAGCCACGCCCAATCATGGGGGTCGACGTGGTCGTTCCTCTTCTCCTCCATAACCCTATACCTCACCCTAGCCCTCTTGCTCCACTTCCTCTTGTCACTCTTCCTCCGCCGTAATCGGTCCGTCTCGCTGGGCCCTATCCCCGCCTTCCACAGCCTCTCCATGTCCGTCATCTCCGCCACCATCTTCGCCGGCATCCTGCTCTCATCCGCCTCGGAAATCCGCGAAACCCGATGGTTCTTCCGCCGAACTAAGACGACGCCGTTCCAGTGGCTTCTCTGTTTCCCACTGGGGACGCGCCCCTCGGGCCGCGTCTTCTTCTGGTCGTACATCTTCTACCTCTCGCGCTTCGTCCACATGCTGCGTACTTTCTTCACCATCCTGCGACGTCGTAGAATCGTCTTCTTCCAGCTCTTTTACAACTCCATCTTAACGTTCACGTCGTTTCTGTGGCTGGAGTTTTCGCAGTCGTTTCAGGTGCTGGCGATACTTTTCACGACGTTGGTTTGTTCAGTGGTATACGGGTACAGGTTTTGGACGGGAATAGGGTTGCCGAGCGCGTGCTTTCCACTTGTCGTCAACTGTCAGATGGTCTTGATGGGGTGCAACTTAGTATGCCATGTGGGTGTGCTTTTGCTTCATTTCATGAAGAATGGTGGCTGCAATGGAATCCGTGCTTGGGTTTTTAATTCTGTGTTGAATGGTGCCATTTTGTTGCTGTTTCTCAAGTTTTATGTGAAGATGATTTTGGACAAGAGAAAGAATAAATTCGCCAAATTAGCCACAAAGGAGCTTTGACCGCTTCTCACAGCACCTCCATAAGTGCGTCCTGGACTCTCTTGTGTTTTCCTTTCTTTTTGTTTCTTTTTTTCCTCAAATTTTAAGTCTCACTCTTTACTCACTACTCAAATCATTAGGAAACTTCCCTTGTAAATGTTTGAAAAGTTTGTGCGTGTGAAATTTAGGCTACATATATATATATATATATAGATTGCTCTAGTTCTAGACGAGTTCGTAGGTTCTTAATTAAGTAGTTTTTTTTTCTCCTAATTACTGAATGAATATATAGCAGAATTATGGATAGATAGATAGATAGGCGTGTGTGTATAAAAGCAATCAATGATTGTCGTCTTCATGGAGTGATTAATTTGTTGGTCCATGATAAAAAATCAACACTTATGAACTGCATGTTCTCTTCTCGCAAGTCTCAGGTTTCTTACAATTTTATGAAGTGGGCAGAATGATCAATTTTGATAACTGTTCTTAATTTGTCAAACGAACTTTTGGCATCCCACATTCCTACCAACACTACTGTTAATCAGCTCGATGTCCACGGGCGTGAGTTAGGGGAGAAATTGCCAGGCAAAAAAAAAAAAAAAACTATTGTTTCTAAAAGAATTCTCTAACTTATATTCGTTGTTACTTATAATCAATAAAAATAATACAAAAGTGAAGAAAATATAAGTGAATTATGTGCTGTCAACATCTTATTTTTACCATACTTTTAGTGGTTGTAAGTTATGTTAGATGTAAATTAGAGAATATCTTTTTTAAATGATTTACAGTATACGATGATATTACAATTAGAGTGTATTGGGACTCTAGATAAATATATTTATAATATAACTTAAAAATTTAGTTGAGATTAATTTAAAAATATATTCTTATATAGAGAGGGAGAAAAAAAAATCTATCATACTTCACATTCTTGCGTAAAGGCAAAAACAAAAGTTAATAAAGTATCTGAGAGAGGAAAGTGGCAATGGTGTGAATGATAAAAGAGGAATTTTAGAACACATCACTAATGCATGAATGATATATGTAATTGAATTTAATAAAATCATTATTTGTAGGTTGGCCTTTTAAGATAAATATATACAATGTCACAATATCATTTACACTTACCTGTTGCATGAGTGATATGCAATCCCTAATATGTATTTTATAATTTCTACGATGACAACCGTCTTTATTACAAAGCACACATGTTAAGCTGCTGCTTGCTGCTATGCCACATTTACCACTCCCAGACCCATAATCCCTGATATTCTGCCCGGCAATTAAGATGTACAATTTCCAATTTACATAGTGATGGGTGAGTGAGTGCTGCTGACTTTTTGAGCAAGTCAAGAAACTTTGGTAATTGATCAGCCATCGGTATCACAGTCAATAATACCATTTACCAGCACAAAAGAAAATGGACACTTAACAAACTCCACTATAATTATAATATTATTCTTATTAGTCCTTTTTAGCTCCCTCGTATTTCTTGACAAATAAGTTTTTACTTCTAGTCAGGACTCGGGATTAAGAAATCATGATTCGTGAGAAATTTGGAGCAAATATGAGCCAATAAATAGCATCCAATTGGGTCACCAACCGCAGGTGAAGGCAAGGTAGCTAGGTTCTCACTTCTCAATCTCAAGTCATATCTGCCTACGTACAGGTCATAATTTCTTTGTGTCCCACCATTTGCATCGGCAAAACTGGTTGGACTAATGGACTGGGCTGTTCGATAACGACAACAAGAACTGCATAACTGATTAATAATCATGCGTTCGCGATGAGTTATTATATATTTGCATGTCCGTTGTCTTGGAGAAAAATTAATTTTTTAATTTTCATAAAAAAATTTTAAAATTAATCTCATATAATATATAAAAATTCATAATTTAAAAATCGTATTTTAAAAATTTAAGAAAATGAATAATCTTTACTTTTTCCACTGAAGTGAATTAAGTTCTAAAATCACGATCTGTTACCACCACGCCTGTTAGATCACAATCCGTCACTAATGATCACTACCAATAGCAACTAGTAGGAAAAAAATTTTCTCTCAAGATTAGATAGAAAAAATCTTTTTATCTGATATGTATAAAGTGGTTGCTCCTATTTTTTTTGGGAGAAAATAAGCTTTTTTATATCTCTTTTTAGTGAATCCTATGCTACAAAAATAAAAGTTACGATTACTTACTTTTTCTCCATAGGGGGTCCACCTTGTAAAATAACATAAGGTCCCTTATACCCAAGTACATTACATAGAGCCTCCCACTAAATAATATATTTAGACTTTTAACCCAAATAACTAGTTATCTTGCATATTAATCAATAGCGCCGCAATCAATTAAATAAGCTAACCCAGGGATCATTTGGAAACATACAATAGTGGCTACAATAATTAGGCATGTAATTAAACCAGTCCAGTTATTTAATTTCAATTCTACTCTACTAAAAGATTAGAACTAACCTCCATAATTGTATGCTCGAATAATAATTCGTCTCAAGTCACATTGATTTTTTACTGCATAATCATTTGTACCACATCGTTAATTAAATTGATATCTCAACTGTCCAATCAATTGAATTACATCTTATTCCTTGATACTTACTGATTTTCTGTAATGATCATTTTCAACATATCAAATATGTCGACACACTCTGGCCAGGGAATTTTATGATCAAGTACCGAAAATCCATCAAGAGATGTGTTATATAAATTTTATATTGTTAATCTATAACTCCAATACTCATAATTGCTTCTACCAAGATACCGGGTAATCTTAACTACAAGTGTGTATCGTGCTCATTGGTAACTCAAATGGAACAACAATTACAATCATGAAATCATAACTAACTCAAGATTAAGATTATAATAAAATCAATGCCTATGAGATTTAATAAGTCTGACAGTTATTATAAAGTTAATTAAATCTCATATGTGATCTTGTTCAATGTAGTCGTATTACATTAATAAATTCATACATGATCAAGACAAATCATTCAATGAATTTATTACAATCTATACCTAAATAAAGTGCCCAACTTTATTTATCAACTGCAAACATAATTTATTTAATCATAAGATAACTTGTATTTATATCTTCTGTGAATCTACATAGTGATCACATAAATACATATAATATGATTAAATGGACTTTACTCAAAATATTAATGCAATTAAGATACTTGAATAAAATACTTCATTTATTTTATTAATCAGAAAAATTATTTATTACAATTAAATAAACACATATGCTTTTAAAGAGCATATGTTCCCAACATATTGATCACAAGGAACACTAATTAATAGATACAGTAAGTGTGTTTATCCACACCTCTTTTGCGTACTCATTCCATGGACCATAACATTATGATTAAATCAGATATGGATGGCTTCAAGAATTTGCGAATTAATGACCTCATTTTTTTTATAATTTTCAAGTTAATAGATTTTTGAAGTTATTTATATTAGAAAAGTTCTTTTAAGCCTCTCCATAATTAATAATTACAATTAAGATTTTTATACTAATTTTACATTTGATAACTTAAAAGGTTGTAATTAATAGCATTGTCTAATCATTAATTCCTTATTAGTTTTTCAAAGAAAAATTTAAATTCTTTATCATTTTGCTTACAAAACACTTAATTATTTAACGTTACAAAATTTGTTGAGCTCTCTCTACGAAGAAAATTATTATATTTATTGGTTCACTTTTGAAGTTAAAAAAAGAAAAAGAAAAAAAGAAAAAGGTAATTTCTTGAAATAATGGTTTTGAAGGAAGGAAAAAGAATATTTTCTTAGCTTTTTTTTTCTTTTCTGATATGTCTCAATATTTTCTTCATTATAGTAAAAAATGATTCAATTTTTAGCTCTTTTATATTTAGACTTCATTTGGTACAGCTTTTCAAGTAAAGTTTTTGGTAATAGAACTTTTACAAATAGAGTTTTTATCTAAAAAATTTTAGTTGTTTAGTTGTCAATAATAATTTTTATTAAAAATCTAAAAAATTACTTTAATAGGCAAGCTTTTTTAAGTTATGTTATGAAAATAATAAAATAAGATTGTCAAATAAGTAGAGGATATTTTGGATATTTTAACATTTAAAAAAAAAATTCAACTTATACACCAAAAAGCCCAAAATTTAAACTTTTGCTAGTAGAGGCAAAATAGCTTATTTAAACTCTAAAAACTATACTAAAAAAACAACAAAATAACAATAAAAATTATAATAAAAGTTTATAAAATTAAATAACCACTTATAACCATTAGATAAGTCATAAAATTACTTTAATAGGCAAGTTTTTTAAAGTTATGTTATGAAAATAATAAAATAAGATTGTCAAATAAGTAGAGGATATTTTGGATATTTTAACATTTAAAAAAAAATTTCAACTTATACACCAAAAAGCCCAAAATTTAAACTTTTGCTAGTAGAGGTAAAATAGCTTATTTAAACTCTAAAAACTCTACTAAAAAAACAACAAAATAACAATAAAAATTATAATAAAAGTTTATAAAATTAAATAACCACTTATAACCATTAGATAAGTCATAAAATTACTTTAATAGGCAAGTTTTTTAAAGTTATGTTATGAAAATAATAAAATAAGCTTGTCAAATAAGTAGAGGATATTTTGGATATTTTAACATTTAAAAAAAAATTTCAACTTATACACCAAAAAGCCCAAAATTTAAACTTTTGCTAGTAGAGGCAAAATAGCTTATTTAAACTCTAAAAACTCTACTAAAAAAACAACAAAATAACAATAAAAATTATAATAAAAGTTTATAAAATTAAATAACCACTTATAACCATTAGATAAGTCATACCAAATAAACACTTATTTGAGTGTTAAAGCTGCTGAATGTAAGAAAACCTACATAAAATTTTTTTACCAAAAGGCCCCTTACTCTATAGTTGGCCCTAGATCAAAGAGAGCAATAGAGTACTGTTGTACAAAAGAGTGGAGTTATTAGCATCTCTCTAAACTCCTTTTAGAACCCCTTTCTAATTAAACCTGATCAATTAAATGAAAAATACATTATTTCTATTAACATCTTGGTTATTTCTAAAATTAACCTTTCTACATAAACCCCTATTCTGTTTTTGTTTCTTTCTTATAATATCTGTGGTTTTTTTTTTCCTTACTCGATGTTAAAATTGCACATAAAAAAGTTTTCAGATAGTGCCTCCTTGCAAATAGATTCTTTTACTCTAAATTTTAAAATTTTTAATAATAATTCTTCACTAGAAAATAAAAAGTTACTGCTTTCAAATTTAAGTGTAGGATTACCTTACTATATTGATACTTAAAAAAGCTTAGAGAAGTTTCATTTAATGATTCATGTATCTTCCCAATGATGTTTTCATGGCTCTTTGCTCTAACAAGCTATTCTTTGTCTTTTATTGTAATTTTAGTTGGGGATGACATTGTAAATGTACAAGTGGTTTTACAAGGAAATTGAAAGGGTGCTAACAGAACCAATCCAAACAAAGATTGGAGTACGTTTAACCATAACAGGCCTGTCGGCAGAACTGAGTTTCCCCAACGAGCAGTAAGATGCTGATGCGGTTGGGCCTAATCCATGAGTACAAAAACAATTTATTTGTGGCGGTTCTTGCATCGAAGCATATATATATATATTAATCATTTTGTTTTACGAGGAAATTAATTCTGTATTGTCTGTGACATTGCGGGTGTATATAGTTATTCACATTTCACAAAATAATTTTTTATGTCGTTGTCTTTACATGTAATTTTACTTTTTATTTTTATTTTGATAGTGATTATATGCATTTCACTTGAGTTTGAAGTTGTAGTAAAAATTAAAAACAAAGGGGTTTAATCAAAATTTTGAAGAGGTGTCAATAGCTCCACTCTAATTCAAATTTAAATTTTCTTTGGATAATTACATGAGCTGGACTATTGGCTTCACTCCAAAATCTTCTTAAAACCCCTTATTCATTAAACTCTACTAAATACAAATATTGCTCTCTTTTTTTATTATTTAATAAACAATCTTTTCAGTTGTAAATATTGTAATTTTCAATTATTTTTTTCCCTTCATCATGCGTCCTCTCCTTACAAAACTCAAAAACACTAACTTCCCAAAAATAAAAATAACCAATATAAAAAAAGAAAAAAAAAAGATTAAATTTTAGGGTTGGACTCGTCCGCGGATCAAAACAGTGGCAACATTGACATTTTCAGAGATAATCAAGAACAATTACTAGATCACTATTATGTTTTTATTTTAATTACTGTTGCCACGGGCAAACAGACAATCTTTTTTCTTTTTATTTTTTTCCCTTCTCAAGTACTCATCAAAGTCTTGAGAAGTAAAAGAAAACATCTGCAAAGCTGTAACTGCAAGAAGTGTTTTCAAAGCTCGTTTGCGACTTTGTGGTGCATGCAAGTGTGCAGCGGTAATTTTAGTTTGGGTTGATATTGTAAACAGAAGTAAACACGGGTTTTGAGAGGACGTTGGTCATTAGAGGTGTGCCCATATCACCACTCTAATTGCAAACTGCAAATTGATCTGGGAATTGGGTTGGACTTCTCCTTCATACATTACGAAAGAGCTTTGTCATCTAGCAGAACACCATCTTTTTTTCTTTTTTCTTTTTTTGTGGGGTTGGGTGCTAGATTACCTGGTCAAAGTTTCAATTTTCAAATATTTTCAGTCGGCATTTTTTTTTTTTCCAACAGCCAGTAACGCAAGCATTCCAAAAGTTAAAAGTTAGAATAATAGAGTGAGTTTTCTTTGGGAGCAAAAATAAATTTGGTAATCGTTTTGGTGAGAGATACAATATTGAACAAAATCAATTCACAAACAAATGAATACTTATAAAATCAGTAATCATACGCGCTCGCCCAGTAAATCTGAGCCCAATAAAAATATAAACTATTGGTCGTCCTTTACATCCAAGAGCTGAACAGTGGTGGGAAGGGACTTGGAAAGTGGAGACTATCCCCAAGACCCAAACATGCATTAAGTCGGTGGGTAGCAGAATATACAGAAACCATCCTTTTTTTTTCTTCGTTTTGGTTATTTGCATTAAGTCGGTGGGGAACCGTCTTCTAAATTAATTTGGTTTTTTGCGTAACAGGGTGTTTTTTTTTTTTTTTTCCCCCAAGACCAAGTTTTCGGACAGTTCTGGCAGCTTGCAAGCTGACAGTGCTGGGACTTGTTTGATTTTTAATTGATAACAGTAACCTAACCCTATTAATGTAAAATACATCAAAAGTAATCTAATCAGTAAAAAAAATATATATATATATATATATATATTTATATATATATTATAATTAAATTTACATAATCTCTATTTATATAATAATTTTTTTTAAAATATATTATTTATTATATAATTAATACAATATTTTTTATATATTCAAAAATTTCTCTGCCCATCATCGCGTAAAGTGTACCCCTCTCCTTTCAAACTCAAAGAGGACCACCCAACTTGGACGGCCTAACCATACGCTTCACATCATACGTCATGACTCATAGTTAATAAATGCAGCATGCTTTTGTGGACCATGCGCATCATGTGCATGTCCTCGCACAAAGTTGAAGGAAACGCACATTTGGTTTCGGGCTGGCCACGAACACCTTCCTCAGTTAAACACTGCTTGCCTAGTGCCGAATGGTAACTCCGCGACCGCGACTAGGGTTTGGACATTTTTCCTTTTTTATTTGGCCTTTTTTGACCGTTACATATAACTTGAGGGACTAATTATGAAATGTTTAATTATGCATTTGCAGCATTGGTATTCATATATTTATTTTATTTCTGCCAACGACAAGCCAAAAGTTGTTCTTCCCTAAATTCGATATCGACGGCGAGTAAGAGACACTTTTTCATGGAAATCACATGAATATACACATATACGTATATCCACTGAGATTTGAAGATGTCCGACGGCTGGCTTAAATCATGGGTTACGACTGAAATTGTACCTCCATTAGGAAGGCCCTGCTCTTCAGGATAAGTTAATCAGTGTACATACAAATGAAACAAAATTGTACATTTTTAATTTGTTTACGAATTAGTGTTTGCCTAATCAATGACCATCTAAAGCACTAATCTTCGAATTTTCGTCATAATCAGAAGGAAGTATGAGTATCAGTATAAGTATCGGAGAAAGGAACTTGTGCCGACGGTGGGGAGTAGTGGGGATAAAAAATCTTCCTCAGCTGATTGTACCTCCCCACGTCAAAATCGTGAAGTTTCATCAGCTTCTTCTGCTTGGTGCTAAACCTGCTCTTGTAGAACCCTTCAAAAGTAGGCTCTTTTGCTGTCTTGAGGAAAAAAAGATAGCTGCCAATGACGGATGAGGTTGTGAAGAAGAAACACACAGGCTCCATCACGTCCCATGAGAGTTCCCAGAACGTCAATCTCATGAACGCGGCTGTTTGTACTACAAAGTAACCGAGTCCACACCACAGCTCTCGACGAACAAGGGCGTCCGCTTTTTTGTCAATCGCCGCTTTTTGTTTCTCCATTTCTTCGTATTCTTTTCTTCTTGGGTGGTTTTGATTTGGATTGGCTGATGGCAGCGGAATTACACCCTCGATAGCTTTTGTTACCTGTAATCAGCAAAATGGAAAAGGAAAAAAGAACAACTTTTGGGTAACGCTTTCTTCTTTTAGGGGCTATAACATATATGGTGTATAAAGTAAATGAATTAATAATATGCATTTTTCCAACTAGTAATTTGGACTAAAACGTTAAAACACTTCCTCGACCAGCCGCTAGACTCCAAAACTAACTAAAATGGAAAATGACTTGAGCTATAGAGATTTTTTAAAATTAGGGAATACATACATATATATATATGTGTGTGAAAAATGAAGCTGGTATCCACCAGGCCACCACCACCCAATGGGAGTTCATCAGTCTATTCACAATTTCCCATTTATGTGACTCAAGGTGAGATTATCTTGCGGACAAGGATCAAATAGGTTGAGATATTAATATTATGTAAAGCTGTAGCCAACCCATGACTGTTAACGGACCATCCAGGATGCGTCAACAAAGGAAGCTAGGCCGTTCACACTGAATGAAAACTGAGAAGGAATAATCTAGGCATCTAACATTTAATTGATTTCCTTCATCTAATCCTAATTCCAGAGGTTACCAACAGAAGTTTTGAAGATATAGTAAATACATACTACACCACATGACCAGAAGACAAGACAAACAACTAAAACATAACAACCAGTTTTCAGCACTAGTAACGTTGATTCGAATTATTTAAAACATTTTTTAAAAAAGAAAATCATAGAATAAAAGAATTTTTGGAATCTATTTGATAATTGATACTGATAATGACTTAAGAAAAATAAAGTAAACCTTTTTCCTGCAAAAAATACTTCAAAGCCCTTTTTTTTTTTAAAAATAACCATTTAAAATTTAAAATGTTATGATTTATTCAATAGTTGAATAAAATAACATTGAAAAGGCCCTAAAAATACAATCAATTATTTCATGAAATTATTCATTAAAGCTAATTATATATTTATTTATTATATAACTCCTTTTAAGGTAAATTTCCTTTGATTTAATTAATTTAGCTTATTCTATCCTTTGAACATGTAGTTGAACCATCCACGAATGGCAGGCGAAGGTATGGGCGCGACCCCAAAACCTAACCCGAGAGGGACTTTGAAAAAAATCTTGAATTTGATCATTTAAAGAACAAAGAAGAGGGGGCTTCTATGGTCCTTCAAGCCCCTAATTTACCGTCTCTAACGGGCTACCCTGTTTCAAGATCTGGCCTGTGGAAGAAAGAACACACAAAACACAAAAAAAATAACCACAAAAGCCCATATCAGTTCTCAGCATCGCCCAAATTATTAAAAATTAAAAACACTCATAAATCCAGAACCTATTTCTTCATGACCATGCATGATGCATGCTATATTTTTAACCTTAATCTGTAAACAAAACATTGCTGTCATAAAAATAATCAAGTAATAACAGCTAATTATATTAATTACATTCCAGATTAACTTGATTTGTACTATTAAAAATTTAAGGGGGAAAAGAATTGAAACGAAATTTACCTGTTCAGGTTTTAGAAAAACGACATTTCCCAAAACGATGACGTTTCCGGCATCATCAAGCGATTTTGCAAACTGCGACCCTAGTTCTCGATCCGAACAAGCTTCTTCACACACCCTAACAAACTCCGAATACGGAATCCAATTTCTCTCGATCATCCTCAGCCTATCCTTTACCATCTCCATCTTCACCGCCCGAAGCACCTTCTTCGCCTCCTTCACCGTCAATCCTTCCGCCTTCTCCTTCTCCTTCTCCGCCGCCTTCATCGTCGGCGGCGGACTCAACCCGTCCAGTCGGATCCTATCTCTAGCAATATCGATTGTTATCAGCTTCTCCATAAGATTCTCGCCCCCCACCGGCGAGATTCTGGGTTGGAACATCGCCGTCTTGTGGAGAAACCTCCGGAATACGCCGTAGTCTCCTGGATCCGGAGCATTGTTTCGGGTCGGGTTTTGAGAGATTCGGCTTGGCTCCGCCGCGGTGGACGAAATGCGGTAATTGGTTAGCGCCCGCCTTGAGGTCTTCGTTATGTTGAAGAGACGTTCAGCTAATGTCTTCCTCAACGCCATTGGTTAATAAAAATTTTTAAAGAAATTTAAAATTTAACTAAAAAAAAAAGAACCAAGAGAGAAAGCGCGAGCGTTTTAGAGCTTCCAAGAATTCATAAAAATGACGCGTTTGTCTTCCGATGAACGTTTCAGCGTTGTTTGGAGCCGTTATATAGCTGTCCCAAACGAGAGGAAGATTAAAAATTTGATATTCAATTTACCGCGATATTTTAAGAATGACAAACCGAGACAACTTCAATGGACGATAAATTATTAATGCCCCACGTTCCCGAATATTCGCTCTATCAATTTTTTTGAGTCTCTCTCAAAGGAACATTGTGAAATATTCCCATCTGCTTCAATTTCTCGATAAATTGGAGACGGATATATATCGTAAACTTAGGCTGATCAAGATACACGTGGTTGGCTGAGGATTGTAAACCAAGACCGCCACAACCGTCCGATCATATGAAAATTTATTGATCAGAGTAGCCAACTGACGTTGACTCTAACTGATGGTGTTGGAAATTCACACGTTTGACACGTGTAAGGGGAAGAGATTGGAGAGCGGTAGTTATTTATTTTGAAGGGTCAAAAATAAATATATAATGAAATAGGCTTGTTCACATGTAATATGGGAGCTGAGCGGAACTGGTCATTGATTGGTCTTACGTTTGCGCAAACGTGTCGCCACATATTGTTCATATCTATAAACGTTTGATTACCATTGACGGAGAGAGATTTTACTTCACGTAGAGGCTAATTACACACGGTAGTTTTGCCGCGTAGGCGTTAGTTACAAATGTCAAGATAGATATGAGTATATGACCTTCCCCAGTTAGTTAAACTTTGCAGCTCAGGAGGTTTAATTAAATCTCTGGAATGTTCTGTAATTAGGATAGAACTGCCATCAATGGTTTTATGGAAAGAAATTAATTGCAATTATTGTTTTTAAATTAAGCTAATCTCTAGGGTTTGCTTCGTTGAAATATGTTTTTTTTTTTAAAAAAAAAAAAACCCATCTCTTTTTACGTATTGAGGACAAATTACAACTATCATTTATATTCTAGATTCCTCAATGGGGATGGAGATTATAGTAGGGGAAATGCTATTCGGCTAAACTAATCAAACTCCCCACACCCTCCTAAGTTCTCTTGCTGTGTTAAATGTTCAACTTTCTTGGTCATTTTAATAATTTATTATAATAGTTGTTTGATTGGAATATCAGCCGTAATGCTTAACTATTTTGGAGATATGAATCAAGTAAAATTATTTATATTTCCTTAGTCATTGAATTAAATTAATGACACATTTTAATTATGGGAAGGATTAATAATAGAAAATGTCATATATCATCCTAATGGTTATATAAAATATTCGTTAAAATTACAATTTTCACTTTGGTTGTGTTAGCAAATATCAAAAATCAACTATATGCATGTTTTGGGATTACTTTAGATTGTTAAATAATCAATTATTTGACAATCTAAAACTTAAAAAGTGTTTGTTGAATTCAATTTGGAAGTGATTGTTAGCAAATCCGATTCTCTAAAAATCATATTTTGTATATTATTGATTTTTAAAAGTAACCTTGAGTGGTTTTTGAAGACCAAATTTTGTAAGATACAATACCAACTGTACCCTTAAAATAGTATATATATATATATATCTAAAAATAGCCTTATGATAAATTTAATTTAATTTCAGATTTTATAAATTTAAAACTAAAATTAAGAAAACCTTACCATTTGTCTCTTATATATTCCAACGCCGATGATTGTACGGTCGCCACCGTCGACAATCAAAAAATGATTGTAGGGTGACAAATCACATATCATTAGATTTTAAATTTATCCATCCACCCAACAGCACTAACTTTATTGAAAAAAAATACGACATATGGCTGTGAAAATTCCATACAAAGGCGATGCTATATATCATAACTTTGCCGTTTATTGGGGACTCCATGAGGTGCACCACCACCCTCACCAGTCTCATCAGCTACCGAAGGTGGGAAACCAAATGGCGGATTACCTAGATGAGTCACCATTGGCATTGAATGCTGGTGTTTCACTGCCACCACTTCTTTTAGTCGTTTTTGCGCTATGAAATGGCCATCAATCGACAAAATTAGTTTGCTTATGTAGATCGTCAAAATTAAGTTTGAACATTTTGGTACCAAATTTCAAAAATCAACTATGTTTAAGAAAATAACTTTTTTGTCTCCCTTAAGGTCACTCTAACTGTTACCATGTTACTGTAATAACATTAACGGGGGGTTTTGGTCAGTTTTAAAATATAAATGGAGTTATAATTCCTAGTTTCTCTAAATAATGTGAGCATTTCTATCATTTTTCAAATTTATTTTTATTTTTTGGTCCTGTCTATTTTTGCATTTTTGAAAGAAAAATACTGTTGCTTCATGCATCAAATTAGCAACAATAGCATGGGGTGATGATGAAAATATGCAGTGGAGGTGTGTTCGGCATTGTTTTCAAATTTTTTTTTTTATATTATGTCAATAACGTGTTTGGCACATCATTTCTGAGAGTATCTTTGGAAATGTAAAAACACTTTAATTAATTGAAAAAACGTGTTATGTGATCTAAGTTAGTAAGAAAGTTCATAATTCTTATTTTCTATATAGAGAGATTATGAACTAATATACCAAGGGAATTCAACTCATTCCTTATTTTTTAAAAGGCTAATATTATTTATTTTATTAGAGGTTATATAAAATCTGCCAAAGACCTATACTAACATTATTGGTATCATTATGAGCTATAAGAAATTTTAAAAAAAAATTAATGTAATAATGTTATTATTATTTTTTAATGGGGGCTTAAAATAAAATTTTCATGAGTTAGCCATATTTAACGTCACTTGTGAAACCATTGCAATGTGAAGTGCCTATTTGCCCTCAGCACCTTTATAGTTCATATTAAATTAATAATGGGTGAGATTATTTACACTTTAAAAATTATTTTGAACACTCTTATTTTAATAAATTATTTTTTAATTATAAAAATACATATCATGTGAACTAAATAAGAACTCTTTCTTATAAATTGACATAATATAATTACTCTGAACACTTATATTATAGTACACTTGCTATTTAATATATAATTCTCTTGCCATAATAAAATTTTTATGGTGCAGATAACCAAACCTATTAATAATTTGTTATTTTAAAGTGGAGTTGGAGTTAAAGATTTATTTTATTAAATATATGTATTTTGTTTAAAGAGAAGTTATTGATATTTCATTATTTGATATATGCGTGTCTCCATTTTTTTTTTTTAATTTTGGTTTTCTTTTATGCTTATCTACGTTCACTCAAACATATACAATAAAATTTAAGTGGTCTAATAAAAGGTCCTAAGTCCGGCCCTGCTAATAGGCATTACAATGTCAACATATTTGTTTCTTGTTGCTCCAAGCAAAACTCAACCGGCCAAGTTGTTGAAATTGTTATCAGATTGAAATCAGAATCATAATTTAAGAATGAATCACATTGGTCCCATGCAACAATTGTCAAGTTGTGTGGGAAAATTTTAATCCAAAATTATGTTTTTCGGCGCTATTGCTACTGTTTCATGGCAAATTGTCTACTTGTAAGAAAGTGAGTGCATTTCTAGATTAAAATAATTCAAATAAATCAGGGAAAAAAAAAGTTAAACTAATCCAACTACGATTATTATTATGCTTTAAAAAATAAAATTAATAATCTACATGAAATCTTGAACATGTATTTTAAACAATCGACCGATCCTTTAACATGTCATTGACTAAGGGTCCAGTTGAAATTGTTTTTAAAAAGTTTAAAAGTAATTTTAAAAAGTTAAAAGTTAATTTTGATATTTGATTATTTTTTTAAAAAATTACTTTTGACAAAATTATTTCATTCTACAACAGATTTTGAAAAGTATGAAGGAGTAGCTCTGAATTTAAGAATCGATTTTAAACTTAATACAATTTTATATATATCCTCATATATATTATAAAAATCCAAATTCATCCTTATTAATTAGGAAATAAAATCATTAACTATAAAGAGATAATTATTATACCAATTATATTGAGATAACAAATTAAAAAATAAAATTAAAAGTAAAAATATACAATATTTATTTGGTTACTAGTTAATATATATACACAACAAAAATTATTTTATATACATGTTTATTTAACATTATGTCTAATTTAGTTATTTACATTTTTTTAATAATAAGATTTGACAAACACATATTACTACTTTTTAAACTTACAACACTTTTAGAAATAAATTTTACTAAACGTTTAACTGATTTTTTTTCGCAACTTATTATTTTTACAGCATAACTAATAACAATCATTTTAAAAACAACAGTAATACCAAACTGGCTCTAAGAGTAACTAGATAATTATTTGATTTATATTTTTTTTTGAAGATTTTTGGTATTTTTAGAATCTTACCCTAATTAAAACTCATTTTCTAGACATTTTGATCGAATCCATTAAAACAGAGTCCTGTAAATTTGTTGTGTAAAAATTTTGAACTATATTGGAATCGCATAAAAATATTCCTCAGTTTTTGAATTATTTATTCTGGTTTGTCTTCGATCTCGCGTCATGTGTTCGGATTATTCAATTCAATGCTGTTCGATGACAGCTAAAATTACGGCTGAAGATTTAGATTTAAAAATATTAAACTAAACACGGGGTAGGAAAGAAGAATGAAATAAATTACACTATCACAACTTGTAGATTGTCCATTATGATATTTTGTAACAGCCCCAGCACTGTGGTTCCCAGATTAAAGTAATAAAAATTGTGTTTAATAGCAACGTCACGATATTAATTATCGTCCGTTGCTTTCTGAGATTTTAGTAATAGATAGGTCATTGTTAATGTAATGTCAAATGCGCCGCATTGCTAAGATTTAAAATGGAATTTTAAGAACTCTCTTAGACGAAAAAAGGGGTTATATTCATTTTCGATTTGCCTTTCATTGCCTTCAAAATCTCTTGAATTGATCTCCTAATCTCCCCATCAAATTCAAATAAAATAATCACATGGTATAATTCATTACATTATTCATTCCTGCTTGTCACGAGCCCGAAATTGATACGTTTAATTTTCATATTTTTGTGTTCATATATAATCATATTCTGAGGTCCAAGCGAAGAAGATAATTGCTTGTGTGGACATAAGATTTGTTCGTAAGTATTAATTAAACACATGTGATATGAAGAATTCATGATATATATGAGTTAGTTGCCACGTTATAATCAAATAAATTTTAGGATTATTGTCAAAACCAACTCTCGGAATATAGAATTTTTAAAACCATTTATCAAAAAATTTGATATTCGTCATGGAGCATATACATTTAGATAATGAAAAATATAGACAATCTTTTTCAGCAGCATTAATGAGGGATAATGAAAACCTACTGATTCCAGTTCCAGTAAAATCGAACTAATAATGTTGGGTTGCTAAAACTCGGTGCTTAATTAGTTTCCGTGTGTAGGCTAATCGGTTCTTTGCAATTTAAGTAAAGAATTCGTAGCATATAAATTTTAGAAAGCAAAAGCTGCATCGAGGAATGATAATGCATGCTGCAAAGAATATATAATTGAATGAAAAGGTTGGTGGGGTTCGCACTATAACAATACGAGTGAAAGGATAGAAAGGTTTTTGATATAATTGACTCAATAAGAATCGTGGAGAAAAATAGTTGTGTGCAACAATTTGAGAACATGAACTGGATGCTCAAAAACAAGGCATTTTTATCTGCGGCCGGCCCTTATCCTGGCAAAAGCTTTACAAGTTACAAAGATTGCCGCTATTCTCTCCCTCACCCCACTAGATGGTAAATGTACGTCTTCCACTAGTCGATTTCAACTGAAAGATGTGGAAAGATGAGTGTCGCATAATGGCAATTTTCAATACCCAAGATTGCGTTTGCAAACACGGACACCACCATGCTTAGGTTTACGGGTAGCGTGATTTGGTTCTCCAATCCAATTGTCCTTAAATGGCTTTTTTGATTTAGAGCCCTCACGATGTTTTGGTGCGCCTTTGTCCAATCCTGAACTTGGAATGTGCGCTACTTGACTAATTAGAGAAAGTTAAAGTCAGATCAAATGTCATAGGAATAGGAAAAGGCATAAACAAATAATTAGTGGTATCCTTCTTTAGTCAATCAAATGAAGAGTTGAGTTGGACGCAACGCAAGCATTTAGCATATAGACAAATTAATGAATGCGAAGCAAATGAAGAATTGAGTTGGACGCAACGCAAGCATTTAGTATATAGACAAATTGATGAATATGAAGCTAAATAATAAAACTTGGATGTTTCTTCATTTTAATTGGTGTAAAGGTATAAATATGCATATATATTAAAAAGAAAAAAAGAGAAGAATTCTTAGGGAGTTCATGGTTACGGCATGAGTCATGAACGAATTTTATGACGTGGGAAAGTCCAAGAGCAAACGTGTGCCGATGAATGATGATATTCCATGTTAGTTGGACTTAGACTGGAGAGGCTCACGTCGTTTAGCTTTAACAGGACGAGACTAGAAGTAAAAGCAATGCCACAAGTTAAAAGAATGAGCACATGTGACATGCAACATCAAATATAAAAGGAACCGCGCTCAGGCCTATAGCCTAGGCAGAATTGCGTTTGGGACACCCATGCCTTTTCTTCTTGGCAATCCCATCTTGCCTTGGACTTAAATTGAATAGCATATATTCTTGGGAATTGTTGCTGTGACTCTGGCATGATGTGGGTGGACTGTGACTGTTGCTTCTGGCTCACAACTTCTCCAAGAATCGGTTGTGTCTCGGTTCAGCTATAGCAAGTATAGGCAGCACCCAAAATTATTCGTACCATAGATTTGATGTCGCAGAGCCACAATCCAAATTCTAACTACTAATGCAAATTGATATTTTGATTGAATTTGAAATCATATGGACTGGTAAAACGATGCTTGTTACTAGTCCTTCGAATGTTTTAAGCTAAGCAAAAGATTCCTTCTGGAGATTGACGATACGCAAACATAAAAAAGTATTGTCAGATAGATCATGTTTCGTATTTAGCAAATAAATTTATGCGCAGACCTCTTTGTTAATTAGCTGGAAATTTACGTTATACAGCTCATTTCTTCAGATATTTATTGCTTGAAATCTGGTTTTTCACAGATTTTAAGCTCGTCAATTGAGATTATTGACCAGTAAAAAGATCATAACTTATTAACTTTCCATTTTTCTCCCATAAAAAAGAGAAGAACAAGAAATGCAGCTAGTTGACAGTAGTGCCCAACAGCCACATTTTCAGTAGCACGGCATCTGAGACCGAGGTTATTCAAGAAAAAAACAGTCCCAATTAACGTTGATTAATTGTAAACTAGCTGCTTATTCTGCGCAGGCGGCACACCACATAAAATTCAAAATTCAAAGCTTTTCCTGATAAATTAAAGGGTCAAGATTCCTAATACATCCTTTACATTCAGAAATGACGACTCCTCTTCTACCCGGAACCAAGTCTCAATACGGATTCTTGCCTATCCAGGTAGCACAAAGTAAACATGGATAGATCATGGCTTGCCTGTAATCACAAAAATTTTATGTCATGGTTACTCCGTTTATTTATTTGGCTGGCCGACCTCTGTTTCATGAACTTGTTTTTTCCCATGACCAAGAAATGTCAACAAGATTGAGTTAGAACAAGTAAAATGATCCTATCTAGCCGATAAATGATAATTGGAATGAGTTTTGCTAAATGCAAACCATCTCATTTTGTCAGACATATGGAATTTTTCGCTTACACGACAGGGCAGCGGAGCTGTCTATACTATGCGCTGCCATGTCTTAACACAGGTCATTTTTTAAATGACTAGAAGCTAACGTAGTGGATAAATACGAATACCTGGCCAATATGTAATTAATTAATGAAGCCAATCTGAGAACATCAATCTTGAATTCCAATCTCATCCTGCTTGCCCAACTAAGCATGTATAATCTTTGTATTACACACACACACACACACGCGCACACACACACACACACACACACTCAAGTTTAAGAGCTAAGGGACGCCCAAAATTTTGTCTTCGAAGAATGCTGAAATAATGGATGATATAAAATAAGCTACAATTGGCTAATTAATCAGATAAGCGACATGTGAGGATTTAATGCCCATTGATTGGGAACATGTAAAAATTTTGTTAGAAGTTACGTTTTTCGTTACCTCCATAGGAGCCTGGTAAACTCTTTGATTTCACCTTGAATAGGTGCCAGAAGACTCTTCCGGTGATTATTCGCCTAATGGCGCTACCACAATAACTGACAAAACAAAGATAAATTAGAAAAGCTTCTCTGCAATACAAACACCACACACTTAAGTTGTCAGCGCATCCAACTATTCCAAAGCTTATGTCTTCGCGTAGTAAATGAGATCCAAAAGAAGTTACAAAAATAATTAGAAATTGAATGTGCTAGAGGCTGCTCCTGCTCCACCATGTAATTGAAGCTAACTAAAGCGGAGAGAACAATTTGAGTGGATATTGTTTGGAAGGAAATTTGGGTGGCAAAGGAAAGTATTCGTCATTGATCAGATAGGAGCAGTAGCTGAGGCAGGCAAGAGATATACCCTATAGAAAGACAATTCCAATGAAGGGACATAATTGAAACTCAAATGTAGCAGTTGGAGCTCACACGTGAGTGTCTGCATGATATTAGAAAAGAACAAAAATCTTTGCCCCTTGGGGTAAAAACATGGAGCCAATGTGGGAAAGGGCTCGATTGAACAAAGCAATAAGAGAGATCTACGCCACAATCCTCAGCTGTCTCCTGAAAACCAGTGGTTCTACTGGTGGACTCATTCATCCTTTGTACCCTTCAGGTCGGGTTATTTTCATCTTGACAAAGGATGAATGAGTGCCAAAGGCTTACTTGCTCTCCAAGGATGAATGAGTGCCAAAAACGTGGGAACTTTCCATTTAAAAACACTGTCGTAAGTAAAAAGATGAAAATAGCCCGACCTGGAGGGGGCAGGCCAATGAGAATACGCCAGGTGTCCGAACTTATTAAAATGGAAAGTTCACACGTTTTCCATTTTGGGCATCTTGCTTTCTGCTCACAAACTAATCATCTTGAAACCTTAAATTTGCCTTTAACAAGGATTTAACGTTTCACAGCCCTAGAGCTACAGTGATTTATCAATGAAAACTTGACTTAATGTCAGAGTGTGGTAATCGGCTACTGCCAGCTCCACCTCTAACTTTAGATTGCTCCATTTTGCAGGATTCAAGGGTTTAAAAGCCCGAGCATTCCAGGCCCGTTTCTCACCATCGGTCACCACCAAACTTACCCGGGCAACCTTCCCCCATTATTAAGGCACACATCAGACATACTTAGGTAGTTACACTCATTAATATAAATTTATTTGTTCTAATCCAGTTTGACCAAAATTCGATTATAACAGATATATTAGTAATTTGAAATACAAACGTGTACCATCTTATAAGAACAGGGCTTAAAAGGCATACAAGAAATCATCATGGAAGCTCATATTTCTACACAAGCAATGCTATACATCAAATTTTGTCATTTCCAACTTTTGGAGTCATTAGCAAAGGACATTTCACCAAAGCATGCCAAACAAGAGTCTCATTTGAGTGGAATGCCAATGAGTTTGAATGTGTACACCAGTTGAGATTTCTGCCTTTGCCATTTCCCTGGTGATGCTTTATCCTGGTCTTAGATGAGAGAAGCATTGGTTGCCATCCTGCCCGTTATCAAGCAGCAATTACACCTTTTTTCATGGCATGCCGTCAATACGAAGAAGCTTATCTCATAACCAATGTGTCACAATACCCCATCCCCACCATATAGAAGGTCACATATCTTTTCCTCCATAGGAACAGTATCCTTGGAATGAGCATCAGCCTGGATGCTTTTCTTTTCCTTTCTATAGATTTCTGCATCAGAAGCTCTGCCCAGTTTTTCAAGACCAGCTAATAAAACATTGAATGTGCCTAAAGAAGGATGAATCCCTTTCCTACACATGGTTTTATAAATTTTAAGCGCTTTATCAGCACTACCAGCAGAGAAGTAGACACCGATCAAAGCAGTGTAAGTAGCAGTGCACTTCTGGTCCTCATGCAATAAAGTGAAAATCTTTGCAGCAGGAACCGGCCTTCTAGCACTACCAAGCCTATGTATCAAGAGTGCACTGAGATACACCCCAAGAGAATGTCCGGCCTTAGTCATTTCCTCAACAATCTCTGCTACTTTTGGACATGTATTCAATTTGATTAAAATGCCTATCAAGGCAAGATATGCAGTTCTCTCAAGGTTTAAATCCATTTTTACACTGTATTCAAAAGCCAACAAAGCACCGTCAGGTCGTCTATGGTTGCAGTTCACCTCAATTATGGTAGAGATGACGGCAGAATCCAACTGTATATTTTTATCCATGATTCCAGAAAGTAGACGGTCAATGGCTACAAGATTCTGCTTTTTCAAGAGAATTAGTATAAGCCCCTGATCAATAGATAGAGTACCTTCAACGTCAGTTGTTACAAACTCAACTGCACCGTCGTCACTGATAAATTCGGGAGAAAATTGAGGATGAACTTGCCAGAGGAGGGAATCATTCTCATCGGCAACTTTAAAAGTTTGAAGAGCTTCCTTAAATACAGGGTACCGAAGCGCAAGGCGGTTTTCTTTCATATAACGAAGAATTAGGATTATAGTCCTAGTTTCCCCAGCTTTGCAACACTTCTCAATCAAAATATTACATGCAGCTTTATCAGGCTGTACCCCAGCTTCTTGCATTTTGCTGAAAATGTCAAGGGCTTCTTCATATTTGCCTGGATCCACCAAGAAACAAAAGGATAAATTATTTCCACCACAGATAATAAATTCCAGAAAGGACAACCAATGCAGGAAACTGATACCTAGTGGCACCCATATGCATGGTTACAGGATACAACACAAAAGCATGAAAGGGTTCATGTGAATAGAAAATATGAGAATATCAGTTTCGTTATCGGCTGTAAGTATAGTTGCAAAAATGGCTTCTCTCTTTATTTGCTCATGAAAAGTGAAAGCAAACTACTTGCCACTTAAAAAAAATAATTCGCCAATGATTAATTTGGACAACCGTTAAATCGTTTGGATTTATAGCCTCATGACTGTTAAGAATTGAAAACCATTTGAAGACCTACAAAATGCAGAGTCAAGTATATGACTTATTTCAGTTGTCTATACCACCTCTCCAACTCTGGACAAGTACCAGCAATTCATCCAGAGGATAAAACAGAATTTTAATCGAACTACATGGCCAAATTACCACGAAAGGGGACCATTTTTAACAAAGATCAGCTTGGGTTGTAGTTAAAAGGCTCTGAGAGGGAAGCAGCTGGAACGCTAATATACGAGGATCAAATACTTATGCTAAAGCTGATTATATAACTTCCGGTATACAAATGAATGACGGTTTGGGAAAAAAAAAAATTAAAAAAGGAAATCCCTTAAAAAGTTAATAAAAAAAAGGGCAAAAACATGCAATTCAATATTCATATAGACAATTTAACAAACAACGTCCATGCAATCGTAAACAAACCATGCGCACATACCAGACCGAACAAGGTACTCCATTAGAACAGTATAAGTGTAGCAATTAGGAGGTAACCCAGATTGAATCATTTCCTTATACACATCAGTAGCCTCCTTCACTCTATCATTAAGAAACAAAATCTTCATATAAGCTGTATAAGAAACAACAGTAGGGTAACATTCTTTTAGTTTCATTTCTTCCCAAGTATTCACGGCCCCATCAACATCACCAGCATTAGACAGCCAATGCATAACTGAGGTATAAGTCACCGCGTCAATGTTAATCCCCTTTTCTTGCATAAGCTCAAAAACATACTTCATTGATGATATCCTCTTGGCTTCTCCAAAAATATCAAGCATGGTAGTGTAAGTGAACCGGTCATGATTAAACCCTCTTGATCTGGAAACCCAGTTGAAAAAAAGCCACGCTTTTTCCATTGGTGGATGGGTTTTTAAAACTTGATTGACAGTGTAAGAATCCCATTTTATAGGCAAGTTTTTTAACAGGTCTTGCGCAGAATCCCAAGTGGAGAACTTGAGGATTTTGTATACATTAGATATTGTATTTCTCATGTAAGCTTTTGGGGTTTCATTTTGTTTGTGATTTGATGATTTAAGGGGCTTTGTTTTCTTTCTGTAATTTGGTCTATCGGGTTTCTTTGGATTGCAGTGTTGAAGGGAATGCAGGCCTTTAATGGAAGTTTTGCAGTGATTAAAAGATGGCTGAAAGCAGTGAACAAATTTTCTAATTGATCCATACATGCTCTAGCATCAAAACCTGCACGCAACGGGACTGCCTCCAGAGCAGAAAGTAAATTAACGGGAGAAAACCGATCGATTTTATAGGACTCTATTCACGGCCAAAAACTCTTGGAAACGCATTTTATTTATTTATTACTTCGATGAAGACTACGGTAATAAGTAAAAGAGTAGTTAATAAAATATAGGGAGAAAACGGCCTTACAATTTACAAGTACAATAGGGAGGCTCAAAACTCAACGCTTATGCCTTCAAGTCGATGGATATCTTAGCAAAATTTATAATTTAGAAGTTTGTTAAAGTTTCCTTAGATATTCTTCTTTTGTTAATTATTTGTTAAGCTGAAACTGTTAAACATGTTTTCATTATTTCTTTTGTTTAATTGTAGTATAAGTTTCTGATTAAAACAAGCCAATGAATTTCAGTTCAAAGATAATGATGAATTATTTTGGTGTTTTGAGCTCTCCTACACCTCCATTGTCTCGAAGAATTGAGAGATCTTCATTTTGTTATATAAATTTTATTCGAACCATTTTATATTATTACGCATATGATTTTCATCTGCTCTTTCAGCAGATATGATGCCCAGAAATAGTGAACAGTCTGGTTATATATATGTATATTCAATATGATATCCCCCATCACGTTCAGTGTTGTAGCGCAAAAATCACCCCACAAATAAGAATATAGTAAATCTAAATCCGTAAACATAGGCAATAACTTTAGAGCTTGAGTTATATTCCCATCTAAATGGAAGTTATATAAATGACCATGATGCCTGTTCAACCGTATCTTACTCTTCGAAAGCTGAGTTGGCAAGCCGTCAATTCAAAATGACAGACGAATCAGCATGACACAAATGACTATCAAAACAAACTAAATGGAGTATTTGAGATGCTTTTGATCAAGAAATGATCCTAGTTCTAAGCACTTTCAAGTGATTCGTTGAAATAAATAAGCACACATTCCGGAACTAATAGACACTTCAAACGAATTCTGGAGCAATCCTCTGGAATGCACTTCCAGCAGATGCTCTTCCACACTGCAATATATGGCACACCCTTTCAATCAGTTTGTATTCAGATTGACTTATGTAGCAGATATATCTTTCATTCTTCTTTTTCTCGGCTAGGAGAACTAGTGTGTAACATTCAATGTCAGACTATTCATCAATATCAGTTTCCAGTATTGCGATTCTATTTGCACAACCTACTTAGAAAATCAAATAAACTAAGACAGAATACACACCAGTGGATCACTTGAGAAATATGCAAAACAATAATTTTTAGTTTTGTAATATAAGCTCAGCTTAATCTTTTATAGACCAGAGAGTGTCCGTTGTTCATCAATGGATCAATAAATGAGACTATTATGAGTTTATGCCAACAGTTGCTTCACTCATGGATGCATTTTTTGACTGATGTACAGTTAACTACGAGCCTAAAATGATTGTCAAACCATGACAGTTGCAGGACCAGAATTCTAATACTAGAGCAGGGAGCAAAAAGACAACACATGAACAATTATGGAAAAAGAAGTATTCCTGTCTGCTATGAAGAAAGTATGAAAGCTAAAAACATTTGAGTACAGGCCTGTATCAACAAACTACTCTTTGTAATCAATCCAAAATGAATAGACCACAAGTGCGGAGTTCGTGATTTTCACCTAGTACAATACATAAGACAACAATTATAGGAAAGTCATCAGTATAATTACCCAAGGACTTCTTCAATTATTGGGATATTTGATAATCTTCTGCAAAATCACAGTCCTTGCCCTCCTTATGTCACGGCTACACTTGTCAGCATGTTCACATAAAACTTCAATAGTTTCCATGAAAACTTCTAATCTCTTCCTGATCTCCTCAATAGCTAGCTTCATCACATCCTCTTCTCTAATAGCAAAATCAGCATTGTTCAAGAGTGCCTCTATCTGAATTTCCAATTTGTTCACAAGTACTCTTATATGATCCATGTCCTTGATTTTAACGTAAGCACCAATTTGCATCGTACTCATTAACTCCCTTTGCCCTTTCAGTGCCTTTTCATAGCTATTCCACAGTGAGTTGCACCACTTCCCCACTGAACCAATAGGAACAGCCAAGGCACCTGCCAAAGCTGTTACCAATGGAGGTGCAGCAATGGCAGCTGCCACTACCGAGAAGATTAATACAGCCACAAAGGTAGAAACGAATAAGACATTTGAAACCATCCTCCATGTTTTCATGGACTTCAATTTCTTATCAAGCTTTCTCTTTCGCTTTTGCAATCTCTCCAGCATCAATACCTGCTGCTTATACACTGATTGAAACAGCACAAAGAACTCTTCTGTAAATGGGTCCCCGGCATCCTTAAACTTCTTTAATTCCTCCAATGTCCTCACATACCTCTTCTCATCAACCCCCTCCTGTAATTCTACTTCTTCGTCGAATTGCTTAACTGCAAGCTGAATAATTAATTGACTGTTTCTAGCCCGCTTAAGGCAATTCTCTAGAACAGTGCAAAAATCCAAAGTCTTGATACTAGTCTCAAAGTAGTCCTCAACCAAACCAAACAAATCTTGATTGTTCCATATATCTTTCTGGCATTCTAGAATGACTTTGACCACTTCTTGATTCATTTCAAGAAGAGACCCAGTGACCTCTTTGAGTGAGTCAAAAGATAAGGAATGGACCTCAACACCAGCTGAAAGCTTGTTGATAACACGGCTAGTACGCTCTTGAATGGTGGCGTCAAAGGATTGCAAGTCGGGATCAAGTCTACATGCAGCCTCATATAAGCTAAGGTCAGCTGAATATTGAGCATCAGCGATCACTTGAAGAGGTGGCGATGGTGTATCACCACCTTTCTTCTTGCTAGATTGCCCTCCCATCATTCTGATCCAATTGATCACAGAGGAAAACCCGAGATGCTCAAAATCAGAGATTTATCATTACCGCTTCGGTAATCTAAAAAAGGATTTGTTTTAAAGCTTGGATGAATGATAACTAGCAAAGTGTCAAAATTAAACGAAACCCAGTAATGGAACTGGGTTGAGGATACAAAATTATATTGAAAGAAGCAAAATTTGGCAAAGCTCTTAAGAAACCAGAAGCAATTCCTCACTTGGTGACAGGAATTAGATCCAAACTGAAATCCTCAGAAGCAAGAATATAAATCATGAAAAACAAATAAGCAAGAGCTTAAAGTACCTGAATTTCAGCTGAAATGACAAAGGTGATAAGAATTTCTCTTACTTTGATCCTTCAATAAAAGCAAACATGCAAGTCCAAATCCCAGCTAAGAGCCTAAGACCTGGTGAAGAGGTCTTTTTCGGTGGAATCGAAAATACTGCAATTAATTAATTATAACACGACAAAAGATATTTCAACAAAATAAATAATATGCAAAATGGTTTTTTTTTTTTTCTTTTATGAAGGAGGAAAAGTGAAGGAAAATGTGAGAAAATGGGAAATAAATTAGGATAAGAAATGTCGCCAACACTCAACCCTGTTGTGTTTCTACAGAGTTAGAGGTGTCAACGACGCGTGTAGTATGGTCTGAAGAAAGACAAAGGCCACAAGGGAAAAGCTGCGTTTGGTGTTTCGAGTCAATGACCCCTACAAAGAAGAGGAAGGCACCGAGATGTTTCTCTTTATGACTAAATTGCCCTGTAATGTTTGATTATTAATTAAGAATAATGATATCAATAGTTTTGAACTTTTGATGCCCCATTGGCCCATTATTCATGCACGTCCTTTTTAATATTACGATAGGGAGTAGTAAAATACAAATATTAATAAATATCGTCTATTAACTTTGTTGAGGTTCAGTTTAAAAATATAAAACGGTACATAAACAAAATCTCCCTATGCACGAAGAGATTCAAGTTCTCAAAAATAAAAACGAGATGAAGCAGTATCTAACAAATTTAAATAATAAGTTGTTGGCTCTTTAATATAAACTATTAATAAATGAAATCAATAGTTTGGATGTATGAATGTCGTTTTCTAATTATGAAAGGTGGAGATTAAAACATCAATTTACGTTTTTGTGCCATTATTATTGTGATTTGTTAAAGCAACTCCCCCTTTTCCTTTTTGGAACTACAGCGGTTTTTTTTTTTAAAAAAAAAAAAAAATTTATCCTGCTTTTTTGTTAGGTTTCGGATAGCGTTGGTAAAACTCGGGTCCGGCTATCAGTACCCGAATATAATTTTAGAATCTTGGACCAGGCTTAAAAAACCTGGCATAGGGCTGGCTTTTTAATCTAGATTTTATTTTTTAAAATATTATATATGTATATTTTTTAATTTTATAAATTTTAAATTTATTTTAATGAAATTAGACATGAAAATATAAATTTTAAATGTTTAAAACTTTACATATATATAATAGATGATTCAAATAAATATAATTATTTAAAATTATGTATAATTTATAATATTTTTTATTAAAATATAAATATCGGATCGAGTCCTGAGTTTATCAAATGATGCCTAAAATTGGCCCCGACTTTATCTTCTGTCCAAATTCGAAGATATTTTGGATATCTGTAATTTTGGGAATACAACCAAATGAAGAAAATCAGTCTGGTTTAACCCATGGCCAAAGGAAATTAATTTATAAGTGAGCTAGCACTTTGCCCTCCATTTTTTATAAGGACAAGGGATGGGGTAGACAGACTTTGACCCGCTATGTGTTGTTCACAAATTCAAATTAATTTTACTGATAGCCTTTTTCTTTAACCACAATTTTGCTTTCAGCCGTTTATACGCACACATGTATGTAAGTGTTTTAAAAATTTTATTTTAACCTCAAAAGCAAACAAGTCGTTGTAGTATAGTGGTGAGTATTCCCGCCTGTCACGCGGGTGACCCGGGTTCGATCCCCGGCAACGGCGATATTTCTTTTTTCTAAATTTTCTCTGGCTGCTCCTGAATCGGAGAGTGGGTTTTGGTTTTCCTGAAGAGAAAACAGGAAAAGTTGTTTGGACTTGGAAGCATGCCTAATTAACATGATGAAAGCGAAAGCAAGCCCCGTTATGATTATGATTATGTGCTGCCTGCTTTATCTTTTTGTAGCACTTCAAACAACCAAAGTGAAGGTATGACTTCACACAGAAAAGTGATTCAAGCTCACCCATCATTCGGTTAATTTACAGCATCTTGAATGCATCCAAAAGTAGCATTTATTTGGAATTCAATTTATGAGACCACCAGGATCAACAAAATAGCTTGGCCTTCAGGCGATGTAATTTGCCAGAAGAACTTAAGAAGCAGCCTTCTCAGGTGAAAGCCCATTCGCGGGTCCCATGAACCTTTTGTACACATTTTCAATAGACTAACCCATTTGCCAATGCCATTACTCCTGACATGCAGCCTCATCGGCAGCTAAATCTGTTCCATTGTTCTTTTACAATCCCGTAACAATGCGGGACTAGTAGTACTGCTGAAAATAAATCAATGAATATTTACATCACGTGAGTTAATTTGCCTCCCTATCGTACAGGAATAGGTCCTAGATAATGCTTTCTCCGCAGGTTAGCTTCATGATCTCTAGCACACGCATTTCCTCTGGCAGCAGAAAGAATTGAATGGCTTTACATATTTAGATACAGGTTGAACAAGCCTCATCAGAATATCAGCGACTTCTACAGAGGCTTTGGTCAGAACAACAGATTTGCAACCAATAATGCAATTAGACATGCAGAAACAACATTAGAAGAAAGTACAAAGTGACAAGAGGTCAATAAACTAAATTGTTGGTCCACTAAAACTGGGGAACTGTAGATTAAAACGCTGCAACACTGATGTTGCTGAAGAAAAATTATGTGATGCAAATATTTTGAAGACACAGAAAAACATTTGAGAAGCTCCGACTTTATAAATGCCAAATACCTTCAAAACGATGATAGTCTCAGAGGCAACTTATGGGGGACAGCTCCACAGATGCAGATCATACATTTTCAGGTTTTCTTACTCAAGAGAGAATATTATATATTATAAGAATTCCATTCCAAAAGAAAAATAATAAAGATTGCAGGGCAAAGTAAACCCAATTTGACTAACCATCGCTGAATAAGAAGAATGTTTATAAAATATTAAAAAAGCTCACCAGTTAACCTCTCAAGATGAGGTAAGCTTAAATATACAATTACAAATCAAATCAAACGACACCCAATTCCCCTGGAGGCATTAACCCAATTACAAACATCAATTCTGCCTAGAAGCAATATAGTTAGCCAAAGCAATCAAAGGCGCAGCCTTTTCCTGATCAAATTCCGACAATTGCTGTTGAGCATCTTTATTCAACTTGTCAGCCAACTTCTTCGATTCTTCGATCCCCAGCAACTTGGGATAAGTTAACTTATCGGCCACCAAATCTTTGCCAGCAGTCTTCCCCAATTCTTTCGACGACTTGGTCAGATCGAGGATATCATCAACTACTTGAAACAAGAGCCCAACACAGCGAGCAAAAGTTCTCAGTTTCTCGACTTCGTTATCAGTTCCGCCGCCCAATATGGCTCCAAGAACAACAGCAGCCTCCAATAAAGCTGCAGTTTTGTGTTCATGAATAAATTCAAGATGCTCAATTCCCAAATCTTTTCGGCCTTCGGAATTGATATCAACAACTTGGCCGGCGACAAGCCCATCAGCTCCGATATATTTAGCCAATTCCGCAATAGCTCTGACAATTCTTGCAGGCGAAATCCCTTTTGTACAAACAGCGATATGTTCAAAAGCATAGGCCAAAAGCGCGTCGCCGGCCAAAACGGCGACGTCTTCGCCGAAGACCGTGTGGTTCGTGGGCTTACCTCGACGAAGAGGGTCGTTGTCCATGCAAGGCAAATCGTCGTGAATTAAGGACATGGTGTGGATCATCTCGATAGCGCAGGCAGCTGGCATGGCCATGGACTCGTGGCCACCAACAAGGTCACACGCGGCGAGGCAGAGCACGGGACGCACGCGCTTGCCGCCCGCCATTAAAGAGTAACGCATGGATTCGTGGATCTTCACCGGGTCCTTGAGCGAAACGGCGGCGTCTAAGGCTTGGTTGACGGTACTTGCTTTTTGGATCATGTAGGACTTGAAATCGAAAGTGGGGCTTGGGTTTGGGCTTGGGTTTTCCTCGAGAGTTTGAACTGCGGAGATCGAAACGGGGCGCCTTAGTCTTTGTGGAGCCAAGGAAACGGGTACTGATTTGAGCGTACGGAACAGCTGAGTTTTGTTAGATCTGCGACTGCTAGCTTGGTTAAAGATTGAGCATGTTTGAGTCCATGCCACAAGATTGACGCAACTCATTTTGGTAAGGCAAGAAGAAATGGAGGTTAGACTGGTGCAAGAACTGACAACTGAGAATACACAATCTGGGCAGGCAAGCCGTAGGCCTCTCCCACTTTATCCTCCCGATTCCTTCTTCTTCGAGACTCATAAACAGAAATGCCCAAATTGTACTATGTTACCAAACAAAGCCGTTTTCCATTTTCTTTTCTTTTTCCCAAAGATAGAAATTTAGCGGCAACCGCAAGGGCACGGTGGAGGGAGGGAGGCTAACCGACAGCTGGCAAAGATAAAACTTTGGATTTAGGGGACCCTGTTGTGTGTGGGGGAATTAGATGAGCATCTATTTTATAGCCATAATATAATATTCTAGTGGAACAATGTGCACGATAATATCTAGAAAGTGGGATTAGCTGTCCAAAATCTCTCCGTTACATATACTGATATACAAATGAAGTATGACGTTACGAAGCTTTTATGTTTTGGAATTCGGAGTAAAGAGTCAAGTGAACACGGAACCAACCACGCACCCATTTATAGGCCCCCTACCCAGTGCCCTCTTCGGTGCTTGTCGATTCATCGATCCATTGTCGCCACTCAAACGAATACGAAGTTGGGTAGAAAATGCGTAATTCGATTCTTTTTGGTTCTTCCGAAGGCATGCATCATTTGGATTTAGGAGTTTTGCTTCTACCGATTTTATAATTGTAAACTACGATACTTCTTAATACACACTTTTTTACACATGCATAATGCGTTTACGCGGATTGATTTTTTTTTTTTTTTTTAAAATGATACGTGGACGAAACTGATGGCAACGTTGAAGTGAAAAAATTGATGACAACATTGAAGTGATGAGATTGATGACAGCGTTTGATTACACTTAAATTTCATAGGTTTAGATTAGTCTGGTACAGATAATATCAATCCTATATTTTTTTTTTTGTCAAAAAGTTTAAAGTTGGAATAAGTAATTATAAGCACATAAATAGTGACGCAAATGTGTCGTAGGGAGTCTTTGGGATTACCTTTCCTTTCTAATACTAAAATGTAATCCCAAACTATTCATTTGATAAAACACTTTAAGGCTTGTACTTATCCCAACTTATTATTCTTAATTTTTTTTGTTTATGTATTATATAAATATTGCAATTTATTTGTCTTTACATTAAATTATAATATCATTTTAAATTCGCATATATAATTTTATATAAATGTATAGTTAAATTTAAACTAATATCTAAATATTTAGCTAGATTCTATTTATTTTTAATTAATTTAGTGAAAAAATATATGTACAATTTAACCAAAAAACATATATGACAACAAATATGATACATCATTGAATATAATCCAATCAAATTCTATCTCATCTCATTTTATCATTTCAATCTTATCCTGCACACCAAACGTGCCATAAATGAATTTTTTTCTTACTAATAACAATTTTTCCGTTGTAAATATAGTTTCCCATTGTTAAGAAAATTTGTTACCTGAAATGTTAATTGAGTTACCATTAACGAAAATTTATTATACACGCACAGCAGGACGGGCAGCTAATGCACCGTAACAAGACCAAGCAGATAGCCCGTAGCCACATTTGTTAACAGTGCTGACTGTTGAAGATGCAGGAATCTACAGTACTGTAACGATGAGAGCGACAGCAACCATACAGTCCAAGTCCATAAGCGATGAGAACAAAAGTAAACAGTAATGTTGACATTAATAAACATCAACACTCCCATGATTTGAAAGGGAGAATCTCCGGCCAAACATGCAGAAAATATTTCAGTCTTCATCCGCATGTGGGCAATAAATATCTTCATGAGAAGCTTGGTATTAATTAATAGGATCTCCCTAAATTACAATTAATAGAACTTATAATTACCAAAAATTAAGGAAAAATAGAGCGTTGATCCATTTAATATTCACTTATATATTATTTATTTTTACATTATTTTTGTTTGATTGTCAATTACAAAAAATTGTAACTTAAAAAAACGACCTAATTATGGGTTCAAAGCATTCTGAATGTCGGTGTCAAATCGTGTTCCTCATGCACCACCGGATTGCAGTTCCTAGTCTTTGTCATACAAAACAACTCGAGCAAAGCAACCGATCAATTTCAGGGAGAGGGCTATCTTACAGATTCTGTAAGTAACAGCCCTCACATGAATACAGAATACTGCTTGGCTGTGGGCCTGTGTGGGACCCACTACCAAGTTTGTGAGTGGGCTGTTACTTACAGACTCGGTAAGTTAGCAAGCTCCTCCAATTTCGGTTACGTATCTGATACATTGTACGAGAACGTGAACACGTGATTCCTCGCGTTTCACGTATAAGAAAATTCAGATCATATCTTTGGCATGGCTTTCACAAAATGTTAAGACATGTTGCTTGGTCAACTAATTTTGTGTTCTCACTAATAATTCACATGCACCTGCTCCACAAGAACCCATATCCTATGGAATCCTGGTCAACCTTAGAATTCAAAATAATTCTAACAAGAGACTTGGCGCTGTAATTATTATTATTATTATTTTAAATACTGATGGGTTATTTTGCGATCATAATGCTATTCATATATTCAAAATACTACTGAGATTATCATAAATTGAATCTATTATCACACACCTAAATTTTTACCCTTATTAATATTAAATAGATAGCCGCTCCACCCACATGAATTAGAAAAATATATACTTCCACCCTATATAATTAGGATGAAATTATTGAATTTTTTCAAGGAGTCTTGAACCGCTACCCTCACTTGCCACAGCTCGACCAAGGGACAAAAAATAACATTTATGCATGCATTTTGATAACTAAAAGAAAATAAAATAAATTTTGTTTTATTTTTCCCCAACTTAGTGGTGCATAACATTAACAATCTAGAGATAATGAAAGACATTTTGGTGGCACAGTCAATAAAAAATATCATAATAAAGTAAATGCTGGTGAATTGTTGCGTTGAGACTGTGATATAATTCTTCTATAGCTCACGTAAGGCATCACCGGACTCTATTCTAGTGAACTTGACTCGGAAATTGAGTTAAAACAAACCACATAAAGCAGAAGCAATTCAGCAAGCTACTATCTGTGCCTCATCTTTAGATGCCACTTTCGTGGAAACCCATTTGCAAAGCTCAGTCACAAATTGTTCATCACCTGATTTGTCAAATCTGTTATCAGAAAGTCAAGTACTTTTTTTTATCTTTCTTTCAGGTTGGAGAAACTAAGGGGAATTCAACATGCTCCACTTACCTATTTGAGTTCCCGGCTTTCCTCACACCTGATCTAGACACTCTGTATTGCCTAAAGTAATGAGTGTCACATCAATAAAAATGAGAGAGCAGCAAAGAAACTCCAACAATCATAATTCAAGCATTGTTTATGGCCTGCATCATTTGAAAGCTGCGTATAAGAACTTGACTTCAGAATTACAATGGTATCAGTTTCAGGCTTGGTTTAGTGATAAAAATATCTCATTAACAGAAAACCGGTGTAACTAGGGAAAAAGTGGGGTTTAATCATAACATAATTCTTTTATTTGCTAACAAGCCCCCAAAACGGCAAAAACAATAAGAACAATGAAATTGAACCCACTGAAGACTGTCTTTCAATAGAGAAATCAAATTCTCTAACATTTATAAATTTTAGTAATAAAATTGGCTTCTATTTGAAATGACATCATGAAAGACATTATAAAATATGCCTCACTGATCCCTTGACAGCCGGCTACAGGGTCTTGGTAGATTTTGATTCGAATGACTCCCATCATATATCATGGGTCAAAAAACATTACAAGGGAGAGTGCCAACTTACCTGCAAAACTGAAACTAGAGAGACGACTGACCCAGTTAGCAGAATATGCTGAAGGAGAAGCTGAAAGCATTTTCAAAACCTACAGAAATGCGTCATATCAACAACCATTGGAAACGAAAACCAATTACCACACAGCCAAAAGAAAAAGCTTCAGCAAGCTCTATGTGTATGCTTTAAACCGACAAAATATAAACATAGCCATGTTTATCATACCAGACTCTTAGCTGCACACACTGAATGTGATGTCCCAAGAATGACATTGGATTGGATAAAACCATCACTGGCAATCAATGTATGATCACCCTCGGCAACATTTATGTGATCAATAGCCATGGCCTGCGTGTCCTAACACATAAGTTCAATAAATAGTACTGCAAATTATAACCAAATTTATCATTCCTATAATCAATAGATTACGATATCAACACTGAGTACAGACCTCTTCAAAATCAACCGCGAATTCGGCGGCAATGTTCGTGATGAAATCAGACACAGATTCATCAGCGGCTAAGATCAATTCGCGACGAGAGTCAACAAAATCAAGCACACCATTCACATCCGACAAGCCAGAATCAAAGGACGACACTCAAATGAACGTGAAAACGACAATTCTGAAAACAATCGATCCATTACTTACGGTCAGCTGAGGGAAAGAAAAGAATCAAAGCGTCGTACAAAGCACCGGCCGTAGCGATGGAGAAAATGGAGTGACACCATTTCAGAGAGAAGAAAAATAATCGAATTAGACTAGGACGCCGCGATACGTCGGATTTGCTTTTTCTGGTGAGAACGAGACGGCGAGTATCGGTAGAAAGTGACTTTCAGTCACGCCGCTGAAGATTGATTACAAGTTTACAACACTTGCGTCAACAGTCAACTGAATTACTCGAATGTTTGACTGCCTACGGCGAAACGTTTGATTTTGGATAATAACGGGCTACAGATACGGCCCAATATAACACGGACCTGACAAAATCTATATCCTAAAACTAAGAGTTCGTCAATTAGCACTCCGGTAACCCCACCTCTTAAAACCCGCTTTCAATTGTGCCCCCATTTAATGTTCATGGTGTGTTTATTAACAAGTAATTCCTATTCTATACTAATAGCTCTTAAGCGACAACACCAATTGAAAGAAAAAAGAAAAGAAAAAGAGGGCATCACATCTGTCCTCTCTTTTTGAAAACTTCCCTCAACATAAAATATTGATTATTAGGTAACGTTAACAGGCATAACGATTACAATTGTGATTTTTTTTATTTAAAATTGGAAAATGGAAATGTTAAGATTGAAGATCAGTAGTTGAAATAAAAAGTGAAGAGATGAGGGTAATTTTAGAATTAATGAGGGGCTTTGGAAAAGTAGTTTATATTTATAAGGTCTGTACGCATACACAAGGTTTTTTTTACGAAATTTAGAGGGGTGTGAATAACTCTACTCATGCTTAAAATATCTTTTTTGTTCGAACCTTACTTTTATGTTTATTCTTTTATCCTTAATTAGAATTGTTCTATAAAATAAAAATAAATTTAATTAAATTCACATTTTTTTATCCCACATATGTGTGTATATAGAGTCATTCTCTAATAAACATGTTTGTGTTTTAAAAATGTGAATTTGAAGTATCACACTGTTGTCAAACGACTTTACAATATTATGAAAGTTTTGACAAAAGTGTGAGACTTCAAATCAATAAGTTAAAAATTACGAACACCCATACTTAAGAATGATTATGTATGTGTATATGTGAGTAGGTGAAGAGCAAAATAAGTTTAAGAGAATTTCAGTCACAGATCAATGTTAAGATTAATAAGAAATGAGATGAACTCCTCCCAAAAATATACTTTGATGATTAAAGAAGACTAATGAAAAACAAAAGTTAAGAAGGGGAATACTTCCTCATATGAGTCATATTTCCCTTGTAGAGTTCTTGTTTTCATTTAGCTTCTGTATGTGATATTGGAAGCTTCGACTTAGCCCATCCAACAACATCAATTCCTCTGTTATGAGTTATTATTTTATTAAATTGTTGCGAGGGTGCAAAGGAGTTTATTTGGGAGGGTTCCAATTGAAAAGACAATTTTTAAGCCAACATAACAATTTCATATTAGACTTCGGAAAATTCGGGGGAGAGATAATCGAAATCTACGTGGGTTTGTTGTTAAAATAACTTGAAGGTTATTTCTGGCGTTGATTGAATTCTATTTTCTATTAAAAAAAAAATGAATTCTATTAATAGAATAAACGTTTTATGTGATTAATGAAGCGTGTTAATAGTGAACTCTAAAATTAAAGTGTGTGACTGCCCACACTGAATTAACTTTGACTAGCTATATTGATCTCTCAATTACCTTATCGGTCTCCGTTCATCAATTAATTATATTTATTTCTAAAATTACCAGGCATGGCCATATGATATTGTCTCAAACCGTGTAATTATCTTTGGTTTTGTTTTGTATGTTTAATTACACACGCAAAGGTGTCCTCAATATTGATGAGAGTACGCACTCATCGTCATAATTATATATTGGACTAATAAATATATTTGATTTTTGTTTTGTGTTTTGTGTTTGTAAAAAAATAAGTTTTTTTTTTCCATTGGTAACAATATATAAATTTATTACAATCCGATGTTTGTTAGGCGTCAACCTTTTTTTATGGAAAGGGAAAATAAAAAGAAAAACTCTTATAAATGCTTAACTTATGTAGCATTATTATAATATAATGTAATTAATTTATTTCAAATTTGTAAATAAATTATCAACAAATTATCGAATGATTTGTTACACATCGTATCATTTGAAATAAAATTTTAAAATATATATAATTATTCACAAAGTGAGGTTGAACGAAAATGATTGTTTGGATTAGGATCATCTCCACTTTTTTAAGGATGATTAGAAGAAATATCTATGATACAAGAATGAGAACATAATATGTTTCTCCAACTAACTTGTTATTTCTAGGTTATTATTTGATAGGATAGGATAAGATGAGACATGATCGAATGTGATTGGATATGATTAGAATATAGTTAATATTATATTTTGTTTGGTATAGCCAAGGATTAGATTAGATTTGAACAATAATTTGGTTATTAAAGCTAATTAAAATAAATAATTATAATTAAATGGAATTTCACTTAAGATTAAATAAAGAAATTTTGATTTAAAGTATGTTAATATTATTATTTATAATAATTTATATTACAATTTTTAATTTTTATCATTAATAAGCTAAAAAATTTTGTATTTTATATTATTCCAATCAACATCAATGATATTATTTAAATATAAATAATAATTTAATTATTTCTATATTATATTATAACCACTTAATAATTCATAAGTTTATGAAAATTTAACTAAATATTTTAATATTAACTAAATAATTAATTTATAATGTAAATTAAAAATTATAAAACTATTTAATAAGTATATAATTTAAAAGAGTATTATAATTTAATGTGAAAAATATGAATTACAATATTACAAATAATATTTAAATAAATAAATTATTGTCAACCTTATAAAATGCATATTTTATATTATTATCAATTAAAAAATCGGATTAATTATTATTTAAATTAAGGTGAATGAAATTTATTTAGATGGATTAAAATTTTCATAAAACATTATTTTACTCATGAAATATATTTGTAAAAAATAATGATATTAAATAATTTATTAATTTTATAATATAATAATGAATGATATACATTATTATTACATCACAAATAAATAATAAACCATATTTCGGAGTCAATAGGCAAACCCCATATGTAACCCACGGCTTTTGTACTCACTCCTGTGAATTTGCCAAACATGGGACAACATCGGATTAGACAAAGATTGTCTGATCCCAACAAAGGCCTAAATAAATATTTGGGTCACGACGGATACTGAAAATGAAACTCACTCTCTCTCGCCCACAAAGAAAGAGTTCTGAAAATTGAACTCATAATAATTAATCATAAAAGTAATTGGAAAAAAGGGACCAAGTGACCAACGACGCGACCCCGACAAAGGAGTTTGTCACCGCCATAATCAAATAAAACGTGTTTCATTTTTTTTTTTTTTTTGGCTTGAAGTTGAAGCTGTGATGCTCGAGAAAATTAATGGCGTGAAAGGATTGATTAATTATTCGAACTAAAGAAGGCAGAGATATTCGTTCGTCCGCAAATTGTCATCCCCGATGGTATGTTGTATATGTATACGTATCATGTACGTATAGACCATGGTGGGGTGTAGCTGAAACAGCGGAAATAGGGTCCACGTATGACGTATCTGTCATCTGCCACTGCCACTCATTCTCTCTCTCTTCTTTCCTCAACTTCTACAAAACCACCCGATAATTGCTTCTCTTCTCTTGTGGGTTAAATCAATTCATTCATTTCCCCCCGTCAATTTCTCTGTTTGGTGTTTCTCTTTGCGCAGGTTTTTGCTCAAACAGGTTTGCTTTTCTTTTTATGTATTTTGCTCGCTTATTTTGATAATTTATTGCCCCAGATTCTTGTTATAGTTGTGGTTTTTTAGTTTTTTAGGATTTTGTGTTTCAAAACGGTCAAAGACTCGATACATATATAAATTCTTTTGTAGTTTTTTATTATATTCGTTCAACCGGGCATGATGAATTATGATTATTTTAGGCAGCTATATCATCAAAGCTCAATAATTAATTTTTTAAAGCCCTGATCCCGTGGATCGCCATAAAGGAACGAAAGAGATAGTTTTGCTCCCAACTTTTTGGAAATGTTTGATACTTTCTTTAGCCATAAATTTCATGCTGTTGGTCTGCTCAAGGTGAAGTGAAGGGGTGTTAGTTTTGTTAATGATAGAGCTTAAGTTATTAGGGAAGGGTCTTTTTCTGAGTCTACGCTCGAAGGATTGAAAATTCATGGCAAGATATGTAGTGTAAAACAATAGTTTGTTGAATGGTACACCTTTTATATGAAACATGCACAAAATGGTTACAGAATTGGTTATTGTTGGATGCTTAAATCGGTCCCATTTAATTTACAATGTATTCTTACATATTTCCAATAATGTTGAACGTGTGATTTCTAAACAGAATGAATATGCACAGCTTAATTGTTTTTAGAACTGTTCCTTTGAAGTTGTAGGAGATATGATTCGACTGTTTAAAGTAAAGGAAAAACAGAAAGAAGATGCTGAGAATAACACAGGAGGTACACCTGTTAAAAAGCAATGTGCTGGGGAATTGCGTCTTCACAAAGGTTTCTTTATTGTGCTTGATGATTGCATTTTTCCTTTTAATTTGGTTGTTTGTTAAAAGATATTCTGGATTCGAACTGTGTGTGTTTGTGAGTTCAGTCCTTGCTAGGCTTGATCTGCAGTTTTGAGAAATCGATCTTGTGATGGCATTTCTAATGATCAAGGAGCAATGTATATGATGGAGGATATGGATTGAAACATTACGATGATTTTGTATTAAGAAAAATCTTGATTTGATTACTTTTCATCTTAAAAGGACTTTAATTTTGGTCTAGGATCATATTAGAAGATGTAAGCAATACATTATGAATAGGTTTAAAAGACCTTTAAGAGCTCATAGTTTTTTTTGGTTTCAAATCTATCTACACCATAACTGGGTTTCCTAGCTGATAGACCAGATTGATTGCAAGAGCATAATATTCTGCTGGCAGTGTTGGTTTTTTCAACCTCTCTAAACTTGTATAGGGATTTAAGTCCAATGATGATACGGTCATAAACACAATCATTTTCATTATTATTATTATTATTATTTTTTTTTTCAGATACCTATATTCTTCATTTTTGAGGCTGGGGATTGGATTTATATAATAAAGTGGAGCGATGCAAAAGAGTCAACAAATTGTCTTGATTTTGTCTGCTAAATTTTATCATTTTTCTCGATAAATTATAAGTCTTTCATCAATCTTGGAATTTCACTTTTTGCAGATATCACAGAGCTGAACCTACCTGAAGCTTGCAAAATATCATTCCCCAACGGCCAGGATGATTTAATGAATTTTGAGGTCTCAATTAAACCTGATGAAGGATATTATCAGTAAGGAGTTTTTCTTTTATGTCCCTTTCAAACAAGTTATTTTGCCCCATGGCGAAATTTCAATTTGTGAAATCAAAAATTTACTAATGGAGTTTTTTTCCAACTTATTGATTGGTATTTACCTAGATTTCCCTTTTGATAAATAAGCAAGATTCCTCTGTTTTCTTCTCAATATATTGCTTGTTATTTTATTTTTATGCTCTCGTAGACTGCAATGATCAGTTGATATTGTCCTTTTCGAACATTGTTACAGAAATGGCACATTTGTGTTCTCTTTTGAAGTTCCCCCTATCTATCCACATGATGCACCAAAGGTTAAGTGTAAGACCAAGGTAGACATCTTTTTCCTCAATTTTATCCATATGTTATTGTTATTTAATCATGCTATTAAGTTGGAGTTATACACATTTGAATCTAACTTGCAGGTCTACCACCCAAATATTGACTTGGAAGGAAATGTTTGCCTCAATGTCTTACGAGAAGATTGGAAGCCTGTCCTCAACATAAACACTATTATTTATGGATTATATCATCTTTTCACGGTAATGCTTGATCATTCCATTTTTTTGGCTTTTTCATTTTAGTTCATCTGACACTTGATTTTTTCACAGGAACCAAATCATGAGGATCCCCTTAATCATGATGCTGCTGAATTGTTGAGGGATAACCCAGCTTATTTTGAGACAAACGTAAGAATGGCTTTACAAGGTGGGTATATAGGGGATGAATATTTTGAGCCAGTTATGTAGTTTTTGTTCCATAGAACTCAGCGCCAACCGACACAATGTTATTGGTAACTTGAATGCTCGTGGTTTGCACAAGTTATTGAAAACTTTTAGTGCTTTCTAGTCATTCCTCTTGTGATCTTAAAATGAGGGTTTAACTCCTGAAAACGCCAACCGTATAACCTAAACAAAAGTATACTGATGTTATGCTGTGAGTTGATACGTTACTTCCTTTTCGTGTGTCTCTCTCTCAGCCACTCGGCTTTCTTGCTGAATCGGCTTTCTTGTTGAAGATGCTCTTTACAGTTTATATACCATTATTGTTCTAATTAAACAACATATACAGTTTTTCTTTGTGACCTAACTAAGATGATTTGACATCGTCATGTAAGAATAAAATCGTTATATTCGAACCTTCAATACAAGGTAAATACCTATTTGCATCAAGTAAATGTATCAATAAATTAAAAATCACCAACGTGCAAGTAAGCAAACATCTCAACTGAAGAAAGTTTGAATTCAACAAATTCTCAGTAAATGTCCTAAACTCAGAAAGTCACATCATACTCTACACCTGATCAGTACTCTTGGCAAGTGTCAATTTCAAAACATTTCTTCGTCTTCGGAAGTGGCCTCTTTGAAACCGGCCAGTCTAGCATTTTCACGGTCTCGTTTAAAAATCTTATACAAGGGCGTGTAAAACAGGCAACACAAGCCGAATGGGACTGCCATCATTGACAGAAGCCCCCTGGACAAAGCAAGTGCCTCACGTGGAGACCCCATAACTGGATCAATAGCCTTTGAATCATAGCCGAACATCTTTTCTGAAAGAATTCCAACCAAGGGGGCGGCAAAAGAAGAGAATGAACCTTCAAAAGCACGGTCAAATGCATAGATCATGGTTCGGTGTTTGGCAGGGACTACCTCTGCAAACATGGGGCCATTTGCAGCAGTAGCGTTCCAGCTGATGGTTAAGCCCATTAGAATAAGGGTGACAGCATAAGTGTAATAGTTGCCTACAGATTGTGGAATCACTGTGAGAAGGAACCATGAGAATGGTATACCCATGAAGGCACTGAACTGAGCACACATAACACGGCCACTGTGGGGATAAGCTTGTGATATTCGATCTGCTACTACTCCACCAAGGAAGGACCCCATAGCACATCCAATGGCAAAAAGACTTAAAAGGGCAGCCGTACTACTATGATCAAAACCTACCCCAAAAAAAAAAAAAAGACACAGATACATCATAATAGATGGGGAAACTAAATGGTTACAATGCAATAACAACTCTATAATGGTCAGAGAATGATTGCCTTCCTTTTAACATTATTGGAATGTGCTTTAGATGCAATTATTGGGTATCATTTCCCATTTCATTGCAAAGTGATGTTATTAGTTATGTGCATTAAGCCTTTTAACATTTCACATCTGCTTACCAATTAATTCAAACCACATGGTAAAGAATACCATGGCAGTCCATGGCAGTGAACCAACAATGCCCTGCAAGACAATTATCTGAAATGTTGGCACTTTGATGACGGCTTTTGTGGCTATCCAAGACTCAAGCCAAACAGATGATACACTTGTATTGCCCTTTTCTACTAGTTCATCCCTGCAGCAGAAAGAAATGCTATTCAGTGTGCTCTTGAGTTTATAACCAACCAGACTATCATGAAATTATCTGTAACAGAATGTACAATAATACAACAAATGAATATAAATGGCAGTGAGACACAAATGGATGACACATCAAGCAATAGATCTACCTGTCAAAATTTTCACCAGTACCATGAAAGGTGCTAGCTTTTTTCCTTGGGTCAACAACAAATATGAGTACAAGGAATGCAATCAGCACACTCAAGGTAGCCATCAAAATGAAGGCACAGCGCCATCCAGGGATGCCCCAGAACTGATGACCAGCCATGATCGTTGCCAAAACCCCACCTCCTATGCCACCCATGGTGCCAACAAGGCTTAGCAGCCCAAACCCAGCACCTCTCACACCATCCTTATAGCTATCAGCAATGAAGGACTGGAGTGCTGGTATAACAATTGCCAGCCCAAAGCCATTTACTGCTCTCCACATTCCAACATGCAGGAAATGCTGGCTTGCACCTACTGCAGCAGTCGAAAAGGCCCAACATAAAATCCCAAATGTTAGGACAGCGGGCCTGTCATAGTTAATAACAAGTACACCTGCCAAGGGTGATGACAGTCCCTGCACAAAGTTCCTTATAAATGTGAGATACCCCAGATCAGATGGCCCAGCGTTGAAAGCTTCACTAACTTCTTTGTAAACAGATGGCAAGAGATTTTCATCAGCACGTTCCATTATTGCAGCCAGATTGATGAGAATGAGAGAAAGAGAAATCCCCAAAACCTTTCTTGTTCTGTGAAAAGTGTACATAATGCCAAGGGGCAGAAGACAGAGTCAATGCAGAGAGTATACCTCCTCAACATAGCAGAAATAAATGGATTCAAAAAAGCATGTGATATAAACTATATCTGGTTCACATGACGTAAGAAGAAACAAGGGCATAAGAGCTTGCTACAGGTTCATGGATCAGCTGGCCAACATAGGAACAATAAATCAATTCATAAACATTGAATGATCTGCTGCGTGAGTCCTCTCAAAAGTATGTTTTTGTTTGGGAAAGAAGTTGTAAATTTAAAGAAAACTATCATCATAGATATTAAAAAGAACACCTGGCATTATCTGAGTTCTACTAATATTGTTGGCATTAAAATCATGAATTACACCATAAAAATAATACTAAGATTACACAGAAAGTCAAAACAAAATATGAGACAAAAAAGACTAACTTGAACACATGCTTTACTTACAACCATAAAACTATCTAATTAGACAACTGTCAAAGACATTTAAAGAGAAGCAAAGCTTTTATTGTCCCAAATATAAATCGACAAAAAATTAGGAGATGATACCAGTTGCTCAAGCATAGTCTAGAGAAGTTATGACTACCCAATGCGTATCAAATTTTAGTTGTATGAATATCGCCCATCTAAACAAAAAGTGATGCAACAGTTAACAGCTGTTTTTTTCTCTATCACTGCTTAAATCCTATTCAAATGACCTCAGATGTATGATCTAAGAATCTGATTTGGGTGCTCTGTGTTCAAATTTTCAATCCATCCCATGCAAGATGACAGTAAGATGGTGAGACGAAAGAAGATTGAAGAACGAATTCTTCAACAGAATAAATGCTCCCAGTGAATGAATCACTACAAAGCACATTGTACGAGCATAAAATACTTGAAATTTCAGTTGAATTAACTATCTAGAAAGATATTTTAACTAAAAAAAAAAGGATCTAGTGTATTAATACATATAGGGCCTAAAGTGTAGGAAGCCTATAATGCATCCATGCAGTGCATGAAGAGAATCTCCTTTTAATTCTCTTCGATGAAAATAAATTCTCTCAATCTAAATATGGGAAAATGAGGAAAATTTCTCCAAATCCAAAGTTGATCTCCATTGAAAAGAACTTCCTTTGCACTCATTTTCCATCAGGTCTCTTCATGAAATGGATTAAAATTTAAAAGAGAGAAAACACAATTAAGTCAAAAATAGTAATCGGGTCAACTCGGATTATAAAACCGTTGCAACACAAAACAGTAAAAATGTATTGGAGAAACTCACTTCATGGTTTCGAGACGTCTAAGAAAAGGAGGCTTGAATCTTGAATCTGTACCCGAACCAAATCTAAGATTAAGATTATTCCGATAACTACCCATGAATGAAGAACGAAACACCACTCTTACAAAATCGCAAAAACAACAGCTCCCCAGAATCCACGCCCGATCTCAGACACCCACTTGCCTTCTGGTTCTTCCGATAAACTCTTCCCATCCCAGAACCAAAAACAAAAACATCAAAAATACGAAATTTATTTATTTATTTCTAAATTCTAGTAGCATATGCCAAATGAGCCAACACAGAAAGGCAAAAAATTCGAACTTTTAATTTCACCGAAGAGAGGTAAGAGAAAGGCAACAAAGTTGATCGTTTTGAAACTTCATTTTTTGTTTGAAGGGCCGGCTCTCAAAAACGTGCGCGCCGCGACCACGAAGGGTTTATGTCTTCTCTTTTCTTCAAAGTTCCAGCTTTTGTTATTTTACTGTGATTGGGCAGAGAGTCAAGATCATCGGATCTTAACACCGTTTGCGTCCATGTGTTTTGTGTTATGTGTAGGAGGGAGTTTTTAAGAATTAAGATACTGCAGTTTCAGCTTGTCCTTTTCTGTGACTTTCAACTTAAAATGACTTTTCCGCATCTTATCATGTACCATAACCTGTTAAGCCGCTGAGAACTGATGACATGGAATTTAGAATTTACAAATTCTGATTTCTGACGTATACATTATTACATTTACAAAGGTTTCTGGCGATTGGATCTTGCTACGTTACAGAAACTATACGTAACAGCGATGCATTTTTGATTCCTTGGATTTGGGGACTGAAATTGGATGGCTGGGATTAAAGGCTAGAATAGAAGTCCATCATGGACAACCATATTCAGCATTCAGAAGGGTTCATTTCCATGCACACCCAAATGTTTTGATCAATATCAATATGCACTCATTAACTTTTTATGTTCAACCACGCACCCAGCCACCCAACCCGTTAACTTTTCTATTATTGGAATTAAAAAACCATCATGCCCCTCAATTGAATTAAATTGATCGGGTAAATCATAACTTATAACTTGTCAATTTTTACAGTAAAATATATGAATATTTAGTAAAATTAAATTTATTTTTTATTTAATAATCAGATTTTTTTTTCAAAAAAAATTTTTAAATTAAATTTAACTTGTTTACTATTAAAAAAAATGAACATTTTTACTAACCAACTAGAGTTTATCTTTAGTCGATATATTTTTTTTTTCTAAAATATCCTTTGATAGAATTACTTATATAAACATGTCAGTGTCAAAATTACTTCATACTTCAATATCCATCTGTTTAAACCAGTTTGACTTCGTTTAATTTGATATTGAAAATACAATAGTTGATGAGAGAAATCCAATTCATATTTACAGATAAAACAGTTTCTTGCATTTACATACATGGTATATCGAAAATATTTTTTTGTGGGTTCAAAAAAAAAATTTGTGTCACACGATGAAACTATCTCTTGATTTTTCAATTCCTGGAGATTTTGTAAAACAATAAACATTAGTAAATCGTTTGGTTTGTAAAACACACAAGTTTCTCTCTCCTTCAACAATACTAATCAGTGCAAATACCAACCTAGAAAATTAATTTTATAATTCAAACATGGTTTGATTGAAGATGATTAATTGAAAGTTATCTTTAATGTTTTTCAAATTGACATAATGAGCTATTGACAAACATTTACTCACTTGATCGTTACCATCCATTAAGGTCAAATTTGTCGGTTACACGACTCTTCTAAAACTGTGATCCATGGATAGTTGATGAGAGAAATCTGATTCATATTTACGAATAAAACAGTTTCTTGTATTTGCGTATATGGTAGATTGAAAATAGTTTTTGTGAGTTTAAAAAAAAAAATTGTGTCACAAGATGAAACCATCTCTTCATTATTCAATTCTTGGAGTTTATGTAAAACAATAAATATTAGTAAATCGTTTGGTTTGTAAAACACACAAGTTTCTCTCTCTTTCAAAAGGAATAATCAGTGCAAATACCAACTTAGAAAATTAATTTTATAATTCAAACATGGTTTGATTGAATGTGATTAATTGAAATTTATCTTTAATGTTTTTCAAATTGACATAATGAGTTTTTGACAAACATTTACTCACTTGATCGTTACCCGCCATTAAGGTCAAATTTGTCAATTACACAACTCTTCTAAAATTGTGATCCATAATGAGCTATTGACAAACATTTAGCAGTCTAATTAACCTGCATTGACAAGGTTTGGACACCTATAAAATTTGTATGTACCAATGATAAATAAAAAAAAATCAACAATTCATCCAAACATGATGTTGGTCACTGAATATCGACATGAATCATCTAATGGTTATGATTTCTCACTTTAGATAAGTTGAGACCAAAAGTTTAAAGCGGCCGTTGCTCGGGTGATATGGACGTAGCGTGCTCGGATTCATCAAAATTAAAAAATTCATGATCAACGAACATCTCATCTGAACCGTAAGGGGGTTCAGTTTAAGTTCGATCATCCTCCAGTGCGTAGGCCGAGCCCCAAACCCAATGTGCCCAATTTTCGAATCCAGACATGGATTTAGCCCGTGTCCACGATGATCAAAATCATGGATCTAAATGGGCCAACCTAGTAAGGCCGTCTTTCCAATTTCGTGGACAAATTGTTGGGTTCGTTATGGGCACAACTATAGAATCGAGTGAAGTTGATCATCAGGAATGTGGACTAAGAAAAGCTATTTGACCCCAGCTTCGATCTCACTAGATCCTATTTCTCTGTATACCCCATTTATATTTAGAATTACGCCTTTCACTCGAACATGTCTGTATATCAACTTGTCTTTGAATATCATCTATGCTGCTTTTCTGTTTTAATTAATCTATGCTATTTGTTTTAATTTAATATAAATATAAAACATCATTGATTCATTCTCTAGATTTGTTTGAACCACAACTATTTACATTGTCTCTCTGATATTTCTGACAAGTACTTCATCTATTATCTATTTCGGTCACAACTATTTTACTTAACTGCAATCTTATTTTTTAAAAACTTAAAAGTAGAGGTCGGAGGGGTCTTCTGAGATTAATTTGGCACCGGAATTCATTTTTTTTTCTCCTCCTTTTAAAATAGGCCCGTTTATTTGGGTATGCTATGTTGCCACGTGGCATGATACCAAGCTATTTTGTCATTTTGTGAAATTTTCATAATCCAATGACTAATATTAGAATAAGTAGATGGAATTAACTGAAGACTATTGGCTTATTCAGTCATTTGATTATGAGAGTGAAAATGAAAGGGTTCTTTCGTTTTCGAACATAAAAAGACTTCTCTTCTCCAAAGAAATCAGTGCCTTTTCTAATCAAATTTCTCGTGTATTTTCTAATCAAATTTCTCGTGTAGTAATCAAAGTGTGTAACCGATTTGGAGCCGATGCTTTTTTTTGTCTTGTTTATCCTATCAACACTATAAACGGTGCCTTTTTTTCACCTCTTGTAATTGTCAGCTTCCACCCGTCTAAGTTTGCTCCGTTGAGTGAATATTCTTTTGTTATTGAACGCACTTCTCTTGTACGAAGCTAATAAATGTTGAGAATTGAACTTTGTTTATGCCATACCACGTATATTTATGGTGCGTTTACCAATTGATAATCGAAATAAGATAAAATCAGAATAAATTAGAATTAGAATGAGAAATAGGAATTACAATAAAACGTTTGCTTTGGCTATAAAATTCAGAATCAAAGTGAGTTATATTGCTATTAAAGTGTTTATTTTATTTTACAAATCAGAAATAATTCTTGTAAGTTATTAAAGTGATCTTAATTGAATATTTGTTGTTGTTAGTATTAACTTATCAATTAACGGAGGTATGGGGATAGGTTTGGGAGCAAAAAAAAAAAAAAGAGTATGAAATCCTTTTGAGAGCTAAAAATTACAAAGAAAAAAAAATGGTAGATTAGCATTAGAACTAGGCAGTACTGGACTTGCTCCCAAAAAATCAGGTAGGTAAAATTTTAGGTTCTAGTTTAGTATTTTTTTTCCCTAAAACCTAAATTGAAATAGAAAAATCATTAATAATTTTTTATATCAAAATAGTGTCAGGCAGCATGATTCAAGAGGACATAAAAAAATAAAATGTAAGAAAAGTTAAATTTTGTAAGAAAATTGACATAATTATAATATCGAATTGAACTGACCCGTCGCCCGCCCCTAAAAAGCATTTAGCAGTCAATGTTTATTTAAAAAAAATCGTTGTAAAATTTTACTTCGGAGATGATAGGTCCCCTATTTTTCAAGTACATTACTCCCAATACTTTAATGGTATGTTTATCAATTAGTAATTGGCATGAAATGGCAATGAAATGGACTAAAATCAGAATGAGCCGGAATGATAATAATAATAAGAATCAAAATAAGTTGTTTACTTCGATTGTAAGTATTAAAATTAGATTGGATTGTATTACTATAAATGTGTTTACTTTAACTACAAATCAAAATGAATTATTTCATATTATTAAAATGCCCCTAATCAATTGTTGGTATTATTATTATTTATTATAATAATTGTTATTACATATTAATCTTTTCTGCAGAGTTATTATTATTATTATTAGGGTTATTATCATTTTACTACTTTAGGAATTGCCAAATATCAATGATTCTGAAAATATTGTCTTATCATTTTACTACTATATCTTTATAAAAATATCATTTTATTTTTTTCGTTATTCTGTTAGTTAGTTGATCATTTGGTTATTAACAAAAAATACATATTTCACCCTTCATGATTAAAAAAAAATATTTGAAGTTTATTTACAAAATAAATTTGTAATATATTTATTAAAATGGATATAAAATGCCAACATAATTTTTTTTTTTGCTAGAATTATGATATATGAATTATAAATTTATCTTATTATGTTTTTTAATCATGAAGGGTAAAATTGATATTGTGTTAGTCAACTAATGATCAACTAACAGTTGTAACAGAAAAGTAGTAAATGATATTTTTATAAATATTTAGTAGTAAAATGATTAGAGACAATATTTCTTGTAGTCATTTAATATTCAGCAATTCCTGAAGTAATAAAATGATAATAACCCTTATTATTATTATTGTTGTTATTTAAAAAACTATTATTAATAATAATTATTGGTACAACAGCAACAACATTAACAAACAACAACAACAATTAATCATAATAATACTTAAAAAGAAAACTAATAATAATAATAATAGTTTCTTTTCCTTTTCGACCAATTATCTTCTTCTTCTTGTAAATTTTGTTTCTTCTTCTTCGTCAACATCACAATTCAATTTCATCTTTATCATCTTCGTCGCAATTAATTCATCAATAATCATCATCTTCATCATCAACAATCTTACCATCACTAATCATCATCATCGATTAGAGAGGCTAAACCAAGACAACAACCTTTGACGACGAGCTTGGTTCTTTGACGATATTGCTTCTTCTTTCGATGACATGACAGGGGCTATGTTGCTTTCTTGGACTTTAATGAACAGTGAAGACGAAGACAATGAATATCTCGGCAAACAATTACTGCTCCACAAACAATGAACAACGATGACGTGCTTGATCCTAATACTGTCATACATTGACGCTTGTTTGTGTTGGTTGTGGTGGAGACTTGTTTTGTAAGGAGGTTTGCTAATTTTTTTATTGTTATCTATATTTTTTAATTTAAAAGAGGGTATTTTTAGAATTTTTAAATTTTAATGGAGGCCGAATTTGGGAGTGGGAGATTGATTTCCATCCCCTTAGGAACTAGTCTCTTATTTTTTAAATCGAAATTGAGATTGACCGAATTTATTTAATTATAACTTTCGCTCTTAGTTTATGAAATAAACACTGTCAATATTTTTAATTTCTTAATCTAAAAAGTAAACACACAATAAATTTAGAGTGTTAGATCACTCGTAACAATATTGTAACTAGCAGACGAATGAGGATTCACGAAAAGTATAAGAAAGAATTTTGAAAAAAAAAAAGCTCCGGTAACTAATTTTGTTCTAAACCTAACCTTTATTTAGACACATTCATATTTCTTTAATTAATGGCGTGGATGCGACCGACAAAATTCTGAGAAAGTGCTGGACCGATTTTAATCCATAATTGGCATGCATACGATATGAAATGAAATAGATATTTATTCTATTAATCAAATTAAATAAAATGAAGAACAGCGAATCTCGATTAAGAATCTACGGGTATTTAATTCTGCATTTACAGACTGAGTTTAGAGGTGACAACAAGATGAGAGCACAGGGTCGTAATCTCTTGTCAGCCTCGCGGGAGTTGATTGTGTGTGTTACGAAAAGGTCATATGCACGTGGGTGTAGGTCCAGAGTCCATGTCCAGAGACCACAGAAAGCCAGACTTTGATAAAAGTGGGTCTTACGACCATGCACCGTACATTCGCTGCTAGTTTTCTATTGTTCGAAACACGATTTTTTTGGTTAATGGTAACCCTATAAGATGGGGTAAAAGAGTACGTTAAGACGGGGTGATTAAATTAAAGTCGTTCAACAACCATAGAATGGCTCGGTGTAATGAAACCCCACGTGGCCTCTTCAATCTATGAGGACCAGTCAAAAGAGTTCGTTCTTGGTTCTTGGAAGTTGGAACAAGAAGACAAGGTCCACGAGGTCCCCGCATGATGGCCACGCACGCCCACACGTGCAGCTAGTGTTGTCCCCATCACAACTTTGCCAACCTTGCTGTCCCGTCCGCTTCAGTTTAGCTGGATCAGCACGAGTCCAATCTAATGCTCAGCCACTGAATTCAGACATATTTGCGTTATTTTATCCAATATAACAACTGTTATCGACATTTGTACTACTACTTTGTTTTGGGACAGTTTTTCAATTAAGACATAATATTACTCTTTAAAGTACTACTTTATGTATGTAAATATTTGAAACTAGACATATTTTTAATTACCATCAGATTTACAAGTTAAAACCATCCATCTTAAATCTTCGATTACTATGCCAAATGTCAGTAATTAAAATATTAATGACGAATGCTTAGATGGCAGTTGATAACGTCACCGAGGTAGTTGTTGAGGTAAAATCAGACCAGCGTGTAGCTCCGTCTGGTACGCAAAGGCAAAGCAATGGAAGCTGAGCAGAAGCCGTGCGATTCCTCTGCAAAAAATAATGATGGGTCCACATCGCGTTTTGGTTGCTTCGCTTGACACGTCAAAGCTGGATTGTTGTCCCCACGAGCCGGCGGTGGGGTTACTTTATTTTTTGCCCCCGTATTTGCACGTGTGGTGCCGTTTGAATTTTGGACGGTAGTGTGTGTGTGTGTGTGTGTGTATATAGTTTACATAAATTCATAATTACTCTTTTATTATCCTTTAATTATTTAACTAACAATAATCGAGCTGTGTAGAAAAACTATTTACAAAACGCACCGTGTAGTGAGTGTTTCATAAATATAAATATAATATTACATTTTAAATAATGTGGGAGGTGGTCCGCCGGGTCCGGCATTTCGGAGCCTGTTGTTTTTATATGTGCACTATTCAAATTGATCATCACGGTCAGAGCCAGAGATTATCCAACTATAGGGGAGCAGGCAATCTTCGTCCCTACATACTACGACGCAACAGTCCCTTCAAGATTTGATCACACGGCGGGCAGAGTGGGTGCTGATCAGTTTGAGTGCAAAAGGTCTTGCTTACATGTGATGTATTATTAAGACATTTTCATTTAACTCTCCTCATCTGTTTTAATTCCTTTTTTTCATTTACCACTGTGATTGCTTGTAACTAACAAAAACGTACAAAGTTTTTTGCATTAACTCTTGTTATTTATTTCATTTTTTTCTTTAAAAAAAATAAAAGACACGTATTATTGCATTAATCTATGCTTATAGAATTCATACAAATACACATGTCCAACAGAGGGGGAGCCAGAGAGTCAGTTGTCCCCCTCAAACGTTATTACTGTAGCACTCCTCAAATGTTATTACTGCTTGAAATAAATATGTTAGTATCAAATTTGCATTAGGCAAATATAATAATTTTTTTTTCCATGCATATTCGATATGCCAATGAAAGTCTTTTTCAGGATATCAGATGTCATAATTTCTGTATTTTGACGAAATCATAATATTTTATACTACTGATTATTTAAAAATATGATTTCCATCTTTTCTGTTTTGAATGCGTATGAAATAGTAGATTTGTAATGCATATTGTATGGACTGAAATAGTAGGCCTTGCGACTCTTCATTAATGCAATTGCTTAATTATTGCGGTACGCTGTGTACTGCCGATCGACGCCGAACAATTTGTCAATAATGAAGATCGGAGGCGCCCATATCACTGGTGCCGTCCCATCAGAGTTGTGTTCCCTACTGTGCTCCATTATCATCAAATCCACCCAAATTTGTCTCTAAATATGGATTTCGAAAACAACAATAATAGAGACAACGATTCTGTCGTGATTCAATGAAAGGGTCATGAAAACCATCTATTTTTCAAAAGAGTTGCATACGTGTTTTTTTTTTTTTTGGGTGGATGGAAGCACATAAATTCCCTTTTGTGGGTAAAAATAGTCATTCATACTTCCAATATTTTTCACAAAAACAAAGCTTATATGTCAAAAAAATAAGGTAGTATTTGTTTTTTTGGTATAATATTTAAATTATTTTTTTGGTATAATATTTAAATAGGTGTGAACTTGACTAAAGTTTAAATGTTCTCAAAATTAATATCCGAATGGTATATTTATTTTTTAATATTTAAATATAAATGGTATATTGTTTGTTTTTAAAAATAAAAAATATTTAAACATGATTATTTGATATTTATGTTCTTATAAGTCAAAATAAATAAAAGGATTAATTTTTATATTTGATAAAATAAGTCTATTTAATACAAATTTTTAGAATATTGTATTTGATTCCTATTCGGGCTTTTTCCTATTCATAGGAAAGTCACATAATTTCTCTTTTTCCATTTAGATGTAATGTCTGGTATTTAGACGTAAGTTAAAAAAATAAATTTAAAAAAATATGAAATAAAAAAAATTCAGACTTCAAACATTTAATAAAAAAACTTTAAGTTTGAATAGGTCTGAATATAAATATAATAGTGACATGTTTGTTTTTATTTTTTTTTTGTTATTTAACATTTATGTCCTTTTAAATAATTACAAAAAAATTAGATTTTATAGTTTAGAAAATAAATGCAAGTGTATTTATTTTAGGATATGATACTTTTTTTTAATTCAGAATTTTTTCATTTAAATATAAGTTACAAAAGATTATTTTTAATGTTCAGATGCAAATATCTAAAAATTAGATATAAGTTATGCAAAATAAATAAATAAATTTAAAAAAAAGTGTAAAATTAATAAAATTTCAAACTTCAATTGGTTTACAAACAAAACCTATGTTTAAGAGACAAAATTTGAAATAATGTCTTCTTATCATTTTGCTAAACCACAAGAGTATCGATATCACTCTTTAAAACTCATTTTGAAGTATAGAAAATTTAAGATTAAAATTTATCTATTCTACGGATTTGAAGGAATTTAGCTAAATAATTTTGAAGTAGTTTTTTTTTTTTTTTATAAATATTTTGTTTGGTTCTCCCCGTTTAAATCTTCAGGAGGTAAAGTTGCGAACTTGTTTTAAGTTGCCCACATTTACTTTTTTAAAAAATTATAACAAATAAAAAAGACTAAAATATGTCCGTGTTTTAGGATTCTTTTTTTCTTTTGGTATATTCATAAGATCTGTGAAATTAAAAGAAAAATGAAAAATTTGAAGGTACAGACTTCCCATTTGCTTTTTCTCTCTTTTATTTCCTATGCGATCAGTGTCCGGTAATCACTTTGATCTTCTTCTGCTTTAACAACACAATGTAAGTCGTGTCAGACCATCGGAGGGTCAATAAAGTAGACTCCACGTTACCAAGGCTTTGCTCATCTTTGCGGATCACTGACATACATGTTTCATGTTGACGCACGAGTGAGATCATAGATTCGCCATCTCTGGCCCTTTGTTTGCCACGGCAATGGCCAGTAACAAATATCCAATTGGGCAGAGTCTTTTATTACTATTTGCTGCTTAGGTTTGCTTAACTCAATTAAGGAATAAATGGTACGGGGCCTGGCCTGAAAAATGGACGCAAATACTCGCAGACAATCTCAACGAGGAATCTCCATACAATTATCATAACATTTTAAAGGAATTCAATCTAAATACCTAAGCCAAACTCTCTCTTTCTTTCTTTCTTTTTTTTTTTCTTTTAATTTTGTTTATTTACAAGACTTTTGTGGAATATTATAATATAACCTAAAATTATCGTCAATTTATAAAAGTTATTCACTTACCATTTTTTTTACTTCAATAGTTAAAAACACAAATAAATATCTCTAAATAATATATGGTGTTAGACAAATAATTAACATAAGGTCAATAAGTAATAGACAAATAATCAACATGTCAAATACATAAATTCATGATGAGTCTATATATCTAATTATCTATTGATGATCTAACGGGATAAGATTCGTTAAAAAACAAAAGCGATTGCGGGTAAAAATCTGACAGTCATTAAATTTAGAAAATAAAAGTTAATTAAAAGTTTAGTCTTTCAAATCATAATAGCAGGAGATATGATTACCACTGAAATGGCTTAGGATAAGATAACGATTAAAGAGCAAAAATAGGAAATCCTGAAATACTTATAATATCCTAAAATTGACTTAAAATTTCCAGAGTACCCTTTTGCACAGTCCACATAAAATCTCTCTGTATGCACCAACGTGTGAAAAGGGAAGAAGAGGGAGAAAGAGAAGAACCTATCAACCTAATGGAACAAGCAACAACAGACTTGAATAAACATAACATGACCGACTGACTCCTCCACAAAACTTAAAATAAACGAAGCTGAGAGCTGAAAGCTGGAAGCCTTGGGTTCGTGAGTAGAGACTAGAGATAGAGAGTTAAAGTCTTTTCATTTTCTGGCTCTCGATTCTCTCAAGTGGAAACCAAGTTCACAGCCAGATCGAATTAAGTTGAGAGAGAGAGAGAGAGAGAGAGAAGCACCTGGAGCAATGACAGCGGGAGGCTCATCAGGGAGGCTGCCGACGTGGAAGGAGAGAGAGAACAACAAGAGGAGGGAGAGAAGGAGAAGAGCCATAGCTGCTAAGATATTTTCTGGGCTTAGAGCTGAGGGCAACTTTAAGCTACCAAAACATTGTGACAATAACGAGGTTTTGAAAGCCCTCTGTGCTGAGGCTGGCTGGATCGTTGAAGAAGATGGTACCACTTATCGCAAGGTTTATTATTGCTTCTTCAGTTCATGATCTCCTGTTTTATTAATTACTATATTGCAAGATCTGTGTCATTTATATTATATGATTGGACTTTTGAGAATCTCAATCAAGCTTCTTTAGTCTTCTTCTTCTTCTTCCTTTTTTTCAATTTGTTTTGATAGATCTACAGGCATGCGTTACTTTTAGTTAGCTTTGGATTTCGAGGTTATGATGCTTTCACTTTCGAATTTGGAATCTTGTTTCGTCTGAAGTTGAGGAAGTTTATGTTGGCTCTGAGTTTTGTTTGTCTCATAGTTATGTTGAGATAATAAAACTTGAAAACTTTTGTGGGGTATTGATTGATTCTATCAGAAAGAAAAGGCACGAGGGAGGAGATTTGATTTTATGAGATGATTAAAGATTTTTTTCTTTAACTGCTAAATGGGTAAATTTATTTTGACTAGTGTTCGTGAAGAAGATGGCCCTGAAAGCTATTTTCCTCTACAAATTGCTTCTTGTTGATCTCTCAAAACCCTTTTTTTCCTTCAGTTTTCACTGGTACTAATAAGCAATTTGCAATTTTGTCTCCATAGATTCATAGTCCCCGGGCCGGTTCAACGTAAATTAGGAGGGAAAGACGATAGAAAATTCATGTATAAACAATGTATTCTTGCCGCCTCATTATTCTGTCAAGTAAAATTTTTATGGATTGTCTTATCTTTTGCTGAAATTTCTGCTACAATCTCTTCTGATTCAGGGAAGCAGGCCACCACCAACCCCATCTGAAATTACAGGCGGTTCAGCAAACATCAGTACATGTTCCTCTGTTCAACCAAGCCCTCAATCCTCAGCTTTCCCCAGTCCTGTGCCCTCTTATCAGGCCAGCCCAACTTCATCCTCATTTCCAAGTCCCACTCGTTTCGAGGGAAATCCCTCAAATTACATTCTCCCGTTCCTTCAAAACATTGCTTCAGTTCCTACAAATTTACCTCGTCTTAGAATATCCAATAGTGCTCCAGTAACCCCACCTCTTTCATCTCCAACTTCTAGAGGTCCAAAACGAAAGGCTGATTGGGAATCCATTTCAAATGGCACCTTGAGCTCATTTCGCCATCCCCTGTTTGCGGTATCTGCTCCTACAAGCCCTACTCGTCGCCGACATTTTACGCCTGCCACAATACCAGAATGTGACGAGTCTGATGCATCCACTGTGGATTCTGGTCGTTGGGTCAGTTTCCAGACAGTAGCAAACTTAGCAGCCCCTCCTTCGCCTACTTTTAACCTTGTCAAACCTGTGGTTCAGAAGAGTTGTATGCAAAAGGCAGTTGATGGGCATAAAGGCCTAGCTTGGGGAATGGCAGCAGAGAGGGGGCAAGTTTCGGAGTTTGAATTTGAGAGTGAGAGAGTGAAGCCTTGGGAAGGTGAGAGAATTCACGAGATAGGTGTTGATGATCTTGACCTTACACTTGGAAGTGGCAAGGCACGAGGATAGCCATCCACTGAAGCATGGCTTGAGGAAAGAGCTTGGAATGTATGTTGATTCTCAAATCTGGGGTCTGATCTGACTTCTGTTACTTCAGAGACATTGATTTCAAATTTGTTGCATCCTGTATTTTCCTTTTGTATAGTTTTCAGTCTTAAGGGCCATATCAGGAATTTAAGCCTATCAAGTTCTGTAGAGAAAAATATCCGGGCAGGCTTCAAGCAGGAGCTTCATTTGTGAAATCTACTGAAGCATTAGGGAGGTTATATTTTGGCCTCCTCTGTTTATGTTTACCGCATTTTTTTTTAAACAAATTATTCTCCTGTAGTAAGTATAATTTAATTCTATTATCATTTAGCATGCTTCAAGTAGAGAAATTGTGTTCTTTATCTGATTTGTCATGTATATCCTTGGCAAACTTTGAAGGAATTTGATGGCAGTTCTATCATGGTGGCAAGCAAATGCTGTCTATTTAATTTTTAGTATACAACTTATTAGAGCCATTAGCCAGACAAGTCTAGATGTATGTTTCTTTATAGTTGTATTTCTCCCTTGAATGTTGTCATCGTCATAGACGGTAGTTTAGATTGATTTCTTGACACTAAAGTAATGAAGTTCATTAGCATACTGCAATGCGCATAAACACAGGGATTAAGGCAATGCAGTGACCGGTGAGAAATTAACTAGAATAATGCGTAAATTAGAAAGTGATTTATGTATCAGACCAGAAATTGAGCAGGTTCCTACTATCTCAAGGTTTTTGTTTCTTGTACTCTTTTGTCATACCCACTAATAAGTTTTCTTTTAGTTCGTCGGCCTGTGCCAGACAAAAAGCATCATATACGCCAAGAGGGTCCCTTCACATGCGCTGCAAGATGTAGTTAATGGTTCCATGTGAGCCAAGTCACGCGTGGTTTTGTTCAGATACCCAACCAATTCAATAACTTCCATTTACAGAGTTATTAATCGTCACTTTTGACCAGATAACCGCTATCAGCCAACTAGGTAAACAAGAAATTCGTTCGCAGTTCCGGTTGGTTGTCAAAGCTTTCGTGTCCAAATTCATTATTTAGTTTTCTACGAGATTGAACTATTTTAACTATCCATCCAGATTCCAGAGTGCTTGCTACCGTCGTCTATTAGCTTGGCTAGGAAAACTCTTATCTCTCTCAATTCTCAAGGGCTGCTCTCTTCTCAGTCAGTTTCTTGGATGCTCATCCCCGTGGGACCTTGATTTAGTCTCAGCTTAAAATGGGTGCAGCCGAATTGGCAATGCTCATTGTTCAAGCAATCATATGAAAGCAATTCTTCTGCTTATGCGTTCCACATTATCTTTAATAAGTTGAGTTAATTACCTAATTTATGTGTTTTTTTTACTTAATAATAAAAAAATGTAAATAAATTGCGGTACTTCAAAGTTTGGTGAAGATTATTTGATGTGTTATCTGTGAGAGAATGTGTTATCTTATGTAAGAAACAAAATTAGTATATAATCCACGATACGATGAAAATAAAATAAAATGAAATTATCTTGTTATAGAATAAAACTTAAAAAAAAATATATATATACAGACAACTTAAATTTATGCCAAAATTTTAAATTAAAAAAATTATGCAATTAATTTATCAAAGACAATTTTGTCACGTTACACAAAAAATATTTCATGTTGATGGATGCTTACTATTTGTAAAATAAGTTAAATTGGTTTGGAGCAATATAGACTTCTTATTGTAAAATAACTTAAATTATTAGCGTATAGAGATTAATTGTATCGTTTTTTAATTTGGAGGGCGCAAGCGTCACAACATACTTGCATTTGACGTAAGTGTTTCTAACTAATATTTGAGAGATTAATCAATAATTTTCCGGATAATTTTAGGAGCATTCCGTAAGTTTTTTGGGCTTTGGAGTCCATTTCAGATGGGGCTCGGTATAATTTAAGACCCTTGGGTGGAATTTGTGTAGGCTAAAATGCGAATATTTATTGAAATAGAGCAGTGACCCTCTTTTTGTCTCGCCAGCCCCTTTTCATTAATTTTATCTTTTATTCCCTATTTTTAGCAAGTAAAATTGCCCTAATGGACAGCGAAAAAAAAGATGGCCCAAATGAACTTCTCAGAACTAAGAACACTTTCAAAAAAAAAAAAAAATCGAAACTAGGAAATAATCTCATAAATTTTATTTAATTGCAATTCTCTTTAGAGCATCACTAAAAGGCTCTTCAAATAAGATTTTATTATTTATTTGAAGAGCCACATCAGCGTTTAAGGACCCAAAAGACTCTCCAATTAAGATTCTTCAAATAAGAAGTGATCTTCTCTCTTCAAATTTGGAGAGTTACTTTCTCCCTCTTCAATTTATATTTTATTATTTTTTATTAGAGAAAGAGAGAGAGGTGCTTTAATTACTATTGATTTTTCTTTTAAAAAAATAGTTCTTTAATTAAAATAATATTAAATTATTTATATTTGAAGAGTCTTTTAGAGAACAATATATTTTTTCACTCTTCTATTTGCCACATAGGTAAGCAAACAAATATTTGAAGAGTAAAACTTATAGAGCCTTTTGGAAATGCTCTTACCGTAAAAATTAACCGATAAAATTTTATATCCAAAATTGATTAATTAATTTTTTATTGCCAACTGTAATTTGACTTTGCAAAGCATTGAATTATTTCAAGCGATATTTATATGTTACGCAAGCATAAAGTGTTCTTAAATTTATGTTCAAAATTCTGGTTATTTTTCAAGTCAAGGATAATGATCTATCGTTCCCAACTGACAATAGAAGAATGATTGTGATCTCAACGCGATAGAGTTTGATATTCAAAACAACAACGAACTCTTGAGATACCCAAAGACTTTGCTAAAAGAATCAATTACTCTCTTCTAAGTGATTTTGGTGTGTGTTTACTCAACTAATCTTGGAAATGAATACCCATTTAATTTAGAAAACTATTTTTAAATAATCTCTTTAAACTAAGCCAAACTTTTTTGTAAACAAAAATAAATAAATAAATAGATAAGATATTTGACTGCCAGAATTTTGTTTTTGGTTTTGGAAACTAATTTTTTAGATGTAATGGGAGTGAAGACGACCAATATTTAGGATATACATGAGTAATATTGAAATTTTAAAAATTAAAATTATAAATGGAGGCTCAAGAGAGAAAAAGGTGGGATTTAAATATTGTAGAAATATCACAATTCACTCTATAACAGGATAAAAAACTGTTTGGGGTGAGAGAGGCTCGAACTCTCGACCTCAGGATAACTCAGATGCTATGAGACCTACGCGCTAACCAACTGCGCCACCACCCCCTTGGGCAATAATAGCCACAACTATTCTTACTTAAAAAAACATTAGATAGTGTATTACACCTTTAACCACCATGTACAGCTTTTCACGTATTTTTAGTATCTGAAATTTTATTATAAATATTGAATAAAAATAATGATGAGAAGAAGAAAATTATCGGATATTTTTTGGGAGTAAAGTATCTTACATTATGATAGCAGACTAGTGTAGGCATGTCGTATTATCCTTCTCCAGAGGCCGAAACTAATGAACTCGATAGGAATGGATATGTACTTATTAAACAAGAAATTACTGATTTTCCACTTAAAAATTCAAAAATATTAGAAAATTTGAAATATACTACTTTTGTACTCGAAATTTCTAAAAGTAAAATTTTTAGATAGTATCATTAATTTTTTTTATTGAATCTTTATGAAATTATCTTTACGAAAAGAGAATTTGTTCTTGTACTGTAATTTAAATTTATGATGTGTAATATTTTTCAGTAAGGATTAAATAAAGTAAATTATATTACATTCAGACATATAATATATCATTTAAAAGCTCTCAATGAGAGTAATGAAATTCATAACAAATATTTTTAAATATTTGCAATATTGAGCTGGTGGAAGCTAAAGATATTATCAATTTTAGAGTTAAAAATTTAGATCTATCTAATTACGTTATTTGAATATTATTTTATATAAAGTAAATAGCAGAAAGTAAAGTATACAGAGAGTTTTTTTTTTCCCATGATTTAGATAAAATTTTATATTTATAGGACCATATTTGAATACTAAACAATTCACTATGTGATGGAAAGTCAAAATCTATTGGATGTTACACAATTTCAAACTCGCTTATATCGTTGTTACTATTTTAGTTTCATCAACTTATTAATCAACCTTACTTAAAGGGCATTACTCATTTTTTATTGTGTTTGCTGCTTCCTTAAGAGCTTAGATATACAACAAACTATCCATTCATCTCAAAAACACTGTAGTGATCATAAACAAATGTCTGTTGAAAGACGAGTTGAAGAAGACACGATAAATCACAAATCTTCAAGTTGGTGCTTTTTCTCCTCTTGCGATACATAGAAATACGCAAAGTGTCTCAGCTTCTATATCTTATGCATCTACCTTTAAGCTTTACGACAAACCCTAGAACAGGAAAGGACTTGCTTCCAAAAGATTTTGATACTCCATAAATATGAGATATTTCTTTCCACAAAGTTACTGTCTTGATTAAACTCTGAGACATGGAATCTCGACTTTTACGCCATTTGCCTAATTTACTTCCAAAAATATATGTGAGAGATGCAGAAGATCCAAACTACTAAAGACCCATGGCTAAATACTATCTTATAAAATAGAAAAATAATGATTACATGCCCCAGTCTTACACCAATACAAAATCCTAACAAAGAGCATTATTTTCTAAATAGTTGGCAGTCGGTTCTAATACACAATATTATTATTATTATTATTATTATTATTATTATTATTATTATTATTATATAACTGAATAAAGAACAAAAAAGAGACCAACAAACATTTCAAACATAGGTCACTGAGTTATGATAAATTATTGTATTATTTTGTTAAGAAATCTCCATGGAGGGGGGAGACTACATTGAAGATGACAGAGAACAAGAAAGACACCTAGTCTAGGAACATAGTTGTTATTTTTTTTAAGGGAGAATTTCAATTTTGTCCCTATTGAAATATTATATACCACTTCTTCTCCTACGGTCTTTATAATAATCAATGGCCCCTTGACATAGTTTTACAATATTATCTTATTTTTAAATATATTCATATTTATTATACATTAAATAAATCGTATTAATGAATATTAAAAATATTTAAGTACAAAAATAAGAAAATTTATTTTTTGTAATGAATAAAAAATTAATAATATGAAAATTTTCTTATACTTTTAATTATTTTTAAATATTTTCTTATAATAAATATATATTTTATATTTTTAAGTTAATTATCAAACAAATGGCTCATTTAGCCCTATATTTCTTTAAATTTTTGGTACCAGAAGGTTATTGGCTATTATGAAAAGTGTAGGGGGTAAGCGGTATATAATGATTCCAGTGGGAGAAAAATAGGCAATCTCACTTCATTAATTGCAACAAAATCTTCTCTCTGTCTATGTGAATGAGATTTAAACTCAAGACCTCTTGACCTCTTGTTCTAAATCTAAGAAATTTTATTAAGAAATTTTATTGAATAAATTATCTAACCCTCACAATTATTGTATAACAAATATTGTATTTTTTTATGGTTAATATTAATATCAGTGGTAATTTGTATTTTTTTCCTTGTTCTAATTTAATCTTTGGATGATAAAATTCAGTGATAAAACATAAAAAATTGAAAAGACGAATTAAAGTAACTCAAAAGAAAAAAAAAGGGAGAAATTGAGGGGCATATTACCCTAAACAAATTGGATAAGGAATTTTTTCTCCTTATTATTATTATTATTTTAACTTCTAGTCCCTCCTAATTAAATGAGCGGCTAAGATTGATTCTTATATTTTAATGTTGATAATCAAGATAGCTTTCACTTTATTTACAAATAAGCCACTTTTTTAATTAGATTTGGAAAACAAAGAGAAAATAAGGAAGAAAAAAACAAGTAGAGGTCCAGACATGTTTTTCTCAAAATGAGGAGTCTAATAACGCTAGTTATAAAATATTCTAACTAGATAGTTTTTATATTTATCTTTAGTGAGGATATTCAGTGAGCATATTAATAAAAAATAAATTTTTTTTAATATATTAGAAATTATACTTTTTTTTGTCTATTTATATACTAAAATGTGTGTGTGTGTTTTATTATTTTTATTGACATCCTCACTAGTGAATGTACATACATGCATATATATATATATATATGTGTGTGTGTTTATTATAGAAAATGAGAGTCCATAGTTGAAGTCAACGAGGAGTGGCCGGGCCCTGGAATCTCCATCCATTCCAGGACAAATCTGTATGAATAAACAAGATTACTGAACTTTCTTGAAGATCTAAAATACTCTATCATAATAGCTCAAGTTCCGAAGTTGGTAAGGGTATCCTTCAAATTTCAAATCCTGTAATTAGTTCTATATTTCTTGTTCTCTGATCTAAAGCCATGGAGAGCTCAAGCTCAAAGCCACATATAGTACTACTATCAAGTCCCGGCGTGGGCCACGTCATTCCCGTCTTAGAGCTCGGTGAACGCCTTGTCACTCTCTACAACTTCCACGTAACAATCTTTGTTGTTGCCTCTCAAACATCAGCCGCAGAATCAAAAATCCTCCAGTCAGCCATGAGTTCAAAGCTTTGCCACGTCATCGAAATCCCAGCACCAGATATCTCCGGCCTCGTTGACCCAGACGCCGCAGTGGTTACAATAATTTCAGTAATCATGCGCGAAATAAAGCTAGCTTTCCGCTCTGCAATATCTGGTCTGAAGACTACCCCGACTGCTCTGATCGTGGACCTCTTTGGAACTGAATCTTTGGCGATTGCTGAAGAGCTTCAGATTCCTAAGTACTTGTACGTGGGCACCAACGCTTGGTGTGTTGCACTCTTTGTTTATGTTCCAACTCTAGATAAGACAGTGCAAGGACAGTATGTTGATCAAAACGAGTCGTTTAACATCCCGGGGTGCAGGCCCCTTCGACCGGAAGACGTGGTTGACCCGATGTTGGACCGGACTAATCAACAATACTTTGAATATGTGCGCTTTGGTGAGGAAATCCCATTGAGTGATGGGATTTTGGTTAACACGTGGGAGGATTTGCAGCCAACAGCACTGACAGCACTAAGAGATGATAAATATTTGGGCCGAATCACCAAGGTTCCGATTTATACAGTTGGCCCGATAATTAGGCGGCTAGGACCGGCGGGTTCATGGAACGAGTTGTTTGATTGGCTAGACAAGCAACCAAGTGAGTCAGTGCTTTACGTATCATTTGGGAGCGGAGGTACGCTGACGCATGAGCAAATGACTGAGCTAGCTTGGGGCTTGGAGTTGAGCCAGCAAAGGTTTATTTGGGTGGTGCGCCCGCCTACTGAGACAACAGGAGATGGCTCGTTTTTCACTGCAGGGAGCCGGGCCGGTGATGATGATTTATCAAGCTTGTTGCCTGATGGGTTCTTAAGCAGGACCCTCGACATTGGAGTGGTGGTTCCACAGTGGGCTCCGCAAATAGACATTTTGAGCCACCCAGCAGCTGGAGGGTTTCTATCACATTGCGGGTGGAATTCAACGCTAGAAAGCATAACAAATGGCGTGCCAATGATCGTCTGGCCGCTCTATTCGGAGCAGAGAATGAATGCTACAATTCTCACGGAGGAGCTGGGTGTCGCTATTCGTTCGAAGGTTTTGCCATCCAAGGGAGTTGTGGGAAGGGAAGAAATAAAGACGATGGTGAAAAGAATAATGGTGGACGAAGAAGGATATGAGATTAGGGCCAAAGTAAAAGAGCTGCAACGTAGTGCACAGAAAGCATGGACTCCTGAGAGTGGTTCCTCTTCTAATTCATTCGCTCGGCTGGCTAAGGAGTGCGGGATGATGACCAAACGCAACGCCAACCATTAATAAATTATCTATATATATATTTGCACAGTTTGTTTTTCATCGGTGTGGCACTCGTAGTTCGTCCCTTCGTGTAACCAAGAGAAGTGCAGCGTTAATATTACTGTGTGATGGCCTTTGACATTGTATTTCGTGCTTGCTGACTTTGTCTCGCCTTGTTTTGTTGGTTTGTAATATTCTATTTAAAATGCAAAGTCTAGAATATCACTGACGGCGATGTGGTGGGTTCAGAGTCAAAATTTTGTGATTTAAAAAAAAATTATGGAAAAAAAAATCAATCACACAACACGTCCAAAGAGAAATGTTTTCATCACAATTGATGTTGTCTCCTTGTGTTTATCTTTTTTCATCCCGTCTCATAAAGTTGAAGTGCCAATTTTCAAATGACGTGGGCTTCTTATAAACTATAATTGTTCCCGTTTTGATCGTTTATAATTTATAATTAATTTATATATCCAGTGCCGGACTAGTGAAGGCCTCAGCTCCGGGGGCCATCCACTCCCTGCCAAGACACACACGCACCAATTCAAGTTGCCTCCGTGTGTTTATCATTTTTTATCCCGTCTCATAAAGTTGAAATGCCAATCTTTATCTTTAATTGATATGCGCTTCTTATAAACTACAAGGATTTCTCTATCATGTTGTGTGTGTTTTTACGACATTGATAGTGGAATAAGTGTGCACCTTAGATTTAAATGTTTTAATTTCAATCATCCATTTAATATAATGATTAATTAAATAATTAATTAAAACATAGCAGGTAACTTATGGTTTGCTAGTAAATATTAGGCAGGAAACAAATCTGGGTGCTTAGTAAATATTTTCAAATCCGGAACATCATCTCCATCTATGTTATGATGTGGAAGAAACCATGTAAGTGAAGCAATGGAGATGCAAAATCCCAAAATAAGAGCTGGAAGCTTGTTTAGGGATTATTGGTCAGCTGCATGGACTTCGGACTCCGACCTTTTCATCTCAAGCTTCATTTTGGTTATCCGGAAAGAAGATAATTAGGGGTAATTTGCTTCTTTTTTTTTTGTGTGTGTATATGGTCAACTGATATTGGCTTCTAGATTCCTAGGGAGAGAAAAGAGGGGGAAGAGAGAGAGACAGAGAGAGAAAGTGAAAGTGATGAAGATGATTCTTTCTCAAAGTCTTCCATGGCTGCCCCACCTGGGAATTGAGACCGTCTTCAAGAATCTAATTTCAAATACAAAAACATGAGAGATAAAATCGGAAGAGAATTCAATGAGATAAAAGAGAGAGAGATTGTATTTTATCAATATCTCTATTTTTTTTCTTCTAAATTTATAACAATTTGTTTAATCAGTTTGCTAATCCGTTTTAATATTTTTAACAAATAAAATTTTTTTATTAATAGAAATAATATATACCGTTGATTATATCAAATGGTATATAATTTTTTATACTATTAATATCATTAAAAAATTAAGACATCACAGAGGGACCCAAACTACAATTGTTCCCATTTTATTCACTTATAATTCTATAATTTATATATTCAGAGGCGGACTAGTGAAGGCCTCAACTTCGAGGGCCCCATCCACTCCCAGCCGCCCAGCATACTATTGAGCTATTTGATCGAACCATAAGTGAGTAGAGTAGGCCCGTCCTATCATCTATATAATCAAACATGAACCTAGGGGGCGACTCAGTTTTGGGGTGGCCCATCCACTCTTAGCCAGCACACGCACGTATATAACGAGATTACTCTCCAACTAAAGTTAGGTGTTATTTATTTTTTAATTTGAAGTGTGAATTTAATTTTTTTTAAATATTTATTTATTTTAAATTTTTTTAAATTTATTATTTATTGTTAGATAATTTTATCTGAATAAAAAAAATAAAAAAATTCATTTTAATATGAAGTCTGAAGTTAAATGAAAATTTTTAATTTTAAATCTCAAAAATATCTTTAACAATTTATGTATTTCTAATATTATGTATAAATTTAATATTTTTGCATTATTCTTGAAGTTATTTTTTAATTACTTTAAATTTTTATTCACATGATAACATTAACTAAACTAAAATATTGAACAAATCAAATTATGTCTATTGTGATTAATTAAAAATAAAAATAACAGTTTTGACTTTATAATAAAATTTGATTTATAAATTTGATGTTATCATTACATCTTTTATTAAAAAATTAAATTAAGATCAACAATGATAGTATTTTTTTTAATGCTACCAAACTAATCAATCTGTGGAAATTATAAATTGTGATAAACAAATGTATGCACCACTTAAAATGATATTTTTGTCAAACTACTAGCTTTTAAGTTTTTCTCTTTAGATGTTGAAAAAGAAAAACAAACATGTCATTCACATATTTTCATTCAGACCTATTCAGACTTCAGCTAAATTCATATTTATTCAGATTTTATATATAAAAAAAAAAACACAACCTTAGTCTATACCTTTTATTCTCTATAACACAAAAAATTTAAAGTAAATGAAAATTAAATGCGCTATTTGCTTAATAATTTAACGTGAAAATATAAAATATATACTTACTATAGGAAATTTTTTAAAAATTAACATAAATTATAAAAAATATCATAGTATTAATTTTTAATTCACTCCAAATACATATTTTCTTATTTTTAGTACTTCAATGTTTATTTTAATTTCTATTAATATAATTTATTTAATTTCTAATAAATTTGAATAAAAATGTATTTAAAAATAAGGGTAATATTGTAAAATTATGTTACCAAGGGATTTATTAATTATTATGAAAACTATAGGGTTAAGCAGTATGTATTGATTTTAGTAGAGGAAATTGACAATCTCCCCACACATGCAAATGCATTCATTCATTCATTCATTCATACATACATAAATACATATATAGAGTCAGTGCAGACACGCATTAAAAAAATGAGGATACTTGCACTACACACACACACACAAAATTCATCGGATGGTGGTAAAAGACAAAAAAATATAAATTTCAATATACTAAAAGATAAAAAAATGTGTATTAAAATGTGTACTTTTCTTGTATTTTAATTCCATCCGCATTTTAATTTTGTGCCGATGTCTACATGTGAGCACCACTATGTAAGGATGGCATTCTCTAGTGAGGACATTATCATTTTAACAAGATGAGAATGCCACTGAAACATAAAAAAAAATACATATTCGATGGACATTAGAGTGCATTTTTTTTGTCTATTTCCTCACTATGTTAAATTAAAAATATCTTCATAAGAGAATTATTCTATTTACACATGCACACACATAGGTAGAAATTCTCATGTGCAAATGCCTAAATGTACATTTCGTTTGGATTCGCTATTACACCATATGGCATAATGGTCAATTGAACAAAAATACTATAATGCAATATAATGTAATAATGAATCCGCACAAAATCTGCAGTTAAGCATCCAAACCTTAGAAACCTTGTGTAATTATATGTATTCCTTCTCTCATGCAGGCGTCTTCACTAAAATGTGGGAAAGTTCAGAAAAACTTTAAAATCATTTGGTTTTAAAGTTTTAATTTCATAATGCTTTAAAACCTTGCAGTTTTAAAGTTTTCCCAAACTTTTTTGTACTTTAAAATTTCATATCAGAAAACTACTATATATTAGTAGTTTTTTGGTCTGGGATCTTAAAGTACAGGAAAAGTTCTAGAAAGTTTTAAAATTGTAGGGTTTTAAAGGTTTACAACTTGAAATATTTAAACCGTACGATTTCTGCATTTTCTTGGAGGTTTTCGCTCTTTAAAATTTTGGATTAAATATATGTGTGTGTGTGTGTGTGTGTGTGTGTGGGGTAAAACTATGAAATTAAGAATATATCAAATTCTGACATTAGGTTTGGCCCTTAATTTTAAAAATTTATGCTAAAGCCAATTCAATTTATTGTTGAATTCATCACTTATCTACAGATTTTTAAGATATCTTCAATTTCAGTATTCTTGATCTGTTTATAAACAACCATGGATTTGACTAGACAGGCCAATGATGTATTGTAAATATGGGTCAATATTGTTTCTTAAAACTTCAAAACCAATCAAAACAACATCATCCAACAAATGTTGTCTAACAATAGACTGAAATGAATATAAAACATGAATATTAAAACTTCAACAAATAGTAGATGTTGGTACTGTTCATGCCATTGTTTATAGATATTGTTTATTCAATACCATTAATGAAACTATTTACCCAGCAACAAGCTAGCAACCATAAATTCATCAAGGCTTGCACGAAGCACTGTCCTTAAAACCTATATTTGCACCTCAAAAGAAGATTTTTCGTTGTAAGAAGAACTAGCAAGACGGTTCAATCTTTAGAATTGCATGATGATTGCTGTGAAAATCTTGAAAATTTTTCATTTTTGCTAAGTGGGTCCCACTCAAAATGTGCCTTCAAAAGCATACTAATATACTATTTTTCAACAGTTTTATGGTGTTTGACCTTCCCCAACTTCTTCATCATACATATTAAAGCATGAAGCGCTTGTCATCTTCAAGCATGCACGTTCGTCTCCAGAATATATAGAGCAGATTGTAGTAAGTTTTGATTTTCAAGTCAAACTAATTAAAAGAATATTAATTTTATTTTGAGTAAGGGTAACTCGAGGGCCAAATTTAAATCTACATGAACTTCATTTTCCTTTTAATAAATATTCTTAACATTTAAATTAATGATAAAATTATTTTAAAATTTTACTTTAGTGAAACAGAGGTGGGTTTTATGGGTCCGCTTACAATACAGCAGCTGTATCTCATACAACTGCTTTCTATTATTTTTTTATTTGGGCATATAACCGGTCACCGAAAGAAGCAGTTGTAGTGGCAAATACAAAGGCAAATATAAAAGGTAATTATCATGTGGGTACCCTTATTTTAAGTAAATATCAAAAGAATCAATTCAAACTAGACAACTACCAAAGACCCCTGAACGTTACATCAAATATACTTTTTTATTTTTTAGTAAAATTAAAATATACTTAAAATATGAGACTCCTATACTACTGAGAATAATATTTAAGTTAATAAAATTGATTTTAAATAATTATATTATTTTACTATTATATTATAAATTTAACTATATTTTACATTAAAAAAATTATCGAAGCATTTATCAAATTTTTTATAGTACAATGTAGTTTGAATATCTAAATCCATAATAATCATATTTATTTTCAAATAATTATAACAAATCAATCCTATAATGCGCACAATGATTCAAATGTTTACCTACCAATCTAAGGATATTTTATCCAATTATTGGATAATTATGAAATGATTATCTCGTTAATGCCATTATAATTACCTATAAATTATTATTATTATTTTCATTATTTTTATTAATAATAGTTGCTAATATTAATATGTTACGTATGCACCCTATAAAAAAATATTTGTATGTTAGACAAATATAAAGTGTCTAATATTCTATGTGTTTAAATAATACTCACAAACAACCTCTTGTGCATACTAATTCATGCAAATTTATGTAAAATTAATTACTTTATTTATTCCTTTATCTTTTATGATTATATTTATTCACTATTTTCAAATCACAACAATTTCTATAAACACTTAAAACAGACAGTTACATACATAATGTTAATTTTTTTTATCTATTGCTATTAGTGGTATTATGATTAATAATCTTATAGCATTAAACTTTATTATGTTTTTAATAGCCATAATTGTTAGCCAATTTTAATTTGATTAGGCTAAACTTAATTATGATACTTATTATCAGTATTAAATGTCTTATCACAATATATATCAATATTATGATACTTCTTTTAATATTGTTGTTGTTGTTCATATTATTATTATTATTATTATTATTATTATTAAGAGTGGTTAAGGGTCTTACATGAGTCTAACTCACCCCCTTAGGATTTAGAAATATTATTAGTTAAAATTGTAGTTCTTTTTCCCATTTTATAGTAAACAGGAAAAAACAATAACACACCTTTGTTTGGCAAATGATCATAAAAACTCCTTCCTACTCTCGTAATGATCCCATACATCTCTTTTTAGATGATTATACCCTTTGAATATAGTGACTAAAATATATTTCATCTGGACATAATTGTCAAAAAGTGATCTAAATAGTAAACAAAATAGATGAGTGACATATGTAGTTGGGTTATAAATTAGATTATAAATATTGGGATCCTACTATCATTGTAAAGTATTAGTACGATAATATCAAATTATTTTAGGAACCCAAGGATATGTTCGATAGGGGTGGGCAAATTTAGGTTCGGATAAATTTGATCGGATTTTCGGGTTAATTAAGCAGAGAAAAAAAATAATCGAAACTCATTTCAAACTTGTAATGCAATCTAATCCGAATATAGTTTGAATCTAATGGAAAATTTGTGTTTGCATGTGCATTGTGATTCAGATTTAATCGAATTGGCCAAAATCCAACTCAATTAGGTTGGATTCTTCATCCATATCCAATCAAAACCTGAATTTTTCGGATCGAGTCGGGTCCAATTGGCTTATTTGCCCAGCCAAATGGATTTTAAATATTTTATTTAATTAGTTACTTAAGTCTGAATTTTGGCAGATAAGGGGATAAAAAAATGAATATGATGTTTTCAAATAAAAAATTTTCAAATAATGTAAGTAAATGAAAATGGAAATGAATTACTTTTCACTTAGGCGGGCAAAATTGGAACCTAAACGAGATATTTAACAAATTTTATTTTATTTTTAATTTGTATCAAATTGAATTTTTACAATTTTTCACCCAAGGTATAAATACTTTGCATTCTACTATATCTTTAGAAACCCTAGCCGCTCTCATAATATCTCACCACACACTCAAAGCCTCACCGGCCACCAGCCGAGCTACCATCGCAATTCCAACATGGCTAAATTGCTGTCAAATTCACCATCCCAAGCATAGCTACGAGGTTGCCTAACACTCGCGCACACTAAACCTTTAACAGCCACCATTGGTCGCAGATTAGCAATGGATTATCTTGCAGCGGATTTACGGTAAATCTTATCTCTTCATTCCTTATTTCACTTACTCTTACATGTCTGTATGAGTTTTTGAATTTCTCTTAATTTAATTGGATAAATTTAAGATGAAATTTCAGTTAAACATCACTGCTTTCTTAAAAAATTGAAATTGTTTTGCAGAGCTGGTTTCATTGATTGGTTCCTTCTGTCACTTATTTACACCACTAATTGAGCCAGGTTATATGGCTTTAGATCACAAACTAGCTTACTACATGATTTGGTCTTTCATCCAGAAGTCTTGGATTAGGGAGCCATTTTTTTTTTAATTTCATCAAAGTATCTTCAATTGTGATTTCCTAGAGCTTGGCTTTTCAAACCGAATGGGTGAAAAGCTCCTGAAAGTGATGAATATGTTAGTATCTTTCAAATCACAGATAAAATGATATAATTATTCACCAAGCACATTTTATAGCTTATTCTTCCCCTTATCATCTTTCCTCATTGTTTATTTATTTATTTATAACTTTACTACAGTTTCAACCTTTGCTACCGCTTTCTATGGATTGATATTTCAGATGTTAAAAGCTCTAATACTTCTAATATTGATACTTAGTTTGATCATGGTCTAATTTCCAGTTGAATTCTAATGTTTTAAGAACTTATATAATGGTTATTTGATTTTGTTCTGGTTTCATATTTACTTTTCTCTTTATTCCATTAGGGATTTGCTTAACTATTAATTGATTTGAATTAAATTATGATTGAATTGAGTAAACTGAAGGTGCTAAAGATATGATTTGATCAATTTTTCTACTCAAAGTATTGTGGATTTTAACATTTTTTTCTAGTGAAGGGATTGTAAAATTGTAAATGGTGAGGTTCTTATAATGTTTGTTGATTTTGCAGTGAGAATGAATATAAAGTGGAGGATAAGGGCTGATTGAATTGAACAATGACGCTACAAGGTGCAAATTTAGAGTCAATAGTTATGTCACTGCTTTATTCAATGTGAACAATTTACCTATAAGAAAGGAGTTTTATCTACATGCTACATATATTGTCTTAGAATGAAAAAATGGCAAGTTCCTCAAGCAGTCAAAGCTTGTTAAGGCTTCTTAAAAACTAGAAAAGTGATGATGGGTACATGAGAAAATATGAGAATGACTACATGGGTAAGGGAACTTGTATGCAAAGTGATAGTTAAAAGTCTGTTAATAGTCTCGTTTTCTAGAAGGATAGTTTTAATTATTGGACCAATATGTCAAGAAAGGGACTTGTGGTGCTTTACATGATTTTTCAGCATGTTAATAGGCTTATGATTATGCAGGTTCATTAATTAATTTTTATTTCATGTCGTGTTCGGTCTTGTAAAAATAACAAAGATGGAAAAAGCTAAAGACAAACTTAGTTTATATCCCGCCGAGTTTTTACAGAATACTACGGTATTCTAATTACATTTACATTGTTATGCATATTAGATATTAGAAGAATTTCATTTTGAAAATATATATGGCTCTCTTAAAGCAAAATTGCAACACCGAATAAAAAGGGTACAGAATGATACACTTGAAGAAAACTCGTAGAGCTTGAAAGATTTGGCGATTTGGCAATTTGGCCTCCACTAGGTAAAAAGCCAAACTAGTGCTGTCTCTCTCTATTTTTAATTTTTTTTAATGATATTACACATTTGTTCGTTCTTTCTAGTATATGACGAGTTTTCATCCACACAAAAAGCATATATGTCACGACCAAAGTTAAAAGAGCTGCACATTTTGGCAAAGAAAAAAGAGCTTCTTTGCTAAAACCTTCGAAGAAATGAGATTGACACTAAAAGCCATGGATGACTTGACAAATCCATAAACCAGATAGTCACGTCATGCCATACAAGTTATTAACTTTTTCTCATTGTTAAGATTAATTGTTATTTTTTTTATTGTTTTTGTAATTTTATCATTTTAATGGCATGGATAGATATATTAAGCACAAGGAAATTACAAAAGAATTGAAAATCATACATGGTATAACCTGTGTATGTGATTTGTTAATTTATATTATGAAGGTAGTCTATTAACAGACATTATTTGGGTAATTTCGTCATGTTGTTACTTATGAAGAATTCTTAAAATAAAAGTCGCATGTCAAGAGTACCTGCCATTCCAATCAAGACATGCGAAATTCATACCAATAAATGTTGTTGTTAAAGTGTTATATTCTCTTAGTACCAAACAAAGATGGGAAAAACTTTTAAAAATGATTTTAATTAAGTTAGAAAAATTGAAGAACTGATTGTGTAATTGAAAAATTGACTTAATATAATTTATTTTTAAGATAAAAAGGTATACTTTGGTGTAACATATCGAAACATCAAAAGTAAATATAAACAAAATTAAGTTCAAGAAAAAGAAATCTAATCAAGTTGAAATGATAGAAAAAAATGATGTTTTAATACAAATAAATTAGTATCAATTTTATTAATTTAAAATATTACGTAATATAACTTACGTTTGCCTTAACTTTTTAAAAGATAAAATTTTTTGAGAAGTATAGCAATTGGCTGCATCCTTATATGTTATTATTGTTTAAGTTACAACCAATTAAGAAAAGTAAAGAGAAAGATGAAAATAAATTTAAAAGGTTATTTTAAACGTAAATAATTAAAATTAATTAAAATGGAGAAAAGTGATTCAAAAGAATTAGAATTTTCTAATTTTTTATTTAAAATTATCATGATCTAAAACTTGAATTTAAACATTTTTTATTTGAAATTGAATTTTATTTTTCAAATTATAATTTTTTCATAGCAAAATGAGAAATCATAAATGAACAAATATTTGTATAGAGGTCAAAAGATCAAGTATGGATAATCAAATTAATAATTAAAATAATCTCTCAAAATAATGAATAACGATTTTTTAAATCTTTTTTCTTCTCTTTCAAGTACAGACAAAGCATTTTTGCCAACCTTTAAAACTTTGATATAACATATTAATTTTCATGGTTCATGGAATAATCGTATAATAAAAATATAATTTATTTGATCATAACAACTTGAAAAATAAAATGTTTGAGGAGTATAACAATTACATGCAAAGCTATTAAAAATGAATTTTGGTTGAAGTCAGAGAAATTAATTATTTGAAAAGAAATAGAATAACAAAAATTTTAAACGAATTGATAAAAAAAATTATTTTCCCAGAAGCTTGTAAAAAATTCTTATAAACAAATGGATGAAAATTTTGATTTGGTTAATTTTTTAGTGCACTGGATAAATTAATAGGGCATGATAATTTCATTTACAATTGCATTAATTCTCAATTGTTATTTATTTATTTATCGTTGAAGTTATGAAAAATTAAGGAAAATTATCAGCCATATACCCTTAAATGACACCCGTATTAAACGTGTGTGAACACTTTTCAAGTGTATCACTCATATATTATAAGTTGATAAAACACTTCTAACTAATCCGTTAACTTCCGTTAGAAAGTTAATAGAATTGTGGTAAATTGACTATTTCGCCCTTGAAACTCAAAATGAGGTAAAAAGATAAATTTACTCCAAAAATTAACATAAATTTTCAATGCACAATTTTTTTTATTTTGTTATTAATAATACATTTTTTTATTAAAAAAATATGAATTAGCATAAATTCGTTTTAAATATAACTAAATACTATTAATTAAAATGATTAAATGATAATAAATATGTATAAAGATTAAAAGCTTAAGTATATATACATTCAAGTTTAGAAGAACTCATGAAGTAACGAAATTAAAAAAAAAGACTTAAATTAAGGACTCAAAATGTTGAAAATGATAAAGGGTTGCAAAAAAAAAAAATCAGTATTGTATAGTAAATTGATATTTGTTAAAGTAATAAGGGGTTATATATAATTGGCTTTACTGATATTGTTGTTATTATAAAAAAGTAATATTATTATTAGTTGAAAAAAGGACATGGAACATGTATCTATAGTGGTGGAATATAATGAAAATAATAGGAACATAAAACTATTATAAGGTGTAAGAGAGTAGGAATAACTTAACCTAAAAGTGAAAATAATTTACTAAAAAGTTGAAAATTTATAACGGAAAGCATGAATTTATGAAGTAAACTCGGATCATCAGCTAAAATATTGGAATACACTTAAAAGAGTAAGAATATGTAACCAAAAAATCCTGAAAATAAAGTTGAAATTGATTAACAGAAAGTAGGAATACGAAAAAAAAACTTGAAATATCTAATCAAAATATTGGAAATTCAATACAAAGAATGGGAATATAAAACCAAAAAATGATGGAAAAAAGAGTGGAAGAGCAGAACTTAAAAGTTGGAATAACTTGATAAGAATTTGATAAATTCCAATGAAAAGTAGAGATCCAAAAAATAAACTTGAAACATTCACTTAAATGTTGGAATTCAATAAAAAGAGTAGGAATATAGTATCGTGGAAAAAAGAGTTAAAGAGGTTAACTCAAAAGTTGGAACAACTTACAAAGAATTTGATAAATTGTAATGAGAAGTAGGGATCTTAAAAATGAACTTGAAATATTAACCCAGAGTATTGGAATTTAGTAAAAAAAAAAAAAAAAGAATACATAACCAAAACGTGGTGGTAATAATAGTTGAAGAACGTAACCCAAAAGTTATGAGTATCCACCAATAATCTGATAAATTCCAACGTGAATAGGGATTTAAAAATTAACTTGGAACATCCACATAAAATATTGAAATTCAATTAAAAGAGTAGGAATATAAAACCAATTTATGGTAGGAAAATCAGTGGAAGTGCTTAATACAAAAATTAAAAAAACTTGACAAGAATTTAATAAATTTTAATGAAAAGTAGAGAACTAAAAATAAACTTGAAATATTTATTCAAATATTGGAATTCAATAAAAAGAGTAGGAATATAGGACCAAAATTTGGTGAGAAAATAAGTTGAAAATATTAACCCAAAAGTTGGAACAACTTACAAAGAATTTGATAAATTTTAATAGAAAGTAAGGATCTGAAAACAGAACTTGATATATTTACCCAAATGTTGGAATTCAATAAAAAGAGTAGGAATATAGAACCAATAAATGGTGGAAAAGGAGTGGAAAAGCATAACCTAGAAGTTGGAACAACTTAACAAAAGTTTGATAAATTTCAATGAAAAATAGAGATTTGAAAAATAAACTTGAAACATTGACCCAGATTCTAGAATTCAATAAAAAGAGTAGAAATATCGAACCAAAATTTGATGGGAATAAAAGTTGAAGAGGTTAACCTAAAGTTTGGAACAACTTACAAAGAATTTGATAAATTTTAACAGAAAGTAGGAATCTAAAAACTGAACTTGATATATTTACCCAAAATGTTGGAATTCAATAAAAAGAATAGAAATATAGTACCAAAAAGTGGTAGGAACAATAATTGAAGAGTTTAACCCAAAAGTTATAAGTACTTACTAATAACTTGATAAACTTCAACAATAAATAAAGATTTAAAAATTAACTTGAAACATCTAAGCAAAATATTGGAATTTAATGAAAAAAGTAAGAATATAAAACCAGAAAATGATGGAAAAAAGAGTTGAAGTGCTTAACCTAAAACTCGGAAAAAAGTTACTAAGAATATGATAAATCCAAGAATAAATAGGGATCAAAAAATAAACTTGAAACATTCACAAAAAGTATTGGAATTAAGTAAAAAGAGTAGAAATATAGAACCAAAAAATAATGGGAATAAGAGTTGAAGAGTATAACCTAAAAGTTTGAAGAACTTAACAAGAATCTGATAAAGTTTAACAACAAGTCGAGATCTAGAAAATGAACTTGAAATATCCAAGCAAAATGTTAGAATGCAATGAAAAGAGTTGGAATAGAGAACCAAAAAGTGGTGGAAATAAGAGTGGAAGAAGTTAACCTAAAAGTTGAAATAACTTAACAATAATTTGATAAATTGAAACGTGAATTAGGAATCTAAAAAGTAAATTTGATACATTTACCTAAACTATTGGAATTCAATAAAAAGAGCAGGAATATTGAACTAAAAAGTTGTGTAAAAGTAAATTGGAACAATTTAGCAATAACTAGATAAAGTTTTACATAATATAGAGATTAAAAAATAAAATTGAAATATAAACCTGAAAATTGGAAATTTAATGAAAGAACTAGAAATATAGAACTAATAACTAATGGAAAAAAGAGTTGAAACAACTTACCAAGAATTTAATAAATTCTAACGGAAAGTAGGGATCTAGAAATTGAACTTGAAATTTTCAAACAAAATTTTGGAATTAAGTAAAAAGAGTAGGAATACAGAACTAAAAAGTAGTGGGAACAAGAGTTGAAGACGTTAACCCAAAAGTTGAAATAATTTACCAAAAATTTAATAAATTTAAATGAGAAATAGGGATCAAAAACTAAACTTGATATAATTACTCAAAATGTTGGAATTCAATAAAAATAGTAGGAATATATAACGAAAAAGTGGTAGAAAAATAAATCGGAACAATTTACCAAAAACTAGATAAAGCTTAACACATTATAGAATCATAAAAATAAACTTGAAATATTCACCTAAAAAGTTGGATGTTTATGAAAAAAGTGGATATATAGAACCAAAAACTAGTGGGCAAACGAGTTAGAACATCATACCAAAATTTAGATAAATCGCCACAAAAAATGGAAATTTGAAAAGTAAACTTGAAATATGCATTATAAATATTGGAATTTGACAAAATAAGTAGGAATATAACTATTTTATGATATTTTTATATTTTTTGTACTATTTTTAATTTTAAAATTATTACAATCTTTTTCCTCATTTAATTACAATTTTATCATTTTTTTCCAAATTTTTTCATATTTTTTTACATTAAAAACAAATAAAATATAATTTTTATTATATTATCCGGTTAAAAACCGGTTGTACCGGTTGCATGCATGCGCTGTATGAGGTACAGCGCTGCATGGTAGGTTGACTCGGGTTTTATTGAGGGGTGCAAATCATTTTTCTTTTATTTTTTCTTCGGTTAGTGTTCCCTTTGTACGTTACAATTGTTATGGGCTAATTGGGCATTGGAAAAAGGACAAGCGAACCTGTTAACAATCCCACGTAAACATAATTTTAGGAAGAAAAATCATTTTTCTTTTAGTGTTCCCTTTGTACGTTACAATCCTCATTTACTTATAAATCCAAAGAATGTAGTTATCAAGCATATATAATATCAAATTAATTCTATAACTTGTACATTATTTTTTCTTATTGTACAAATCCAATTAATGGAAAACAAGAATCCATCATCATTCATCTTTCGTAACTATCGTCCTATCACTGGAAAAATAGCATTGTTAATGCCCACGTAACGGCTGTTCATAATTTATTATTGTTGTCACCCTCATTTACTCATAACCTGTTAACCTTTACAAAACTTCCGGTCGTCGAGCTTGGAAAATGCCTTGTTACTTATCACAAACTTCAGGTCACCGTATTTGTTGTAGTAAATGATACTTGTGTTGAAAAATTATCTCAACTTATCAACTCATCAGTTCAAGATTTCCGTGACATTATCATACTCCCGTTTGTGGACACTTCCACAACAGTCCCACCCGCTGCATCGGAGGAAACACAAACTATTGTTATGATGCATAAGTCCTTAGCAGCCCTCCGATCCTCAATCTCTGCACTGAAGTTTCATCCTACGACTCTGATTATCGATTCGGACTAGAAGCTATGGCGGCAGCTGATGAGTTTGAGATGTTCAAGTACGCGTTCATAGCTTCGAACGCATGGTTTCTTGCTGTGGCAATAAATGCTCCGGTCCATGCTGTTGGGGTCCATCTCATTTAGGTGGCCTAAAAGTCCGAAGTCCAAAAGTCTTGCTTAATGTGTAATTAACGTTAAATTTTGAACTTAGATGAAATTAGCTAAAGAATAGTATAAAGCAAATCAAGCGGCGGCAGTGATAGAAAAAGGAAGAAAAGGATGAGAGAAAAAGAGACAGACAGTAATGTAATATTTGTTTTTGGGGCACAGATTTCAACTTTGATTAGATAATCGTAAGGTAATTTTAACTCTATTTTGTTCAAAATTTGGAAGGAAAGTTCCTAATATAGCTTTTTACAATCTTATTGGTCTTGATTTTTGTTTTATCCTCTCGTTGACCGTTATTTAAAATACTTATTTACACGAGAGATAGGTATAAGGATGTTACTGTGAATCAAGATTATTGAGATTGTTGATGTTGTTATCCTCTAATGTTATCTAGAAACGAATTTATATTATAATTTCATTATTAATATAGTGAAAGATTATATTAGATTACGGTCATGATTTTTCCCATTTGACATTTTTCATATAAAAATTTGTGTCTTAGCTGATTTATTGCTTTAGATTATATTGGTTTATTTTCTACTTATTAATTTATGATACAACACAAAAAAGAAAAGAATTTGTTTCCGCTTAATTTGTAATTGCTTGTGTGAGTTTCTTTCCTAACAAAAGCAATCCCTAAAACTCCCGGTTGCTCATCAGTTTAGTTCGAGGATACCCTGGAAGGCTTTAATGATCCGAATGATCCTATGCCTGATGGTTTCTTACAATTGGGGATGGAAATGTCAAAGGCTGACGGAATTCTGGTGAATATGCATGTGGGAGGATTTAGAGTCCAAAACACTTGCAGCTCTGGGAGACATTAACATGTTGGGACGCGTGGCTAAGCACCTGTTTATCCAATCGGTCCACTGGCAAGACCAGTTGCATTATCAACAGTTTCTGGAACTGGAAGCCAAGAAGTAATAGATGGCTAGACAAGCAGCCAAATGAATCAGTGCTTTATGTGTCGTTTGGAAGCGGTGGGACGCTATCACCCAAACAAACGATGGAGCTTGCATGGGGTTTGGAACTGAGTAAACAAAGCTTCTTAGGAGGTCGCGATATATTTGACTCTTATCTAACGGCTGGCAACGGTCTTGCAGCTGGCAACTTGGATTATCCGCCAGAAGGGTTTCTGACTCGGACCAACAGCATGGGACTAGTTATACCATGCGGGTCCCACAGTGGAGGTTTTGGCACATCCATCCATCAGTGGTTTTTTAACACATTGTGGATAGAAATCTACTGTAGAGAATATAGTCAATGGGGTCAATGATCACATGGCCATTATATGCCGACGAAGGAGATCGGAGTGGCCATCCGATCAAAAGTGGTGCCATCGGAGCGTGTAGTTGAGAGAGAGGAGATAGAGATGTTGGTGAGAAGAATCTTTAGATGGACAAAGAAGGGCATGTGATAAGAAATAAGGTCAGGCAATTAAAATATAGCGCACAAAGCTTCAAGTGAGGTTGGTTGCTCTTACCATTCACTGTCCAAGTTAGTCAAAGATTGCGAGAATAGCCTTGAATGCTTTAAAGCCAAGGCTCACGGTTGTTGATAAGAGTCGGTTCCATGTTAGTGTGAGAGCGATACCTAGGGTTTTAATACGAATAAAATAAATAATGAAATTTTCATTTGCACGAGTTTGTAAATCGAACTTTTTATTTTTGTTCTACTTTTCTGTTGTGTGTGCTTCTTAGTCGATGTTTTATATATTGTCGTTTATAACATTTTCCATGTAAAAGAAAACAATCAATGGGATATGCGCGTTGATGCATGGTATCTTTATGACAAATACTTGATATTATCGAATGTTTTTTAGCAATTAATGCTGACACATTAGTTAACCATTCGTTATAATTTATTTTGTGAACAAGACATCTTACAATTCAATATCTCATGTGGCCTAAGGACTACAAGAAGTGTCTTATTAAGTAATATCATTTTTAACTTAACCCAAAATTTATATTTCTATATGCTTCAGTTGTTACTTATCCAACAATTGAAGGGCTGTGAGAAATTACTTTTGAGTCAACGATAAGTTACAAATAATATATCTTAGCAATTGTTCTAAAAAAAAAGGCAGGCATTTGAGCATGTAGAAAGAAGACCATTGAAGAAATTTTGACTTTTCAAGTTTGACTTCTAATTTTTTAGGCAGTAGCACCCAATAAGATAGAGAGATATAATTTTTTCAACAAAATTTAGTATACAAACTTTTGTACAAGTTTTTTATAATTAATGTGTCAATATACTATTAGTTGAATAAAAATATAAAATTTAATATAATTAATGAAGTGAAGCATGTAATTAATTTAATATGTTTTGTTTTATTTTTTTCTTTATTAATAAGCACCTCCTTTGAGAGGTCTACTTATTAAAAAATACGAAGTGGGCCATGTAAAAATCATCCAACTGATATTTGATAAAACATCAATTTGTAAAATAAAAATTTGTACAAGAGTTAATATACTCCTTAATGATACTGGATATTATTGCTGCCAAAAGATATATTCATTGTAAAAAAGTGCAAAAAAAAAAAAAAGGCTTCAATTTCAGAAGATGGCCATACCTACAGGGGTAACGTATCCCGAACATTGTTTTCTTTTTTAGTGATGCTGCTGTTAGATTTGAGGGTTTTGAATATGAAGGCCAATAAGTGGACATGTGGGCATATGTGTGAACCAGCCAAGCCGGTTAATAGCAGGTAAACAACTAAAATAAAAGTATTAATTGATGGAGCATTTTTTTAATCAGAAAGGAGTTGACAACTTGGATCTTATCTGGAGCTATTCACTGTGTAGTGTTAAATAAATTTATAAAATTGAATTCTTTGTGCACAGTCATCGCGGATTTGTGCATTGATAGTCATGGTCGCATCCTCAGAAGATGTAGCAACTCTTGCTCACAGAAATCTTTATCCGTTTGCTATAAAGGATGGAGATAGTCCTTAAATAAGTTCTTATGGAAAAAAATTTGGTGTCAATTGTTTTTCTTTTTAATCGATGTAAACAGATAACAAAAATACATTATGAAAAATCTTCTTTAAGACTTTGAGGATTATTTTGGTATTTTAAAATTTATGTATGGTAAAATTCGACTTTTAAGATTGATTAATTTGATGTTTTGAGTAAAATAGTGTTTGAAAGAACACTTTGGGGTGCAATTACGAATAGCCCTGCCGCACCTGATATTAAATGTAGGCATGCTTGAGATCTGTAATGTCTTGATGCAAATGAAGTGAACAATGGAATATAGTCGGTTAAGTGAGTAAACCGGCGTCAATTTCATCTTCTTTCTGTTTAGTCAATTGTTTGAATATTATTGTTCTGGTTTGATATTTATTGAAGAATAAAGACTTAGGTAACATTTGCTTTTTAGTCTACAATCTCAATGATCTGAATACAAACAAGTGAATAACATATTTATTTTTTAACATTTAAATATAAGTAATATCTTGTTTATTTTTATTATAAAAATAATTTTTTTAAGATTTACATCTTTATAAATTAAAACAAGAACAAAAAGATATTAATTTATTAGTTCAGAAAATAAATGTATTTAGAGATACTTTTTTGCTATAATATGAAATTCTCATTTAGTCTTTTTTCATTCAGATAAAAATCATAAAAATTTATTTTTTTAATCTAAATATAAATATATAAAAATCAGACTCAAATTATATAGAACAAATTAATAAATAAATTAAAAAATTAAAATTAATAAAATTTCAAAATTCAGAAGATTGACAAGCAAACCCTTAATGTAGTCTTTTATTTAGTCTTAAATTTTATCCTTACAAATAATTAGTCCGGGACTTGTTCTCTCCATTTTGTTTCCTGTTCTCTCCGTTTTGTTTCTTGTTCTCTCCGTTTTGTTTAAAACTACATTAATTTCAAGGCCATTAGATGGCTAAATTGGTCAGAAGATTTTTCGTAATATATGCTATTGGTCTCTCAAACGAAAACTTTTGTTAAGCAATTAAAGAAATATTTGCCTTGACATTGTCTCGGCCATATATATAATAGATTCCTTTTCTTAAATTGTTCTATCACTTCGCCGGTTACTTCCAGGTTACTTTTGGACAAAAAAAATTGAGCATCGAACTTAAATCTTGTTGAAGTAACTCTTTGAAGAAACAGATCTCTTTCAACCTTTATAATTGTTTTAGGAAAATTTTCATTTAGTTCTCTTACCATTTAATCTAAATTTTCACAAATAAAATTACTAAAAAACTTTTAGGAAGAGAGAGAAACAAAAAATGAAGAATATATAATAAAGGAAAGAGAAGAAATCTGAAATATATTAGAAATTATACAACTAATTAATATATGCATGATATATGTAATTAAATTTAATTTAACCACTATTTAGTGATTTTTTAAAATAAATATGTACATGTTATAACATCATTTATTTGTTATATAACTAATATAATACTTCTAATATTTTATAAAATTTCTTACGAAAGAGAGAGGCAAAAAATAATTATAAGTGGGTCCTTAATTTTATTAATTATATTTAAAAATACAATAACTCATATCTTAATATTGATCGTCAGATGAGATCATAATCTGACGATTAAAAATTTATTTAAAAAAGAAGAAGAAGAAGAATGACCTTATTTTATAGGGTAAATTTTACTATATTTTTTGATTGATTGATAATTTTTTAAAAAATTTAAATAAATTAATTATTTTATTTATTTATTTAATAAATAAATAACATATTATTTAAAATAAATTTTTAAGATAAAAATTTAAAATATGTAGTAATATTGTGGTTTAATAGACCAGACAAACGTCTCTGTTGTCTTTAAATCATGCCAGCAGACTTTTAATCGATTTGTGACGTGCGAAAGATATGACTTGTATATTTAATTATATGGGGACTCTGTCAAGCCGCCGCTGTTGATTTTTCTTTCTTCTTCGTTTCTCTGTCTCTCTCTCTCCAAATGGTCGTTTCGTTTCTCTCAAGTGACCAAAGGAGACCGGGACCTTAAGTTAACATAAATAGGAGCTTAATCAATAATTTTTTTTTCTTCTATATTTTACCGATAACAGTCAAATAAGGAGAGACCAGACCATAGTTTTCTTTCAGTTAATATCTTCTAGTTGTTAGACTCTTAACGCCCTGTTGGGAGTATCGGTGAACTTTTATAATTAGAAATTTATGTACTCAGGCTACATTATACAGTTGCCTCGACTGTTAGCGGCCCCAATCTTTAATATAATTTCACTTTTTTACTCCATTCGTGTCTCTTTTTCTTGGATGCTTACTTCTGGTCTAAAATTTTAAAATTTTGCCGGCCGACTTGCATTAGCATTTGTAATAATATACAGTTTTTTTTTTTCAAACGGATGTGACAATATATAGTTGATGGGGTAATAACTGCTTTTTATATCTTGGTATGTATGAGTTTCATTAAATTTTCAGTCAGCTAGCTCCTCATTATCTATTATAAATAACTGCAGTCCCCAATTCAATGTCATGATATTTATAAATGAAAGAATTGGAGAACAAGAAAATTTGAAACTGCTCTTTATCTCCCAGCAACAGCTATTAGAATATGACAATTATCATTCGTTGACTTTCTTTAGAGTTTAGCACAGATTGAATTCTTAATAAAGCAGGAGGCAGCTGACAAAATATTTGTTTATTAAACGATCGACTGGCCTCCCTCAATTGGGGACGCAGGCATTTATTTAATTTCTTTTAATCAAGATTGGATGTACCTGTACATAACCAATAATATTATGTAAATATCCAGAGAAGAGGCACCGATGACTTTGTTTATTTATTTTTTCGATAAGCTTCTTTGGATGGTTGAGAAACTAATTTGCTATTTTTTTAATCATAATCCCCTGCGTAATGAAAGCTTCCATTTACTCGTTATATGGTAAAACTAATAATTTCTCTCATTTTTTAACGATCACGCATGTGATATACTTAGTTTAAAACTGCAACATCTGCATATATGTGACTTTTGTTCTTTACTGGTGACATATAGTAATTAATTATTAACAATATATATTAATGTACCATATACTTCTTCCGCTTAGATAATTAATGACGCAGCTCATGGTAATCTAGCTACTGCTGGCATTGAAGAGATTTATCGCTAGTTTTATGATTTCAAAGTTTTTAAAACAATTATTCTTACTTACAGAAATAATTAGTTGTGAAGAGAATCAATTAAACATTTAGTAAATTTATTTTTAAATCTAGTTTTAAAAATAGTTGTATGTGGTTGTAAATCTTACTATTAAACTATTGTAAAAATATAAATGAATTGAATAAAATTTATTTACACATTTAGACATACGTGAGTTCCACAATAATTAATATACATCCTTTTTGTTTTTATTTTATTTTTTTGGGTTAAATTGGTAATTTAATTTTTTTATTAATGTCCAGAAAAATAGCAACATTAATGTAAAAGCAAGTCAAAATAAACAAAAAACAATTGCAAGGGTATCAATAGTTTAACGACATGGATGTTTGGAAATACTTTTAAAAATGTAGGGACTGGACACTAACCTAATAACATAGAGACTAAACTAATTTTTATCCACAATAATAATAATTATCTATTCTCATTTAATGATTATATTCCCTACTCAACAAGGATAGTTTTGGATTTTCATAATATATATGTGGATATATGGAATTATATTAAGTATAAAACTTATTTTAAAAATCAGATTTTGAAACGTTGCTCTTTTCCCACTTTTCCAAATATGCTGTAGAATAGGGTGATTTTGTCAAAAGTTATTTTTTAAAATATTTACTAAACACCAAAATAATTTTTTAGCTCTTCAAGATCACCTTAGAGCCTCCCTAAAACAATCCTAAACAGGCCCTTAGTTATTTATTTGCTGCGGTATGTAGATACAACAACCAAAATTTGCTACTTCATCACGATATAGAATAATGTTAATTGTTGTCCAAGAACATATTGTACTATTGTTAGTCTTTAACTTGGCCTTTAGCCGAGTGGTGGACCGCTTGCTCTTTTGTGAGAGCAGCGGTTCCAGTCCATGTGGATTCAAATTCTCCTTTAATTAAGAATGATAGAGTGGAACCAATTTGTAGTCTTTCTCTCTTACGAAATACAAGTGGATAGATATATCCTTTAATATTTATAAGGGTTATTTGTTTGAGCAAGTGTTTCATAAAATTTAATGAAAAATTATAGTCTCAGTTATTTATCTGATTGTAAATATTACGAGTTATTTGATCGTACAATATAAATATTTGAAATATCAGTTGTAAAAAGAAAAAGAAAAAGAAAAAGAAGCTCATTAGATTACCAATCAAAAGTGGCGAATGCTAAATGAACGGCGCAGAAAGTTATTTTGTCTAGTTATTGTTGTTGTTCTAGGTTAAAAGAGTTGATCGATCCTAGAACAATGATAGTATGCTACAACCCCAAACTTTTGATGTAACGACGTTTGTTGCCAGTATATTTGAAAATTGATATTTGTTCCAGGTGTTAATAAAATAAAGGACTTCAGCCGAATTGTTCTCCAGTTGTCACGGATATTTATATTAACAGTCATTTGTTTCTAAACCTAATTAATTAAATTCTTATAACGTACATTTGTTATATCTTATTAACAAAATCAAAACGTATGGTCGCCGAGGCTGATAGCTAGAAGGTTTTTGTCTTTTTGATGTAACTACGCGTAAGTTCTTCGGAAAATCTTTGTTCAATATTAAGCATCCCAATCTGCACATCGGTTCACAAGTTACGTTCACGTACCAAAACAAACCGTGAGTAGTGAATTCATGGCAATGACGCCTAAGAGCGTGAATTTCAAAAGGTGTGTGTAAGTACCAAAATATATAGCCATTATATTACGCTGCACGTTGAGAAATATTTTTAAAATATATGTAAAAAATAAACGAAAATATTTTGGATTCCGATTAAAGTAAAACTCAACACGCGACCACTTAGGAATCATATGACAGTCTTTTGAAATCCAGAAATAAGTTAATAATCCAACCCAGAATCAAATATAACAAAAATATATACGCATCAAGAAATTTTCATTTAACCAGCAGTGAAATAAAATATTAAGGCGATTGCTTATTCATGTTCAAAATCAGGAACATATGGGAATTATATAATTTTTAATGCACAAGCTTTGACTATTGCAATGGCCTATGCTTGCATTTTACCCCGGTAGAGACCTTGTTAAAATATTTTTAATCACGATAATTGGTGGGGTATGTGATTACTAACAAAATCAAATGTCAAAAATAACAAAAAGTAAAATTAGATTACTGATCCAACGATGAAACCAAGTTACAAAGTTTGGATGGTGGAGACTTATATTAAAAAATCAAAATCTTTCTAAGCTCGCTTTTCCAATTTATAAATAAGGGCCCAAAGGTTGAGAAAGGAACTTTCTGAGTGCTTTGTCACTGACTTTCGTATTAATAATATAATTGCTTCTTCCCTGAGTTTCGTCGTATTAAATGTATAACTGTTCTGATCAACAAATTCAAATTATTGTCTAGAAACACTCTGGCGGAATCGGATGTTTCCGTAATCTTATTTTTGACTTTCATTATAAAATACGAGATTTAAAATAATTAAAATATCAATGACGCCAAGGAGGCGCCCATAACTGTTTATCGATTAGGAGGAATCTCTCACTAAATTGTGCACATTATTTATTTATTGCGTGTATGTATTATCAACTAATGTAATCATGTTTAGATATGAAATACGACAGCTGGTAAGTTATATTATGTAATCATGTTTATATATGAAATACGACAGCTGCTAAGTTATATTAACTATAATTTACAACTGATTTAAAATTAATTTCTAAATTGTTCGAATGACAACAGCTTAGAGCTGTAAAGAAATTATTTTTGTGTTGTTGTGTGTTATCACTAATGTGACATTGCAAGATCCACGAAATACAGGAGTGTTATGATTTTGATTGATTGTACATTCACTCAGTATAGATCAGGCTCTCTCTATCAAAGGTTGACATTATACAGATACCGTGGTTAACGCCTGTGCAACTAAGGGACGCTATTGCCTACTTGCCTAAAGTGATCTCACTTAAGCTGTTCAACATAAATTTTCGATGAATATCTTCCCTATTCAAAATTATCTCTCATAAGGCACCATAATCAAATTGTTCAAATTGTCCAAGGTTTGAGTATGTTTTTTTGTATCAAATCTGCATGTGTTTGAATTTAGCCGAAGTTTAAATAGGTTTGAATGGAAATGTTTAAATAGTATGTTTGTTTATCTTTTTTAATATTTGATTAAAAAAATTAAAAAATTAGTAGTTTGACATAATATTCTTTGAAGTGGTACATATATTTGTTCTTCATAATATATAAATTTAACAAGTTAATTAGTTTGATAGTATTATTTTTATTTCTTTATTTAATTTGTAATAAAAGATATAATTATAATATCAACTTTCACTATAAAGTCAGCATTGTTGTTTTAATTTTAATTCATTACAATAAACATAATCTGATTTGTTTAACATTTTGGTTTAGTGAACACGTGAATAAAAATTTAAAGCACTTAAGAAAAATAAATTCAAGGATAATAAAAAAAATCATGAATTGTTAAGGGTATTCTTGAGATTCAAAATTAAAATTTCCATTTAGATTTCACACTTCAAATAAAAGTGGACATTTCCTACTTTTTCTATTCAGATAAAATTATTTGACAATAAGCAACAAACAAATCTAAAAGAAGTAAATATTTGAAAAAAAAGGTTAAATTCAGACTTTATAATTAAAAACAAACAGCACCTAAATTTTGATTTTCTTTATAAAGGTTTTGCTATTATCCCAAAAAAAAATATTAAACAAAGATTTCTTAATCTAAAAGCTAATTTATTTACACAAGTAATTAACATTCCTTCTAAATTAAACATTATAATAAATTAAAAGTCATTGCTTATTGCGTGTTATTCTTTGCATATTAAGGTTGCAAACTTTTTCTTTTATGTATAAAAGATAGGAGGGAGGCTCAAGCTCAAAATCAATTTTTAAGCCTCCTACCTTTTGAGTGGTTAGTTAAATAAAAATTTATTTAAAATTACTCAAACAAGCCTGTGAGGACAACTAAGGTTATAAACTTACTATCGACAATTCGTATCAAATAAATAAATCATTTTTTATTTACTTTTACAGTTAAAATTTTCGCCTTAAGATTTTAGTACCTTAAGATTTTATTATCTTTTCAGCCGGCCCTAAATAAAAGCTATAAAATTCCAACTATAAAAACTACAGAAGTTTGGTTTGGCTTGTTTTGTTTTTTAAATGTCTAATGAACAATACAGTGTTCACTCTATACAGTACACGTGATGAGTCGCGAAATCTTAGACTTTCCCTATAAATACCTTGCCGAAGTTTCTGCATCTAAAACCAGGCCATTCCAAATTAACCCTTCTTCCAAACTGTACTTCTGCATCTTCTGAAAGCAATAATTTCGAGGTAGTTAGCTAGCTGTTGAATTACATAATCCAACAATGGCGGCCATGCAAACAACAAAAACTCACATAGCCCTGCTGGCTAGCCCTGGCATGGGGCATCTCATCCCAGTCCTCGAGCTAGGCAAACGCTTTGCCACTCAGAATGACTTCCAAGTCACAATCTTTGTTGTGGCAACTGATACCTCTACTGTTCAGTCCCAGCTTCACAACTTACCAAACCCTCATCTGTTTAACATCGTCTCACTTCCGCCCGTTGACATCTCCACCCTCCCTGACGCCGATGCATCAATAGTTATCAAAATTATCTTCATGATGCGTGAGTCCTTACCAGCCCTACGGTCTTCAATCTCCACAATGAAGCCTCGTCCAACAGCTCTGTTCGCTGACTTGTTTGGAACAGAAGCCTTTCAAATCGCTGATGAGTTCGAAATGTTGAAGTACGTGTACATTACTTCTAATGCATGGTTTCTTGCAGCGACAATATATTTTCCGACCATCGACAAGAGGCTGCAAGAAGAGCACTACGGCCGGAAACAGCCGCTGATGATTCCAGGTTGCAGATCGGTTCGGTTTCAGGACACCCTTGAGTCATTTACGGACCCCAAGGATCAGTTGTTTGACAAGTACTTACGCATAGGGCTTGAGATGGTAACAGCTGATGGAATTTTGGTCAACACATGGGAGGATTTGGAGCCCACAACACTTACTTCCCTGAGAGATGGAATCAGCAAGCTACTGCCCATTTATCCAATTGGTCCGATGGTTAGAACAATGGGATCATCGCATATGTCGGAGAATTCAAGCCTTTTGGAATGGTTGGACATGCAACCTACTGAATCAGTTATTTACGTGTCCTTCGGTAGTGGTGGGACCCTCGCAGCCAATCAAATGATCGAGGTGGCATGGGGACTGGAGCTAAGTCAACAGAGATTTATTTGGGTGGTACGCCCTCCCATGGACAATGATGTGTCCGGATCTTTTTTCAAAGTAGGGGGTGGATCATCTGATGGCACGCCAGATTACTTGCCAGATGGGTTCTTGACACGTAATGCACAAATGGGATTGGTGGTCCCAGACTGGGCCCCACAAGCGGAGATTCTGGGTCATGCGTCAGTTGGGGGATTTTTAACTCATTGCGGGTGGAATTCAACTCTCGAGAGCATAGTCAATGGGGTGCCACTGATCGCATGGCCACTGTATGCCGAGCAAAAAATGAACGCTACGATGCTAGTAGAGGAGCTAGGGGTGGCCGTCCGACCAAATGAGATGCCAACAGAAAATTTAGTGAAGAGAGAGGAGATAGAAATGATGGTGAGAAGGATCTTGGTGGACAAAGAAGGGCAAGCACTAAGAAGTAGAGTCAAGGAACTAAAACAGAGCGCACAAAAGGCTTCTACCAAGGGTGGTTCCTCATACAATGCACTGTCACAAGTTGCAAAACAATGCGAGATAAGCTTGCAAGGCTTAATGGCCAAGGTCATGGGTGCATGAATAATCAAAAGAATTATTAATGTTGCTTATTGTTATGCTATGATACACGCTGTTGTGTCCGAGCTTCCCATTATCACTCCAGGGCTTGTGTTTCTATTCAATTAGGATGTATGTATGAAATTAATGAAATATAAAATGTATTATCTATATTCATCTTATTTCTTCAGACGAAAACTGATTATTTTTCTCAGTAGATAATCACGAGTCAGCAGAGCTGATAGCCAAATGGTTGTGCGAACAGACGTTTTTTAAAAGAGAAAAAAAAATGGGGCAAATAGATATTTTTTTAATTAATTAAATATAAACATACGTTAACACCACCAATACACTATATTAATTATAATAATTTTACTATAAACGATTCCTTCCTTTATATAATTAACAGAAACTTGATGAATTTGGCTACATACAATGTAAAAACGGAAGCACAGATAATTTATTCTTGCAGATATTGCAATTAATTTCTGACAAATTGTGCAGTTAATTAATTATTTTAATATCTTCACGGGGTCAATGTAGAACAAATTACATATAGTAATTAATTAAATACTAGCTTCAGCATCTAAACGAAAGTGGCCGGTACTGGTGGTCCTATCCTATCAAATTATATTAATTTTAAGGTTGGTCTTTAGTCTCCTCCAACTTCAAGATTCAAATTATATTAATTTTAAGATAATATGATATTTAAAATTGATCCAAATCTTAATTTCAGTGCCCAAACATCTTTTTCAGTCACATGACCATAATGCTGATTGCGTGACTACGTGTTTTTATGAAGAAGCATTACAAGGAGCCTTTTGGACTACTTCTAGTAAGAGAATGAGAAAAAGAATCCTCGCGTGGCTAATCCTAACAAGAATTTGATTAGATCCGTAATTAAAATTCACTGACATTTCAAATTTCACTTAATATATTTTTTAAACAAGATTCAGATTTCACTTAATATATATACATATTTTAATATTTATTTAACCCATCCATAATATATATTTAAAGTTCTAAATGTTTTTAGCCTATTTTTTAAAGCTTGATCTAATAATAATAGAAATTTATATATTATAAATTTGTAAAGTATAATGAAAAAATTTTCTAAAAAAATGTAACACTTAAATTCGGGTTTTTAGGCTTGGCTTGATCTGGACCTGACCTGACAACAGAAACATTTGGGTTGAGTTCAGACTCTACCAATCTCGGCTTGCCAGACCTAATAAGGAGAGAACATTTTCCTTTTGATTTCTCATTTTGTTGTACTCTTTCCTTCCTTTTAGCAAAAAAGGAAAAAAAAAAAAACTACACTAACTGTTTTATATTAAAAACAATAATAACCAATAAAATGTTGGCTCAATTGCCAATGGAATCTCTTTAAGTGACTTGATTGGGTTTGCTCCCCAGTTTGAGTCGCAGGAAAATCGCATTTGTTGGGAGAACATGTGCCTCTTGGTTCGAGTAGGGACTTCTAATCTGCGTTATGGTACGGGCTTAAAGGTGCCTCCCACAGTTGAGACTCTACCCAGAATACCTCGTGGTTAAGACAAAAAAAAAAAAAAAAACTAGAACACCTACTTTTTCCAAGAAATAAAATAATCTATTGATCTAAACTTTTAACAACTCTTTAGTTGAATTCGTTAAATAAATCTTAGCTTTATCCTTGAGGTCTCCACATTTATATATTAACCTATATTTATCAATTAATGTTTATATTGCACTTTTTAAAATTGTAATAAGTGAAAAAAATCTGCCTGAGCTTTGATTATTGTGCCATGTATATATAAATAATGAAATTTAACTATATATATATATATATATATTATCAATTTGAATTTTATTTTTCTTTTTGAATTTGTAATCTTTATTCATTTATTAATTATTATTGTTATTATTATTGTTGTTGTTATTTTGGAATTACCGTAGTCTTAAATTTAATCGTTTTATTGGTGGAGCCAACTGCTGATTGAATGTGTGATTCTTAACATCAACCCCGATGCAGGAACTGCTTGCAAAACTTGCAGCGAATGCAACAATTTTGATGCCTCATATAATTCCTAAGCTAAATAACTTAGGTAATTTGGTGGCAAATACCCTTTATTAATAACCTAATTAAATGCCGGATTCGTGCTTCTTGAGTTCTTTCTAACACTTGGTGTACGCGAGCATGATAAACTCTGTTTCTTAATCACAAAATATGGGCCCCACTTTCTCAACTACATAGGAAGAGAAGTATTTTCCAGCTCATCTAGTACCCTAATATTTGAAGAAATTGGAAGAATATATCGTGCTCTTACCTCAATAAGTTCATGTCAGCGACGTTGAACCACAACTTTCTGCTGTTCCTATTCATTACTCTAATTAATAACAATATATTCTAGTTTTTTTTAACAATTATTTTTCCATCCAATCTAATATGCACCTTTCTCCTTGATACCTCCTCGACTTAATTCTAGAGTAAAGGGTTTGAATTTTCTTAATGACGGAGAGAGTTTATTTCTTTAGGGTGGACTTATCTTTGTTGAGTTTTAATTGAATATTTCTATGAACTTACATGTAAATTATATTATATATAAGATATAAAAAATTAATGGGGTGCATTCAGATGTTTGAGAGGTGCACTTTGGTCAGACAAGCGGTAGAGCATGTTTGAGATTGTCCTAAAAATGTTTGGTTAATATTTTAAGAATTAAATTATTTAGAAACCTGTTTCTTCGAAACCTAGTGAACAACTATCAAGTAAAAAGGGGTTGGAACCAGCTTTTAAAAGTGTAATTACACATTGTCAAAGAACTAAGTCTAAGGTTTTTTTTATTACAAAAACAAATAAGATGTCACTTATATTCAAATATAAAAAGAAAGAGAAAAAAGAAAAATAAACATGTCATTCACATTTTCGTATTCAAACTCATTGAAACTTAAGAAAAATTCAGATCCATTCAGATTTCAAACAAAAAAAAATGCTACCTTACATGTGGAATATAAAATTGGTATATCAATATTAGTTGTAAAAAAAAACATAATAAAACATATGTTATGTAAATATGATATAAAACTTGTAAATGAAAGTTCAAACAAATAAATTACTTAGGAGTGGTAAATTTGTGTATCAGTGGTAAATAAAATAAAAGCTTACTGATATAATATAAAACTTACAAATCAATATTAAGTGTGAAATAAAATATAAATTTGATAAATGAAACATAAAACTTGTAAATGAAAGATAAAACAAGCACACTAATGTAAGAATTATTGTATTAAAAAAAAACCTTACAAATGGAAAATAAAAAACTCATTATAGTTATATCAGCAAGTACCTTCAATAAATTTGCTTTTATATCGACAAGTATCTTGTGCTTTCAGATTCAGACCATCACAACAATAATTTAGCATAAACTAGTTTTTGAGATTGGAAAATTCTATAATATCATGATTAAAATTACGATATCAATGTGTGTGTGTTAAATTTTTGACATATTAAGCTATAAAAATTTTAATTTTTTAATATCATCCAAAATTAATGGATCAAATTATTAAATGCTGAATTTATTTTTATTAATAATAAGATTAAAAATTACTCGTCACACAACATATTATTATTTATTTTCTCTTCACTTTCCTCCTATTTTATCTCTATAATTAATACGATTTCGTTCTCTCCATTTCCCTTGCGTTAAATAATTCTTCTTTACATGGTCACCATATTTTCCTCTACTAAATCTTCATCGGTAAGTGATGCTAGTACTTTGTGCCTTCTTTTTCCAATCTTCTTTTTGGTTCTTGATCTTGTTATTTATTGCTTTTATTTTGACATTAGTAATTAATGATATAAATTGCAAGATTCTAACTTTTGATTATATGGTTTATTTTGTTATTGAGCAGTAAAAGAATAAAAAACAGATAAATTATTTTGTCTTCCTTTTTCAACACCTTTAACTAGCTTCGATCGATGACTTCTACGATATTATGTTCACGCTTCCTCCGCAAAACATGTAACCCGATTTGAATAAAAATCAACACTGGATATTTGACTGAAGATGTTTGTTTCATAACTTCAAATATGGACAGGTTTATCAAGGGAAAAAAAAATTCAACCTTTTCATTTTACTTTATATTTAGATCCTTGACAAATTTCTTTTTAATCGGGCGTGTTCATAATATTAGTTCTTCTTCAATGTTTTTGTGTGCTCATGATATTTGTATTTCACTAACAAGCTAATAAATTGTAAGAGTCATTTAACAGTAGATGAAGAATGAGAGAATAAATCATATTAATTATAGAGAGAAACTAGGAAAGAGAAGAAGATATAAATAATAATATGTCATGGAGCTATTAATTTTAATTTTTTATTAATAAAAACAAAAACTAGTATTTAATTATGTGCACTGATTTGAGTCATATTGAAAAGCTAAGATTTTGTATATATTATTGTCTTAAAAATACGGCTCCCAATATAGATGTATAACGTAAATGTTGTGTTATGTTACAATATGTAACATGAGAGATAATACACGAATTAATATATATATGACATATGTAATTAAATTTTAAACCATCACTAATTACATATTGATTTTTCAAAGTAAACGCAGGAAAATCATAAAATTATATTGTTTGATTATTTTATAATGCCTGGCAAAGTGGATATTGTGCATCGTATTGTGTGGGGTGAAAAATATAAATAGAAAAATGTTAAAGAGAGAGAAATATGAGAGAAAGTGTGGACTGGGTCGATAAAAGTCTCAGGCCGGAGGGATAGGTACTTGGGTCTTCACATCACACCGCTCACAGTCTCACACGTCATTCACAAATGAAGCCGACTTCTCGGAAATGTCAAAATGCTAAATGCATGTCAAGTCAACATCCCTTGAATCCGTCCATGATGAGACAGACGAGACAGCACAATTACGTCAGTATTCTAGAATTTCTCCTTGACTAAGGGTTCGACTTTGATCTTTCCGTCGTCTCCGAGTCATTTATTATTTTATTTGTAGCAACTTGCATCAATTATCAAACAGTCTACTTGACTGATCCAGACCAGTTATTAAGCATTGCAACTTAGTTACTGCCTTCATCCCAGCATTAAATTGAGTTAATATTTTAGTTTTAGTTGTTTCGTTTTTTAATATCAACTTGCTTAAGATTGAAGTGAAGGCGTAATCAACGTATTGCGTATAATAGCTACGATTGTCTGTACAAGTACAACAAGTTTGCCTATAAATATATCGCAGCAAATGTTTTGTCTGCACACACATATCATTTTACAACAATAATAATATTGCCCATAGATATCTCCCAGCTCATAGTTAGAAACTAGCTTCAATTTAAAATTACCCTCTTATTTTTTCTTTCTTTCCAATTAATTAAGTGCCTCACACCATGGAAATCACGAAACCACATGTAGTTCTACTAGCAAGCCCGGGCATGGGCCACCTTATTCCTGTACTCGAGCTTGGGAAACGCCTGGTTATTCAAAACAACCACCATGCCACCATCTTTGTAGTGGCTAATGATAATTCAAGTGAACAATTATCCAAACTTATCAACTCACCAGATTACGATATCCTCGACATCGTATTACTCCCTTGTATTGACATCTCCGGCATAGTCTGCAGTGATGCCTTACTAGTTACACAAATTGCGGTTATGATTCATGAGTCCATGCCAGCCCTTCGATCAACAATCTCTGCGATGAAACACCGTCCGACGGCTCTGATAGTTGACTTGTTTGGAACTGAAGCTATGGCTGTTGCTGATGAGTTTGAGATGTTAAAGTACATGTTCATTGCTTCTAACGCGTGGTTTGTTGCCGTCACAATATATGCTCCAGCTCTTGATAAAAAGGTGGTACAAGAGGAACATGTTAACCAGAAAAAGCCCCTCAAAATTCCGGGTTGCTCAGCGGTGCGATTCGAGCATACCCTTGAAGCCTTTTGGGATCCATATGGTCCAATGTATGATGGGTTCTTACAAGTCGGAATGGACATGTCAAAGGCTGATGGAATTCTGGTGAATACTTGGGAGGATTTAGAGTCCAAAACACTTGCAGCCCTGAGAGACTTTAACATGTTGAGACGTGTGGCTAAGGCACCTGTTTATCCAGTTGGTCCGTTGGCAAGATCGGTTGCATCATCGCCGGTTTCTGGAAGCCACGTAGTACTGGATTGGCTAGATAAGCAACCTCATGAATCTGTGATTTACGTGTCATTTGGAAGTGGTGGAACTCTATCATCCAAACAAACAATGGAGCTTGCATGGGGTTTGGAACAAAGCAAGCAAAGATTCATTTGGGTGGTACGTCCTCCCTTGGATCATGATGTATTTGATTCTTATCTCACGGCTGGGAGCGGCGCCCTTAATACTGCTGAAGGCGCCTTGGATTACCATTACTTGCCGGAAGGGTTTCTGATTCGAAACCGAGATGTTGGGCTGGTGGTTCCCATGTGGGCTCCCCAACCGGAGATCTTGGCACATCCATCTGTCGGGGGATTTTTAACGCATTGTGGATGGAACTCGACGACAGAGAGCATAGTCAACGGGGTGCCAATGATCGTATGGCCACTCTATGCAGAGCAAAAAATGAACGCTACCATGCTGACGGAGGAGCTTGGAGTGGCCATTAGATCTAAGGAGTTACCATCGGAGAAGAGTGTAGTGGGAAGAGGAGAGATAGAGATGATGGTGAGGAGAATCGTGGCGGAGAAACAAGTACATGCAATTAGAAATAGAGTCAATGAGCTAAAACACAGTGCTCAAAAAGCTTTGATTAATGGTGGTTCCTCATATAATTCACTGTCCAAAATTGCCCATGAGTGCGAGAATAGCCTTCAATTCACGCAGGAGAAGGCTGAAGGTGCTTGATAAGCGGTGCATTGAGCTATCCAAGTTCGAGAGATTTCTCTAGAATACTTCCATTATATTTTACCCACTTAATACATGCATGATGTATGTTCATGAATTAAATATAATTATTAATTACATGTTAATTTTTTAAAATAAATATATATCTATAGGGGCGAAGATAGTATATTGATTGACTGAGGGTTCGGAAACAGAAAAAATAATATCTAGTGTATCATGTCACTGTATTTTTTATTTTTACATATACAAAAATAAAAAAATTAGGAATTTTCTATAAGTGTTAGACTGATGGTGGAATTAGTAAATGTAAAATTAATAAAAAAATAATGAACTTGTGTGTTATTTAAAAAATTAAATTCATATTATTATTTACGGACTTAATTTTAGTTTAAAAAACTCAATTCTTTTTATTTGTATTTAAAATTTTTTAAGATAAAAATTTAAGTGTAAATATATATTAGGAGCTTGAGTATAATTTAATAGGAGCATTATGATAATTTATCGAAGAGTTTTGAAAAAATATAATTAAATATTAAAAAAAATTATTTCAGTCAAGTCCCCGCTTGTCCTTCAACAGATCATCCTGTACACATATAATATATATATATATATATATAATACAATAATGATACTCTAAAAATAATCTCACTCCACGGAGATCAATCCCACCTATTTGTTTTGGCCGAAGTATTTATTTATTACAAATAATAATATGCAAAAAGAGACTCCAGTGAGTGAAGAAGCAACAGTGTGATGACGATGTCGGCGCTATCTCGGAGTTGGAAAAGCCAAGACTAGAAAATAATATCTCGTCTCAAAAGTCTATAACGGCTTGCCGGCGTCAGACGTATAATAAAAGCCAACCGCCATTGAGTTAACGACCTAGATTGCTTGACATCTTGCCCTTAGAGAGTTGCCTTTACGTGCCCTTCTCAATCCGGCATACTACCAATTTTTTCAATCTGTGATTGTTTTTTTCCGTTTCTTTTTCCCCTTAAGCATCGCATCCCGACTCTTCGATGTTTCAAATCTTATTTACTTCTGTTGATGCCGAAATTCCAACCATACTTCATGAAGTTACAAAGATTTATCAAAACTCAAATGATGCACTTCATTGAAAATATAAATAATTTATTAAGGGGATGCATGGAGAAAGAGAGCAAAGAAAAAGATGAATATAATTTTCAACAGACGTCAAGCTGAACTCGGAATCAAGTGATAATGCCTACAAAATAAATAAAGTCAGGGTAGCCTGTGGGGTTCACTGGCGAAAACAATTTAACGTTCAAATCAGAAAAAGAGAGGGATAAATTTAAAAAGGAAAAAGAGAGAGAAACTTAAAGAAGAGAAAGAGAGAGCGAGAATTGTGAATCCTTTGACCTTCAAGTTCTCTTCTACTCGAAGGTGAATAACGATGGAAGAGTCTAACCGACTCAGTATATGTGTCGTCTAGGCATTGGTCTCATTTTTCTCATATTCGCGTCATCTAAGTAGATAACCATGCTGACTTGCACACTTTAGCGGCACATCAACTACTCATTTCACTCTCGTTCCAAGACCGCAATCTCAAGCCAAGCAACACTGCACCCTATTCACTAAAAATTGCTCTAAATCTAGCAACTCGGGTCTAGCTCTTAGACTAACGTGATAGGAATTTAATGTGGACATTGGTTGACATTATCTTATTGAGATGTTCTCTTAGTCACATGCCGATATGACATTTCACACTTGTAATGATAAAAGTGATGCCGAGATGACAACTTTGTGGCAATGAGACAGCCTCAATCATGCGCTCTGTGGCAAGGAGGTGGCACCAATAAGGCATGTTGCTCCCATGCTTGGTGCCGAGATGACACTTCCACCCCGATTTCAAACTATTTGAATGATTCAAACATGTCGGCATATTTCATTTTACCGGCGCATTCAAGAAATATTTCCTCCCTAAAATCCAGCACTTGCTGGTGGAATCAACTTCTAAACCAATGTTGTTTGTGAAACCTTTACGCTCCAAGAAATAAAATGATGTGTCGTCTCAAACTGTCAATTATTTCATCGTAGTTCATTCAAATTCCGAGAACATGATAGTCAAATATCAATCAGAATGTCATCACAAAAATAGATCACTTTTTTTTTTTTTTGATCAACAAAAGTAGATCACTTGAGATGCATAAAGAGTTACTATGCATTAAGTAATTAATATGCAGTCATCCAATGTATTTTCATATTTGGATTTTACTGATAAAGGCAAACGAAAAAGCAAAACAAGCTTAAGTATCAGTCTCTATTCTTTTCTTTTTCCCTTCTTTCAGAATTGCTTCTCTTCTGGTGAATGAAAACAATGGAGTATGGGAGTCAAAAGGGGAGTAACCCCAGGCTCCAAGGAACAAAAACAATCATGCGCTTACAGGTTCAGTGGCTTTCTTCAGCCATGCCAACTCAGTTTCATCCAAGTATGGAGCTAGAATATCTCTACATCTTGAATGGTAGGCGTTCAGCCAATCTATCTCTTCAGGTGTCATTGACTTCAGGTTGATCATTTTTATCTGATATGGAGCCTGGGCATAAGAAGAATCATCAAACATTATAAAACCAAAACTTAGTTTGCATTCAACAACAGACTAGGCAAATTTCTGCAAGCATGGGCATGCCTGAAGCATAAAATTATATCAACTTTGACAGCAGAGCCAACTGAAAGTAAAGAATACCAAAAGCAGAAGGACATATGTAGTGCAATTAGCAATGCTTAAGAAAATTATTAGCAGAATTGATAATTGAACAAAAACTAAAACTCACATGAATCAACTTACCCACGTTATGTGCTCAAATGACAAGTAACCCTTATCCCCGAAATTAAATTTCGTATTGGCATCAGTGACTACAAGCACATTCTCCAATCTTATACCAAAGTTGCCATCCTCATAGTAACCAGGTTCTGAGAAAGCATTTCATTACAATGAAAAATTAATCACATTGGTTTCAGCATTAACACATTTTCATTCTTGAATAAACTAAAAGAGATGCATGGGCAGAAATTTGTTCAGAAACAATTCATAATGATTGATGATTTTACTTGAGATAGGAAAAAGCTATGTCAAGTACTTCCCTTATGCCAATCAAGTAGTATTTTACGGTTATAAAATAAAGGTCATGGTAACAATTTCTACAGCATTCAACAGAGGTAAAATATTGTTATACTAACCATCTGTTGCAGTCATGGAAGCATGTATAGGCACATTTCGAGGCTTGAAACTGATGGATTGGGGTCCTGCTCAGATAGTACAATTAAATAGATAAGAAAAACAACTAATAGCTTTTCAAACAAATAAAAGCACAAGGCAAGAGGTGGTAATTTACTGCTCACCTTCATGAACATTTAAGTAAGACCCAACTCCGTGACCAGTTCCATGTCGATAATCAAGACCATACTTCCACAAAGGAAGTCTAGCAAGAATGTCCAGGGTATGACCTATAGCAATGTTATTCAATCAATCAATAGACCTATAAAGCATTGTTAATCAATCAATCAATCGACTTTCAAACCAAATTTGACATTTTCAGGTGACTTCAACGTGGCTGAAATTGTTGACATTAATTCCAACTGAAATAACTTATTTACATATGGTAAACAGATTAGAGAACATCTTGTAATACCGCAGGTTCCATTAGGAAACACAGCGTTGCCCAGAGCAATATGACCCTTCAGAACCTGCAAAATATCCAGCAAATCAAGCAGCCTCATTAAGAATTAACTTGAGTTTGTCACAGCTTTCAGTTGCAATTCTTTTTATAAGAAACTCAAGATTATATTAAGGACGCATAGTCAGAGAAGAGAAGTGGACCAGTTGTCCAATAAGTATGCAAAAAACTAAACTTTTTTGTACTTCACAAAAGTATACTGAATCACGCTATCTAGACCAGCGGTCCAGCCTTAAAGCCCTATCTCAGAAACCCATCCCAGTTGTATATCAACAGGGAATTAACAATTTATTCACAAATTTGTAAGTTCTTCCAGCAGAGGCTGCAGGGAAAATGTTACCAATTATCAGATAATGTGCCACTAAACAAAAGTCGTGGAGGAGTTGGTGCAATGCCATTACTAATGGTGCACAAATGGTAGGGGCTGCTGAAGATCAAAATAGTTTATGGCAGTGGTAATGCTTGTATACAGATAGTGATGGAGGCAATTACATTGACAAATAACTGGAGGTGTCCACACCAATAGGTCATCAAAGGTGTTATGAGAGCAAAGGCTAGAGGAAGTAAGAACAGTTACAGAATTTACATGCCCAATAAAGGCATGTAAGTAGCAGCCTACTACTGATCAAAGTGACTATATCAACTACATGATGTTTATTTCTACATTATCCCTCCTTTTTTTCCCCCCTTTTTCATCAAGAAAAATCTGGCTCCACCCAGTGTGTTATGTCTTACAATGTACACCAACTTTGAGGAACCTCTGGTGTCTGGTCATGAAAGGCCATGCTCAGATTGGACATTTGCATATGGGCCTTCTGAGGAGTCAGAGCCTCAAATATGTAATTGAAGGGCTAAAATTTCAAATATGCAAAAGGAGGCATAATATAGTCCTGACCTTGATAAACAAAAACAAAACATAGTGGCTGTGTTTTGAAATGCACAATACAATCAGGCACCTAACCGGTCTAGAAGTTAGGCTGAATTCAAGTACCAAATGAACTCCATGGTCTAAAAGAATATTAGAAAGAAAGGCACTAACCGCAGTATAGCATGCTTTCTCATGTGCTGAGGGTTTCCCAAAATGAAAAGTACGAGTTATATCAGTTGTTCCATCTTGATACTTCAATTGTACCATCAACATATCAATAAAGAGAGAAAAAAGTTAGAATTCAATGGACAACCTCAACATATATAACATTCCATGGACAACATGCAGTTATGACTATTTGACAAACCTGTGCTCCTGAATCACATAGATAGATGCTGTTTGGATCCATCTCAGCACATGTTTCTGACTGTGGTGAATAATGCATGATGGCTGCATTTGGACCAACCGAAGAAATGGTAGGAAAGCTTAAGCCTCTAAAATGCTGCAATTATCAAAAATAAAAACAATCCTTGTTGTGTTTGAAAAATCAAGAAGGCAGACTGAGATAAAATGCTGCACTATATAAATATGATTCAGTAAGTAAACAAACCATGCCTTTTTTATTACCCTTTTTCCTTTGCAACCATTACAAGTTCTCAACCTTGTTTTCTGATAATATGAAATGTTAGATATAACTACAACAAAAAATGTAGAAACCTTAAACAAATTGTCAGAAAATTTGATTGACTATTGAGTGCTGTCACACAGTATGACCTCAGATTTCCCTCTGGCAAGACAAAAATATGGGGGTACTCTTTTTAATCTGCTGGTACGTGTAAGTAGGTAAGTATCAATCTTCAAAAATCTTTCCCATATCCCATATGAGAAAAGTTACACAGTTCTGGACTTGTATCTCTCCCATTTTAAATCCAAAAATTAGATTTTCAACCATCTCCCAAGATTCTAAAATCAGATTGAAGTAGTTTCAGATATGTCTTCGAATGACGCTTGTTCGTATGCTTTTATATTACATCTCACCCAAATCATCTACTTCAAATTTGCCCGCAATACAGCTTCCACTTTGATTTTTACAGTTGCAAAATGTGAAGATATTTTATTGCCTAAACTAGAGAACTAAAAAAAATTAGTGAAACCTATATTAGAAAGACCACAAATTTCCTACTCCCAAATTTTGATTAGTGCTTACGAGTTAGATGATTTTTTTTTAAAAAAAAAAATCTATTGGCAGCATATGATATATTTTGGAAAAATTGAAGTTAGCATTACCTCTTTAGATGCTCGGAAACTCTCCAGCTTGTCACTTACAGTCACCTCAGTCAATTTCACAGTTCCCCTGCCAAAGTTTAAAAGATGAAGAAATGAATCAGTCAAGTGAGGGGGAAAAAAAAATTGTCTTCAGCAGCTTCATGTACTCTGTGCAACAAGAAAACAAAAGAGATCCGATTTACTAGTTTCAGATAAAAACTTAATTAAATGCATTAATGAGATGTAATAGTTGCCATTTATGTTGAGATATAGCAATTAAAGACAAAAGCAAAATAAAAAAAAGATGTGAAGACTCATGCAGTGCCAACACTAAAAACTAGAGAAGACAGGAAATCTTAAAGTATCATCCAACATCTTAGCAAGAATTAAATTAATCCAACTACAATGTTTAAAGAGGGGAAAAAAAGGATTTGAGTTTCTTGTCAAATATTTCACCTTTTCCTTGATGACATTATACCATCATGTATAATGTATCACGTGATACATCACAATATCAACTAAAAATTTTTATGCACGGCCACAAAGTGCCAAAGTGAAAAATGAGGACAGACTTACGAATGTTTTTTCTCCTTTGTAGCCTCTCCTTCCAAGAAGTAACCAGAAGCACCATAAATCTCCTGCATCTGTACAATTGAAAGAAGCTTAGAATCATGTTTCAAGCTCAAGATTTTGTTCAAGTTATAAAAGAGAAAATAATTCAGACGATCAGGACAACGTTCATTAAAATTCTTGGAAACATAAAAAGTTCAAAGAACATAGATCTCATAACATACCTGCTTATCCAACCAAATGATATACTGCACAATAGCTGCACCATCGCGGATGTGGGCCTTTTTTAACCCATCCAACTCAACTGGGTTCTAAAACCATAACACATGCATCAGCAAGCATAAATTGCTTTCTGAATTTCTTGTTGCAATGTATAAGACAATAGCATTAAATGCGTTAATGTAAATATTCTACAGTAACCTAAGATTTCATTACACGGACTCATCCACAAGCAAACTCATGCAGAATGCTGAACATTAGAAGCACATACAAATTTATAAAATCAATAAAGAACTTTCTTTGGCATAAAACAAATAAAGCACTTATGAAATTTCTAAACAAGAATTGATAAACCAAAAAAAGTTCCAAAAAATAAAAAATAAAACTCTATGAATGCTAAATGTTAATTATCTTAAGAGCATTTAACAGCCAAATGTAAATAAGCGAAGCAGAAGCAAGTGAAAAAGAGCCCAAGTATATCTAACTTATAGGCTAAGAGCCATCGTAATGGTCCAAATTCCTAGCAATGGCAAGAATAGCTCCAATACAACCCACCAGCAGTAAAGTTAGGACTAAAAGTTGGGGCTCCTCAAGATTGTTTGAATTTCATGCAACACCCAAGATCAAAATATGCCATAAAGTTAAGATCATCCATCAAAAGCTCAAGCAACATTTACTTAGCTTTGTAGTATAAAGAGGGTCCACATATATGTCAATATGGATGGATTCCAACTGGTACCATCCACAACTCTCTATACCACCTTGTCCTAGCAAATTTGTAGCACTAGACTTTTTAATTGGTTAGGAAATACAAGTACTACCTTTATAGCTTTTGCAAGAGCCAAAGGTGACTGCTGCAGAAGGACCTTATCAGAATTCAATTTTGAATACAACGCATAGCTGCAAGAGTTAGGGTCAGCCCATATGAGATCAGATCCCTGTACATCAGCTGGAGGGTTGAGCTGATTAGACTGAAGCAAGACCACATCCGAGCTCACTGCATCATAATCCCGCGCCTCAACTCCACTTTCCTTCAAGAAGGAGATTACCTGTATACAGCACAAATGTATTCGATAAGTCAAATGTTTGCCCTACAAATTAATGTGTCCTTCTATGTATATACTAATTGCAATCCAGAGATTAGGACAGCATAAGTCTGCTCCATGGTTTAAGAATTAAAATCAGATTCCACAATGGTGTGTCCAATACAGAATTCATACACAGCACAAACTAGACAAACCAACGTCCATGCATGAGAAGAGTTAATTAAAAAGGGTGTATATCATTCAGTTGAGAAGCCACTACTAAATACAGACATTCTGAGAACATACAAAAAATAAAATTTTATAATACTGACCTCAGAAGACACCTTCCTCTTGTCGACATAAAGAAAAGCTGCGTTGGTTGTTACTATAGCAAATGCATGAACAACTGGGCAGTAGGGTACATCAGTTCCCCTTATATTATACAACCAAGCAACCTGAAAGAAGCAAAAGGTCTTGTATATATTGCTACACAAAAACGAAAAAAATCTGAAAAATGGTGAAAATCCTAGTGATAGAAATTCTTAAGCTCAAGTCAAAAATTAAGGCAGAAGAATGGGATCAGTTATACGATAAATTAACCTCATCTAGAGTTGTGATGATGATACCACGAGCTTTTTCATTAGTGAGTTTTTCTCTCAAATCCTTCAACTTCTCTACAACAGACGAACCAGCAAATTCTATTTGCTGAACAGTAACCGGATAAGTTTCCACTGGTGGTCGATTTTTCCAAACTTTGTCCACCAAATTGGTAGAGGTCTGAACCAGCTTCTGTTGTTTCTTTGCAAAAGCACGCTCCCACCTCTGTGCAGTGTCTATCGACACACACCAAGGGTCAACACCAATGGCCGCATCGTTTGGTAGATTCTAATAAAATCAAATGACAGTGAGACTGTAGATTCTATATATATATATATATATTCTCGCAAAAGTAAGTAACAAAAAGAAAATACAGTGAGATTGTAAAACACTAATGAAATTAAGTGATCAAGGGATGAAAGCTGAAAACTATATTTGATACGACTTCAAATCGAAGCGCTGGAAAATCAGAATAAAATAAACGTTTACATAACCTTAATTTCCATTAATAACTACTTATTATTATATAGTAAAAATGTCGGCAACTTACATTGGCCATCCAGACATCAACAGCGGGGTCCTCTAACATGCGCATAAGTTTCCACTCACCAGTAAGCTCCTGTGTTGCCTGCAGGAAATACCGTCCATCCGTCCACAGGAGCGCTTCATTCATTGTAATTAGCGCCAAACCTGAATCTCAATCGAAACAACATACACTTAAGAGAAACTCGATTTCACCAGAAATCTACAACAAATTATAATCAAATTCCACATGTGACAATTAAAGAGAAAAAGAAAAGAGTGAAAGAAACTGACCGGCACTGCCGGTGAAACCGGAGACAAATTCACGCCGTTTATCACGTGCAGAAACATATTCACTCTACATAGATCAATATATTTAACACATTTAATTTTCTTTTAGACCAAAAAAAAAAAAAAACTCCAATCTCATTCATATGAAAAGAAATTGTGATCTCAAAAAATTACCTGGTGATAATCTTCGGAAGGAACGACGAGAGCATGGAGAGGAGGATCATGTGAGGACATAAGAGACCTCAAAGCAGCTAGAATTTCCGCCATTGCTTTTTCCGATTTTTCTTCTATGTATTTCAATCTGATCAAAAATTGTGATGAATCCGAATTTTTTGAGATGATTGATATGGTAGAGATTAGAGGATAGAGAGAGTGAGAAAATGAAGCACCGGCTATCTTGTTGGGAGCGCAAGCGAATTGAACTAAATATAGAGTCCCAATTCTTTCGCAATGGTGTAGTGTTAAACAATTTTCGAATTTCCGCTATTGACCTTTCATAAAGATATTCTCTGCGTTTCACAATCAGAATCAAGTCCTTACAGAATCAGATTATTTAGTATACAATAGATTACCAATCAGATTATTTAGATATTTATTAGTATTGATTATTTAGATAATTTTTCAACAATCTTGATGAACTCATATTAAAATAAAAAATTAAAAGTGTTTGGGAATAAATAGAAGATTAGTAATGAAGCCTCACGCATCAATGTGAGGATTTATAACTATAAATAATCATAAGGGGGTACTCGGCCAATACCATGTCCACTGATAATTGAGTTGGTACACCTAATATGCCATGACAGAAGTAAAGTGATAGAGAAAAATCTCTAAAATATTAACCATGTGAAATATTTCATTCGCCCGAAGAGAATATTTAATTTGATAAGATTAAATAGAGAATATATTGTCGAAAAATAAGGGACAACTGGCTATCATACATGCAAAATCAAAGGATATTAAGGACAGTAGTCTTCAGCTACCATGCCCAAAAGTTGTCTAGCAACCTCTACAGAACTATCCTGGACCACACTACAGCGTACACCACGTGTACAAGAAAATAAACTACGCTAAATAACGTCTTTTTTGCTCCCCAAGCAGGCTCGTAACAACCCAAAAATCATAAAAAAAAAGTGAAATAACGAAAGAACCTTGAAAAGGACAACCAAATCACCACTAGAAAGGTGTCACGTGGCAAGATAGTCAAGATATTCCATATATAAAGACATTAAGGTTATACTTTTTTCATAGTATACAATAAACACACACACACTCCACCAAAAGGCTTAAGTCTCCTACAAACTCCTGCCACCATTTTAGAGAGCTTGCAGGCTCTCACACCATAAATAGTTTATATGGCTAACTTGAGCATCGAAGTGTGGTTGCCGGCTACCTCCAACTCCACCTCTAACATCTTTTTTATTGTTCTACAAGTCTAAGCTGCCCTTTCATACTCTCTGACTCCAAACCTTAACCTCTTGCCTTAACCATCCTCTTTTTACTCCTCTTTATCTCCATAAAAAGCCTAAAACAGCCCACAGACTTCAATTAAGGGAGATACCTTGCATTTCGAAAGTAAATTTATTGTTTTGGCCAGGTTTGAAATACTAGTGTGCAACCCAAGAGGGGGGGTGAATTGGTATTTTAAAAAATATCCTAACAAAACCACACAACAATCCAATCTAATGCCTTAATCAAATTAAAAACAATAAATTCAATCAAGCACAATAATAAAATAGAGTAAGGGAAGAGAAAGCAAACTCCAAGATTTTTACGTGGTTCGGTTATCCCCGCCTACGTCCACGCCTCCAAGCTCACCGGGCTTGAGGATTTCACTAAGCAAGCCTCCAAGGCTTCAAACGCTTACAATTGACTTCCAAGGTGTCAATGGACCTTTACAACAAGAGATTATACCCAATCTCTTAACCCAAGTGTATCCCAACACTTACAATCTCTCAAGGATAAAGATTACAAATAAATTTTTCTCACACAATTTGTTTGATCGCAAATGAAAGCTCAATGTGTGAATGAATAAGATGAATACAAGAATTTAAAGCTCAATGAAAGTTGTATTCACAATAATTTGCTCAATGATAATCGTTGGAGTTCTTTTTGTTTGAATTGGATTGAGCTTATTTATAGTTGGAGCTGAAAACTAGCCGTTATAGACTGTCTGCCCGTTAACCGTTTATTCTCAAAAGTTACCGTTGGAGCCAATTCTTCAAATAAACGGTTTGCTGTTTGTCACTATCGGTTCACCGTTAGAACGTTGCAGTTCAAGGTTAATTTCGAATCATCATTTTAACAATCCTTGCTTTACGAAATAATCGGTTAATCGTTTTTAGTAAAATCGGTTCAAGGTTAGCAATAATCGGTTTACGTTTTACGTAAACGGTTCAAGGTTAATTTCGAATCATCATTTTAACAATCCTTGCTTTACGAAATAATCGGTTAATCGTTTTTAGTAAACGGTTCAAGGTTAGCAATAATCGGTTTCTGTTTTTAGAAGCGGTTGAGTTAATTTCGAAATCATCATTTTAACAATTCTTGCTTTACGAAATAATCGGTTAACTTTTTATTAAACGGTTAGCCGTTTCTTCTGATGGCTAAAACGGTCATGCTTCTGATGAACTATTTTCAAAAATACAGTTTGACCCCAAAACTTTCCATAACTTCATTATGACCCAAAACGTTATACATTTTGCAAATAGGTCCAATTTCAGAATTTCTAAAAAATATTTTGTGAATCTCAAAACTTTCTGAAATTATGAAATGGCCCAAAATGCTATGAAACATTTCAAATAAATCCTTCTCCAAAATTTCAAGTAATACTTGTTGATTTCAAAGTTTTCAAAAATCTTTCAATTAAACCATAAACTTGTAAAGCAACCAATTTCATAAAATCATTTTTCCATTAAATATAAAATCTTTATAATGTGAAAATAATGATTTATTTAAAATACATGAAAAACAATTTAAGCTTTCAAAAACTTAATCATTCTTAATTTTATTTGTTATCATCAAAATCAACATTATGTTAACATAAATGTTAACGGTTTTCCTCTTTTCTTTTGCAACCAAAATATACCTAAAACAAGTATCTTCATCTTTATCAAGACCAAGCATCTCTATATCACTATCTAGCTTATTTTATTTATATTGTATAATGTAAAATCTTATTTAACCTATCATTTATATAGTGGTTTAGTGATTACTTGCTCCTATGGACGTAGGCCAAAGGTCGAACCATGTAAACATTGTGTGTTCATTGTATTAATGGTTATTTTGTTATATTTTCAATTTGTAGTCAAGATTATGTTTCACATATGAGTGTACTTGACGTCCTCCACTTATATTATGAGCTATCCCTTAAGTATACCTGAGCTATCCCAACTCCCCTACATGCTCTATCATACACCTTAGCTACTTCATAAATTAATTCTTATATGTTACTTCGGCTCACCACCTAGGATACCTTAGCTAAACCACTTATCTCAAACATCAGAAAAACGCACATAAGCCCAAACTTAATACAAACTCCCCTCAAATATAAATTTATTTATTTGAGTCAAATTTGAGCTGAATCAGATGAGCACCACCTAATTGGTAAGAATCAAATTCTAGTGCAAATTTGGTGAAAACAAAAAATTTTTGTTTTATAACCTCTCATAATACTAAAAATGCCTAAAATTTTATATTCAATATAAATTTTCATCTCTTCTTCTTTGTTCTCATTTTTTTCTCAAACATTAATTATTTAAATTTGCAAATTCATATATAGCATTACTAATATTCAAAAATGCCACAAACTTTGCTTTGCAACATGAGTGCTATTAAATGGAGGCAATTATGGTATATATGATCTCTTGAAAATAAAGGATCCTTTTTTGGAGGTGTCCTCCGCAATTGGTTGCCTCCGTTAAGATTTTATATAAATTTCATTTTTTTATATGAGCTTGATGTTTTATAAATTTTACATATACCTCACGTTTCATGAGATAAATAAAAACTATAAATATTAATAAATTTAGATATTGATATTAATCATGCTTAAAAAGATATTTAAATTTGATATAGAAAAGATAGAGGAATGAAGTGGGTGTAAAATTTTTAAAAATTGAAATCAAGTAATTACAAATATTATTATAATTACTAATTAAAATTGGGTAACCCACCTATTGGATGGTAGATAAGTATTATAAATAATAAATTTTATCATCTAATAAATGAGTGACTAACAATAGTTGAGACTCGAATTAGAACTCAAATGTGATGATTATTATTTTATGTAATTGTTAAAAAAAATCATTATCTTATTTTTATTCAAGTAAATTAGAATTCAACTTTGCAGATAACAAGCTATTTTCCGATCAACCAGTCAGATGTCATGTTATTGAAGCGCTTTTGAGCTTAATGACTCATCATTTCTTTGAAGAACACGACGAATCATCTATGCTCTGACACATACTATTATATGTCGTCCAACTTATTTCTTAGTGAATGTCATGTTGTCCAACTTATTTTTAACAGTTAATAGAATAATAAATTAGCTCAAATATTCATATATTTTTACATGTTTGCTTTCTCCAATACTGAAAATAAGTTATTTGTATGTTTGGGTAAAAATAAGCGAAAAAACTTTAATTTATATATAAACACTACCTATACTTTCTCATTTATATATATAACACACACACATATATATGAACACCTTGGGCTTTATATAGGAAAACAACCTCTTAGCTCTCCTTAGGCTCATTCTAAATTTGGTTCAATAATGTAAAAATTATAGATATATAAGAAGATAATGTATCAGAGCATAAAACAAATAAAGATAGTATTTGTAATAATTTTAAAGTTTTGTAATTTTGCATGAGTGTTTAAAGTTCTCTATTTTATAGATCTAAGGTTGTATGTATAAGTATGCTCTACAGTTGCGGCCTTGGCTGATATTCTGCATCAGAAATAAAATTGTTACGTTCTTCCAAGGCATAGAGACCTGATCTCTCCCTTTGGTCGTATTTCTCTTCTCCCTCTATCCAATCAGAGTACTATTTCTAAGATCCAGATCTAGTACTATCTATGAACCTTTGTGTTGCTTAAGTTGCTTAAAAATATTTTAAAGAATTTTGGTATATAGGCTGGAATACCTGAGGGTGCGGACTACTGGTCCAAAGTATGCTCTAGCAGCATGATCTCTCTGGTCTTTACTGTTCCCTTTAGACAGTATGAATGGACGGTTATGACATTCGGATTAAAGAATGCAACCTCAGAATTCCAAAGGATTATGAACGATATTTATAATCCTTTCTCTGAATTCTGCATCGTTTATATTAATGATGTGTGTGTGTGTGTGTGTGTGTGTGTGTATTATTTGTAATACATCTTATTTGAAATATTTATTTTTTATACTCTGGAAGGGATTTCATACTTTTTTTTATTTTGTGCCCAAAACAATCGCTAGTTAATTGATAAGCATGTTTTTTAATAATAATTTTTTGAAAGAATACATCACATGACTTAGTTTTCTCATAAATCCAGATTTTCATATAAAAAATATAAAAAATGGAGTTTGTGAATTTCAAGCCCACTATATTGTGATACAATAGTATATTTGTATGGTTGAAGTTTATTATCTTGTTATTTTACTATAATCATAATCATAGTGTAATCGTATTAAAGTGTTGTAGTTGGAACTTTCTACTTTTTATTATTTTTTTTGGTAAATTTATTTTATTATTATATTTAAACAAGGCCAAATATTACACACGTAATAGAACCATCTTAAAGTTAGAATTCAAGTAGAATTCAACTCAAAACGAGTTGCACTAAAAATGTTGGGAAATTTACAAAAATAACCTAAAAAGTTTTGTTATTTTCACAATTAATCCTTCAAACTTTTTTCTATCAACATTAGCCAAACACAAGGTTTTCTCCCCAAATTACCCTCGTTTACAAACCAAAATCAACTTTTCTTCTTCCCCTTAATCAAACGAAACGCAGACTTGTACTCTTTGAATCATTACCGGTGACGGCAAATGGCAATGACAAATGCTAATGGCGAACGATAAAAGTGAACTCTGATCAAATACAACATAATCTATTTGAATCCAATATCAATCCATATCATCGAGTGGTAAGAAGTATTTTCTCAACTCGCGAACTTGATTCAGTGCGATGGCAGACAGGTGCGACAGGCAGCCTGTCTCACTAAGATTTCGTGCGACAGGCACCTGTCGCACAATTTTGGTGCGACAGGTAAGATGTTGGTGCGACAGGCTGTTTTATGGAATGCTTGTCATTAACCATGATCTATCTGGTATATACTTTGCCTGAAATAAAGGGTACGATGGTTATTAAACAACTTTAACTCTATGGAACAAATGTTTACATCACGTGCATCAACTGATTGAGATGCCACTTTATGATTAATTTTTCCGTAAGGCATGTAGGTGTCCAGACTTCTTTTTCCTTTTACTTGGTTTTACATAGCTTTGTACCACCAAGGCATATTCTTTGTGTCTGGAATGTTGATTGAGATGGATGTACTGGACGGAGAGATTTCGACTATAAGGTTTATTTCTTGACCACAGTACGGCAAACAATGTGGATTTTGCTGGAAACTGAATAAGATAAGCTAACTCCGTATGAGATTTAGCTTTGGAATTAAGTCAAACCAAGTAAAAACATGTTTATAGAATTATGTCGTTCTTGGTGAAGCAATCTTCAACGGCAGAAGCTGAAGATACAACAAGGATGGGCCTGTCGCACAAGGCTTGGTGCGACAGGTGCCTGTCGCACGTAACTTAGTGCGACAGGCACCCTGTCGCACGTAGCATGGTGCGACAGCACTTCTTTGGGCCGGGCTTGGAAGTCGCTGAATCTAGCTGGGCCGCCGCAAGTCGCTGGATCTCGCCGCGCTTGCCGCACGCCATCGATTCGGATCTGCTTTCACGCGCTTTGCATCGATCGAGTCCGCGTCGCCGCCTTTGCTAGCGCTGCCGCTGCGTCGATCGAGACCGCGTGTGGCTGCTACTCGTTCGTGGCTACCGCCGTGCGTCGTTCTTTGCTGGGTTCGTTCGTGGGTCCGCTCGTGCTTGTGGTCAGCTGTTCGTGCATCTTCAATTGGCAAATGGCGCGGCCTTACGATATTAACCTTCAATCCAGTCCTTTTCCCTTTTTAGAAAACTGTATAATCCACAGTGTGACCATTTCAATATAAAGTTACGTGTAAAAGAAAATAGTATAATTATTTTGAAAAGAAAATTTTTGTAATCGTTTTGCCAAATTATATTGGGAAAATTTTGTAATTGTTTTGCATGTCGCACGAGGCTTAGTGCGACAAGCACCTATCGCACTTGGCTTGGTGCGACAAGCAGCCTGTCGCACTCCGCGACTTGGCTTCGCGGCGACAGTCGCCTGTCGCACTTGGCTTCGTGCGCCAGGCTGCCTGTCGCACTTGGCCTGGCGCGCAAAGTTAAGCGACAGTCGCTGTCGCACAAAGTCAAGTGCGACAGGCTGCCTGTCGCACAAAGTCAAGTGCGACAGGCTGCCTGTCGCACAAAGTCAAGTGCGACAGGCTGCCCACTGTTGCAGCAGAGAGGGTAAATTGCTCCGACTGTTATCAAACAACTGAAATTATATTTAAATATTAGAAAATAACTCGTATTACTCACTGATGATGTCGATTAATGTTGAATCTGGATAGATTTTTATCATTCGCCGTCGGCGTTTGCCGTTGCCTTTAGACGTCCACGCTGATAATTTGTAAAGCTGCTTTTGGTTTGAGAACGGAGAAGAAAGAAATATTTTTTTTATTCGTAAATAAGGGTAATTTGGGGAGAGAAGTGTGTTTTTGGCTAATGTTAATAGAAATAAATTTGTGTGGTTAAAATGGAAAAAAGCCAAAGTTTTATGGTTATTTTTGTAAATTTCCCAAAAATGTTACGCGAATTTCTAATATTAAATTTAAATATCAATCAAATGAAATTTAAAAAAAAAAAATCAAATATCAGTAAAACTTCGATAATTTCAAATCATTAAAGAGGTTACCGTTACACACCGGTCTCCTTCTTTTTAGATGAAAACAAAGTTTGAGCAAAAAACGAAACAGATCTTGAATAAAATAAGCGCTTTGCCGTTTAAAGATCATTATGTCGATGAAGTTAACGATTATGATACAAGCCATGCACGTACTCGAGGTCTCAACACCAGGAGAATAATAGTATGAAAATAAAATGAACTAGAGTAGCATACGAGCAGAGAAGACAAGAAAGAAATTTATTACATCAAAATACTGATAAATTACACGTTAAGAAATAAAGATTTACAAAGAAACATCTCACTGACTCAGATTTATTTGTGGAGGCATAATGGAAGAATTTCATATCATTTACATCTTTTCAACAGAATGAATTATGGGAAGAAAGAAAGAAGAAAAGAATGGATGACCGCAACGCATAAAACACCAAATTCAATCACAAAGCAAACACAACTCCAATCACAACGATGTGGTCTGAAGAATGGCATAAAAGATTAAGCCTCGCAAAGCTTTTTGACTACTGCTGCCATATACTTGCCCTGATGTTCTGCTAGTGCCAGCTCTGTTTCACTTGGCTCTCTTGTGCCATCACCAGCGAAAACACCAGCACCATATGGAGAGCCCCCCCGAATAGAGTCCATCTTGAACATACCGGCTCCAAAGGTGTACCCAATAGGGACAAATAGCATTCCATGGTGGGCCAACTGGGTAATTGCAGTCCAACTGAATCAAACAAAATCGAGATATACAGTGATAAGATAACTGTCCATTTATATCCTCATTTTGTGAATGAAATTAAACCATAGTCAGGGTAGGAAAATGTAAGCAGAATGAGTAAACAACTTTTGGCAAACCAAATTGCATTTCCTATTACTAGAAAGGAAAACATAAGCCAAAACAGCCAACTATGAAGAAACTTTTGTTATCAATGATTAATTCAAAAATACACCTTCAAAATTATATAAAACTTACAGAGCAAAACATATAAATTTTAGTTGGCCAGAATTTCAGAACAAGACACTTAAAACCAGAAGACGATGTCCATGATAATGAAGAATAAAAACCAACAGGTTGCCCATGATAATGAACAGATATATCACTCCACAAAATTTTCACCCTACAAATGTAAAACACATACCAAAGATCACAAATTAAAGTCTGCTGGCAGACCAGACAGAAAATTCCCTTGAAAGAAGGGGAATACCTAGAGAAAATTTTACTGTGATTTTGGGTTTATAGATCTATTAGAAGTCCGTTATAGTTAGCATCAAGTTGAATCCATTATTCCAGCCAAAAGTCGGAATGATGGGGACAACAACTCACGTCGAAAACCCAAAAAAAAAAAGGAATTAAATAAACAAACAAATATTCCCAGACACCTTAACAGAGCCAGAAGCTCTGGCAAGTCAACTTCAACTTTGAAGAAATTAATCATAGGGCCACCAAAATAATGAACTCATACTTGTATATGGTAAACATTATAATGACTCACTTTGCCAGTACTAAGTTCATCTCAATAAAGTACATCAAATTTGAAAATTCACAAGAATTTCACAGATTATTTCTGGCCTTTCATATTGGCAGGTTCCCGAGCTTCTAAGAATCAGGATCCACTGCATTTTTCCACATCGAATAAGAATGTTCACAAGCTGTTGTTATACATCAAATTACAATGATTCCACCTTTCAACATAATAATTGTAATTGATAAGGTTAATTCTAGCAACCACATTGAACTTGGAGCACCACATGGCTACATTGCTTTAAGTTTGCACCTTGCTTCATTATTTCTACGACACAATGTAATTTTATTCTCTCTCTTGCTTCCTTAATCAGAGAAACTCAATTATCATAGTTTACACAAGAACACATAAACATTGATGATGTCTCCAATTGCAGATACTGGTGTGGAAAATACATCTTTGAATAATACAAGTGAATAGCTGTATAATTATAAACTTAGTAAGACAGATATGATTTCTAGACAAAGAAAACATATCTTCATTCTTATTGGTCTTTCATCAAGCTGCAATTTCTCCAAGTGACAGATACTGATAACTAATTGCAATAAATCTAATTATTTCAATTTTGGTTTGAAAACTCAAAAGAAACTCAGCCAATAAATTCAGTGCAGTTCTTCCTTTCAACTTCATTCCATGTCTCATAACAATTCAGACTTATGTTTAATTCTCAAATGTATTGACAAGGACAATCTAATGAAACCTCAAAACAATTTCCAAACCAATAATCATGTTCCTAAATTTCGAGTTCTCACTCATCGTCTCGGAAGAAACTACTAGTTAACCACACTCTCAAACTTATGAATCCCACATATAAATTCAATTAAAATGGAAGTCACATGTACATAATCAACACATACAGCTACTAAAGCCTTGTACCGGTTTACTTGGTTTAGTAGATCCTTTCTCTCCTAAACACCCGATCAAGGAACCGGTTTTAGTATTGAGGTGCCGTAGGATAAAGTTACAACTATTACAGCTGCCCAACCTCAATACCAAATAGGGCCTGTATAGAAAAAATTCGTGAATTTCTCTATGTCTAAATGTTAAGCTTGCTGTATGATCCAATCCAAAATCCTTTCTGCTTCCAAACCGTTGTGGCTTAAAATGTATCAACAAATAAAATGCTAAATGTTAAATTAAAATAATAATAACAACAAGATCTGAAATTCTTACGCAGTGGTTTCCTGACCGCCACCTTGAGTGCCAGTGCTGACAAAAAAACCGGCGGGTTTACCGACAAGTTTACCCTCTTTCCACAACATGCCAGTCGAGTCGAAAAAAGCCTTCATTTGCGCCGCCATGCACCCATACCTCGTCGGAAACCCAAATAAGAACCCGTCAGCCTCCACTAAATCCGCCGCCGAAATCTCCGGGATGTCATCATCTCTAGGCGGCACTTTCATGTGGTCCAAGGCCTCCCTCGTCAGCGTCTCGGGAACCCGATACAGCAGGCCCTCCACACCGTCAACGCCATCAACGCCTTTCTTCATCCTCTTTGCCAACCCCTCCACGTGGCCATACATGGAATAGAACACGATGAATATCTTCAATTTTGTGATTTCTCGCAGCTGAGAGGAGGTCGTTGTGGTGTCGTTAGGATGAGTGATTTGGTCAGAGATTGGGATCGGGGCCGGAGGGGTAAGCGGGTCATGTTCAGAGTCAGCAATGATGGCGGGAGGGCGAGGATGTTTTTTCTTGCTTGGGACACAGCCGCCGCCTTTCCCCATCGAGAATTAGGATATTCTTCAACGAGGATAATGTGATAGCCCAACCCGACCGTGGAATAGAATTGTTACTTAATTCGGTGGGGAATTCAATTGTTTGTGGTTGCCGACAGCTCAGTGCTTGTGTTGTTGGAATACTGAGGTGTTGTGATATGTTTTGATTTCGTGGTTTTAAAATGATTATTATCCGGATTCTTCTTATTCTGGAATAGAAGCTTCGGATGCGTCCAAGTAACCCTGACAATTGCAGAACTTTCGTAACGCCACAGTCCACACGCCACACACAGCCGCAGGGATGCGAGCGCTCCGATTTTTTAATCGACATCGTGCTGATTGCGCCTCATGCTCGCACCGCGCAAGCCCAGTCTGCTTGAAGCTGCACTGGCCCAGATCTGTTTAACGGGTCTTTAGACTTCACGGGCTGATCATACAGCATCGGAGATTTGGGGTAGGTGTTATTATTTTTATTTGAAAAAGACTCTTGTTGATGGGTTGTCAATTGACACAAAAGACTAAGAAACAACTATTGTACTTAATTTGAATAATCAATAGAATAGATGATTGAATAAAATTGCAACTTTCATGTTTTGGGTGGGTTGTATTTCTTTATGGATACTAAACAACCATTAAATTTGCTTCAATGGCAAGTTACAACCGTACATTTATATCATAACTGACGTAAAAAAAAAAAATTGTGGCCATAAAATAAGGGTTAATAATGTTTGGTAAAAATAATTTTTTTTAAAAAAAAGATATTATGAGTTTTTCTATATTGTATGATAAAATTAATTTATCTTTTTAAGCACCGTAATAAATATTTACCAAATACTTTAACGTTACAGCTACCCCTCCAATCCATAATATCAAACACGCCTAATTTTGTTAGCCGGTTTAAAGCAGCAAACTACTTCATCTTTTTATCTCTTGTGATAGTAATTGATGATATACAACATGTTTGAACTTATTAATATTACTCATGAATTAAATTGGATAATAATACTAGTGCTATTTAATATAATATGTAAATAAACTCTATTTATATATGACTATTTAAACTTCTTTTTGTTTTTTGAACACTGTGAATACTTAAAATTTCAAAGCATATTAAAAATTTTCAATCTTAGATCTTGAATATTGTTAAAGTTCGAAAGAATATCAATAATCATATAATGCTTTCTTAAACTCTAACAAATACTAAAACTATAGATCACATCAATCACTAGTCTAAGGTGTTGTTCAGTTCGCGTTAGAGAACGCTGAAAAAGAATTTGATTTCCTTTCAATTAGTATTTTCGCTGTTCGGTTGGGCAATGCAGAGAGCGAGGAATTCAATTTCCGAATAAGTTCTGATTTCCTAAAAATCGGGAAACTCGATTCTTTTTTAGAGAGTTGTGAATTCAATTTCACGTCTTGTGTCTCTAACGAAATTTCATAACCACACTTGGGTGGAGTTTGCCTGTAAATTGTTAGGGATATAGATTTTGACATCAACGGAAATAATTTGTTATATTTTTATATTTTCTTTTACAAAGACAGGTACAAAATAAATAAAAAATATTTGATATTCTTTTTCGTGTTTAATATTTTATATGATTCTTAGAATCAAGCAATTTTTGGACAAACAATAATTACTTGCAATTTATATAGAGAGAGGTAAACCTGAAACCTTATCCTCCCCAAAAATAGCATTATTTTAAAGTTTTGAGTTTAAATAATATTTGAATTTAATTATATTTCAAATCAGATTAAGTCAAAAAGATTAGTTACATTAAATAAATTAATTACGAAATAATATTTAATTAAATTATAAATATAATTGTAACTAATTTATTTATTTACTACTTTTTCAAATTAAATTAAGTTCTAATTTTAAATGATATCTACTGATATATATTAACAACTTATTCTAAAAGATAAATTTGTCCAAATAAAAATCATGCACTTCCTACTTTATAAAATTTTATACCAAAATCAAACAATAAAAATTAAATTTCCCTCCACTGTCCTCTCTTTTCCTCTCCCCTCTTCATTTTTTTCCTTTCCTCACGTCTTTTCACATTTCTTGCGACCCAACGGCCAACACCGCCCAAGTATATATTGACTTTTTACGGATTTGGTGCAGAGGACTGAGAGTACAATAATGAAGATGTATGATGGCATGGGCCCATCGGAACAAGGTCATCATTTATTTGTCCATGACAAAGGAGAAGATAAAAATTAACTTCACGAGCACACAAGACGGGGAAGCCAATCGGAGTCACACCGTTAACACGTAACTGGGCCAGAGAGACCGAAGTTTAATCATGAACTGGGACCCAAAGTAAAGCAAACAGTCGGCCCGGAATTGCCTTGGCCCTGTAACGATTGTGGTGAGGTGGAACGGAGCAATGACTGATGACATACATATATCACCAGTCCTAAGAGTTTCTTTGATTGAATACTTAAATTAGAGTCTTGAAAAAGTAGATTAAAAGAAATCAATTTATATTTTACTCTTCTCTACTTTCAATTTATTTTTTTTTGAGAAGTTCTCTACTTTCAAATTAAAAAGAGAAAAAAGTTGCCACCAAGTACAATTGAGGACACGAATTAATAGAAATTCATAAGTAGTGGCTGATTATGATTTTCAAGTATTTTAAACAGCACATTATCATTGATTTCCCATTTATTGCTTTTCAAGCATATGGGCCACCACGATATACATTCATCACTGAACCCAAAAAGATGCCTTAACACCAATGTCTTTGGATCTAAAACACCTGAGGAAAGATCAATCTAGACGACTAAACACCCTTCAATGCTGCGAGAATCCGTACCTACACAACACACATGCCGCAAAATAATCACGACACGTGTTGCCCGAGATCTGTATTAAGATTATTCAGGAAGAGGCCAAGGGCAATGAAAGCCTTGCAAAGAAACAATTAGAATAGTGGGAGCCATGTGCTAAAGCTAATGGGCGAAATTAACACGAAGAAAGAAATTAAAGACAGCTTGGAATCCCTAAAAGAGTGACAGTGGGGAGTAGGAAATTAGGAAAATGAAAGGACCATGGCAAGCCACATACCCACTTGTCCACCATGCATGTTTAATTAGTACAGTTTTCTGATGCATGTTTAATATTAATTATAAATTAATGCTTTGATTAAGTACAGAATCTTTCGTCATTATGTAATTGGACACTCAAGGATACAAACTTAGCTGTTGTCGAGATTTCTTTCTTTTCAAGTGGGGGGAATAATCCCACTTTATATTTGTGTGTCATATATGTGGACTTTTAGCTTTAAAGAAAGTGAAAGCTACAACATAAGCTTAGGGTTTGCCTTCCAATGGAAAAGATTAAAGGCTAGTTTAATTAGCTCTCTCTTTATTGGTTTCTTTTTAAGTATTTGACTAACATCTTTTTCAATTTCACCCGCGGCTAACTCGTATAGGTTAGGTTGATCGTTTTCTGTAATCTGTCCTCTTTCTCTCTTTCCCCCCCTTTGCTTGTTAATTACACGCGCCATACGCGCTATCCCATTGTCCACGAACGAGCCACGCCTTGTCGGGATGATGGCGTGCCGTGCCTCTGTTCAAATGTATTACTTTAATTTATTGGCATTAAACACATCGAATTCAGAGCTTGAATATATATATATATATATATATATATGTAGAGTAATGGTACGATTAAGTCATAACCCACCTAGATAATGCCCCAAATCAAGGCGTAATTTAAGGGTTTTGTTGAAATCTAAGAGCAAATGTGTAATTTACTATGAAATTTGCGCTGGTTTAGAGGATAAAAAGCATGAAAGAAATTTAGCGTGGTGAGGGGGAAACATGGAATAATACCGTGCGTGGCGTGTAACCCACAAACAAAATTGACTTGAGGACTTGTGAAGACTTGTGTAATGTGGGATGGTCATCGCAACCTAGAGACTCAAAATCCCCATCCATGGGACTAGATGTTCATGCAATGTAGAAATACAGGGAAGAGCTAAAAGAGTACATATATATTCCTATTCCTAAGGATAGCTTTACATATAATTCAATGTGGGCAATTCATCCCGCTCAATAAAATATTTTCTTTATTTTGGAATTAATTTTTAAAATTTTTTTATTTAAGTGGGATTAAATTTAGAACAAAATTTTGATAATAAGTCAATTTTATAAATTAATTAATTTTTTATAATAATTTTACCCCCAACAAGTTAAGTTTCTGGATCTTCCCCAATATATTCCCCGATCATATGAAAGTGATATCTAAGAGAGAACAGGGAATGAAAGCAATGGACTCTTGCAAGTACAAGGCCACGGATTGCTTGTCCAAATGAACTTGAATGGTTGGTTTCTTTTACTTTTTTTGGTCTTAATAATCGAATACTCAACATCATTACTGCTTCAATTGAATTTAGTTGTCATATCAACCCAAAAATTTGGCGTTAATCATAATTAACTTGGTATCCTGAATTAATTCCACTGGGTGGGGTTTCATGAGTTGCCGAATCCTTTTTCACTTCTTTTATTTGTTATTTTTTAAAAAAAAATTAAGAATGTGCTTGAATTATATGAGCTTGAATCGATCTTCAAAACACGAAATTTAAATTCGCATAGTTTTGGCGAAATCAACTTTTTACAAATTTGTGAAACGAGTCCTGAAATTATTAGCTGTCATTCAAATTAAGGAAATTGCCAAATTTTGTTACGGCATCACGACAGCAGAATACAGAAAGCTAGCGTGTAAACAGAACTAACGGTACTGATATAGCAAGTGATTACAGAAAATGGGTGTGACAACCTCACACACACAATGTGTTGGGACCACTGAATAATATTCCTTTGAAAGGGGAATGAAATCGATAGTGCTTGGTATGTTATGATTTTGTTAATTTACAAATAATGCATGCATATCCAAATATCCTTTCGTAATTAGGGATTGGTTAATTAAAGTTTACTTAACAGAGGGATTAGTTTTGATTAGCCAAATCAAAAGATGCAAAAAATCTAATTGTTAATAGCTGCTAAGCGCAAAATTAAGAGTTGGAAGACGGGAAACAAGGGCTGGATGTGTCGGGATAAACATGACACTCATTTGTTTAAGTTGTTCTTTTTATTTGGATGAATTATTTTAAGTATAAAAACACAGTGCTATATTGAACTAATAAAAAGACCCAAAAGCATGCAAAGGAATCCCTGCCATGCCATGCGCATCTTCTTCGGCCTAGCTAGCTTGTAGCATTTGTCTTCTTGATTAAACAACAACAAAAAGTATGACAAAATTAACTTAGGCTGCCAGCTTACAGCTTTGATTGAAGAATCTCTCTTTCTTGCCCATCCTTATCCTTTCTTACTCCCCATTTGTCTTTACTTTAATCTCAGTTAACGCTAGTAAACTAAAGAAACTAAGCTTCACAATCACGGAGCTTATCTCTTTTAACTTAAAATAAACAACAACTTGATTTAGAAACCACCTAATCTTCTAGAGAACCCCATTAACTTTGCCAATGAAGAAAGTCATGCATACATAGCTGCCCTCTCTCGATTGGCTCATTATTATTATTATTATCATTATTATTTTACTCGAAGACAGTCAAATTAAGCTCAATCAAAACTTGATTAACTTCTCACCACTATCAAACCCAATCAGTGCTTTTTCACGTCAACTTCATTCATCACAACTTTAACCATGGATCATGGGGTCCCAAACGTAATCGTATTGCCTCTTCAATAAACTAACACGCGTCAGGATAAGCTTAGCCTATTTGGACAAATAGCTTTACTTCTGCTCCGCTTTGGTTCATCGACGCTATTAGCAATCATGACCCCGTGAAGTGAACTTGAGCTCCATTATTCATTCCGAACGAAGACGCCAAGAAGGCCATGAATTGCAAGCATCAACAAGATGCTGCATATGACCATTGTTCACTTTTACTGTGTTTGTGTGAACTTATTGTAATTACCATTATTTACTTTGCAGAAGCCATCACCTGTTATAAAAACTAGGGAGTTTTGACTTTTGACGGCTACGCACACAAGAGTTTTTCACTTTGCTACCACGGTGGTAAATTATGGCGGCTACCCTAGCTATAGATCGTTGAAGGCTTTGAAATGAGGGTATAATGGAGCTGATTTTCTGGTTGGTTCACAGGTCTTTGAACAGTATACGTCTGTTGAAATTTCACACGTGGATAGATAGGATATGTGGTCCCGTTCAGCGAGTTGTGGGCAACTGACACGCCTTCACATTTTTTTGTTGCTCCCCATGTGCATTTTGCTTGCCATCGAAGAACTCTTTGTTTGTTGCTACACTCTCAATGCAAGCCTTCGGCTCGAGACCTTGCATGTGTTCTCACTAATTGGCTCGACTTTGAGCCGTCCTAATTAAGCAGCCCGGCTCTAAGATTAGAACAAGTGCTGTCCCATATTCCTTAATTAATTCTTTTTAATTTCCTCTTCCTCCCTTCTTCGAAGGTCAAGCGCTCTATTTTTAACTTTAGTCAAAGTTTAGGAAACCTATGAAAACCCGATCGCGGTAGGTAACTATTCTTACCGATCAGTTTCTTATTTCGGTCTTTTTTCACTAGTGCCTAACTTTTACTATCTCTATATATATATATTTTTTTTAACTTCCACCATTTTTCTACAAGAGAAGAAATCACTTCTACATATACAGAAGCGATGAGACCCAATGGAATGAACTTACATTATGGACAAAGTAATTAAGCTTTTATTTGGTGATTGGTCCGTGGATAGAAAAAGTTTGGGTCGCTCTCGTTTTCAGACTTTTCGTACATCCGGCAATTTGGCATAGGCATATGACACGTGCTCCAATCCCATCGGTTTATTCACGGCTTATCAACATTTTGTGCTGCATATAAAAGGTTTCGTCTTTCTTCTATTTTTTCCTTTTCCCAGAAAGGAAAAGTTTAATGGATTGGAAAGGGACCTGTTTTTTTTTTGTAACATCACAATTCACAATATTTTGAACCAAAATCTTAGAGCATCTTCAAATTTGAAGGGCAAAGATTCTAGAAAACTATTCAAATTACACTCTTGCAATTATTTTCTCTATTTAATATTGAATATTGAAGAGTAACTTTTCCTTTTCAATTAATATTAGCTTATTTTTTATCTCATCATTAAAGAAGTGATATAATCATTATTATTTTGGCGGAGGAAAAATTTAATAAAAATAATACAAATTTATTTTTATTTAAATTTTTTTTTGAAATAACACTTATTTTTTTCTTATTCTATTTGTCACGTTGATAATCAAGTGATCATTTGAAGAATAAATTTCTTTTGAAATTGTTTTATCCACGATAAAAGTGTGCAAAAGAAGATGATATTTACTGAATTTGGTCCAAAAAAATAATATATATTACAGAGTAATTAGCGATGATGATAATAATGATCAATTTTGTCTTCATCATATTTATAGACTAAAATTGTACTCATATTGGAGCCTAAAATGTTTAAATTCACGCTTTCCTAACCTGATTGGAGGATATAAATAGGGGCTTACGTGATGGCAGGGAACATAAAAAATTATTTTGTCGACTTGAGGTAACATGCAAGACGTCAACAATGACGACATCTCATCTCTAGTAGTGCCCTGCCTTCAAATGGCTCTAACAACAACTTCGATCTCTCTATTAAAATATTTCTCTCTATTAAAATATTTCTCTCTCTTCTTCTTTCTCCATTTGAATTAAAAAATTAAAAGAAAAGACTTTTGACCAAATTTTCCCCGTTACGTTTCAGAAAGCACATACAGTTCTATGGAAAACGTTTTTCATGCTTAGGAAACATTTATTAAATTGCGTTGATGAAACGTTTTCTTTAAAATCTTTCAATAATAGTACTATATGAAGCTTGTAATTTCAGTTGATATGGTAAATTAGAATAATGTGAAACTATTATATAGTGTCCATTGTTGGATTTATATAAAATGATGTATTTAAAGCATTTTTTTTTTCTCCTTAGGGACGTTTATAGATCATCAAATTCCCGCATATGGGAATGAAAAGTTTAGATTGGTGTAATTTTACATATTCACCTTCTCGAGCCACGGATTAGCTATATAGATTAAACTTTTAAACAAGTGTTGGGCTAATTAAGCTAAGACTAAAGAGAACGGCTTGGCTAATGCGCATAGAAATTGGAGAAAACCACTCAAATGGACAATAAAAGTGACCTTATTGTTAATTAGATATCCAAATCCAGAGGCCAACCGTACTTAATTGTTTATTACTTTCGATGTGGTCAGGTTTGGGATCCCAAACCATCCACGATTACAAAAAATTGAGTGGTCTTGTTCACACCACAATGCCCTCTAATCCTTTCTTAATTACCTAATTAGGAAAGCCTAACCCCCCTTAATCCTACTAACCTACTATCTAATTAACAATGGATAAGCAAATGCAAACGAGATTCATTGATTGGTACCCTAGGAGAGAGAGAGAAAAAAAGAAATTGTTTTAGATGGATAGAAATAAATAAATAAATAAATTACAATTCACAGTCATTTAACTGATTATTAATTCTTCACTAGCTAAACTTGATGATGATAACCATTCCACCTAACCAAGTCCTAAGAAAGCTAACTAGATATGTGTGAAACGGATTGTAAAAATAATTATCATTGAATTTATCTGCTTAATTTAAAATAAATTAATTGTGCGTGTAAGTGTTTATTTATATTTGACGAAGCAAAACTAGAACTAATTTATTATTTTCTTAAAAAATGCAACATGTTTGACACATGGTAAGAATATAATAGAAGCATTTCGTAAATACACCTTTGTGAATTTAAGGATACATATACATAGTCATGTCTCGACTTAATCAAACAATTGCGGATAGTGACACAACTTTTGTCGTACATCATCATTGTTTTCATGAATGGCACGATCGAAATTAGTTAGAAAACCAAGCCCACTTGCATCCTCTCCTCGGTGAGTCATGAGTCATACTCAAGTACTAAACCACTATAAATAAAGAGGCCATCTTGTTCAAAAACACACACTTCTCGAGCTGGAGACACATTACCATATCCATATATACACACATACATACACACACACGCACACACACACGCACATATTTGAGAGAGATTCATGATCAGAGAAATGATCACAACAAACATGAATCATCAAGTTGAAGATAACAAAAGTAATATGGTCCTGCTTTCCCAGTTTTACTCTTCTGATGTTCTCACACCAACTGGAATCGTTCCACAACAAGGTTTGCGGCTAGCCTAAACAAAGCAAACAATGTTTTTGCCAGTAAAATTTGAAATTAATTTTTATCCGGCATGCATGCATGTGTCTTTAATACTAATACTGAGTTCTGATCATCTTCAGGGGAGCCGTCTAAGCCGAAGCGCAGGCAACGCAAACGGAATAATAACGGAAACGGTGGCTTTCGTGCTTTGAAGAAGAGAAAGCTGACGGCTGAACAAGCCGAGCTTCTTGAGATGCATTTTGGCAACGAACACAAGCTTGAATCTGACAGAAAAGACAAGCTCGCTGCTGAGCTAGGACTCGATCCTCGTCAAGTGGCCGTGTGGTTTCAGAACCGGAGGGCTCGAGATAAGACTAAGAAGATTGAGGAGACCTACGCCACCTTGAAGACCGCTCATGAAAATGTCGTCGTGGAGAAAACCCAACTCGAGTCTGAGGTATGTTAGCGTTCTTGTTTCTAATTATAATGTTAATTCACATCAACGATTTATTTATTTATTTCAATATTGACACATTTCATTTTCTTACTCAACATGCAAGTAGTATATATACCTTGCTGCTAACCGTTTCCCGCAATTTATGACTCACTTGAGTTATTTTAAAGAAAATTAATCTGGGTTGAAGCGTCTTAATTGTTTCTCATCCTCCATAAAAGGACAAAAGTGCCAAAAATATTTGATTGTGAATGAGCTCTGGGCTCGAAGAAAGCCATCCCATGCTTATTTATTTTTTAACTTTTTTTCATTAGATATTTATTTTTAACTAAGAACAGGATACTACTTTTATGCTCGCCACCTCACTTTTGACGGCAAAAGCCACCAAAATGATACAGGTTCATAACTTGGCATTAGTTAATAATGCTAACACGGTGAGCATTACGTTAGTCTTTACAACGTTGTTAAAAGTGCTTAGTTTTGGGCTTGATTATGGCCTACCCTGGGGAGCAGCAAAAAGAAGGAATTTACGCCCACGTGACCTTGGAAACTCACCCAGCCACTCACTGTCCATAAATCTTTTCTTCTTTTCAACCTCCTGTTCTTGATATTGTGTAACAAGCAATTTGACTTGATTTGCAGGTGGCAACGCTGAAAGAGAAGCTTTCAGTCGCCGAGAAGGAGATTACGAAAATGTCAGAGCTCATTGAAGGGATTTCACTCAATAATCCGAGTGCCACAATCCCAACGGACATGGACACCGTGGACTCACCGTTTACCCTGGACCCTTTTGCTGGTTATCTTGGGTGGTTTGATTATGAGGATCTCCTCTACTTGCTTCAACAGAATTACATTTCTGCTGCCGAGTGGCTCTTACTCCACACCTATTAATCCATCAAGTGATCATCGACGTCGTTGATTTAGGATGTGGGCTTGTAGATAAATGACCATCTAATGTATCTAGCTAGGTTTCTAGTGTGTGCTTGCTTGCACTAGATTTGGCAGTCCCATTAGCTAAATAACATGTCTGTTGTTTGGGATCTAGGACATAATCAATGCTGTTGCAATGTTAATGTATTGGTGGTATTGATATGAAATATATATATTATATTTACAAATATATTAATTTATTTTATGTCTCTATGTATGATCTGTGTCTTTCATACCATAACTTTTGCCATTAAACAGGAATATGAATTCAGTCAAGATAAAATTCAGAAAAACAATTATAATTTTTAAGCATGTATAATAATGAAAATGCTAGCCGGTGAGTGTTAATTAATTAATTACCTATTATGAGTAAAATGACAGGGTATCCTTCCCAATTTTCACTCAATAATTCAGGATAAAAGGCAGTCATTTAGGGAAAAAATTGTATGGACATCTTATCTAAAAGTAAATGACAGCAAACTGATGCTTGGACGATTGATTTTTATCCTCATCAGAATGTGGATTAGACGCTGCATAGCGCCATTTGCTCTGGAATTTTCTTTCTACTTTTTTCAAATTAGAAACCCCTCTTTATCTCGTCAGAAACTTTTCTTGTTTATAAAGATAGTTGGGTCATCAATACTCATACAAATAATTTTATACAAATTAATACGGTAAGATACCATTGGTTGATTAAAAATATGAGAAAAAAATTACATCTAGTTATTGAATTGATTTTATTAAATATAGTTTACTAAGATGTTTTTTAAGATTTATTACATTGACAATCATCAAATAGATAGCAATTGAATATAATTTACGAGTGAGTTCTCAAATAAGCAATCATTTAAAAATCCATCAGAATCTCAAAAATGCACTTAACAACTTGATTAGAAGGTGCATGTTAAATCGATCATCTTAGATTTGGATTTTGTATTTTTTTTTTTTAACCTAGTACGGATGTCCATGTATTTATGAATGTTATATATATATAAATATATTTAGATATGTTTAGTTAAATGTGTGATGAAAATATCAATCTAGTTTAAGTCACTTCTTATTTCCCTCCCAATTAGATGTATCATATTTATATTGAGACCCATTACATTCATGCATTAAGGATTAGTTTGGTAATACTGTAACTTAAAATAATTTCTATTAGTTGTACTATAGAAATAATCAGCTGTAAAGAGAAACAATTAAATATTTGATAAAATTTATTTTTAAAAGTGTTGTAAGTTTTAAAAGCAGACGTATGTATTGGGTAAATTTAAATGTTAAACTATTGTAAGAATATAAATTACTAAATTGGATATAATGTTAAATAAAATGCATTTATACATTTATAAACATGTATACAATATAATTTTTATTGTGTACATATAATAACTGATAACTAAAATAAATATTTTATATTATTAATTTTATTTTTTATTATCTCAATATAATTGATAATAATAATGATCTCTTTAAAGTTAATGAATTTATTTCCTAATTAATAAGAATTTTTTTTAGATTTATATATACATATACACACACATATTTAGGCACATCAAAATACTCGAGTACTTTGTTATTTCTTTTTTTTTTTTCATTATTGTATCTCTAGTGCAGTGGTTTCACACATATGTTTCCTTAGAATGGCTTTTAATTTCAATAGGATGGGATGTAATGTACGTAAACGTTCAAATCAATAAACAATTATCAAGAAATAGAATATTGCATGCAAATGGTGATTACGTAATTTTAAATTAATAAGTACGTGAAGTAAATATACAGAATATTTAATCAAACAAAATAGAGATACGAACAAGCCGGGGGAAGGGAATAACTCATTTGGTTTACTCTCTTATATTTAGAAGCAAGAAGTCATAGGTTCAATACCAATCAAGAAGAGGGGAAAAGCGAACATATTTAAAAATGTAAAATGAAAAAAAGAAACAAAAAAAATAGATTTTCATCAAGAGTAGTTCACATTTTGTTAAGATTCTAATATGAAACATATGAACCTTATATCATGCCTAAGTTTGTTTGATCTACTAGTTTTCACGGCGATATTGTTAGATTTCTAATATAGTTTTATATGAAAGAAATTATTCAAGCATGTCCTATTAGAAGTAAAGAATCTAAAATGCTTCTTAGGGGGCAGACATTGTTATCTTATTCATCCTATAGAGTAGGAATTCCCATACCCTCTGACCCATACAATTGCAAAGATCGAAAAGAACAAGAACCTGAAAAAAAAAAGATACAAGTGGAGCACCCGCAGAAAAGGTTAAAAGCTGTTGAAAAAGATTACGATATGATCTGCTTACATGCGAGTGGTAAAAAAATATTAGACATTACCATGATATCCTTTAAGCACTCCTCAGCCCAAATGAGGCACAAAAACAATGGCCATTAGATGAGGGGCGTCCTTGAGACACTCCTTAGTCAAAACAGAAAAGAAACCATGGCAGAAAATTTTCCCATTTTTGAAGAATCAGGCAACAGATAAAAGAGGGCTTCATCTTGTGGTGCCATGCCACAGCAGGAATGAGTTAGTGGCTTCTTCTGGCTAGTGACAACTAGTTATCCACATGGTGTGTGATGTGAGTACTGATGGACAGGGATTTACTCAAACAGTTGGTGTACGAATAATTAATAATTTGTCACAAATAATTCAATATGGTCAAGAGTACCAATAGCGTTCACCTTATGGGTCGCAGCTGATCATTTACATTTTAAAGTGCTTTCCGAACAGTGAAAAGCAATGGGCTTCTCTTACGCTGCACAAAATAGTCCATTAAGATTTAAAATCAATTGGGATTATTAGGCCCGTGATCTCTTGATTGCAGCCTTGAGAGCCCATTTGATTCATCCTCCAGATGCCAACTTCGGCGAATCAATGGCATACAAGTTATCGCAGTTACACAAGAAATTCCCGAATGATATTTCAACTTCTGCATTTTGCTAATGGGAACACATTAACTATTGGACAAGAGCATACTATTTTTATTGTTAATACGAAGTTGGCTTGCTTCCATATTGGTTCACTTCATTTAATGGTCGAATAGTGAGAACCCATTAATTGTTTTTCCAATTTTTCACCTTGTGCCAAATATGATATCTTCTCAAACAGGCATCATCGTGTGGAAAAGCAATTCTCCACAATGGTAACAAAGGTTGAAGCTCTGCGAATTCATTCATTTAAAAAACGACCCATTTCTGTCAACTTTAATGATTCAATGCCGATTAACATTGAGTTGGACTAAATTATTTCATTTTTTAAAACTCTCATGTAAGGTTGAAAATTAAGATTAACACTACTCCACAATTAGTGTGATGTGGATTTTGATACGTTGATCTTTTGCTTTTGTTATAAGAAATCGAAGATCGAACCAACCGAGTTATCTTCTTGCGCATAAATTCTTAATACTTGAATATAAACTTTTGCATCAATTGCGTTGCAGGTAAGATAGTAAAATACCCTGCATTGTAAGACTGGATGTTTGCGGCCATGCAAGTATATATCCGAGACAAAAATGGAAGTCCAACTCTTTGCCATTAATTTAAATGTAAAATTGGCAACAAGCTCGCCTTCATGCCAATAATTGAATATGGTGGGTCCATACTCCACACTACAAAACATGGTTATTTCTCAAAATTATGTCGTCCTAATCAACCAAAATTTATCATCTCCATAGTACCCTTCATATGCTTTTCCCAATTAACCAATCAAAACAAGATTATTACATCCCGATTATCATCAAATGACTAATTTAACCCCGCGACACTCCGACATTAGTTGTTAGTTTCATCACAAATTGCCATGTAATGCAAAACCCACTTTACTAATGGTGCCACCTTAGCGTAGGAAAACTCAATTAATCCTTAATTAAGGTAATTAATAGAATTCCTATAAATGTGCCAGCACATAAATTATTAATTAATTAACTTTCCATATTTTCCCTCTCTTTTTAAATACACCAACTCGCAAGTTCCAATTTTTCTTGCTTGTAAGAACTCTCTGTCACATTTCACTACAAAGCCCCAGCAATGGCGGAACGTGTTGTGAAGAAAGAAGGTGAGTCGTTCGAGCTTTCGTTTCCTCTTTTCGATGACAGCACGGGTGACATGTCGTGTCCACTGACAAAAGCGTGCGACGCTGATGACGATGACGACGAGGAGTACGACAATGAGTTTGTTTTCGATATTGATGAGAGCGTGCTTGTTGACCCTCGCTCTGTTTTGCTACAGAAAATGATCGGTGAAGGGTCATATTCCATCGTATACAAAGGATTGTGGGTTTCTAGCTCTTTTTGTTTTTTTTTTAAAAATTATTTATTGATTTTATTTTCTTGATCAGCCGTTCGATTGTCACATTGTGTGCATGCATGTTCCTGAATTTTCACGCTTTGTGCTCTCGGTCGGTTTGTTTTTCTTTCGTGTTTTCATTAAAGGCTAATTTGGCGGTGAATTCTTTTTTTTTTTCCCTTGTAAATCAGTTCGTGTTAAATTGCCATGTTTGTTCAATTTAGGATAGAATAGTAATTTGAAATTCTAATCTTTTGTGATGATAAGCCATTTTCTGCTGTAAAATCATAAGTTGGTTTTTTCAGCTAGGGTCTCTGTTGCTCAACGTAAGTACATTTTTGGGTTTATCTTCAGTTGAGATGTTTTGTTTATTTACTTGAAATTTGGGTAATAATGTCAATCTAGCATGCCTCAAATGGAGAAAGATGTTTCAGTTTGATTCACCATGGTGAAGCAGCAGGAAAAAAAATAATGCTGTTATGTTGCTTATTTTAGCTTGTTATAGACTTAATTGCTTTGAACTTCTATTAAACATAAATCAAATTAATGGTTAATTCAAGTTTGTGTTGGTGTTTACGCACGTGGATGTAGATTAATAATGACGGAAGTTTGAAACTTTAATTTAAATCAGGGTACATCCATTGCCGATCATGGATACTGCGATCATGTCATTTAATGTTACACAGTTGGAAGAATTTTGAGGCCTTCATTAGCTGGTTGATCCGAGTACACGTGAGCATTTTGAAGGATGTAATGTGTCAGCTATGGGTTCAAGTTTTATTATGGTAGATCACAAGCCAGCCAGGCTTTCTTTGATTTTTCTGCAATGCTAAAAGTCACTTGCAAGTTTCATATTTTTCCTTGCCTTTTCACTTCTGATGAGTGGGCATAGCCATTCATGTTTGTTCAAAAGGTGAGGCTGTTATAAACATGAGCAGCTACAATATGTGGGATGTGAAAAATTGGTATTTGCCTGGACAGGAGAGGAAAGAATTGGATTTAGGTGTAGTTGAACAAAGTTGTAGGTAGTATCATTGGAGGTCAAGCTGAAATTATTTGTAACAGATGTCATTTAGAGATGTTCAACAAGATGAAAAATAACATTACAACAGATAAAGAGTATGGTTGAGGTTCATTGAAAAAATGTGGAAGGTTAATAATATAGCAAGCTGATGCTGCAAAAGTGACATAGCAGACAATAGAGTAACGAGGCTCTACTGGGTGCCAAGTGATTGCTTTGTTTAGCAGAATCTTCATAGCCTAGGATGTTTCTGAGAACATAAACAAACTCTTTGTGTCCGGCATTGCAGAAGTACTGGTGAATGGCAAAAAATAATAATATTATATTTTTCCCTGCCTGAGACTTTTTACTGAACATGGTAATCTTGAAACAACATTTTAACTCACATACAACTATTATTAATACTAATTGAGCATATATTTATTGTAGATGCTCTGGTAAATGCCTTTTGAGTCACTTTGTTTTAAATCCTGTATAGTTTTCTGTGTCTTAATCTAAAAAATCACATTCTTAATTTTCAATACTGATGCTTATTTGACTGTTGTTTTAGCTATGGATGCGAGCCTGTAGCCGTGAAGGTTATACAACCGTGCAATGCACTAGCTGTGAGCCGCGAACATAAAGAGAAATTTCAGAGGGAGGTCACACTGCTATCCAAGATGAAACATGAGAACATTTTGAAGGTATTTTAATTCATTTGCTATAAGATGCATGTATTGGCCATATATTCTTCTATTTGTTCACATTTTTTCTCTTTCAAATTAAAAAAAAAATGCAGCTAACTGGCCTAAGATAATGGTCAAAGAAACAAACATAATGTTCTATTGAACTTTCTTTTCTAAAGCTGATGATCCTTATTATGCAAGAATATTCTATTAAACAAATTGAGGATTGTTATGAGATCATTTAGTCCAGGATCCATTAACTTCTTAACATACTATATCAAAATCTCCTTCCATAGGTAGTGCGCGAAGATGCTTCCATTAATTTATTAAGATCGCTATGATCTTAAGATGCTTTTATTTATCAAATGAATCGCAGTATCTTTGATATGCAAGTTTAAAAAAATGTGCACTATAAGTGGTAATAAACACCTTTCCTTGTTTACGCTTATGTTATCTGTAATTGTAGTACAATATATTTTGAAAGCTTGTCGTTTCGTTGTCCTTCAAGAAGTAAGACAAAAGTTACTGCCATTATGGAGTTTATTATTTATGTTGTCTTATGCATTTAATATACAACCCTGTTCTGGCCCATATAAGTGTATTGGAGTGAGATTCTGAAGGGAAAATATGGTCAATCTTGATCCTTGATATTGATGCGCCGTAGTAACTTCCAAATTTCGCAGATCAAATGGTGTAACCATAAATTACTTTAAAGTAATGTTTATTGGAAAATAAAAATCCATCTCTAAAGAGAATTTGCGTGGATATATCAATGTGGTGTGAATGCTTGTATCTGATATTTATGACTTAAAGAGAAAAATATTAATAAGAAGATTCTTTGCCGCAAGCCTTCAATTTACTAAAATTAATTGATGTGCCTCTTAACCGTCAAATTTTGTCGACTCTTTCTAATTATTTTGGTCTCATTAAAGTAAACTGTTCTTCTGTTATATGTTCATATTTGTGTTTTAATAAACTTTACCTGTTCTAAACATTAACATATGATATGTCTTCTCACAGTATTCAGATTCATCATTCATTTTTTTCCCTTTTGGTTTTGCTGAAATAGTTCGTAGGTGCCTCTGTGCAACCAACTATGATGATCATTACTGAACTTATGAGGGGTGAGACGCTTCAGAGGTACCTGTGGAGCACCCGTCCAAAACGTCTTGATTTGGAGCATTCTATAAGTTTTGCATTGGATATATCTCGAGCTATGGAGTACTTGCATGCCAACGGCATCATTCATCGTGATCTGAAGCCAAGTATGTCAATTTTACTTTTTCTCATATATTTTTGTTTCATTTAGTTGAGTAGCTAATACTATCTACAAATGAGCTCTGTCATTTGATTCTGTTTTAACTTTACGTGCATGAACAGCTCAACTTCTCAACCTGACCAATGGTTGAAACGTTGTTCAACTGATAATCTACTTTTGTTACACCTGTCATATTTGTTTCAGGCAATCTACTCCTGACAGAAGATAAAAGGCAAGTTAAGTTGGCTGACTTTGGACTGGCCAGAGAGGAGGTAATGGATGAGATGACTTGTGAGGCTGGTACTTACCGATGGATGGCTCCAGAGGTAGTTTTTCTTGTTTCAGAAATTTGCGCAGCCAAAAATCTTGATGCTACATTTAATTCTTTTTCCTATCTGAATTAGTTATTCAGCCGAGACCCAATTCCACGTGGAGTGAAGAAACATTATGACCACAAGGTGGATGTGTACAGCTTCTCTATTGTGCTGTGGGAGTTGCTGACAAATAAAGTTCCATTCAAGGGGAGGGATAATATAACAATAGCATATGCTGCATCTAAAGTATGTCTTAACTTTTCCTTGAGCAAAAGTAATAATACATGCAACACTCAATTGAAAATACTTGCTCATTCTTTTGCATTTGCCTTTTAGATTCTGCCAATATCCACAAAAAACTGAAGTTGGCATATTTTAAAAATTCCCTAGATTCAGCCAGTCAGAAATTGCTAGATTAGAAGTAAGCATTTAAGATCAAAATTTTCTTGCTTCCAAAAATTACTTTTATTTACAATGAGACCAAATGTTGAAGTGCGACATGATCTAATACCTATGTTTTTGCAAATATCTGCATTTTATTAACCTTTGACTGACTTAAGTTATAATTTCAGAATGAACGGCCTAGTTTGGAGAATTTATCGGAGGATATGGTGGCTTTATTGAAGTCTTGCTGGGCAGAGGACCCAAAGGTCCGACCAGAATTTGCTGAAATCACTATCACCCTAACAAACATCCTCCAGAACTTACGTTCAGCAGATACTCCCATCCCTCCCAAGTTGGTTGAGATTGTTGATCCAAAGAGTACCATGAACAATGACTGTATGGCTACTGTCCATGCAATAACTAAGTTCAGTGAGAAGGGCAAGAAACGCAGAAGCTATTTACCCTCTTTCCTTAAGCACTTTGCTGGCTGCTTTTACAAATAACCAAGTAATGCTTTAGATTCTTAGATGCTGAATCAGAAAGGCAGGTATACATGATTGTATTTTATCTGTATATCATACATAGCTTCATATCATAAAAACTATCAAAGTCATGTCTTTGTGACACCTTCAGAGACTTGGGATGCAAAGATGAAAATGAAATTAAAGGAAATTACATGTAAGTTTTATAGCTGATAAACTAGCAATGCCATGATTTTCTGGAATGTGGCATTCGAACCGTTTTCATTTTTCACTTTGAATCAGTTATATATGTTGTGCAACCACCCCCCACCCAAGCCCTGAAATAATACAAGAATTTATATATGTTTTGCCTTTTTCTTCTTGGTGCTTTGCTCTCTCTAAAATGAAACAACAGAAAACTCACATTCTGTAGAATGACAAGCTAAACAAGATAAGATGAGTCCAACTAGGCATTTGTTTGTTGCATTGCTATGAAATGATTAGCTGTTGAATCATTCATGTGTGGGTTGGGTTGCTGCAAATGAATAGATCCAATTTTAATTCAATTGAAGTGTTGACTCATTCTGTTGATGGGCTTTGCCAATTGAATTCTTGAATTTTTGCCCAATTAGTCATAGCGCACTGCATCATCATTCTCCAATAATCAAAAAAGTAAATAATAAATACTTCTGGGAGTTGTCGTTAATAGAAACGTTTATGGCCAACATGCGTGTCTTGTCAATTCAGTTGGAAATATCGTGTTCATCATTAGCCGAATGAATCAAAACTAAAGTCAGTGGATGACTGGATGTTAATGACACGACTTGAAGGCCGCTGCTCAAAATGGTAAACGATCTGTGATTCCAATTCCGTCTTAGAAAGTGTCTGTCATCCCAGATCCAAAGAGGTGAGCCGCTTGTCATTCATCCAAGTTTTTGTCGCCCCTGGTATCAGTAAATCATCTAATAGTTCAGAAATGACATGCCCCTCACTAATAACTCTATCTCAAAACCCACTAAAATTGTTTTTGTTATTAATATAAACTTTATAAGTATTTATTTTTAAACTTTTATTTGTTGTTATGGAGTTGAGGTTTCTATCAAAATTTTATTAATTTTGTAAACCCGTTGATTGACTCTACACATACGGTAAAATAAAAGATTTTGTTTGTCTAAAATATATAATTTCTACTTACTATTAACATTTTGAGGATGCCACGTGTAATTGTACCTACCGGTGAGATTCATCAGAGTATGACGTGGAAGTAAGCTCTGCATGTGAAGTAAGTTTTGGACGAGAATGATGCGGAAGACAGGGGAGAGAAGAGAAATTCGATACAGCCGGAGGAGAATAACCGGAGACTAAAGCAAAGACAGGCAGACAAGAGTAGTTCCACTTGGGTAATAAATTAACATTATCCAAACAGTTGGCACTCTGATGAGTCATACAAGTTGATGCAATGTCAAAACCTGACCCAGTAAAACGTGGACAGCTGGACAACTCTTTCTCGCACGTGTCAATCTCGAAACCCTAACTCAACCTCTTTCATCATTTAGTGTCATCACTTCAAGTCCACCTCTTGCTATTGGATACCGCCACACCAGATCAAGATGTATACTGTTTTAAAGACGCACCACATTCGCGAGTCCCAAACACCAACTTAGGCGAAAAAACGGAAATAAAAAAAAAACACACACACACACACACACGCACAGACAGCGGGGTTACTTTTTGGTTTTGGTTCTTAACACCGTTGGCAGCGTGCTGCGTGTGCCTCTGTCTTTGTGAAGTTTTACTTGTGTGTTCTCCGCCTTACAGATTCTTCTGGAACTCAGAGATCTCTCAGCCGTTGATTTCGGTGAAGAAGAATAAAACAAAATAAAAGATAGAAGAAAAGATCAAAAGAAATAAACAGGAAACCTTCTCTCTCTTACCTTATATAATGAAAGACACTTGGATTTTCCACCTCACTCGGTCATTAGCCATGAAAGCAGGTCATTTCTCTTTCTCTTCTCTGTTAAATTCACTATCCCTCTTTCTCTGTTTTGTGACTTACTCTTGTTTCTTCTATTTTTTAATCATTTTTTACCAGTGAAAAATGTTTAGACTGATATGTTTTTGAACTAGCTTCGTAATCTTTTTTCCTTGAAAGAATTTAGCTGCAGGATCTTTAGTTTTTCTGTCGTAGGTTCTGTCAAAGAATTGACTTTGTTCATGCATATGTTAAAAGGCTGCTTGTTTGAGTATTGTGGCGTGTTTTTATTTTCCTGAATTGGCCGATTCGATTGAGTTTTGAGTTTATTTTGCAGGATGGTTCTGAATGCTCTGCTGCAGTTACCTACTTGTTTCTTCAGTTATTGTTGAACCTTGGTTCTCTATTCATTTGGTAAATTGTGAAACTTTTAGGAGATATTAATTAGCTTGATTGATTATCGATTAAAATAAGGGAGATACATATAGCTGGATGTATATTAGCATTTGTCATAACTTGATGTTAGCTTTGATTTGGAAGACTGAAGGAGGACATGCACAGAGTGACTATAAGTTTATATTACATTTTGATAGAATATTTGGATGTATGCTTGAATTGATTGGCATTTTTTAGTTTGATTAAAATGCTAAATAAAAGGTGGAAGCAAGGAATTGAAAATTTGATGATAGTTTATTATTATTATTATTGTAGGAACTTGATGTAGGAAAGAGTTAAGGTCATTTAGTAGTTATATGTGAATGGACAAATATTGCTTCAGTACATCGATCATTGCGGGCAACAGATACCATGCTTGTTTAGCAACATGAGCAACCAGTCTCAATAGACTCTTTTCTCATGTTTCTGTTTTATTTTCCTCCAACCCTGGGAATTGAACACTTTGAAAATCCTTTTGCTTTTCTTTCGCTTGATAATAGAAGTGGAAACTAAAAAATAAAAAATAAGTGATTAAGATTGCAATTGCATATCATCTATAATATTAGAATTTTGTTGCCTTGGCTTACACAACTCATCTATAATGGTGGTTTTGACTTTCATTGCAATAATTTTTTAAAATCACTTTTTCTTTTATTTGGTGAACTGTGCAAATAATTACATTCTCAAAATCTTGTCATCAGTAAACCAAATAATGGAAAATTCATCTTCTTTTATCTGGTGAACTGTGCAAATAATTACATTCTCAAAATCTTCTTCCTTGGTGTTATATAGCATTATCAGGGTTTGGTGTCACTCCTGTCTATACAGGATGGGTGATTTGTATGCTATTGGAGAAAGAGGAATTTGCTTCAATCGTTAAGTAGTTCAGTCGCATGGAATGTCTCTTGTGGGATGAGGAGGGAAATCTTGCCCATTCCAAAAATTTATAATTGCATATCAATTAAGTTTGACTATTGTAGGAAGGCATGTATGCACAGTGGAAAATAGGAAACTAATTTGATTTTTGTGATACTTACTGTAATAAGATGCACTGGCGAGTTGATATGTCGTGGATTGATTTCTTACCGTAACCAGTATTGCCAAGATGAGAGAACTTGTTAAAGAGCTGAATGAACTTTAGTCTTATGCAGCATGTAATTGGTCATTAATTTATTGCAAACTGCTCCTGCATGCATCATGTGTTTCAAGAAATATTCTTACCATTTTTGGGCTACTAATCAGTAGCTCAGAAGACTGGCTCATAAATATTCAAAATCTTGCTTCACTCCTTCCAATTGTTGGTGGCACAATTCAAATGATAGCCATCGGACTAATATGTAGTATGTAAATTCAATAGTATTTTCTGTTAAGACTAAAGAGGGTAACCTGAAAGAAGTGGAGCGGAATGAAGCAAGTACTATAGGAATGCTGTATCAGCATCACTGTTTAATACCTAAAAGTTTTGCATACAACATCATAGTAGTCTGTAATTAAGGGATATGAGGAGCAGCGATATCATGATCGAACATTGTCAGTAGAAGGCCATTATTGGCTGCTGCCACCCACGTAAAACACTTCTGAAGATGATAGATTTAACACCATTGGTCCTTTGATTCATGCTTGTTGATCAGCGGCAGACCTCAAGAGGTTTAAAATTGTTTCTATCCTTCTGCTTTTAATGAAATGATTCAAATGATCCATTCCCTGTGGATGATTGCACTTTCCTGATGATTTTGTGGGGAGGCTTGGCCTCCAAACATCCACTAATTTAAAACAAGCTAATTGCTTTGCTTACTTATATCGGTAATAATGCAAGTAGTTTCAGACAGAAGCATGTCATTTCTATTATTTATGGTAGTTTGCTTTGACGTTTTCAGGTGATTCATAGAGTCTACTAAGGAGACATCAAAAGTCAAATTATTAAGTCTTGAAGCTTTGAGATCAACTGGATGGGGACAGGGGAAGAGAACACTTCTGCTAAGACTGCCAAAACAGCTTCTTCAACTCAGGTTTCTCTCTCTCTCTCTCTCTCTCTCTCTGTGTCTGCCTCGGTCTAAACCAGCTTATTCATAGTTTTTTTTTTTTTCTCCTTCTTTGGGACAGGAGATACCAACTACACCCTCATATGCTGATTGGTCCAGCTCTATGCAGGTTTATGTTGAATATACATTTGTTTCTATGAATTATTCACAACATATCTAGATAAATGTGACCCCATATAAATAATCCTGGGAGCTTACATCTCAACTCCTTTAATAGGCTTTCTATGGTGCTGGGGCTACGCCACCTCCCTTTTTTGCTTCCACCGTTGCTTCTCCAACTCCTCATCCCTATCTGTGGGGAAGCCAGGTGAATACCTTCTTTGATAAATAATTTTTTTTTTTTTGGATGTATCCTAGCAATATGTCCCTTTCATATTCTGTGTACAAATCCTAGCAGTGGTATGACCCTTTCATACACAATATAGGGGGAGATTTATATAGATATTTTTTTTTTTGTGACGATCTTGCAGCATCCTTTAATGCCACCATATGGCACCCCAGTTCCATACCAAGCTATATATCCTCCAGGGGGAGTATATGCACATCCTAGCATGGCTACGGTAAATCAATTATATTAAATTGTTTCAAGTTTTTCATTGTGTTCACATCCCTTTCTTATTACCAGGTTTCCTTGCAACTAGCACCTCCTTTTTTCCCATTTTATTTTGTAGACTCCAACAGTGGCACCAACAAATACAGAGCCGGAGGGGAAGGGACCTGAAGCAAAGGACCGGGCTTCAGCTAAAAAATCCAAGGGAACTCCAGGAGGTAAGGCTGGAGAGATTGTGAAGGCAACTTCTGGTTCTGGGAATGATGGTGTCTCTCAAAGGTATATATATATATTTTTTTTTTCATTTAGCATTAATTTTTCCATCATGCCTGATTGTCTTTAAAAATACTTCCAGTATTTTGGTTCATCTTTTACTGATGATTATTAAAAATTAAAATTTTGCTGGAAAGCAGTGCTGAAAGTGGTAGTGACGGTTCATCTGATGCGAGTGATGAGAATGGTAATCAGCAGGTAAAAAGAGGGGGCAACTTGGCCTGATAAATAGACTTTCAAAGCATGATTTGTCTTTATTTCAAACAAACACCTAATATTTCTTTCTTTAGGAGTTTGCTGGGGGTAAGAAAGGAAGCTTTGACCAGATGCTTGCAGATGGTATATATCATTTCCATTTTGCAGTCAATTATTCGCAGTTATTATTGTCTAATCACAAAAGTTTATCCACAGCCAACACGGAGAATAACACAGCAGAAGCTGTTCCAGGATCAGTGCCCGGGAAGCCTGTAGTCTCAGTGCCTGCAACTAATCTCAATATTGGCATGGATTTGTGGAATGGATCCTCTGCTGCTGCTGGAGCTGCAAAAATGAGAACAAATCCATCTGGGGCCTCACCGGCAGTTGCTCCAGCTGGCATAATGCCCGATCAATGGATTCAAGTATGAGCCTTGCGAGTTATTTGCTATTGTTTATGGGCATGTACTCCTTCACTGTTTATTTTAACTTTTATAATTTTAATACTCAACTTTCTCACAATTTAAGGAAAACTTGTCAATGACACAAGAAAAGGCTCCATAGCTTTTGCCTCTAACAACTTGTTATTCTTTATTTTTAATGGTACCCGGACTAATTTATAATGTAATAATGGGACCTATTACCTTTGCCGGTCCTCATCAATCTGGGTTTTTTAATGCCAGTGGCTTGATCCTTGTGAGTCAAACCCTTCTTGCATCTGAGAATACATTTCATGCACTTGTATTTGTAGCTTTAGGTTTTCAAGCAATGGTTGTAAGTTTTTTTGTCGGCTGAACTGTTGCTCTGTATTTCCCACAGGATGAACGTGAATTGAAAAGGCAGAAAAGGAAGCAATCTAATAGGGAGTCAGCCAGAAGGTCAAGGTTACGCAAGCAGGTACAGCTGTATAGTGATGCTCTTTCCTCTTTTGTCTGTCCCATCTCTGCACATATCACTCACAAAGTCATATCATTATTTGTTTGAATCAGGCGGAATGTGAGGAGCTACAGGCCAGAGTGGAGAGTTTGAGCAATGAGAATCGCAACCTTAGAGATGAGTTGCAGAGGCTTTCTGAGGAATGCGAGAAGCTTACATCTGAAAATAATTCCATTAAGGTTTGAGAAGCTTCTTTCTTTTGTCGTTCATTCGGTGGTGATGCCCTGCAGTGACTACTTGCTTGTTATTTCCTGCTAGCTATCGATGCCTGTTTGTGGAAAAAGAGGAAAAAGAAAAATGATTGCTAATGTCTAACTGGTGTCTTAGAGAGCATTATGATAACTTATGTCTGAATATCCCTAATATTACTGCTTTCAAACTTAACTCATAATTGTTTTTCCTCTCCCCCCCCCCCCCCCCAAATGTATCTTAAATCATTAAACTAATAGGAAATATAATTTGCTGCTTCTATTACAGGAAGACTTATCTCAGTTGTGTGGACCAGAGGCAGTTGCTAATCTTGAGCAGAGCAACCCCACTCAGTCGTGCGGGGAAGAAGAAAATAGCTAATTGGAATACACACCTAGGACTACGATTATAACTTCCAGCTTGGACCACAAATTCTGGATGGCCGAGAATTTGTGGCCTTGGCTGTAATGAGCATAGATTATTTATCCTTCTTACTAATCTATACCTTTAACACGACAATGTTAACTGTAGTGTTTATAATTCGTCTTTTGATTTGGATAGATGTATTGATTATTAATTCAAGTTGCTGATTAAATATGTTTGAATGCCTTCGTTGTCTTTGTTCATTTAGTTCGTCACTTGCGTTGGTTGGTCATATTAGAAGAGACCAGGGTTTTATTTGGGACACTATTAAAAGCATACATAAAGCTGAATTTCAACTAGATGGATTTCGTAATTGAAAATTCTCTAGACCGTCAGAAGGAACTTTTCATCCGATGTAAAAATCCGAAACTTTGAGAATCCACGCAAAAGCATGCATAAAGCTGAATTTCAACTAGATGGATTTCGTAATTGAAAATTCTCTAGACCGTCAAGGCTTCGTTGGGGCTTTTTCTTCAGATTCTCTCAACTTTGCGTCTAGAAGGCACTAAAATCCTACGATAAATTCAGGGTGTAAGCTGCCACCCGGTGGAGATTGCAAATGCAAATTAGTAAAGATTTTGGAAATTGTAGCGACGTGATACTGCGGAGATTGCGCTCGAGTCCCAATCTAGGGGGCAAAGAACCCTTGGTTGTTCAAAGTAGAAACGAATTCCAATTCTACGATGGGGTTTTGGATCATGAAAAAGAGTTAAACTGAAATTTGGGAAACTGGAACGTCAGTCTCAGTGTCTCTGTGGGAGGTTGGGTCTTCAATTGCATTGCGTCCTTCAGGTCGACTTGGATTTATGTCAACACCACTCCTCAACAGTTGGTCAGCTGGTAGAGAAACAGGTAAACTAGTTCTAACCTACAATGTGGGACTATGTGAACGAAGAGACAAGCAAGCGCTGAAAGACATCTACAATTATTTGACCAGACAAACTTGAATGTCTCCTCCCCAAACTGAAGTTCTGCCTTGAACGAGCTGATATGTCTTAGCCTGCAAATTTCAGCAAAGCAGACGACCTCTTTAAACATATACTTCACCAGAAACACTTGTGCAAGCATCGAGTGAAAAATCAGCAAGAAGATTGTTGTGCAGGGTATCTAAGGGAGGAACCAATACAAACAATTTTCGAGTAAACATAGACTTATATATATTTACCCCCAATTAAAATTCAGCAAATGGAAGAGAAAATGAAATTCAAACTCTACTCAGAGGTTTCAACAAGAATGGACGCAGGTAATTCTAGTACAATCGCCTTGCCCCCAACAAGAAATAAGGAATTTCACTATAAGTTAACTTGAATTCAGAACTTAAAAAGTATTATGCCATGACGAGGTCCACCAGCATACTTGCTCAAACAAATATAAGTGCAATGCAGAGATACAAACAGTGAGCACATGTCATCTTTTCAAAACAGAGGAACCGTTCATCAAGTACGAAGCCCAGTGCCATCCTAGTAATAGAAACATGCCAGATATCCTCGTATCATATATTACACTTATCTTTTATGGATTACAGAATATATCAATATGTAATAAAAATTTCTACGCCATTTTGTTGCTTCATCATTGCTGGTCACTGTGAATAGAAAAAGAGAGAGAACTGGTTCTTAACCTTTTCTGACATAACTAGTTCATGGCACTATATTATATTTGTACGTGTTACTTTGGCATTGGAGAGTTCTTGAGGGAACCTCGCTAGTCCCGACCGTTTTCTGTGAATAGCAGTTTGAGGAATTTGTGTTCAACTCGGTGTCCAAGTTCAATCCGTCCAATTTTCCCACCAAAACAAATTGAGGGGTTGAGATCATTTTTTGGTTTCGACATCATGCAATTGCCAGTATCCTATTGTGAAATCTGCAAACTTGACTGCAATATCTCAACTTATGTATACTTCAAAATGATCCTAATGAAGCTGTTACGTAAAACATGCACACGTTTTTCTAATTTCAGTAAAGCATAGCATACACGAACGGGAAAGAGGAGGAACTGATGTGAACGCAGAAAATTTCATATCATGGAGTTTCAAAACTACAATTATTACTCATTAAGTTACATAAAAAAAAAAAATTTCTTTTTTCCGATTTTCGTTCATATATCATATTACTTTGCTAAATCGGGGCCACTTACAAATTTACAGTACATCCGAACATCCTCGTAAAGAAACTGCAGGACAAAAACAATTTGGGCGATCCCAGTACTTACACAATTAGTAATACATTTACTTAATTTGAGCCCTAAGCCTAAAGCCGACAATCCCAATCCAAATCCAAAAAGAACTATTTAATCCTAAAGAAGTAAAGATTACACCCTAAGACCTCCAAGCTGACGTGGCAACAAGGGCCCACTGATGCCAACAAAGCACCAATTCAGCCTCCCGTTTTGCCACGTGGAACCCACCCACCTGCACCTTCGCAAGCAAACAGTCAGCCAGAAAGTCCGCAAATTGACTCAGCTGAACCGGCCTCATTCCCGCGCTGGAAAACACCTCCCTCCACGGCGCCAGGCGCGCCCCAGCCACCTCAACCGCCGCCGTAATCTTCGGCCGCAGCAGATAGGCTTCAATCTTCCTCGCCCAGTCTCCGGCATTCATCGCCGCCGCATCAAGTGATTCAAACACCATCGTGTAATACTCCAGGCTGTTCAGAAAGTTCCTCCTAAACAACGGCACCGTCCCACACTCTGCCCACGCTTCATTATCGGTAAAAACGACGACTGTTGGAGAAATTCTTCGGAGATCATTGACGAAAGCAACAGCGTTGCTGGTTGAATTGGCCAGACGACGAAATATAGTTGGAGATAAAACGACGGATTTTTTTTCACCGTCCATGAACTTAACTGCTTTGAAAGATAACATTTCGAAGGTACGGAGGAGAAGGAAGTCGACGTGGAACCTAATCCTGAGTTCTTGTGCGAAGTGAACAAGGTTGTCTTTGATGAGTCTTGTTTCGGTAACGTAGTCTTCGGAAACAATAGCAGTGATACGAAGAGAGGTTGGGTTCATGAGCTTACTACCGGAGTGATATTGATGAGCTTTTTCGGCTATTTCTCTCATGAAAGAAGCGTACTGGCTACCGAACCCTATATCAAAGTCTATGATGTGAATCAAGGGCACCGGTGATCCCTCGAGGGATTCAAGGAGGGCTTGAGTGGTTGTGAAGTGAGTGAACATGGGGATTGGTGACATCCCACTGAAGGCCTTGTACGCTCTGACAGATTGAATGATCTCGGGCCATGAAGAGAGACGAGTTGGCCGAGTTAAGCCGTTGAGGAGCGAGTTGAGGGCCTCTTTGAAGAAGAACGCGGCTCTTTGGAGCGGCTTCCCAGCTGGTGATCTTAGCCTTTGATTGAGTCGGGCCAATATCATCTGCGCGAGTCGTAACTCGTTCGAGTCGAAACAGTCTGCGGCTCTGATAAGCTCTTGTATAAAATCAAATTCAAACCCTGCGTTCACGATATTATTGCCAGTAATACTGCTAGCGTTAATAACCAAACTGTTAGAAGAAACATTAGCAGGAGGAAAGTTGTTACCAACTATAAAACCTTGATTATGTTGGCTTGATGATGGGCAAATGTCAGGAATGTTAAAATTAAAATAGGACTGATCAAGGAGGTGAACGGAATCAGTGAGAGTGAGGTTCTGTCGAACTTGTAAATATGGGTCGGGGTCAGACGTGGTAGGATTAGGAGGAACAGAAGAGTAGTCGTCGTCTAAGCCCAGGTCCTTCATTGCAGATTCCCAGTCCATGGTACGCAGCACACGCTCCTCCCACTCAATCGAAGGGTCTGATGAAATATTGGCTGAAATTTCAGTTGCGCATGCAGAAGCAACAGTTGCAGGTTTTTCATTTTCAGCTACAGGGCTCGGACTTCGGCGAAGTTCAAGAACTGATGTGGGTTCATAGCACTTATTTGAACTATTGGGACGGCTACGAATACCGATATTTCTGGCTATGGCGTTAACACTGTTGATATTGTTGTTTGAAGAAACTTGTTTTGGGCTTTGGGATTGGCTGTTTTGTGGAGATTTTGCAGGAACTCTCATAGCTACCTAGCACCAGCAGCAGCAGTAGCAATCACAGAAAAAGAATTAAATAAACGAAAGCTTTCTCTCTGCAGGTTTGGTTTTTGTTCTGCTTGCTTTATGCTTATATTGACTAAAGAAGAGAATGTGCTTTAGGGGTTGGACGTGTGATGGAGGAGAGTATGGGATTGGGGGGTCTTTTCGTGGCTTATGATTGCGGCTTTTTTGTTTGCGTGTGCATGGGTTTGCCGCGTGTGTGCGCGTATATGTAATATTATCACAGATATATTAATTAATTGTCTGTCATACACGACGGACATGAATTGACGCGACTCAGTCTCCTTTCTTTTCTCCTCCTTTTGAAGCTTCTAACTCAAGCCACTGCTTTGTGCGATTCCTTCCTACATATATATAGTACATAGCTGGCCTTTTTCTTTTTTTCTTTTTTTTATAAATTATTTCGTTTGGTTAAATAAAGAGCAAGCGTTAAAAGATTTGTACGCAAAGTCAAAAAGAGAAAACACCACCACGGTGTGCTAGCAATTGTCACGCCAACGCTAAAGTCATTCGGGATTTAATTGTACTTTTACTCCTTGATGAAGCAGATTAGTTATCGACATTTCTATTTCTTTTAATATTCTTTCCACTTACATTTCTAATTTCCGTAGCATGTCCTACCTTACCTTCGAGGATAATGAACGTGGGCGAAATTTATCAAAATATTTTTAAATCATAATTGTCGTACTTTACGACAGAGGAAGAAACCTCAATGTCCTGTATCCTTTGCTTTATCATAAGAAAATTTATGGGTATATAAATAGTTACCACAATCTTCATGTTAAAAATATTTGTGACAGCAGCATAAATCCGAAATTTTTCTTTTCTTTTCATAAATTAACAAACGTATCAAAAGGAAAAGAGCAACTCTTTTGGGAGGTTTGTCAGGAGGTATCAATTGCCGTCCGCTCGATATTGAGTATATCGTTCACACGAAAAAGAAAAAATAAAAGGGGAGTGTCTAAAACTAAAAAGTTGGTAGAATTCTAGTTGACGAGACAAGTGACCACAGGGGAGGTCCCACAAAAATTGACGTGGCAGTCAGCCAGTGCGAGACGATTGGCCACTAGGAAGTCCCAAGTTTTGGGACCCACGGGACGACTTTTGTCGGATGTGCATGATTCACGAATGTCTATTTTACGATTTACACAACAATCAGCGCGTAACGAACGCGCCTCCGTAGGATTTACCGATAACCACCATTACGTTTGGCGGCGAGAGGGAAAAAAAACGAAAGAACAATAGAATATGTTCTTCAATATGGGTGGTGGTAGCTAGAGCCAACACCGATGCGTAGGCATAGTGCGTTATTATCATTATTAATCTTTAATCTTTTCATTCATTTTACATACCAAAATCTACACCTTTTATTTTTGTTTTGTTTATTGAACTTTATGAGATAAAGCGGTGCCCCCCACCTCCAAAAGGACGTTTAAAAGCCTTCTTTTGCTTTACTACTAGTAATATAAAATAAATAATACCCTATTCTTTTGTGTATTATATATGAATTGTGTGTAACACTCATGTCGCTGTCAAGTTTATGGTTTTAGTTTAATTTAATTATCTATTAATATACGATTTTAATTATTTAAAAAAAATAAACCTTTGTAGCAATATCCTATGGTTGTTTGCATGGTGTGAACACAAATTTTTCTTCTTTTTCTTTTAAGGATCCAAAGCTGGGAATAACGTAATATTATTGCCAATCGTTTAATTTATGTGGGAATCAATGATTAATTTTTGAGTACATAATTATTGATTTTTTTAAAGTAATAATATGTATTAAAGGGATCAAGAATAACCGATAGCACATAGCTTGGTGGTCAATAGGGTGGTAGCGAATATGAAGAGGAGTTATTCAAACTCTAAAGCATTACAGTGATGTAAGATGAGATTTCCAATAGCAAATCCATAAAAATTTAAGAATATACGACTTAGAAAATTCATATGCTGTACGGTCTACGTAGATTATAATATTTGCCAGTGCGTTATATCAAATAACAAAAAGATAAAAAAAAATAATAATTGTTAACGCACAAAGTGAACATCCAATCTATCCGCATGGCTATTTTAGTATATTTTATTTTTCAGCATGCAAAGGCCAATATCCTTAAAAATTGCATAATAAAATCGATACGATATCTACAGACGTCACATATACCGAATTCCTACCGTAATGCTTGGAGGATAATTTGAGAAAGACCATACACAGTACAAGTTGAATGCAAAGAAGTCACATTAGCATCTAAGCTTTGAAAGAAACCAGTGCTCGTGTAACATCTTTACGAGTTAATTAAAAACTAATTTTTCTTCGAGGTATGATTAACGTTTGAAGCATAAGCATTTTAGGAGAACATTTTGAAGTGAAATACTTGGGAACTAAGGCTACAAGTAGACGGGACGCACGCGGTGGGAAAGAAAGCAAGCTGTAGCTTGTGGCACACAAAAGATGTTTGAGATTTTAATTGGAAATCATTCATTGTGTAAAGATGAGATCAGAGTCCATATGCATACACTCACTCCTCCGAAAAACAAAATTAAAGGCAACAAAAGGAATTGGAGGTGATTTTTGGCATAAAATGAAATGATAGTGAGTGGCTGGCGGATCTTTCTATCTTCTGTTTCACAAGCTACCCTTAACGGGTCCTTTTCCAATATAATGATCCTTAGGATATGTTGGGTTTGAGCGGCTCCCCTTTAAAAATAAAAAAGGAAAAATACCCCTCGATTCAATTAGCTAATTTTCTTTATTTACGTTAAAAGCATGTGGAATGAACTGGATCGAGATACTTATTAAGAGAATTTTGTTTAATCAATTCTCAATTCAGTGTTATTAAGTAAAGTGTGATCTTTATGGATATGATTTGATCCGATTAGTACCCCCAACCACGTCGGTATATTTTAAAATTAAAAGTGATTGCTACACATTTCGTACGCGGAAGTGGCATGCTCATGCTCTCTATTGGTGCAATTTCATGGACCACGAGGGACTGTCTACTTAAGATCAATGTTAAATATGTGGCTTAAAATGAAAGTTTCATATGTGGTATTTTTGTGCCACTCAATTTTGCGACGTGACCAACCCGGATGGTCCAATTGGTGAAGAAGAATTCTCATAAATGCCACGATCATACTCAGATGTCGTTGGAAACTTATTACAATGAAAGATCTGAGATGGTACAAGTTAGGCTATTTGGATTTTTTTTTTTGAGGTTTAAAAATAATTTTAAAAAATTAAAAATTAATTTAAGTGTTTGGTAAATTTTTTAAATATTATTTTTTATAAAATCACCTCATTCTACAGCGAATTTTGAAAGAGTAATTTTTTGAAATCTGATGATCTTGAATATTAGTTTTATTCTAGAATATAATTTCATATATATCCTTACATATATATTTTAAAAATTCAGAATTATTCTTATTAGCAGGAAATAAATTAAAGAGATTATTATTGCTGCTAATTATATTGAAATAAATAAAATAAAAAATAAAAATAATGTTATTAAAATATTTATTTTAGTTATCAATTATTGTATATATACAAAAAAACAAGTTAGATACATATTTATGAATGTATAAATAAATTGTATTCAACATTATATCTATTTCAGTCATTTATATTTTAAAAATATTTTAATAGTAAGATTTATGAAATACATATAACTGCTTTTAAAACTCACAATATTTTTAAAAATAAATTTTACTAAACGTTTCACTAATTCTCTTTACAAATGATTAATTATACAGCACAACTAACAATAATTATTTTAAAAGTTACAATATCATCGAATTGACCCTTAATACATGTGAAATGTGTAGACCCTAAACAGTCAAATCTTTTAATAAATTTCGATTGTGAGTAAATATCCGAAATACCCTACATATACAACAAAGATATTAGATATACCACATAGAAAAGCATCAATTTTTTTTTTCTTTTGGTCCTATTTTATTATTAGAAGAGTGACAATTTTTTGTTTGCTTTATACTATTAAAAGAGACCGTTTATTTTTTAATATTAAAATAAGAATAGTAATATTTGATCTCTTCAATTTCTTTCATCAGGCCCACTATTCGATTAACCCTACTTGTTTATAAAATTATCCTTATTGAGAGATAAAAATTTAATTAAAAAAATTTCATAATCCCTACCTACCTTCTACTACCATTTTCACTAACACAATCCACTATTCTTTATCATTCATTCCTTTATTGCCAACTCATTTTCATTATTTATCATCCTTTTCGATTAATTTACTATTTCATGATTCGTATGCCGAAATTATTCTTTGCCTATTTTCATTTACTTTATTTTGATTTTAATATTATCATATCAATCTCGCTATAAACCAATTTTAAAAAAATGAGGGGTTTTGGTTGACAGTTGTTGGAGAATTTGATAGTAGGGTCAATTGGCGACTAAGTGCTAACTATGTAGTGGCTTAAGGTGGTGACAGTAATGGTGGAAGGTGGTTATGATTTCTGAAATTATAGTTGTTTCATAATTATTTTTATGATTGTTAAACAAGATGATTGTGAAAATAAGTAGGATTAATTAAAAAATGGAGGCTGGTGATAAAAATTAAGGAATCAAATATCACCACTCTTAAAATAATATGCACATAAATTCACCATTAAAAGTCTAATCCAATTCAAAAACCAAAAAATCCTAATAAAAAAAAAATCCTACCACGGGAGTTTTGAATCCTCCGCATAAGGGAAAAAAAGTGTCTGTCCACTCATTTGAAGGGTTGTTGGCAAGAATATTTATTTTTAAGATATTCTTGTCTTTTATATTTTATTTCTATTTTATACTTCTTTCATTTCGGTAGAACCTATGATCCTCTTAAGTTTTAATCATCAGACTCACACTCACACCTTTTTTTTTTAATCTATATATATAATTTAGATTTGTACAAAGTAATCTATCTAAATGAAACGACTCTTTTTTTTTTTGTTTATCTTTCAAAAATTAAATGTCACATATTTTGTTTTTGCTTGTCCTTTTTTTTTTAACATTAAATGTCACATTACTCAGGAGGGAAATCTTGAAATAATCGTCAGAATCAGGGCCGAAAATCTATTAGCCCAAGTACATGACCTTTGATAGGCCCAATCTACGGCCATAATATGAACTCGCGCGAATAAGAAAATGGAGCTTAATGTTGAAAACAGGGATGTCTCACGGACATTGTAGAGGTGCACACAGCACGCAGCACTTAGAATGTGTCCACGTGAAGCGAGGTTCAAGCGCTGGTGGCGATCATCTAGAGAGAGCGAGAGTTATGTAAACAAAACTAACGCTGAATTCTCGATCGAAGAAAAACTCAACCCATTTGTAATTTAGCGGGGGATTTGGGGAACAACATATATAGCCAAGCACCAGCCACGCGTTGCATGAACATGCACGTGTCCACAGACAAGACACGTCACGCACCACCACCTTCATCTTTATAGAGGAGGAGACAGGCTAACTATGGACATAGCGCTTCGAATTAAGCTCATTAATTAATTAAGAGCAAAATGTTATTGTACAAATCTTTGATTGTCATCTCATTTCTCTTCCTTGCCGACTCTTTATTGCATGATCATGTAGAGGCTTACGATGTCAAAGCCAGCCCTGTACGGCATATGGTGAAGAGAGATGACAGGAGATCACTCATCGAGACAGAGTATGGAAGAATCTCAACAGCTAAAATCAGTACTGATGGAACAAGACGCCTTCATTATCTTCAGTTCATCACATTGGAGCCTAACTCTCTCTTTCTTCCAGCTCTTCTTCATGCTGACATGGTCTTTTATGTCCACACAGGTGCATTAATTTTGTATGTGAACATTAAGTTTGACATGATACTAACCTATTAGCTATACTAAATAATAAATATACATGCATACACGTTTTAATTTTTTGTGTACATGCATGTGTAGGGAGGGGGAGGCTGAGTTGGGCCGATGAAGATGACATAAGAACACTGGACATTAGGCGAGGAGATGTTTACAGGCTGCAGCCTGGTTCTGTTTTTTATATTGAAAGCAACTTGGAGCAGGAACGAGAGAAACTAAGAATCTATGCTATCTTTTCTAATACAGAGGATGACTCTTACTTCGTATGAGCAATTCTTATTACCAACTTACAATATTGTCATTTAATTGTCTTAATTCTTTGAAGGGATTAACAGGCTTATTAATTGTCTTAAAATTAACGGAATGCAGGAACCGGTAATTGGGGCATACACTAGCATTAGTGATTTGATCCTAGGCTTTGATAGGAAAGTCCTGCAGTCAGCTTTCAAGGTAATTAATGTTCCGAATCAAAGATTCCGATTTAGAGTGTACACACACACACACACACACACATGTATATACGTATAAATAACGCAATTTGGTGTGTGCCAAGGTCTCTGAGGATGTGATAGAAGAGCTATTTAATGCAACAAGGCCGCTTCCGATTGTGCATGCATTGCCAAGGAGGAAAAAATCATTATGGGCGTGGGAAGCTCGATTCTTGAAGGCCTTGGTAGGTGATAGAGATGCCTTAGAGTTAGAAGCCATGAATGGCAAGAAGAAGAAAGCAAAAACTTATAACATTCTTGATGCTGATCCCGATTTCAAAAATTGTAATGGTTGGAGCTCAACGGTGGATAGGAAAGACTTGCGTTTATTGAAGAATTCAAATATTGGTATTTTCATGGTGAACTTGACAAAGGTTGGTTTCTAATACCAATGATGTCCCTATTTAGTTTAACATTCCTCTGATAGCTAGCTAGCTAACACTCACTAAGTTGAATATCTAAGCCATTTTTTTTTCAACAAATTAAGGGCTCGATGATGGGACCGCATTGGAATCCAATGGCCAATGAGATAGCAATAGTGCTTCATGGACAAGGAATGGTTCGGGTGGTTTGTCCGAGCACAGGAAAACAGTCAGACTGCAAAAATACGAGGTTCAAGGTCGAGGAAGGAGATGCTTTTGCTGTTCCTAGGTTTCATCCCATGGCTCAGATGTCTTTCAACAACGACTCATTTGTTTTCGTGGGGTTCAGCACATCTACAGGGACCAATTATCCTCAATTCTTAGCAGGAAAAAGATCAGTCCTTCAAGAATTAGACAAGCTAATTTTGAGTGTATCCTTCAATGTTTCTAACACGACAATTAATCAACTATTGGCTCAGCAGGAAGAATACATCATATTAGATTGCACCTCCTGTGCCGAGGAAGAGGAAAGTATAATGCAGGAAGAGATTAGAAGAGAAAGGGAGGAAGAAGAAGCCAGGGAGAGAGAGAAAGAGAGAAAGAGAGAGGAGGAAGCAAGAAAGAGACAAGAGGAAGAAGAAGCAAGAAAAAGAGAGGAGGAGGAAGCCAGAAGAAGAGAGGAAGAAGAAGCGAGAAAAAGACAAGAGGAGGAGGAAGCCAGAAGAAGAGAGGAAGAAGAAGCGAGAAAAAGACAAGAGGAGGAGGAAGAGGAGGCCAGAAGAAGAGAGGAAGAAGAAGCGAGTAAAAGACAAGAGGAGGAGGCAGAGGAGGCCAGAAGAAGAGAGGAAGAAGAAAAAAAAGAACGAGAGGAAGAGGAAAGGAGGCGAGAAGAGGCCAGGAGACAAGAAGAAGAAAGGCAAAGGAGGGAACAGGAAGAAGAAGAGGAAAGGGAAAGAGAGGAGAGGCGAGAGGCCGAGGAAGAAGAAAGAGAAACATGGGAGAAACAACAAGAGGAAGAGAGAGGACGAGAAGAAGAAGCAGAGAGGGAGAGAGAGAGGGAAGAAGAAGAAAGGCAATGGGATAAGGGACAACAAGAAGAGGGAGGAGGACAAGGAAGAGAATTCATGAGAGCAAAAGTGAAGAGAAGTGGTGATGGCAACAGAATGGTCCTAACAAATGTATTGAAGCTTTGATATATATGCATCAAAGCTTTAAAGAGCGCAGCTCTCCATCAGTTTGCGTGTATGTGAATAAAGTCTCTAATGGCTTCCTTGTTTTTGTTTGGTTTTTGGTGAAATGAGTTCTGTGATACCTTGTTTTCTAATTGTTAATGTAATAAGCTTTCGCCATATATTTGTTGGATAGAGAGCTGTGGTCCTTCGGGGCTACTAGAAACTTTCCCGGATCTCTCAAAATTCGTATTATTATGTTATAAATGATATTGCAAGTGACACAGAGGACGAAGTAAATGTGGTTAAGAGCAGTTGGAGATGAGTTAATACATTCATCAGGCCTAAGAATTATAAATAAAATGTGGAACTACAGAAACTATTGGTTATTATACAACTTAATTAATGAAAAAAAAAAAAGGTCTCAGCAGGAGTCAAGTGCTTACTTGAATATCGCAGATCCTCGCGCTACAGTTAACAACGCTGCACGAAGTGCAACTGATGTTCCACAACTTTGAATGCTGCATCATTGGCTCCCACAACCAAGAGAAACAGCTCCTCGTTGAAGACGTGTGAGGCAAAATTAACGATTCTAGTAAGAGTGTAAGAAACAGCACTAGGATCATCTTTTAGTGTACCTCACACCGACTTATTCCGGGCTTTCGGAAGGATAGATTTGAAGATATAAACCGTTCCTTACACCACTCACTTGATGTGATCATAATAATTCATATTCAAACAAAAGTTCTAAGTATTTTGGACAACTCCAGAAACGAGTGTTAAAAGAGGAAATGTGGCTGAGCGGCTGAGTTTCCAGGACATGAATGGACATTAAAAAGTCGGATTATCAAACGAGTACAACGCTATTGGATTTGGATACAGTTTCTTTCTTAGGTTTCAACCGAAAATGGAATTTTTTTTTTTTAAAAAAAAGTTTTAACTAATGTAGTCATCCAAAAGCCACCGGCCACCATAAGAATATATGAACATATACAAGGTCTATTATAAGCATTGCGACTACAAGGGCAGACTCATACACTGGCATGGCCACTTATATAAGACACAACGACAGTGATGTCGTCAAGCTTGCCACCATAATAGCGGAAACCAGCATCTTGAGCAGCAGTTGAAAATGGTGTTTGCCTGTTCCTATCCTGTGCCCGTTGACGTGCCAAAGCCGCTATCTTCTGAGCTGTCAATTGCGGCCCTAAGCCAGCTCTTAGTGCATGAACAACTACAGCAGTAACCTCATTATTATATAAGTTGTCAAATAGTCCGTCAGTTCCAGCAACGATGACATCACCCGGGGCAGAAGGAATTGTAAAAACCTGAGCAGATGAATCCAAAATATGTAATGAATCCAAAATATGTTAAGTTTGCGGCATAACCTGTAATTGTGCTTGAATGATTCCAACTGACAACAGATGTATTACAGTTCAGTTAGCATTAACTGACCTGACCAGAGCTAGGTAAATCACCGGTATTGCCACTCTCCAGTTGATATGTAAAATTGAAACCATGCTGCTGTACAGGGGATTGGAAGATAGTGCATCCATCTCTAACCACCATGAATCCACTGTCCCCCAGGTTAATAGCATGTATTCCCTGTTCAAACAGTTGACAATATGAAACCAAATGCTAGTTCATAACAAATGTAGCACTATAAATGATTTTCAGGCCCTACTGAAGCACAAAGACAAGGGAGTGAACTAATAGTAGACTAGTAGACATAGCTCCTAGGAACCTGAGACAAATAAATCATCATGTATAAACCAAACTCTAATAGAAGCTATGCATCTTCACCTAAAACTTCATTGTCCACTATAGACTATACTTCACAGACCTTATACTTGCAACAGCAAGAGATAGACAAAACAAGTTAGATCCATATAGAAAAACAAATGTTTCCACTTAAATTCACAATTCAGGCAGATGTCTTCAGCAAGAAGAATCAATGTTTTCAGGAGAAGAGACAGAAAGAGTCAGTAACTCCCAGTACAGGATAGAAATTTCAGTCTTAACCAATGGCACACAGAAATGGGTTCAACAATTTCTATGATACCTCCTAGAGAAAGGTGTACCATAACTTATAACATCAATGTAAGAAATCAGAGTAATTTGTAAAATTTTGGTGCATTAAACCTACAGAATCAGCATAAGTATTACTTTTCATTTACCCAAAATTTCTGTAAGAAGAAGTTTATTAAGTTTTAAAAAGGCGGAAAACAATTAGAAATGTGATTTCTCGGCAGAAGTAGCCAAAAAAACTTCGTCATCACTGTCAAACACTGAAAGTAGTGAGCATGACTAGCTAGAGAAATATAAAAACAAAAAACCTTGCTTGTGAGGGCAATGATGCAGGCCGTTGACGAACCCTTGGCCTTTGTGCTTGAGTGAGCCTTCGCCAATACCCTGGCAGGGTCAATGGCATGGGTGGGCTCCTCTTGAACAGCTCTGAACGAATGGCTCATAAGTTCACGAGCAAACTCTCCTGCATCAACACCAACATCTGCCCAGCCACCAACACCATCTGCTACACCAATGACTTGTTCATCTCCACAAATAAAGTGAGCATCCTCTCCACCTGTTTCTTCTTTAGCAGGATGTGGCAGGTAACATGACCCAGAAAGTAGCTTCAAGGCTCTTTCTCCTAGAATAGTTCTGGAGTAAACACCTAAGTTAGTAGAAGAGAGGGACTGATAAAACTTTAAAGGCAAGTTTATAAGCAATTTCAGTCATGAAGAGACAACTCCCCCTTGTAGTGCTACCAAGCCTATTTCTCATTAAAGTTTATTGGAAAGTTCACACTCTTGGTAAATTACTGAAAACAATATTTCAAGAATTAGTCAGAGTCTTGTTTTGTTTTCTCACTTTTGGTAAACTCTCAAGTGTTATATTTGTCCTATATATTTTACTAACTGAAAGTATGATGTTTGTATATAGTTAGTTTATAAGCATGAGTTTTTTTTTCCCCCTTCCAAAAGTTATTTAAGGTTGTTCAAAGAGATGAACCCACATGCATGCATGGAATATTATAGCTGTCTGTCTTAACATGTAAAACAAGAACTTGACTGGTTCCTGTTTCCTAATCTTGTCTGTATAATTTACAATTAAAGATTCACAAATTATCAGTTGATTCTTGTGAATTAGAGCTAGAGAGGTAGAATACAACTTTATCTTATCCCAAAAAAAGGGTGGAATAGAACATTAATCTTGTGGTGTGATTGAAAGTGTTTTTGTAACTTCAAATTCTTAATGTGAAAATTAACATGTCTGGCTTTTGCAATTCATTTGTGAAATCAACTTCATTCCTTATATTCTGCTAATGCTTAACTGGCAAGAATTGCAAGTAGGTGATACATACTAATTGATACAGATAAGAGAACCAATTGAATATTGAAAATCTCTAGTCTATTCCCACATAAAACCTTTCAAGGCAAGCAAAAGCCAGTATAAGAGAGCGACTAATAAGCTTAAAAGACAAGTTCGTAAGCAAATTCTATGATGGAGACACAGAACACCCCCTATTCTACTCCTATCAAGCATATTTCTGAATAACTAAACACCAATTAAGATTATATGTATTATTTTCTGGTCAGCTGAAAGAAATGCAAATGAGGATTCTATGACTCAGTATCAAGAAAACAACTAAAAGCAACAAGAATGTTCAAATAAACAGAAGAAGAGAGCACATACTGCTCAGATGCAACACTGCCTATCTGTTCATCGCGGGAACCTCCATCAAATGATAGATCATGAGCAGAGCCAGCAGAGAAACAAATGGAAGATGAGGTATGAATATTTCTCAAACATAGGCCACCACCAAGTACATTGGAGTTGGAACTCCTTCCCACAGAATCAAAAATATAAGACCCATAGACAAGCCCACCACATGGTGATTCCCGTTTTCTCAAACTCATCCTAGCTTTTTGGCAACGACTCTGACTTCTATCATTGAAATAAACACCACTAGATTTCACAAACTCTAAGCCATTGCCACAATTTGAAACTAAATCATCAATAAGGACATCTCCACCCACAGCCTTAGTACCAGAACTCGGGATAGAACTCCTTTTACACGAGCTACTTAGACTGAAATCCATGGTCTCGGATAACAACCGAATAGGATATGGCAAAACCTCAGATGACCCAGAATTACCAAACAACAGTTTTCCTTGTCGAAGAACTGAACTCTTAGGATTACAAACTCTGTTAAAACCAGAACAGACAGTAGGGTTCAATTTTGTTAGAACACCAGCTGGCATTTTAGCCCCTATTACAAAATACCCTATATTCAACTATTCTCATAAAGAATATCCAATGTTGAGTGGCATTTAACGGTCTAATTTTCATTACTTTCAACACATCAGCAACCAACACACCTGTAAGGAAAACATAGGCGTCAACTTTATAAACTACATGAAACTTCAAAATGAAATTGCAAATGTTCTCCGAATACGAAGCAAAACAAATTAATGGGCAGAGTGGTAAAAGTCGAACCTTTCCAGCTGAGCTTCGTCTGTAATGGATTGATAAAGGAACCCTAATTAGAAAGTTTTGATTTTGATAAGAAAACGATTGATTTAAAAAGAGCTTTAAGGAGAACTCGGAGGGAAAACTCGGTTGGATTAGAATTGGATTATCCTCTCCTTGTTCAAATGAAGCTCACGTATTACAAGATAACAAGAACCCTAACAAAAACACGTGTGAGTGATAGGTTAGACAAAAGTTCCAGCTATTTTTCAGTTTCTTTTGGACTGTCAAAATGTTGAGCAATTTAGTCCTAGGGTATTTTGGGAATGCAAGTGGATTGTTTAAAGCAAAGCAAGTAAGGTAAAGATTATCAAAATTGTAGCCAAATTCTTTTTTTTTTTAATTTATGGATTTTAATTAATTTTATGCAATAATTTTCAGAATATTTTATAAGGGCAAGTTTGGAGAAGCCAATTAGCCAAACTGAAATCTATTCAAGTTGCCTCGTGTGGGCAATTAAAACGTGGAAATGTGAAATAAAATGGCTGTTACTGTTCTAAGGGCAATAACCACATTACATTATCAAAATGCCTTCTAATTTCAAAAGGTCAAGTCTTGCACCAATTAGCAGCAATCCGAGCAGCCACTACTGACTAGAGTTAGCTATTACTGGTAAATGGGCACAGTAACTTCCATTTTCCCATTCATTGGAAAATAGTCAGATGTAAGAAAGTCAATATTATTCCTATTTGCAGAATCATCCAAGACCATTCACAACAGTGAACTTAAATCAATAACTGTAGAGACTTGTGCAGGAGCAGATATATCACAGAAGGGCAGACAGAGGTTGGCTGGAATTTGATCCTGTTAACACAGTGAAAGATAAGATTCAGGAAGTGGCCAAGGCAAAGTTTGTAATTTGGCTTTGCCATTTTTCTCTAGAAAAAGCCATAGAAAATTAGAAAGCCCCCTAGTCCTATGCGAATCTAGATAGCAGTCCATGAACCACACTGCAATATACAGCACAGGTCCCTCTTACCTGTGAAATAATGACCTTTAAATCAGCAAATATGCAAAATGTACTTGATCATTATTATTTCCTTTTCAGCTTTCCGGAAGTAATGGACAACCCGAATGTTAGTAGATGGCGTTTCTCTAAGAAAGATAAGAATTTCAGTACTGGAATTGAAATTGCCAATTCGTGAACCAAGCTCATAGATTGTAAAGGCAGGCAGTTTGCAGATGTATAGAAAGATTTTCTGCTCCTATGGAGTTTTTATTATTATTATTATTATTATTATTATTCTTAACCGTAAAGGGTTTTTTTTTTCTTGAAATATGACTGAATAGTCCATCCATATTGTCGCGCGCTCACTTAGAGTCCCAATAACAGACTGGTGTATCAGCAGCAATATTATTTAGAGTTATCTTCACAAATTCATATAGTTTCTTAAGCTTACCGGGGAAATCAGCAGATGAGCATTCAAAACCATTTAGGTACTCTCCCAAATTTTACATTATTAACAGAAGTGGTGAAAACTCCCCCACTTGGCCCTTGACATCAGATGAGCTGCAACTTGCAACTGAACACGAGCCCAATTGCCAATTTTGAAATGCACATCAATTGATCGACAATATCTATGTTCATTTGGATATATAACTTTTTAACCTGGTTTGTGAATGCTTGAACTGAGACGGAGTCATTGACACCAGTCGAGATGGTTCTGTGAGGTACGATTGAGCCACAATTGACCTTTCAGAATAAGATTTTTGGACTACTTAATTAAACTTCCAATGGCTTGACATAATTGAGAATAGCACTAGAAGGTGTTTATTTTACCAATTGACAGGCATATACGGGGCCATCGCCATGTGGTATTCTCATTGGGGCTGATTTTCAGTAATCAACACATTGCAAGTTTAGCGAGGAGTTGGCATCAGAAACGAAGTGTTAAAAGGGTTTTGTACGTGAGTATCTCCATCTGTCTCAACAACAGTCATCAGCCATGCTAGTGTAAGCCACTCCACGCAAAAAAGAAAAAAAGACAAGAAGTACCATTCTGTAGCTACTTAGCTACTGCTGCATTTGATGATATTCTTAAACTGGCAAAGATTAGTTGTTAAGTATCACCACTTAAACTGGCAAGATTAGTTGTTAAGTATCACCACTTTTGGAACAGTCATGGAGGGGACCAGGAAAGTACAGGCATCTGAAACCGGTGGACCTCTCTTGAATCATTCACATCGTTTTCAAAGTTATGGACGTCCTGAAGCCAACGCTCACCAGCCAAAATAACACATCAATACAAGCTCAGAGATGCTGATATGCCGAAAGCATGGCCAATTTGAAATAAGCTCCCGGAATCCGCAATAAATGAGAGGTAAGCAAAGAAGATCAAGTCCAAGTTCAATACCAAGTACAGTCACATGCTCCTGATTCCTGAAAGTTCTGTACAACTTTGGCCTGCTTGAATTGGACGCTGCGTTCTGTAGGCAGGACTATGTCTCAAAAATTTGTACTTTCTGGTGCTAATTGACATATAAGATTACCCTTGGGTAGCGACTACCAATCATTAGACTTTAGTGCAAAGCAATTTTCCAGGTACAAATACATGCAAGAAGTATTACTAGCCTCTTTTTTTCCAATTAAGGACTATGTAGTTCCATATTAATGCTACCATCTACTAGATATTTGCATCAAGCAGATCACCTTAAAATCATAATATCTTGAGGTCAGGTATCGAGGGCAGCTCCATTTTTGGTGAATTACAGAAGGAACGAGAATTCATATCTTTCAACTCTTTTGGACCCATTTCAGCGACTGTTCTATGCATTTGTCAAACTGAACAGGAGAATTGTATAGGATTATTTGGAGTCTTTCATAAAATAAATGGGTGAAGTTCTCTTAACTTAAAGCTTTTACTAAAAAAAGTGATTAATTTTTTATTCATTATTTTACAAAATGAATAAAAAATACCATTGTTTTTTTTTTTTTAATTTCATAAAATTATTAAAGGCATTATCTTTCGATTAAAAAAATACCACAGGACGTTACATAAATTTTACAAAAATGACAACCATTGAAAAATAATTATGTAATTTGGAAATTTTCTATTTGAGCTCCACCCAAGTGCTGACTGCTGACTAAACACACAAGCGCATGCCCCCCTGAGAAGTCAAAACGTAGTGAATCATCAATCATGAAGCCCGCTTGCAGTCTCTTAACAGTTCCGGCCCATCGAAGTTTACACAAATTATTATCACTGCTACTGCTAAGAATCAAATACAAGTTTCGAACATATTTTTCGTTTGTTTTATTATTAGAAAATCATTTTAAAAATACAGTTTCCTTTTCTTTTGTATTCCAAAAATGCCATGTTTAATTTCACTTCTCATTAAGATCAAAAAAACAATTTTGAATTCTCATTTTTCACTACACAAAATAGTTAGTCAGACCAAAAAAAAAAAAAAGCTGTTTGAGGTTTTATATCTTGAGATTGGGCTATTTCCAATTCAATATCATGTTTGGACATATTAACATAGGTTAGTTAAAAAGTTCGAATTAATTGTGACAAGTCCCACCTTGGACCACCATTGTACACCTAATTACGGCCTAAACTTATCCCGAAGGCCCTTAGGATAATTTTTGGCAAATAAACTGAAAAAAAAAATGAAATTTTAAAAATAAATTATAACAGAAATACCTGGCAAGAAAGTTTGAGCAATTTAAATATCTAATGGAAAAACACTGGAACTTTTATTGCCTAAAAAATATCGATTTTCATAACATGTTTTAGGTAATAATAAAATAAAAGTTCAATAGTGCAATTTTTTTAAAAATATTTAAAAAATAAATTTAAATTATTATTTAAATATTTATTAGTTTATTTGAAATAATTTAATTAATTAATAGTTAGACAAATATATTATTAGCTAATTTTTATTTTATTATTATTATTATTATAATAATAAAATTAAATTTGTAAATCTAGTACAATGTTACGCTGAACTAAACAGAAGATGGAGTAATACCGAATATAATTCGAGCTAGTGTGATTATATTCTATTATATCCTATTTTATACCTCATCCCAACCAATTTAATCCCCACACTAAAAATGCCCTTAATTCTTTTTTTTTTAAAAAATTCATACTATGGGCGATCCCATTCGACGATCGACATCAGGGGGTTCGGCTGACAGCTGACGAATTTTAATCTCCTTGTGACATCACATCCCACTAACTTAATGATCACTTCTGATTGGTTGGTTCATTAAATTGAAATCTCATATTACGCAATAGACAATCATACAAATGAACGTGGACGGCCTGCAAGAAAATGTCAATTTCTTGCTTCTGTTTTATTGATATCCTGAAACTGCAATTTCTTGCTTCTGTTTTATTGATATCCTGAAACTTCCAAACGACAACAACTAAAAGACAAAACTCGCACCGGGTACCATTCACCGTATTGGATAATCTTCTCTTCCATTTTACCATAAATTATATAACCAGGACCTTTTGTGCCGTTAAAATTTTTCAACTCGAATGTTTCACCTTCTTTCTTTCTTTTTTTTAACCTTTTCTGGAGAGAAACTCTAATGTTTTACCAGATCCATTAATAGACTGTCTGATCAGCAAAAATATGTTGCTCTCGTTTTCCCCTCTCTCAATTTCAGGTTCAGCAATGAATAAAATTAACAGTGGTCCTGAATCAGGCCAATAAATGACTCTTACCTCCCATCAGAGTACTGACTGCAATTACTGAGTTTCTTATCCCAACGGATCCCACAAGCAACTAGCCCACAGTTTAAATGAATTGCAAAGACTAATAAGATTTTTTAAAACAGGTTATCTTAGAAGTAATTTCGATCCGATTAAAAGAAAAAAGGTTCGCGATGGGTCAATTCTTGACAGCTAAAAACAAAGAAACACACGCATAAAGACCTAAAGGGAGCAATATGCATACGTGTTGCACTTTCACTGAAAATGACGTTATTGAAGTCTTGTGCTGGAATCCATATACGACTAAAGTGCAAGTGCAAGCGAGCATCTTCCCTTCCACTCCCCTTTTGGCTTTTGTATTTATACACAAATGACATGTTCACTTATCTAGATTTCTTCATGTCAACCACTTGCTTAGCACTGAATCTGCAAAACTCCTCTTTTCACCACTCATGCCGTTATCAAGAGGTAACACCACCGAGAAACATATCAAGATAAACGACCGACCGTCATTTATTGTTCCATGATATGAAGTTTGCGGAGATTGTATGTATTCATTATTATATATATATATATATATAGGCTAATATTAGTTGAAGCTTATCAACATAACTAAGTCATTGTGGTATCTGACGCAATAAACAGGGGACCCTGCCGTCCAGCAACAGTTGCAATTATAGTTCCTTCACCAACTCTTGAATGTTTCATGTAACGTCCGTGCTAATAAAATTATAAATTAACTCACCAAACACACAATCAAACACACACTCAGATTATAATGGTCGTAAATTCCATTGATTTAGATTTCAAATAAAATAATACATACAAAGTTGACAACATCCAGAGCTCGAACTTTAATTGTCAGAAGATACAAATTTTTCAACTACATATTCATTAATGCCTACAGCTACACAACAAAATAGTGATGATTCTTTCCACTGAGATAATAAGATGCATACATCCATTCACCATTTGTCCTGGTACAAGCCAGTTTCCCTCGCCGCGCCGTTTCTGTAGCTTGAGTAGAAACTTACTGCAAAAATATATTTATAATTTGAGAGGCCCCCAATGCACATCTGAAAGCTTAATTTACTACCGTCTAGAAAACATTCAAGATAAGGCTGCTTGTTGCACAAGCCTGTGGATTGCTTGATATTAATTACTTCTACTAGGGCATTTCTGCAACTCCAATGGTGCCCCTATACAATTTACATCTTACATCCCCCAAGTCAAGAGCTAGTTCCTATGTCTTTGCCAGCAATCTCTCCTCCTCCTCCCCCTCCTCCTCCAAGTGATGCTGCACCTGCTGCCACGTCAAGAGAACCACCAGCAGGTGGAACCAGAGCTGATCGACCAACACCGGGGGTGGCACCACCAGCAGCCATCCCTAGTCCAAGAAAATCAAGCGTGGGCTTGTTGGGACCAAACACTGAAGGTGTTCCCATCATCAATTCCTTCAATCCAGAACTTCCTTCACAAGGCAGCCCGAGACCAAGGCCCGGCAGAGACACGTTGTCGGACTCAAACGACCTCTCACTCCATCGAACACTGTCTTCATGAGCAGATGCGGATGAAGAAGTTGAGACTATCCCAAGCCCACGCAGCAATGTAGCATTAGATGCAGCAGCGCCCATTTGAGCAGCCTTTTGAAGTAGCGCAGTGGCAGACATAGCTGGCTGTGAATACTGCCTAGGTTCTTGCCCCCCACTTCCAAATATTGATGAACCAGGGTTTGTTGAGAGGCACAAGGTAATAGGATCTGTTGATGAAGAGGAACCTATGTTGGTTGGTTCAGGTGGAGCCATGGCTCTCATTAAGTCAGTAAGTACAGGGGTTTGAGAAGGTTGCAAGGTTGCCGATGCAGTTGAGGAAGCAAATAAGCTTGCAAATACACTGCTACTTTTAGTTCCAGTGCTGCTTGAGCTGCTGCAGCTTCCATTTAAGGCAGCTGAAAGGGGCGCTTCTTCTACAACTTGTGGGGAATTTTCAGGCATCTCTGAAAAACATGCAAAAAAGAAAATGGAAAATGTTATTTCCCTTTCTCCAAACCCACTACTTTAAACATACAAACATTGAAAGGTACGTTTTTCTTTACAGAGAACTTTAGAACAAAAAGGAAAATCACTAATGGTTTTCTTTCTCTAGATCACATCTCTTTCTTCTATAACTTTTGAACCACAAGAAATTCATTAGCAAGATTACAAACTTTTATCTTTACACGACATATTGAAAGGAAACTGCAATAAGAAGCTTATATGCCTTACACTTCAATCCTCCCAGACCCAATCACTTACTCGACCGTGTGATGTATGTAATAAATACATCAAGATAACAACAAAGCTCGGTAACAGACAAAAACAACTACAATCCAAGATCTACAAAGAGAGGAGAGAGAAAAGGCCGGAAATTTTCGCGGTTCATTACTTCAATTTAACAAAAATCAAATTCGACTGAACCCCAACAAAGAATCAAAATATCTCATTTTGGCTCATTTCATACCTGAACTCTGACCTGGCGAAACCGAGGAAGATACAGCAGCAGTAGACTTTGTGAGCACTGGTGCCAGAGCTGCCGTTGGTGGTGTCGAAGTAGAGGAATCAACGGGCTGAACTTTCGGGTCTGATTCTGTGTCCGGATTCACCATTCCCTCAATTAGATTTGGCTGTTCACTGTGAACTTTGGCGCTCTCCTTTGTCAGCATATCACAGAAAGCTCTGTGAGTTATGAAGCTATCCCTCCTACGTACACACAATAAATGGAAAACAAGGAAACTTCAATTTACAGAACCAAATCACCCAAAAACTGTAATAAAAACCAGAAAATTGAATCTATCAAAGACCTGGAAAAAACAGCCCCACAATCGCATTTGTACTCTTTAGTGCCACAAACTTTGGAGTGTGCTTTATAATCAGACTGCACAGCATATTTCTTAGAGCACTTGTCACATTTCCACTTCTTTTCCCCGTGCTTTCTACAAAAGTGCTTCTTGATACCGGTAAGATCACCTAAAGCTCTAGTGGGATCGTGATGAACACAAGACTTTTCTGGACAAACATAAACTCTCTTCTTCACTTCTTTGTTCGATCTCTGCCTCAATTTCCAAGGCAAGTTATGGCCTCGTCGATGAAGCTGCAAATTCTGGTCTCTTTGAAACCCTTTGTTGCAGATTTCACACACGAATCGGTTGGTAGCCAAGAGGGTCTTAGGAGACAGAGCGATCACCTCTGCATCTGGATCTGAATTTTTTTTTTTGGGTGGAAAAAAATCATAACTCATTAAATGTACCAAAAACAAAAACAAAAACAAAAAGAAGTTAATTAGATTGAAGCAGCAAATTCATGTGTAATAAAAGAACCTGGTGTTCCAGGGAGGCTACGCTTCTTCTTGTTGGTGGATTTGGGAGGTGGGTTTTGGTTACCAGTAGAAGAGACGCTAGCTTCACCGGAAGCTGTAGAGGAATTTTCCAAGTCTACCGGCATGAGAAAAATCAGAGAACTGCTATTTTAACTGGAAAACGGTAAAACTTTGTTTAGGGTTTCTTTGACATCAAAGAACGGGACAAAAGACAGAAAATCTGGAGTATTTATCTTCGAATTCTGAAGAAAAACTTTTTAATAAAGGAACAAAGTTTAAAGTCTTTATTTTCGTTTTATTTTATGATATATCTATGTGTGTGTGTATATATATATTTTTTCCGCTAGGGTTATGTAATCTTTTGTTGTAGGGTTGTTTATAAATTGTAGCCTAATTACTCTACCCTCTCAGCTACTGGTCAATCAGTTTTGTTTATTTTTTATTTTTCATTTAAACACCTACCAGCTATATGTGACGATGTGCAGTCTCTCCCCTCTCTGACCAAAAGAAACTCTCACGGTACCCGAAGAACTCAAATGATTTACCCAAGACTGTCAATCAGCTTTCCGCTTCAAATTTTACTCCCAACTCCCCAAGGGCCAAAACCAACAAATTCTAACATACAAAGCATGAAAAACTAAAAGGGAATGCCCAAACAACCACCATCAGAGATCACTTGATCCAGCGATCGGAGTTAAATCAAACGTCCAGAGAAGCTAGCTCATCGCAAATCCGACATTTGAGATCACGCAAAATCTAGCGCCATCACCTCACTGCTAATGAACACACATACAGAGATATGAAATCAGAAATGAACAGTAGAAGAGATACAGAGTGAGAAAGTAATTTCATATGTGGACGTGGGAAAAGCTGCCAGAGCTTCGGTCTTTAGGCTGAGCTTGCTGCTTGCCTCTGACCCTGAGGCTCAGCTCTCCTACTCTTTTTGTAGAAACCAAAAAGAAATTCAATTAAAATTTTTAATTGAATAATTAATTGGATGACAAGTCAGCTTGATTATAGTTTAGTTTAACTGGAGGCGTTAAAAAGTGGGAGTGGGTTATACTTTTGTTGTCCAAGTCCACCAACTCTTTTTATTCACCGCGCATTTGTCGAATTGAGGCACCACATGTCGGAATGCATGGCCATCGGATGCTTTGTCGTTTAGCGTGGGGGTTTAAATTCCTTTAGTTTTGTTTCTATCAAGTGGATGGAAAAGTCAAACTGCTTCAACTTACACATTCAACTTTTTGCTCTATCCGCCCAATGAGACTTCCAAACGCGGCCTAGCTCTCTGGGATACAACATGTGCGATTGTCACCTTTTTATTTTAGTTGTTTTAATTTTTTTTATTATTTTTTAAAAAAAAATGGATTTGGTTAAGTTAATCCCCGTATTATGAGCAGAATTGAGTGTTGAAAAGCATAGTACTTGGTAGATATAGAAAGAAAGGCACGTGGGTACTTGGTAGATTCTTTCTCCTATTCTTGCTTTGTAAGGATTCAGGAACAAACATTACTATCTTTTGAAGCAATTCTAATTACGGTCCGGCAATGGTAGAAATGCTCCACCGTATACTATTTTTTTATAATCACATCATTAAAATTGTAATATTTTTTAATTATTTATCACTTTAATTATATAGTTATAAAAAAATACTCAATAATGAAACATCTCCAATATAACCATTGTCTTTTATTTAATAAAACCTTATCAGTTGTTTTTATAACTTTGATTTCTCACTCTTTTTCCACTTTTTGTAATTTCATCTGCTGTGTTTATGGCTTTTTTTAATAAGCATATATTTAAAAGCTTGCAAACATGAATGTAAAAATGGGCATTTTTCTGCAATAAGAGATGATAAATCATAAAACTATTTCCTAAACATAATAGAAAGAAATAAGAAGAAAAGAATAAATGGGACTTATTATGTTTATATAAAGGTGTTTTTGATGATATTAAACATTCAATAAAATAAAAGACTTTAGAAATAAATAAATTAAAAAAAAAATATCAGGGTTTTTCATTGGACGAAACAGACGTATGAAATCTTGATTTACTTCTTTGTAATAGACATGGTAAAAAGTTGAAACATAATTTAGCACGGACTACTTGTATCTAGTAAAATATTTTGGCCAGTTACGTTAAGAGTTTAAGAAAATTAAGTAAGAATGCGACAAATTTTGGATTAAATCATAACTCGTCATCATCATGAAGGACAATGCATAATTAGAAGAAATTTTTCAAAGCCAGAGAGTGGGAAGGAATTAATTTTTTATTATAGATTCATTCACTATTGAGTCCTTAATGATCCTCTTTACAATATGATCTTCACAATAAATAGTAGTATCAGAATACAATATTATTGGTGTAGTTCCTCTCAAGTTTCAATTCTTCTAATGAAAATTTTTAAGTTTTTCGTTACACTCTTATCAATAACTATTAAATTTCTTTTCTTAATCCGCAACTTATAACATCATGTTTGTAATGTATAAAAATTTATATGTATAACTATAACGAAAACTTAAGCCAAATTTTAATTTCTTTCTCCTTCTGAGTTTTTACATTGAGAAATTTCCATTTAAATGGAGAATAAAAGGTGAAAGGAGTGTGCTGCCCAACATATTCATTAATTATGTCTCCATAAATTATACAATGGATGCATTGTAATAAATCAACACGACAACATGAACTGGAGAGTGGAGACTTTTTTTAATCGAAATTAATTGAAAGTCATTGTGAAATAAAATCAGGAACAACCAAGTACACATGGGATTGATGTACCGACAAATAACAATGTGGTCAATATATCACTTTTTCCAAGTATTTCTATAATCGAAGGACAAAATTTTCCATATAAAATTTTGATCTTAAAGAGCTTGGCGTGCGTGGACTAATTTGGCATTAATAAGCGTTCCCCTGTCAAGTAAGGGAGCAAATTTAGAGTTGGGTTTAACAATATTGTAATTTTGTTAATTTAAAGCAAATGATGATAAGATTGAGATTAAACAAATGCATGAACTAAGAATACAACCGAAAAGCCGGCATCGAATCTTCCACCCAATTGATCATCTCTTGCATTGACTAGGATTGCCTTTTCCCACTTGTAAATTCAAACTATCCATTATTTTAGGCATCATTTAGGGCCCTCTTCAGTTTTATTCTTTTTTCTTTTCACTTCATACTTTGATGGTCGGCTGTTCATTCAATCGCTATTTTGATTTTTGCCATCACCACTCGTAGGTTATTGGGATTAGGCTTAAGCCATCTTGTCCCTCATGCATCCATTTGGCTTTCAATACAGATTTTATTTTGTAAATCTTAATAAAGCAATATTCGAAATCTCAAGTCCTTTTTCTTCATTTTATGATTAAAAAAGAAAATAGAGTGTCGATTGCTCTAGTTTACAGTCAAGGAAAAGAGATGCCATCCCAATCTAATTAATTTTGTTAAATTTAAAAAGTTAATTTCTATTTTACACACCCAGATAAATTAACCATTTATATTTTCATTTTTAAAAAATTAAATCTACCATTTGATTGTTTAATTTTTTTTCGTCTTTATGTTCTTCACTTTTTTAAACAACGTTTCTTTTCATTTGATGACTTCTTTTTTTTTTCCCCCTTCATGTTACCCTTTTTTTTTCTTTAAAGATAAATGATGTTATTTCTCATACAACATATTATCCCACAGCTTTTATAATCTTAAAATGTGCAAATTTGAGCTTATGTACGTTCTCATCATAAATATGGAGTTAAAATAGTAAAAAAAATTCATTAAATATGGACATTTATAGTATCTTTTAGGGTGTAAATAGCACCCAAAAAAAAATGAAAAAACAAACTCTTATATTCTGCGCTTACTTTTTAAAATTATAACTTGTATATTTAATAATTCCCCTTAATGAAATTGAGATCTCGTATTTAATTTTATAATTTAAAAGCATTTACTGGTGCTGGACCCATTGAACTGATTAATATCAAAAAATTTACATGTCTAATGTCATTGGATGCAAATATTTTTCATATTTAGCATGATTATGTTTACTCTTTAGAAATCACTCGCAGCGTTTATTCCTTATCTTTATGAGTCATGGCCACATTTGAATGTATAAGGCTAGAAGTAATGCGTTTATGTCTCGGTGCAATAATCCACCCTTTTGAAAGTGACTTCATATCTAAGACTCGGCTTTGGCATTTCACTATCATTCTTAGAGAAGATTAATGTTAGAAGTCTAGGTTTCATCCTTAAAAGGATAAAACGTTTTCCCCTTATGGCTTATCTTGCTGCTAGAGGTTGCCACAATCAAGCACATTCTAGAGTTGCCTTAGCGCCAAGGATGGGATTGAGTTATCAAGAGCCAGATGCAACTCTTCTTGCAAGTCCCAAACAGCCACCACAGTTCATTACAATTCCACATTATTTTATACAATTTAATTCCCTTATTTGGGTATAAAAATTTCACCCTTGATTAAACATCATAGTTTTTTTAACAATAAGAGGAAAAAAAAAACACGTGCGATATTATGAGTAACTTTTCACCTTGTAGCACACAATAAAAGAAGTCATTCAAATACTCGACCTTAACAATGAACTAAGTGAGTAGGAATCATTGTTCTAAAAATTTATTTGAATTAAATTTATTCAAAAATTGTAAATGTGTACATTTGAAATTTCTTATATATTATTGCTGACTTACACCGTGGGATGTATTTTATGTTTGTCTGCTTAAATTATCTACGAAGCATGATTAGCTTTCCATGCTTTTACTCTATACTTGAAGGTCCTTTTTCAGACAATGAAATGTTAAAAAGTACTTCTATTGCAAAAGATTCTTGAACCTTGTAAATTATGTCAACAATAAAGGAAAATTTGATGATGTCATGAATAAAATTACGATATCAATAATTTGATAAAAATAAATTTTTTTAAATTACACATAAAATTAAAATGAAAGATAAAATAAGTAGATTAATATAAGAGTGATAAGTTGGTGCTTTAACATTACAACCAATCACTTATGAAAATAACATAAATTTATAAATTCACATTAGGCATGGCATCATAAAATGACCTAGTTGTTAATTTTTAAAAAAATTAAAAATATACCTTAACATGACTTCTACATAATTTTAGTGAGAAAATAATTTATTCGTTTACACTGCATAAACAAAGAAGAAAATTACTCATCAATTAAAAATAAAAAATAAAATTGTACTAAAAACAATTAGAATAAGTTTTATTGAATTAGCTTAAATATAAATTTTATATTCATTTTAGGACATTTATAAATTTTTTTCATTTTCTATCATCGTATTTGTTTACTAGACAAGTTATTTAAGCGAAACTACTTATCTTGATGTGGATCAATATATATATATATATATATATATATATATATATATATATATATATATATATATATTCATGTAGTATGAAACTTTTCTCCTTACTTGTACTTAGAGACCATTCGAGTTTGCTAGTGAGGAGGTTAGAAACTTAGGTTATGCTTGAATTAAGATGTTGTAAATTTTAAGATACAGCTACTGTAGAAAAAAAATTATAATTATGAAACAAAAATTAATAATGTATAGTAAACATAAATTTTAAATAATAATTTTGATAAAATTATTAAACATATAATAGATTTTTTATTTTATAACTAAAAAATCATAGCAACATAACTTCCAAGTTACAATAGTTAGTGTTTACCAAATACTTTAATACTGTAACTTTTAAGTTACAGTTGTCCAACCTCAATCTCAAACACACCTCTAGAATAATACAAAATCACCTCATCTTACTACAACTTTGATAAATATTAAAGAATAGTTTTTCAAAATTCAACTTTAAAAATAAAACTTTTTTCTTAATAAAGTTTCACATATGTTATCATATGCATGACATAAACCTAAAACTATTATTATTCAATTTAGAAACAAAATTAATAAATATATAAGGTAGTCAATATTATAACGAGTTTTTATTTTTTAATATATTAATTTATTTGACCATATATTCACAATTTGTAGGTGTAATCTACAAAATTTATGTTTATTTTACAATTAAAATTGATCTATAAATTTTATATTATATTTATAAATTTTTGTTTCGTTTACTAATAATACACCAATTTACTACTTTTATATTAATTTACTTGTTTTATCTTTTATTTACGAGTCCTATATTCCATTTACTTAGTTTATGTTTTATTTCACCATTGTATTAATCTAATATTTTTCTTTTATTTTTCCAAGTCTTTATTGTCTAAATATATATTTTAAGGACCAATTTGCCATTTCCGTATTAACTTAATTATTTTACCTTGCAAATGCTATTCTTATGTGTGATTTTCAAAATTTATGTTTCATTTTATACCTAATGTGATTTACAAGTTTTATATTATTTTTCTAAGTTTTTCACAAATCTTAAGGCCAATTCATCACTCATATATTAATTAATTTATTTATTTTACCTTCAATGTATAAGTTTTATATTCTATTTACTTAATTTATGTGTTATCTTGCATTTAATTTAATTTATAATTTTTACGTTACATTTGTAGTTTCTTATTTTGTTTACTATTAATACACCAATTTACCACTCATATATTAATTTACTTGTTTTATCCTTTGTTTATAACGCTTATGTTCCATTTACATCATTTATGTTTATTTTACATGTTATGTTGATTTACAAACCCTACGTCACAATTGTAAGTTTTTTTTTTACCAATAATAATACACTAATTACTACGCCTATATTAATTTACTTAGTTTATATTCTATTTATAAGTTTTATGTTCCATTTATATTCTGTTTTGATCTGATCAATTCCAATTGATTAGGTTGGTGTCTATTTTATTCAGATTGGACCTAGGTTTATAAAATTTGAACCCGAGTGTCTTCGATTTAGAATCTATTTAGAAAATTACAAACCAACTAAATATGACCAAACCGACCACCCACACACCCCCACACACACACAAAACAACAACAACAACAACAAATATAGGAGATTTTTTCAATTTTAAATTTTAAAATATGGGAAAGTCAAATAAAATTTAAAAATAGTACGATTTTAAAGTTTAATTTTATAATACTATTAAAATCCATGGTTTTAAAGTTTTTAGCTTTCCCACACTTTAAGCCACGTGTCGAGCTTTTATTAATTGCTTGCTAAAGTTACAATAGAATCATCAACACCCTATTGTTACCTATCTAAATCTAATCAAAATTGAAAAGTCCTAAAACTTTAAACGCTATAAAATTTAAGGATGTTGCTGCCATAAGCCATGCCTCTTTCCTCTATCGTATGTCGAGTTTCACCATTGTCCATCATCTTCCTTTCGTCATCAACTTTTCTTCTTTTTCACTTCAATTATCGTCTTCTTCTCCTCTTTAGTTATGATTATTTTCCTTTCAATTACTTACTTCAATTTTTTCTTTTTTTTAAAAAATACTTACTTAGATTTCTTGTTTTTAATATTTGGCTGGGTTGGTTGTTGTTTGATGGATATAGAGATGCTTTTTTCTGTCTAAACCAACGAACAGAAGCCAAACCGAGACGAAATTTCTGGTGCGGTTCGACTCAGTTTATGTTCATGCTCAGAACAGCTATGTGTTGAGAAAATCTCAACCCGATTGATTGAGTTTGGGTTTGGCTTGACTTAAAACCGGCCAAACCCGACTTGTGCCCATCCCTCAAATTATGTTATACTTAGGGTGTGTTTGAGAGTGAGATATTGTACTTTTTAAAAGTTGCAGAATTTCTTTGTGAAGAAAAGTTACTGTGTAGAGTAGAAATTATGAAAAAAATTCTTGAAATACTTTCTACCAAAGCCCAACTATAAGTATTATCAAACACTTTAGTAGCTATCTCACCACACTCTCAAACGGACTATTATTATTGGTAAATTTTATATTAATTTTAGAAGTCTTATGTCTCATTATAATATTAATAAATTATGGCATCATGGAATAAATCACAACGTAAATTCCTAGTTCTTGGAATTATTCATACATTTGCCGCACATCAAATTTAAGAACACAATATATTCCTAATTATTACTGATATAGATTTTAGAGCCATATTTTATATATTATATGCTACATAGATAGACAGTAACAATTAGAAAATTAAAAAAAAAAAAGGTCAAACAACTGCTTATAACATTTATGGGTTTTCAGCCACATTTTTCTCAGAAAGTTCAGAACTTTTTCCTGTGGCAACAATTTTCTCGTCTTTTGTCCCGGCAAATTTATTCACCTCTCCTGTAATTTTCGTGCTGCCAAACTGAAAAGTGAAAACTACAAGGCGTTATTGTTTCTCATTCGCACAGTTTTTATTGCCCACTTCAAAGATGGATTGCGAAGAAATTAAAGCAAATGAATATTTCTGAGTCTTTTAAATAAGCTCTCAACTTTAACGTCGTCCTCAGCTGGAAAAGGCGATTCCCTCTTTTATTTCTCGACATTGACGGGGCAAAAGTTGTAGCGTTTTCAATAACGTCCCCATTCTAATGATGTTGCTGCAACAGCTAGCCTAGCAGGCTTACCCAAAAGCAAGATCTGTATCGGCTGTCGGTATGATTTATTTAATAATAATAAGTGTTTATTTTATTTTATAATTTTAAAAATAAATTTATTATTGTTTAATTATTATTTTAATAAAATTTTTAAAAATTAAATAAATTATTTTATTTCTATTACAATAATTTAAATTTTAAACTTTTAGAAATAGAGATTATAAATTGTTTAAATTATTAAAATATCTTTTAATTATTCAACAATCTTATTTCATTCGTTATATAACTTTAAAAAACTTACATCTAAAAATTCTCATTAACAATTAAACAATTAAATTTTTTTTATAAAAACTCTAAGACTCAATTTTCTTTAATTCCATTAAATAATAGAAAATAGAAATTTTGCTAAACAACTTTGGCCGCAATGAGGGATAATTGCCATTTTTGTGCTCCTAGACACGGTACATGTTTTCGTAAGGAACCTGATTCCAACCACAAAGGCAGACTGATTACTTCATGTGGCTAGAATTTTTCAAAATTCACTCTGACCGTGCGCTGAAATGTGCAGCTCCAACCCAAGTTGTCCCGGGTAAATTCCAAAATTGGACAGGCATTTCAGATCATTATACTCCAAGTCCCATCTGCTAAAAGCTAGATCATCGATTATTAGGAATAGTTCCTCTTGGGTCCAGGCGCATCAATCACTGTTAATTCCAACCTTTTTGGTTTTTAAAAAAATTTCTTTCCTCTTTCCTTTAGGAAAAACTAAAAAGGCATGCACAATTCAATCAATTATGAAGCCTCATTTGCTTCTTTATGATGTCGGGCCCTGCCCGGCTTCCCATGAGAAATTGGAGACTTGTGTCACTTGACTTCATCTTTGATTTTTCAATCAATTTGGAAGATGAATGGGTGGTAGAACCTTCGAAATTGATTGAAAAAAAAGTTCATGGTTGTTGTCAAATGTGAATTATTCCCTGGCCGTGGGTTACTCTGTTGGGCTTTTGTAAACATTAGGGGGAAAAAGAAAAAAAGAAAAAAAAAAGAATAGGCCTTTTGACGCTCTTCAAAATTACCCTTTTTAATTGAAATTGCCCAAGTGACCAAAGGCAAATTAATTAATTTCTTATTATAAAGATTTTAGGATCTTTATGTGTTCTATGAATAAAATTTTAAAAGAAATTCTTTTTGATAGTGAAATTTTATAGGAAGGATAGTTAATTTTAACGTATAGATTTGTATTATATAAATTAAATTGGAGTATTTTAGAAAATAAAAATCAAAAGGAGTGCTGCATGATTTTGAGGGGTCTTAGAAGCTTGGCTAAATCCATGGACCTAACTATTTATAGGCCCAGCCTGCTTTACATCCACACGGCTTTGTGTTTATTCGCGAGTGATTTTATAAGCATTTCAGAAATATTCTGATCACATCGATTGCTAACATGATATCATATGGACCGTTTTTAAAAGAGCAGAGCTCCTAACAGGCAAAGAACACTCTTGTGAAATCCACGTGTTACATTTAGCCCATGTTTCTTTGGAAGAAATGGTGGAAGAGGAGAGGAATGGAAAAAAAAAATAGAGGGAGAGATAAATAGTAAAAAAAAAAAAAATCAATCTCATTTATATTGTTTGGTTAGACACATAATTTTATCTTTCTCCCCTTATTTATTTCCTTTTTCCTTCTTTCCTCTCCTCTTCTCTCCTCTCTCCAAACCAAACATGCCAACTGCCAAGTAATTCCCTTAATCAAAATTATAGAAAAGGACGAAAGATTCAATTGAGTTTTAATTAAATTCAAATATCATATAGAAATAATTAATTAAATTTTTATATACTTTTTCATAATAAAAATTAATTATTACATAGTTTAATTCTTCATTGTTTCAAAAATAATTTTGAGTTTATAAAAAATTAATTATATCATATATTAAAATTTAAAGATAACGGGCTTCATAATTTGGTGTAAAAATATTTTAATTTAATTCAATTCAATTTGTCATTTCGTGTAATTTTAACTAGTAATAGAATTACTCCTCGAAAAAAAAGTAATAGGTTTAAAAAGTTAAGATTTTATAAGGGCTTTTAAAAGGGTGTGAAAAGCTTAACTCTCCTTCAAATAAATGCAATAGAAGACATGACATGAAAGCCATAAACCGAGGAAACGTTGGAACTTTTTACACCATCTTACAATTCTTTTCTTTTTTTTTGAACCACAAGGTAGTCCTGAATGGGCCCCAACTGGAGAAGACACTTTTACGCCCGAACCACAACTCAGATTAATCTCTACTTGCACCTGGTCGGCCTGTAAAAGACAAAGTGCTAGCCAAAGTGGTGATTGCATACGAGAACGAGACTTGAACCTCTGACCTCTCTTAAGGAATGAGAATGCCAAATCACTCGCATCAACCAACTTTGGTTACATCATCTTATAGTTCTTATAACAACAATTAAAATTTTATTTCTTAAAATACCATTAGTCTAATTTATAAAATGCACATCATATGTTAAAATTAATCATCTTTCCATAAAATTTCATCTCTAAAAAATATATTTCTTTTCAACTCTTATTTGTAAAATTAATACAAATTCTAAAATTTATTTTTTAGTCTGATGTTCGAATAGATTTAAAAAAGTTAGTATTTATAAGGGTTTTAAAAGGGTGTGAAAAGCTTAAGGTGCTGTTTGTTTTTTAGTCTGATGTCTGAATTTAATTTTTTTTAGATATTTGTTTATTTTAGGTTTTTTTTTAACTTATCACTTATTGTCAGATAATTTTATTTGAATAGAAAAAGTAGAAAAAGTTCACTTTTATCTGAAGTCTAAAATCTAAATGGAAAATTTCAATTTCAAATCTCAAAAATACTCTTAACAATTTATGTATTTCCAATATTATATATAAACCTAATATTTTTGTATTATTCTTGAAGTTATTTTTTTAATTACTTTAAATTTTTATTCACCTGATAACATAAACTAAATTGAAATATTGAACAAATCAAATTATGTCCATTGTAATTAATCAAAAATAAAATAACATTATTGTCTTTATAATAAAATTTGATGTTATCGTTACATCTTTTATTAAAAAATTAAATTAAAATCAATAATGATAGTATTTTTTTAATACTACTAAACTAATTAACCGGTAAAAATTATAAATTCTGAAGAACAAATATATGCACCACTTAAAAGGATATTTATGTCAAACTACTAGGTTTTAAGTTTTTCTCTTCAAATGTTAAAAAAAAAACTAACATGTCATTCAAACCTATTCAAATTTCAAATAAAAAACAAACGCACCCTAACTCTCTTTAAAATAGATGCAATAGAAGACATGACATGAAAGCCGTAAACCAAGGAAATGTTGGAACTTTTTACACTGTCTTACAATTCTTATAACAACAATTAAAATTTTATTTCTTAAACTACTATTAGTCTAATTTATAAAATGCACATCATATGTTAAAATTAATCATCTTTCCATAAAATTTCATCTTTAAAAAATATATTTCTTTTCAACTCTTATTTGTAAAATTAATACAAATTCTAAAATTTTAAATTATTTTTGTCATGACTCTAAATTCTTATATTCTTTTAAAAATTAATATTTTTAATTAAAATTTAAAGTATAAATATAAATTAGGAAATAGTATGATTGTAAAAAGCTCATTAAAAGAATGATTTATTGAATTGTCCAATTGAACTCTCGTATAAAATAAAGAAGGAAAATTATCATTTGTATACTATATAGATGCTCTATTATCAAAAATACTACAATACTTTGAGGGTGTATCAATCGTCCACCCTAAGTTGACAAAATGTATTTGTCATCCACCAAACTGTTATTTGCCATTTAAATAGAATAACGCCAGATGGGTAATTTAGTTTTTTTATATATACAAGTGATAATTTAAGGATATTAAGTGATAATTTTCAAGAATAAAATCGTCAATTTATTATAATTTCATTAACTTTCAAACGGCAGCTAACGGTTTGATGATCGACAGATAATTTTTATTAATTTAGAGTAAATAATTAATATACTCTAAAAATATTATAATATTTTTGATAACAGAGCATCTATAAAGTATACGAAAGATAATATTCTAATAAAGAATGAATTAATTTGTGTCGGTTATTTTGATAATTTCACGTAAACAATGGGTTTCTTTAGGAATTCTGCAAGGGTGCAAAACTCAAAAAAGGCCTCGCTCCCGAAGGAACCCGTAACCCGCGTGACCCGGCCCGTCAGACTCTCAACGGTGACCGCAGAGCTCAGAAGCGTAAAAGAAAGAGAACAAAAACACTGCGCAGGGTTTATCACCATTCACCCGCATCGCAAAAACCCTCTGTTTATGAAAAGTGAAAACCTCGTGCCAATTAACCGAATTGAGAGAGAACAAAATCGTTAGTCCCGGTATATCGACCATGGACCTTGACGACTTTGATGACCTCGACAAAGCTACACCGAGTCAGGTTCCCTCGCGAGTCTCCAGATTCTTGCCGAAATCTAGTAAACTGGTACCGAAGCCTGAACCACCTCCTGAAAAAGCCGAGCCGCAGCAACCGAAAAAACCGAAGACTGAAGAGAATTTTCGGCAAACGACGTCTGTCAATCTCACGCCAAAGACTGAACCTTCAGTTTCCAACGGCGATGTGAAGTTGGAGAGTAAACCGGTACCTGAACCGGAAATGGAACCGAGAAAAGAAGAGCCAGTGGATTTAAACATGGACGAATTACACTTGCAAGACGACGAAGATATGATTGTTCGCGAAATCGACGTGTTCTTTACTCCTTCAATTGATGCTGACTCCAAGGTTTTCTGTTGTTTATCTTTCGTCTTTGAATATGGAATTATTATTGTTCTTTTTGCATGTTGAGAATTGTAGTGAAGTAATGAGTTATTTTCAGTTATATGTAATGCAATATCCTCTCAGACCCCTTTGGCGTCCGTATGAATTAGATGAAAGATGTGAAGAGGTTTGTGTTATGCTTCTTGAACTACATTTTCTTTTATATATATATATATAAAATTTAAATTTGGATCTTTTTTCATAATGGCTTTTGTGTTTGTTATGTATGTTGTTTTGTAGGTTAGAGTGAAACCTTCAACTTCAGAAGTAGAAATGGACTTGTCTATAGATGTTGATTCGAACAATTGGGACAGTGAAAAAGCAAGCTGCCTCAGCATGCCTCAGCAGGTAATAATAATTGTTGCCTATGTGAATCTTGAAACAAGGTTCAGTTTATGTATAGTGTAGGAAACTAAGGCCTGTTCAATTGTGACAAGATGTGAAATTTCCTGTGGTTTCCCTTTAGACTTTGTCGACTACATGGATGCCTCCTCAGTCAACTGGATATGCTGTTGGTGTTCTCATAGGTAACAAGGTATGTTTGTTCCATTATGCCATTTTTGTGATCAATATGTCACCATGTTTTAGAAGACAGTTCATTTTTGCATTTAGGCTGCAAGTCCTATTTTAGCAGCATTGGAAATTTTTCTCATCATTGCTTATGAATCTTTGGAGTGATATTTCTATCAAAATTATGTATATTCATAAACAAGATTCCAAGGCAATTAAGAATTAACCTAGTCTGAGAATAGATTTGAAGCTCTTTGGACTTTGGTGCATGGTTTGAGGCAATTAAATTCATCTTTGTTGATTATTTCCAATTAAATTTTGGTTTCTGACATATTATTTGCTTAATCACCTGTGTGTGAATTAAGTTTATGTAATTGTCTTGAAGCATCAGATTTCTGCTGCTTGGTACTGTTTATTACACAAATTAAAAATAAATAAATTGTGAAGTGTTGTAAGAGACTTCTTTTAATTTGATTTTGCAGCTACACTTGAATCCTATTCATGCAGTTGTGCAGCTCCGAACATCAATGGGGTTTATGAAATCTGGTGGCTCAAAACGGAAGAATAATGTTGCAAGTGAAATTCCTGTTAAATTAGAGGACTCTAATCAAGATAAATCTGTTGGTTCATCAAAGAAGCAGGTATTTTTCCTCTCTGTTGTATCATGCTGCGGATCTGCTGCATTTGAGATGGATCATACAAGCCCAGGGACTTGGTGTTGATAATTGTGGGAGCAGCTCAAACAGGCCTAACCTAGAAATTAAGAGTCAGCATGTTCAGTTTTCCTTTATGGTAGAGTACTTTCTATGTAGCACTGGCGCTAGCTTGTGTAAAAGAATTAGTATCAAGTATCTCACCCTATTTCTTATCATGCCTTCCTTTGGAGGCCATTGCCTAATGCTAGTTCCACCGACAAAGTCTTCATGGAAGACCTGGAAATGCTTTAATTTGAAGCATGTCTGCATAGTGGTTTCTCTGCTAGCCCCCAAAAAAAAAAAAAAAAAAATTAAGATCATTGCTCAAATAAATAATATTGTTTGTAATAGAGCAAGTGCCGTGGAATGATTCATCTAGCTAACTCCATTTTGCTAGTCCTAAAGCATTGTCAAGTGATATATCCCTTCTGCTGGCTCCAATTCCTGACTGGCTATTAATATTTCTCTATCCATATTCTCATTACATCTTATGAAAAGTTAATAATAGATTAACATTACAATTCTTGAGATCCAAGTCTTATTAATTTTGGCTGTGCAGAACAAGCGGATGGGATCTATTGAGCAAAGATCAAATGAAGAAGAGGTATGAGAATTAGTTATACAGTGTTGCTGACTCATGATTTTCTGGAGTATTTTGTCAGTATATTATTTATTTATTTTATTTTATTTCAATTAAGATCTGTTCTTCTTCTTCTTCTTCTTCTATTTTCTAATATTCTTTAACTTTTTTATTACAGTGTTGGGTACCACTAAAGTACCACGGTTCAAAGAGTGATTTCTCTGCTAGATATCTGCAGAGAATGTTGGTGGAAGAAAATTCTCCTATACATTTCACAATGAACCCGTATGTAATTTTTATTGCCACTTCAGCCAAAATCTTTGCTTGTGTTTTGCAATCTCTATGATTTGAATCATGAAACGAGCTAATTTTACAATATTTTTACATTCATGGTTATTTGAAGGTATGATTATGTTAGCTCCTTGTGTCCTGGAGCTGGCAACAATAACACTAAATCCAAGGGCCCTTCGAGAAGGTATGAGTCACTAGTCTTCTAACTTTTTAATATCTGTGTGCTCTGGTGTTATGCTAATTTAGCTATGGTGCACCACATCATGTATATTGTAGTTTGTGTTAGTGGTATAGCTGTTGTGCGCCATCTGTATGTATATTTGTCTTTATGTAAAAAAATCGATGTCTTGTACCCCCGAGGCCCCGGGTTATCTAGCAGGGACTTCATATCCAATGGGTCTTTTGATCAGAGCTTGTGGGGTTGGCCAATAGCCTCCAAATGTGGAATTTGGTGCACATGCCAATATATTTCTGAATTACTGAGAAATTCCTTCCACTGGCTTATATTATTATTATATACATTGATCGCTGAATAGCCTTGTGAATGATGACTTGAATTTTATTTTTAATTGATCTTGGCTGTTTTGATCCTATGTGGTTGTGTAAACCAATGATTTACGTATTTTCCGACTAGATTCCCCATCCCTCATTTAGGTGTATTATTAATTATGTATTATTTGATGTTGTTTTTAGGTTCTTGCTTTCTATGCCACTGGAAGAACGCTTTAAGAAATTGCTTTGTGAGGTTAGTCAAAACTTGGGCTAAAAATATGAATTTGTCCTGGAAGTTGCTGCTGGCGTAACATATTGAATGAATTTTTATTCTGTTTCTACTTTTACATGTGTTTGTGTATATGGTGTGGATATCTGGAAAGCATCTATGTGTATATCACTTGTGTTTTGAGTTCAACTTTACTAATTCTCTCAAACCTCTATCCATTGTTCTTGTCCCATGGGGAAAACATTGATACCAGACAAGTGGGTGAAAATTTGTATTTTTTTGGACTATGCAGTTGATTGGAAAATTTTAAGGTTAGTATAGTTTGGATTGTTGACAAAATTTTTCCTATACTTTTTAAAACTCTCTTTTTTGAGGTCATTGCAAGGTTAGACAGCAGATTGAGATCTGATCTATTTTGGACATCCAATAATAAATTCATTGTGTAAGCATCGACCCCAGTTCTTTTGCATGTGGTACATGGGAAGAGTGCAGGCAGTGGGTGCCACTTGAAAAGAAAAAAAGAAGATTATTGGCGATGTTGTCTTTATTTCTCCCTTGGGACAAATGAATTTCGTAATATTTTCAAGCTTTATACAATATTCGCAAAAACACTGTAAATTGCCACTTGAAGCTAGGTCATGCATAGGCCTTTAAACCTGCCGGATATTAATCAAACATCAGGGCATATGAATAATGTACACTTCAACTTTTCCTTGTGCCGAAGAATGAAATAGCATAGTAGTTTTTATGTTGGAATATGAGAGTTGATTGTCTGTTTTCTCGATATAATTTTTTTTCTTCTTTTTTAGTTGAAAATCCTTTTATTTATTATTTATTTGTTCATTTATTTTTAAAAAGAAAAACCCTTAAGAGGTTGGTAGAACATAATTTTAGTGGTTAATTCTTCTTAAATTAACTGTATGATTATTTTTTTCCTATGTTGACTAACTTGACATTTTCATAATTTAATAGGGAGAACCAGTTCAACGTTTTAGCACTCTTATGCATTTTGCTCCCAATGACACTGTTGAAGATGTTATAGGAGTCCTTCACAAAAATGCGCTTTTAGTGCAAGGCCTCTGGGCTCCGAGAAGTCCTTTGCTTTTCAACAATGACAAAATGAAATGTTTAGCAAGAGACTATGTGCTTCTTTCATTTAGCAAGAATTCGGTGGTCAAGTTTCAACATTTATCTGTCAATCCAAAGCTCAGAGATCATATAAAATGCTTTCTCAATATATTTGCTGTTGAAAGGCCTGACTTCAAGGATTGGAAGTTTAGGCAACAGACTGATTTGTCATTTATAAAAGAGCACCCTAATATTGTTATTAAGCAGGAACAAGTTTGGGCAGCTGCAGAGAAACAAATAACTGATGTTATAAATAAATTGGGAAAAAGTGGATCTACTTTGAGGAATGATGCTGGAAAATCTGCCATGGTTAATAAGCATTTAAAAGCAATAAATTCTAGTAATGGCCCAAGTGGAGCACTTACTGGCAACAAGAACTTATCAAATGAAAGTCGAGAAGCTTTACCAAAGGCCTTGCAGAAACTTTTTCAGATTCACAAGGTTTGCAGGTATTATTTTTGATGCTTTTGTTATTAATTAGAATTTCTTAGAACCTTGGTTCTCTTTGGCGATTACTAATGTATGTTCTGGGATTTTTCCAGTGTACTATTTACTTTTAGAAGTTATTTATTTTTAAAATTATTTGATACCTTATAAAAGCTAATAAATACTTTCTTGTAGTTTCTAAATTGCGGCGCATTTTGACTAATTGACATGTTCTATCAAAACATTTTCCAGCAAAGATGTTTCTCTGGTGTAAAATGTGTTTGAACTGCTTTTTAACAATATATATATATATTTTTTTCAAGTTTTCCCGGTCATTGTGACGTACATTTCTGGCAGTTTGTGGGGAGGGGAGGGTGGCAGTGTAGGTCATGGACAGATATTACGGTTGTAATTGGTTCTTTGCTGGATGTTAGTGGTGGTACATATTGGTAGTTTGGTTCTGGTTATAATGAAAGTAAGTTGTGATTTTAAAAATAAATGTTGAGTTTAGGGTAGAATTTGTACAACAGTTCTAGTTTCTCAATAGTTAGGGAAAATATTGCTTTAGATAGGGTGAAATAACCCAACTAGCTTGGATTGAGATTTAATTGAGTTGGTTTGAATTCTGTAATGCAGTTTTTCCATTAAATACATATATTTTGGTTGAGAAGTCATTAGCATTAATTTAATTTGCTGAATATCCAGTGTTAATCAATCAATACTTCGGCAAATGTCTTCTTGTTTGTAGGGTTGGACAGAGAATGCTCCTTTTGTCAATTCATCTTAATATGTTGTGTCTTTTTTTTTTTTGGCAGCTTGCCACTGATTAAGCAAGGTTTGCGAGATTTGGCCGTCTCCCAATCTACCCTTCCAAAGGCAGATGCTCGAATGACTGTACTTGCAGCAGAGATTGTTGACTCTAGTTTTGTTGACACTCAAGAATTTGCTGAAGTCATAAGTCAAGTTGCAACTAACATTCATGGTTTCTATGTTTCAAAATCATCAGAGGATCCACAACATGGTCCATTGAGGTTAAATTTACTCATTAGTTAACTAAGTCTAATGGTGGTGTTGTTCCTTCGTTTTTGCCTTAGGAATCTATGGATGAAATACTAATTGGTGTCTGGAATGCTGAATTGCTAATGCTTTAAAGTCATTCTCTCTTTTTCACAGAATTGTTCCATCTTTCAGGAAAGTTGTGACTGATCTTCTACTTGCTGGAGGGCCTGACGCCAAGCTGAAGAAGGCAGACGTTGTTGAAGCTGCCAGGCATGCTCTTAAGAGAGAAATTAGTAACGCAGAATACAGCAAGGTGAGTGATGTAGGACAACTCTGCCAGATCAGAAAACTATGGTTTGTTATTTCATACACCTATATTTTTTGTTTTTTTGTTTTTGTGTTTTTTTATTTTTTTTGGGAAAGCATTGGTGGATCCAAAGGGAATTTTTTTTTTTTCTGAGAAGGATCTGAAGGGTTTAATGTCATAGGAATAATGTCTGGAGTAGTAGTTAGACCAAAGCAACAACTTAGGTAGTTGTTATTTTTTGTTTTCAAGGTCCTATATACTAGTCTTAACTGAAGCTATGCTGTTGTGCATGCAGGTCATGAGTGATATTTGTGAATCCAAAGGTTCTGCCTGGATCTTGAAAAAGCCAAAATGATTCACAAAAATGTTCCCAAAAGGAGAGGTTGCTACGTTACAGAATCTGTAACATACACACCCAATGGGAAGAGCACACATGTCCTGAGGAGAGAGAAAAACCATGCAAATGGGTGTGTATGGGAGTTGGCTAAAGCTGGATCTGTAAGTTACCGATTCTGTAACTTAGCCAGGTACAAAGAAAGACCCATATGTTATCCCATAGGCAAGTTAGTACAGTTACTATACTGAACTAGTCAGAAGTCACAACATTGCCGTCCCAAATTTCAACATTCTTTTTCCAAACCCCAAAAAGATGTAAGTCATTCTGTTGCCAAGCCGTTGCTCCTTGCAACAGGATATGTAGGGTGATACAGTTCATTACCAAACTGCAAAAAATTGTATTTCGAATGTGAAATAGCCTAAACATGGGGTTTAAGTGACTGTCAGTACTGACAATTACAGGTCTTTTTTTTTTTTTTTTTTCAATGTAAAAATATGCTGGGATAGTCTCATTGTGTTTGAAATTTTAGAATTATATTGCAAGTCATTCAATTTTTTATGTCACACAAGTCTGATAGATTGCTTGAAAGTGCTGTTGATTGAAGGCCTGGTCATGCTAGTGGCCCATATGCGGGGTTAAATTAGTAGTTTGATGTTTCTTAGCTCGATTTATTTACGATCATTCATAATTTGCAATAATGCAAATATGCAATTCGCTGGTCTCTTTCTTCATGAAAGCTTTGTCTTCGTTTCAATTTGCAATAATTTGACCGCCTTCGCCTCTTTTAATAATACTATGACGATATTATTATAATATGTCATATGTGAAATGATTATTGATTTTGCTTTTTTGTTATCACATGATAATTTAGAAGATGGCCTATTGATGACTTGTATGGAGAAGGTTTTTTTATCTGTGTCACACAACAAATGTTTATGGGTAAAATTAAGTAAATGTTTGGTATGATTTATATAATAGTTATAACTGTTTATTTAATTTCATAAGTTCTTATTAAAATTTTTGTTATTGTTTGTGTTACTCTTTTATTAGAGCTTTTAAAGATTGAACAAGTTATTTTGTCTCTGTTAGTAAAAATTTAAATTTTGAGATTTAGGAAGTAGAGGTTAAAATTTTTTTTTAAAATGTTAAAATATTTAAAATATTTTTTAACTATTTGAAAATCTTTTTTTATTATTTCCATAACATAACTTAATTATTTTAAAAATATTATAACTAGTTAATAAATTGATTAAAAATATGATTTTAAATTTAAAAAGAAAAGAAAATAGAGATATCATGAAATACAATTTGTCTCTTATATCTCATGAATTCCCTTTTGGGTATCTCTCATGTTCTTTTATTTAAAATTGGATTCTCGAGGACTGAAGGCTCACAATAGTTGAAAGACATTATTGAACATATTAGATTATTGAACCTATTTTCATACGTGCTATATTCATACCTTACTTTTATTAATGCAAATTAGACAAATAGATCCGATAATTAACAAAGATATTCCCCCAACTTTCCTTTAATTAGAAAGTAATTTGCGTGTTTGAAATTTTTTCTGATTAATCAAGAGAGTGAAATGTTTCCTGCATGTGCAAAGAAGTGTTGAATGTAAATATTTATACGGTTTTCAACTGGTGAATCATGGATCATTCTCTTTTCGAGCAACAAGCAAAAGCAAAGGTTTTTTTTTTTTTTTTTTTTCAATCACCACTCCGTACTCATTATTTTTTCTTTTCTCCATCCAGAATAAATAAAATAACAAATTAATTAAAAAAGTGGTATTGTACAAGGGTTGTTCACGTTCATGTAGATGTAATATACACATAGTGTATCATTAGTTCATTTCATTCTTTTATTGAGGTTGTCATTAATAAGATTAATTTTGTTTATTCATTATATTAAATAAATGGTTGTGAATACTTCAATCTAAGAATTCATAATAATTCCATTATTAATATTTAAAAAATTACATATAGCATCATAGAGAATTCTAAACCTTTTTTGGTTAATCCTAAAAAGTTTTTCAAAGATTCTCCTGATTAAAATTTCAAATTAGGATTATCGTCTATGAATGTGACTCTTTTTGAGTAAAAAATATTATTTTTGACAATAACTTTAAAGAGTAATTCTATAATTATAAAGTTATATTATAAATTGGCTCTTAAAAGAAAATGATGTGATATGATAAGTGACGAGTCATCCGATCATATATTATATTAATGATAGAATTATAAAATTAATTTTATTTAAGAAAATTTACATATGTAGTTATTTTCACAAATTCACTATCAAAACTAATCATATAACAGATTTTCTTAACATAATAGCCACATACACTCAATTTGGATTAAATTACCCTTAAAACAAATTAACAAAATCCAAAACAACCAATGCACACGAGGGCAACCATTGCCACGACCCGCCCCAAATATCTTCACCGCCTGCATCTCCTACAGTGCCCGTCATATCCCCATCATCACAATTACAACATCACAACCCCCATCAGTGCAATCTTTACATCACAACTCTCGTTGTCAGCAACAAAACCTACATTGACAATGGCATGAGGACTAGCTTCGACTCAAAGTTATTTTCTGTCACACTATTACAATAAGTTCCAATTGATTGATAGATTATTATTAATGGATGAACAACATTAGGATATATATAGCCATAAACAATTCAAAATTTTCTTAAGATTAATATTTGTAAAATATGACACATTAGGTTTTTGTTAAAACGTCACTAAGAATTTTTTTCAATTATCTTAATAAATTTGTTGAGCTATTCTACTAATTATACACTCTTTAGTATGAAGAGAACTTACTAATATGAATTTTACACTTATTTCATAATTTTTTTTTTATATTGTCATTGGTTTCGGATGGTTTGCGGGAAATGGTTATCATTGCTAGCCCACATTGATTGTGTGCGATGATGCCATCGTTCACATTATTTATTTTAGATTTGGTTGGATTGTTTTAGGAATAAATTGTTTTAAATTGACAAATGTGGCTATTATGGTAAAAAAAAATGTTATATGGTTAGTATTAACAATTAATTTATGAACATAGCTAGATTAGAAAAGTTTCCCATTTATTTAACACTAATAGATAAACAACAGTCAATGATGTAAGCGGTAAATCGATTGTGAGTAAAATAAAAAAAATAAAGATTGTATTAAAACTTTGTCGTTTGCATAAAGCATTATGATGTGTTTACTTAATGGAATGAGAATAAACTGAAATGGAAATGTGATTTTAATATTTACTTGGCAAAAATAAATGAGAATGAGAATGTGCTGGAATGTCATTGATGTGTTTATTTGGTAAAATAAATGGGAACGAGAAATGAGAATGAGAATCAATTTATCAAAATACCCATAGTATTAATAATTAATAAAAATAATTAATTTATCATTATTAACAATATTATCATTATTGTTGTTGTTGTTGTTATTTTTATTAATATTATCATAATTAACATTTATTATTATTATTATTAATTTTATTTTTTTATTTAATGTCATTTTTATAATAATATTTATACATGTATCTAGATAATAAAAATTACATTATTATTATTATTATAAATAAATTTTACTAACTTTATTATTTCAGTTATTATTAATTATTGTTATTATTATTTTTAATAATAATAATAATTAATTAATTATTTTTATCATTATTTTTATTGTTAATAATGATAATACTAATAAAATAATAATAATAATAATAACTAAAATAATAAAATTTAATGATAATAAAATTAATATAATTATTAATAATATTAATAATAATAATAATTAATATAATTATTAATAACACTTAAAATAATAAAAATAATTATGATTTAAATAAAAATAATTTAAAAAATATAAAAAAAATTAAAAAAATATAAAAATAAATATATATTTTATTACATTCCCTCATTTTTATTTTTAACTTCTCATAAAAATATAATTTATATTTTTTACTTTTAAATTATATAAAATTTATATATTTTATTTTAATTTTTAAATTATATTTTACCAAAATAAATTGGAGCCCACTCTCATTCTCTCGAGTAAATACCGCATTATTAAATTGGGCATTCGCTAGAGGGAAAGGGTGACTTGCTAAAAATATTTTTGTTACCACACTGCCCATCGTGTCAAAGCAAGGGCAGTGACCGACGCGCTTGTTAGTTTTTTTATAAAAGGAGGGAGGGATTAGATACGAAGCCCTAGAATTTTCAGCGCTTTTGAGTGAGAGCCTCAGCCTCAGCCTCAGCCCCAAGTTCGCAGACAGGGCAAATCTTGCCGGAGATAGATTGAAACCTAATACGAAACAAATCAATCAAAGCAAAACATGGCCGATTATGAAGTCAACGGCGAGGATGTCGATAACAACAACAACAACAACAATAATTACGAATATGTTTCCTCTCCACAGCCTCGTTCAGCTGATGATCACAGCGACTCTAAACCTCGGGTACTTCTACTCGCCGACTCCCGAACAACTATTCGAATTTGATAATCTATTAAAACCTTGTATTGTTACTTTCAAAATTTATTAGTAAAATTCTTCGATCAAGTGTGCGATTTTTTTAGGGTTTCTGTAGTTAGGGCTAGATTTTGATTTTGTTCCATTGGCTAGTGATTGCTATTTCTTTTTTCTTTTCCTTTAATTTGAGATACTTCAGGAACTAATGCTCTAATTAGAAGTTCATTACTCCTTTAAAGTTAGGGTTTTAGAAAGCACTGAATGAAATTATGGATTATGCTTGCTGGTAACATGCAAGTTCAAATTAGCATATGGTATAAGGTATTAGGTGTGTTTGCTTTGTGTAGGATTATGCTGCATAGACTTCTACTAGCTTCTTACTGGTGATTATGTTATCATATGCTTAAATTTATTTACAATATTTAATATTCTCAGAGGTCGTGTTAGTAAGATGTGCAAGTATTCATCTTTTGACCACCTTGTTTAAATGCAAGCACCTAATAATTGTCTATTAATTTCTTTTTCTGCTTGTTAATCAAACGGATTTGCATGCAGCATGGGTCTCGTGACTATGAAAGAGAGTCTTCAAGGAGTAGAGAAAAAGAAAAAGAAAAAGGGCGTGATAAGGACCGGGACCGGGATCGGGATCGTAATCGTGAAAAGGATAGGGATAGGGAGAAAAGCAGGGACAGGGATAGGGAGAAAAGCAGGGACAGGGATAGGGAAAAGGACAGAGAAAAAGATCGTGATCGTCATCATAGAGATCGCCATAGGGAACGTAGTCGAGAACACAGTGAGAGAAGGAGAGATAGGGATGACGATGATCACTACCGAAGCCGAGACTATGATAGGTAATTAAAGACAAAGCAGTTCTTGTGCAACTGGGTTTTAATTCAGTTCCATTCTTCTTATTTTATCTTTTGTTTTGTTGTAAAGTAGATCTGTTTCTTAAATTGTTAATCGTGATTTGCTGTGTTCAGAAGGAAAGATTATGATAGAGACAGAGATGACAGGCACAGGCGGCGTTCTCGATCTCGTTCAATAGGTAGATCTGAGCACAGATCTAGGTCACGTTCTCGTTCGCGGTCAAAGAGGTAGGTTATGGAAAACATCTCAAGTCTCTATGTAGAAACTATGATAGTGCATTTGCTTCCCTAAATCTCTTATGATTTTGGGGGGGAATGATTTTGTGATGTAAATTATTATTATTGTTGTTTTCATTTCGTATATGCTTTAGAAGTTATAAAGAGTTGCGGGGATTATGTTGGTATATTGTGATGGAAGTAGGAATTTGTTACCCCTTTTTTTGGAAGGATTTATTTATTGAAGTTTCAGTCCTGGCATGTTTATGAGATCTTCTTGAGTCCTGACGTATCTATTTTCACTTTTGGTATTTTTTTTTTCAAATGGTCTATTGGTCATTGGGGTGTGAATATGAGATGTGTTTCAGTTTACACAATGTTTGTTGTGATATGTGATGGTACATAATTTTTTATGCCTTTTGTCCTTGTTTGTAGTTAGTGGAATCTGCCACTTTCCAGTTGAGTTTTTTTTTAATATTTTTTTTTTCTACTATATTAACTGTTTATACTTTCAGCAAGAGGATAAGTGGATTTGACATGGCACCCCCTGCTTCTGCAATGCTAGCTGCTGGTGCCGCTGCTGCAGCTGCAGGTATATGCTCCCTCCTACACACGTAACATTGTTATTCCATTAACTGTCACTCTTTGGTTTTGGTTGATCTAGTAGTGTGGAAAGTTCGTATCAAATTACATGGTGTGATTTTGGTAAGCTTAAATTTTATTCTCTTACTTCTATATCATATAGCCTATTGAAGTTGTGGTCTTTGGATGGGCTCAACTGTTATTTTTGCTGTTTACTTGGTGAAATAATTCTGGAACTGAGAGAGTTTTTGGTTTTGTGTTGTGTTTGGTGTTTATTTGTTTGTTTCTATGTCTTGTTATTGTTGTAAGAAGGCAATGTTGGGCTACTTGCCCCACTGTGCTGACAATGGGCGTGAGCCGACGTCTGTAGCTTTTATGTACAAGGAGGAATCAATGCACTGGTTTGATGGGTATTCTTCGTCTTCAACCGGAAACTATTGCTATTTTTGGTAGTCTTGCAAATATTTCCTCCAGAACTTGTATATGATGTATTCCTTTGATCGTTATTGGTAAAAATATTGAGGGGTTAGGTCATGTTTAATTTGATGGGTTTGCTGGGAAAACGTGGCTGTGTAAGTCTTTTTTAGTATCTTAAATGCAGTAAATTGAGAGATCATCCATAATTGTGTTCTAATATGTATCTGCTTTATCTTTGCAGGTCAAATTCCTGGGGCTAATCCGGCAATCCCTGGAATGTTTCCAAACATGTTTCCTTTGGCGACTGGTCAGGTACTTCACCTAGTCTGATGCAAAGGTTTTTTTTTATTAGAATGCTTGTATTTGAGTTGATTAATTATCTGCTATTTTGTTATCATGCAGCAGTTTGGTGCTCTTCCTGTTATGCCAGTTCAGGCAATGACTCAGCAGGTTGGCAGGATCAGACATGCATTGTAGTTATTTTTATAAAAGTATTTTTAGATCTATTAACATCTCTCTCTCGTTTTAAATCTGCGTTCAGGCTACTAGGCATGCCCGCCGTGTCTATGTTGGAGGACTCCCCCCTACAGCAAATGAACAGGTTTAGACATAACCAAAATTTTATTGCCATTTTGTTTTACCATATTCTTCACACTGACTATTTATGATCTTCTTTAGTCTGTAGCAACTTTCTTTAGCCAGGTTATGGCAGCAATTGGAGGAAACACAGCTGGTCCAGGTATGACGATGTATTTTTATAAGTGCATAGCTAGACTACTTGACTTGTTTGCATAGTTGCTAAGCTCACTTTGTTGTGCTCAGGGGATGCTGTTGTCAATGTCTACATAAACCATGAAAAGAAGTTTGCCTTTGTGGAGATGAGATCTGTGGAGGAAGCCAGTAATGCTATGGCTTTAGATGGAATTATTTTTGAGGTATTTTCATATCTTTTGCATCTTAATGGGACTCAGGTTATTGCCTTGTCATGCTTTGCAGCATTCTAAATTATATGTTTCCGGTAACAATCTGTTGAATTTGCAGGGAGCCCCTGTGAAGGTGAGGAGACCCAGTGACTATAACCCATCTCTTGCTGCAACGCTTGGTCCCAGCCAGCCCAATCCTAATCTTAACCTGGCTGCTGTTGGTCTAACACCTGGTTCCGCTGGTGGGCTTGAGGGTCCAGACCGCATTTTTGTGGGTGGGCTCCCCTATTACTTCACAGAAGCACAGATCAGGGAGTTGTTGGAGTCTTTTGGGCCCCTGCGTGGTTTTGATCTAGTTAAAGATAGAGAAACTGGAAACTCGAAGGGCTATGCGTTTTGTGTTTACCAAGATCTTTCGGTTACAGATATAGCATGTGCTGCCTTGAATGGGATTAAAATGGGAGATAAGACTCTTACAGTTAGACGGGCGAACCAGGGTGCTAACCAACCTAAACCAGAGCAAGAGAGTGTATTATTGCATGCCCAGCAGCAGATTGCATTGCAGGTGAAGAACCTTTTTGTGTACATATTGTCAATATCAAATTATCCCCCTATCTCATCAAGAATATTTAAAGTTATTTTGATTATTACAGTGTTATTTTGATTATTACAGTTTTTAGTGTGTAGTATCGGGTGTGATCCTTTGGCTGATTTGTTGCAATTTTTGTTCTTCTGCAGAGGCTTATGTTACAACCTGGTTCAGTTCCTTCGAAGGTTGTGTGCTTAACTCAAGTAGTTTCTGCAGATGAGCTTAAAGATGATGAAGAGTATGAAGAAATTTTGGAAGATATGAGACAAGAAGGCGGAAAATTTGGTATCTAACTTGAACTTCTATGTTCCTTCTCAGCTCTTCTTTTACCAGTGATGCTTCTTGGTTATCTATTAATTTCCTTTATTTTCTTTGTTTTGTGTATATGTCTGTTTTACAGCCTTTTGTAGTCCCACATTCTGCTATAAAGAATCAGGCCTAATATACACAGACAGAAGACTCCATAACCCTCAATTTGTTTATTTCTATATTCACTTGTGATTCGTTTTTTCTAACAATTGTTGAAGTTTTTGTCTATTCCCAAATTTTCACACGTGGTATGCAGGTACATTGGTGAATGTTATCATCCCGCGCCCAAATCCCAATGGCGAGCCATCACCAGGAGTTGGGAAGGTCAGTTTAATGTTCTGCCTTTTATGCACCCCAAATTTATCATACTTCACTGTAATAAATATTATGCAAAGTGCTAAATGTCGATACATACCCGAACAAAAAGTGTTAAATATGAAACATAATGATGCTGCTTCTGCAGGTATTTGGTATTTCTTCCACTTCCCTTCCACACCCGCTCCCTTTGCGTTGCCATACCATTGTTGCACCTATGATTGATCCAAATTCACTTGTTATTTGCAGGTGTTCTTAGAATATGCAGATATTGATGGTGCTACAAAAGCCCGGACAGGGATGAACGGAAGAAAATTTGGTGGAAATCAAGTTGTTGCTGTATTTTATCCAGAGAACAAATTTGCCCAGGGGGATTATGAAGGCTAATAGCTGTTTTTCTAGCATTACTTGTGGAATTCTCTCCCCTGATGTTCTATCAAATAGATCTAGCTTTAGGGTACAGTGATGTTCTTGAGGAGAGCTTGCAGTGTTGGGTTCTTGGTTCTTAATTAATTCTTTTTCTCTGAGGTCATAATGAAATATAATTCTGTTTCCGAACTATAATGGATGACCCTGTTCTATAATCTATTGGTGTGCGAATACAATTTTGTTGGAAGATTTCTGCATTAGTTGTAATTTAAAATCAGCATCTCTAGTGTTTAGTGGTACTTTCTTAGCTTTCTAAAAACTTTCTTCACTTCCGTACAAGAAGGAATGAAGACCTGGAATGTTTCTGTGGCATACTGGCATGATATAAATGGTAAGTCTACGTCGAGAAGTGTATTAACTGGTTTTAACATATGCATTTCTTATGTTGGCAAAAATAAACTTTGGCTTAAATGATACCATGAGCGCATGAAATATGATTTTATTGGATTAAAGGTTTTTCATTAGACTTATGCTAAAACCACAAAGGAAATATTATAAAGTTCCTGTCCTGTGTTGTTTACCTGTTTAAATCATTTTATTTCATGTTAAAAAGCCAAGGTACGGCTCATTAGTAAGGAACGACGGTTTTTTAGAGTTCGGATCCTGAGCTCAAGTGGAAACTTGAATTATAAGTAAACAATTTACATGAATATTATTCGTAAGGACATATTTGATGGTACCCGCAATATCTTCAGATGATGATTAGATATTTTGTAGCGATTCTGTCACGTCACCTTGTGACTTCATGTTTTTATATTAATTAATAATTGATAATAAATAACAATGAGTGGATTGCATATTCAAATACCTCCTCTCTTAAAATTAAAACAGTAATGGCGCGTTAACCTTATAATTTGATGGTTTTATAATGATTAATAATTCATAATATATAACAATGGGTGGATTACATGTCCACATACGCGCTCCCCTCTTAGAAATAAACACTAATTGTGGGTTTATTTTTTGGATTGAGAAATCAAAACTTAGAATTAGAATAATTAATAGTGTTTGCTTCATAAAACAAAGGTGGAAATAGAAATTATTTGGATGGGTTCACAGTAAAATAAGATTAGGAAATGGGTGTTTGATTCTCAAAGGGTTGGAAATGAGAATTCCATTAATGTTGTTGTTGTTTAATAATAATAATAATAATAAGTAGGTTATTTCCTTAATAGGTTCTATTATATTTTTAATTTAGCTTTTAAGTGTTGGTTTGCAAGTGTTTTTTTTTTCTTTTTTAAGGGTTTTGCAAAGATTTCCAAATGTTTAAAAGTGTTTTTACAAGATTTGATGGTAAAAAATATTCAAAACAATGTTAGTTCATGGTGCTTTTAAATGAAGAAAGGGGAAGCGATCAGCAAGAAGAACAAAGAATAAATGCTTGATTTACGAAAGGGTTTATTGGTATTGAGATTCTATAATTTTTAAGTTAAATTTGTTATAAAAAAATTAATAATGTGTAATAAATATAATTATGATAGGTCAGTAATTGTGTGTAATAAATATGATTTTTAAATAATAATTTTTATAAAAATAATAAAGATATTATAGATTTTTTTAACATGCAAGAATTATTTTTTCTCTAATTTGTAAAAAAATGAAAAACGAAAATTTTTTATGATACATTGGATCCAGATCAGTTGTTATTATTATTGTTATCAATATTATTATTCTTATAATTATCAATATAAATAAAAATAATAATAAATTAGTAGAACAATAAACAAAAAATATTTCAGTATCTTAAAATAATATATTTTTATTTTAAAATAAAATAAACATATTAATAAAAATATAATTTATTTTAATTCTGATTCGCATAATTTAAATATGTACTTATTTTAATTCTTGTTCTTTGTTCAGATTTTAATCCATTCCAACTACCAAAAAAAAAAAAAAACCACTATAAAACCTCGACACCGGCTATGTAGTTCTATGTAAAACCCTAAAAGGAAATGACCCCTCTCCGCCATATTCGCCGCCTTTGCACCGCCGCCACCGCCGCCGGCAGCTACACAACGGCATCATCAATATCAGTATCCAAAGCCAAATCGAAGCTTCGTTCAGAATTCGACCCTGACAAAGCCCTAGAAATCTACTCGTCCGTTTCCAAACACTACGCCTCTCCAGTCTCCTCTCGCTACGCCCAAGACTTAACCGTTCGTCGTCTCGCCAAATCTAAGCGTTTCTCCGACATCGAAACCCTAATCGAATCCCACAAAAATGACCCCAAGGTCACCCAAGAACCTTACTTGTGCAATCTCATTCGATCCTACGGTCAAGCTGGCATGTTTGACCACGCCATGAGAACCTTTGACCAAATGGATGAATTGGGCACACCTAGATCGGTAATTTCTTTTAATGCCTTGTTATTTGCTTGTACTCGGTCCAGGCTTTACGATAAAGTTCCTATTTTGTTTGATGAAATTCCAAAAAAATATAATATTTCTCCGGATAAGATATCGTATGGCCTTTTGTTAAAATCCCATTGTGATTCTGGGTCGTCTGATAAGGCTTTGGAATTATTGAATGAGATGGAGAATAGAGGTGTTGAAGTGACCACTGTTACTTACACAACAGTGTTGAATTGTTTATATAAGCAAGGGAATGCTGAAGAGGCTGAGAGATTGTGGAGTGAGATGGAGAAAAAGGGTGTTGAATTGGATGTTGCGGCTTATAATGTGAGGATCACCAATACTTATGGTGGTGATCCTGAGAGATTGAAGGAGTTGATTGATGAGATGCGTGATGCGGGGTTGAAACCGGACACCATCAGTTATAACTTCCTCATGACTTGTTATTGTAAAAATGAGATGATGGATGAAGCTAAGAAGGTGTACGAGGGATTGGAGGAAAATGGGTGTAATCCAAATGCTACGACTTTTAGGACTTGGATATATCATCTGTGTAGAAGTGGGAATTTTGATAAGGCTTATAAGGTGTTTAAGGAAAGTGTGATGGTGCATAAGATTCCTGATTTTAATACGGTGAAGTTTTTGGTGGAAGGTTTGGTGAAGAAAAAGAAGATTAAGGAGGCCAAAGGAGTGATTCGGACTATTAAAAAGAAGTTCCCTCCTAATGTTTTAAGAGCTTGGAAGAAAGTTGAGGACGAGCTGGGATTGGTTTCTGCTCCTGCTGTTGGTGATGGTCAAAAAGCCAGGGGTTAAGCATTGATGGAACTCCTGTTACTGGGAGATTAGGTTATCTGAATTTTGATTGTTAATTAATCATTTGAATGTTGGATGCGAAGCAATTAAATTTGATTGAATTATTTTAAACACAATGTTAGGTTTGCAAATTCAGCCGTGGAGGCCAATGTCGAGCTTGATTGAGGCAAATTATATATAAGTGTCTTAAACTTAAATGAAAGCTGTAGGTCGTCTTAAACTTAAATGAAAGCTGTAGGTTGAACTACTATATATTAGGTATAAAAGTTTCAATTCCTCTGCATAATTTCTAATGTTTCTCTTTTCTACTTTGTTCTTTTTTCGTTTCGCAGCTTCAGCTTTGTTTTGAAATTCGGTGGTATTTTTCTGGCATTTTATTGGTTTCCATGGCTGTCCTTGCTCGTTAAATATTGACAATTTGACATCGGTTATCAAGTACGCCATAACTGAAATGTTTACAATTCACTTGGCAAAAATAGTCATTTAGTTTAAACATTTTTGGAAGCATGAATTGGGAGTGTGGACCAACTCTCAACTTTTGCTTTTCACGACAGGAGGAGCTACTCATTTATTTTATTGCTGAATTTTCTAAAAGCCATTGAACGCTCAATTGTTTAAACATGTTTATCTCATAAGATATTATTTTATATGTGCATGGTTCAAACTTCAACCTAGAACCGTGATGCATAAACACCTACCTAGTGCCATTCACGTATTTGTTTGTGGATGATGGGTTCGGTTCAATTCAATCTCTCCGTCTTCATTACGTTTACTACTATTTTTCTACCCTTTTTTCAAGTTAAAAATAGATCGCATTGATTAGTCGTTACGTAAACCGATTAAATAACTGGATAATAATTCAGGATTATATTGGTTAATTGGTTTTGCAGGCTTATTAGATTCTTTGTGACGCAAGCAATTATGATTTTATTCCAAAATAAATTATGGGTGGCTCAAAGTCAACCGAAGTCAAAGAGAGACGTGAACGACAGATTTTGGGCAAAAAGCGGGGGAAAAAGAAAAGAAATGGGTGTTAGGAGAAATGAATGGGGGCGGTGATAGATAAAGCTAGGTTTTTAAAATTAAAAGCCCAATGAAGGCATTGTGACGATAAAGAAGGAAAAACCCACCCCGAATGTCAATCTTCCTTTGTTGCTACAGTTCCATGATCCATCCAAGGGAGGGCGGTGGTAATTGGTAAATGAAGAAATAAATACAAGGAACCACAGAAAGAGCGCGGCAAGTAGAAGAAGAAGTAACGAGTAAAAGGCATGACCACTCGAATCGCTCCTGGAGTTGGGGCCAATTTGCTGGGCCAACACTCCGCCGAGAGAAACCAAGATGCCACAGCTTATGTCGGCAATCTCGATCCCCAGGTACCCTTTTCTTTTATTTTTTGCTTCTGTTCTTTCTATTTTCTTCTTCTGTTTTTTTTTTTAATCCTTTTTTGTGTGTGTTACTAAATAGGTTTTTTTTTTTTTTCCACGTTTGTTGTCTATTCACCGTCTCTATCTCTTTCATTTGTAATTTCTTTTTTCACTATTTTGTTCCCTTACTATTAACTTAGATTTGAAAGAGCATATGTTCTTAAACATTTAATAAACTCTTGTGTTTTTGTTTCTTTATATTCTTTCAGGTTACTGAGGAGCTACTTTGGGAGTTGTTTGTTCAAGCAGGTCCTGTTGGTATGTTCGGTCTCCCTTTATCCTAAAATTCTTTTTTTTTTTTTAATTTATTGCTCAATGCTATTATATGACTTCTTCTTTTTATGTGTAGCTTTTCCCTTTCCCCTTTCAAATTGTTATATGTTTTGATTTTCTTTCATTTCTGAGCCACATTAGCACTCTAATTGAAGTTGGTTTGCTGCTTGACAGTATAAGTTTAGCTGTCACTATAGGAAATTACACTGACAATCAATCAAACTGATTTTGAAAGTTCAGCTCTGATGTTCAGTGTGAACCCTGATCATGTTTAAATAGTGAAAACAAGATGATGGATTTGAAATTAAAATGCAGAATTGCACTTCAGAGGAGAACATGATTTGAAAGTTGGTATTGTTTTGGCATAAATTCTTTTTGCAAAATAAGTCTTCGATGTGAGCTTTCCGTGGAGATTTATATTGTTGTATTTATCTCTCTCTCTCTTTTTTCCTGTTTCAGTTAATGTGTATGTTCCAAAAGATAGAGTGACAAACCTTCATCAAGGATATGGATTTGTAGAGTTCCGAAGTGAGGAAGATGCTGATTATGTAAGTGTTGCTCATGGGCTGTGGTCTAAGTGTCTATAGTTGTCTCATTGCTTATTGGATCACAGACTTTGGCATTGAGGTTTTGGTTTTATTTTTTTTATCTTTGATAAAAGATGTTTTCTTTTATGTATCAAATGTGCAGGCAATAAAGGTGCTGAATATGATAAAGCTTTATGGGAAGCCGATACGTGTGAATAAGGTATAAAGCTCTCTTTTTGCAGGCGATGACTTGATCTATTTCTTTTGCTGGGTGTTGTGAAGATAATCATGATTTTTGTTGAGTTTAAGTCTGTTCTACAGTCTTCTTTTTAAGTACTGCTGTTTGCGATGTTAGTGGACTATCAGTGGTGCTTAATTTTGATGTTCGTTGTTTAGGCATCCCAAGACAAAAAGAGCTTAGATGTGGGGGCAAACCTTTTTATTGGAAACCTTGATCCAGTAAGTTGCTTGCATTTTCTCAAAAGCATAAGTATTTTCAAAAAATTACCATGTGATTCATTTTAACTTTGTGAATTTCCTTGATGCACTTTTCAGGATGTGGATGAGAAACTACTATATGATACATTCAGTGCGTTTGGAGTCATTGTTACAAATCCCAAGGTAATGCCATCAGCCCTTCTGTTTTAGTTCTTTATGCAACGAAAGTTATATGTCCTATATATTGATATGTCAGTTTACAAGTTACTTTCGTGGATTTATAAAATATTTGGCTGATTCTTTACTCATAAATTTTCATCCAGTTTGCCCCCTAAATTAGTATACATTTGCAGCATGCTATTCTTTATGTCAATGTGGGTGTTTTACAATGTTATATAGGTTAAAGTTCTGATCTGGTTATGATAAAAATGCAGAGGATTTTCTTTTGGTATATACTTGAAAGTTTTTGGATTCTATAATGCCAACTAAGCATTAATTTTCACCCCCCCAATGAAAGTTCTTGTTTCAGTGGTTAGGCAGACTAAAAATAAAGCAAATGCAGTGTTGTCATTATATGCCATCATTGGTTTTGAGCCGTGTTCGTACACATTAACAGCATAGATGCCTTAATTTTGTCCCTCAGAACGGAACAGAATGTGAAACAAAATAGCATGGCTAATAACTCTAATCTTTGATGTCATCCTTTCTTCATTGTCTAATCAACCAAATCTAATATTTCTGTGCATGTCATTCCCATGATAAAACATTTCATACAGACTCGCATAGAATGAATGGAAAGAGAATGTGCAGGATTTGTGTAGCTAATCTCAACTGTTGGAGTGTAGGGTCTTGTTATGTTAGGTTCCAATCTAAGTTAGTAGCTCTGCTTGTATAAATAATTCCACAAGTTATCTGACGTAAGAGATCTATTCACACTACAAGAAATATGTGCTTGTCATCAATGCGTCATTATGTTTTGGTACCAGCTCGAACGTGGACTAGTGATATGGTAAATGATTAAGCACCATATACACCACCAACCACACAACCAGAGCTGGTTGTTATGTTAGGTTGAGTGCTTGATTGTGATATCTTTTCATGGCTCATAATTGAAGGTTTGTAAATATTATAGTTTTTACTGTTTAGAAAATGTGTGGTTTTGGGGTTGATGTGTTCTGACATTGCCTTTTGAGTGGGTTTTGTCTCGTTAACAGTATGATGGGTATTTGGGTTTCTTTTATATGGTTTGGATCTGTTGCAAATGTTTATGATAGTTTGACATTGAAAATTTTTTTGAGCTATTTAACGATCATCTTCTGCAGGTTTTAATTTTGAACTGCTTAGGGTTATGTGATGATTTGATCTATTGGATGAATATATCATTTAGATGTGGGTTTTGAACTCAACCATTCGTCATGTTATATTTTTCCTTCTAAAAGAAATTCAAGTGATTGGAAAGGTGACTTTTTGGTTTGCTGTTAGAGTCTAATGTTTGGCATTTCACCTCTTCAGATTATGCGAGATCCTGACACTGGAAATTCTCGTGGTTTTGGTTTCATTAGCTATGATTCCTTTGAGGCATCCGATGCAGCTATTGAGGTATGCCCCTTTGACATGCTCTTTTGTAACAACCAGTGTTTCTTGAGAAATATCTGACATTCAATTGTTAAGGATCTATAGATGGAATGGTGGTTGTGTTTTAGACTGAGTATACTAAAATCCAAGTTAAGGTCTGAGGAAGCTGGGTGGCAAGTGCTGAGCATATTTCAGTAGCATTAAATGTTTGGTTGTGTAGTACTGCATCTATTTTACATGGTTCATTTTATTTGTAGCCCAGGCCTTTGGGAAATTAAAGTTACAATCAGTATGATTCATGAATAATATCAATTGTTAAGACACTGAACGAGCGCCATGACTTGGATTCATCTATCTTGTTCAATTTTGAAGATGAGTATAATTAATTTCATCTATTGTTGCAGGCAATGAATGGCCAATACCTTTGCAACCGTCAAATTACTGTCTCGTATGCATATAAGAAAGACACTAAAGGAGAGCGCCATGGTACTCCAGCAGGTGATTCTTCATTCTCATTTTGCTGCTACTTAGTTGATCCTGTTTTGAGTTCTTACCACTAAATATGACGTGGTACCTTTATTTACTAGCACTGTGATGGTCCGCAGGGGCTGTGTTGCATAAGTGCTTGTACATATAGAAGGAATTTGAATTGATTCATCTCATTTCTAACAAAATTAATTGTTTGCCATCTGTTGATCCAGAGAGAATTTTGGCGGCAAACAATCCGAGTTCCCAGAAGAGTAGGCCCCACACTTTATTTGCGAGTGGACCTCCATCACTACAGAATGCTCCTCAGGCCAATGGTACTGTTGGTGGACCTGTGCCTCCACGCCCATATGCAAATGGTGCTGCTTCAGGCCCAATTCCGGCTGTTCGACCACCACCACCACCACCACAAGCTGCAGCATTCCCACCCATGCAAGTGGCTGGACAAGCCGCTTGGCAAGGTCAGCCACAGCATATAGGTCAAGGTGTTCCACCACCAGTCATGCCCCCACCTATGCAGTTCAGGCCACCACCAAATATGCCACCGCCGCCGCCTCAAGTAGCTTCAGCTATGCAAAGACCCCCTCCACAACCAATGGGAATGGGTGCACAACCCCCGGTTTGGCGGCAGCCGCCACCACCTCCACAGCAGTTGCTTGGAAGACCCCCAATGCCACATATGTCAATGCCACCACCTCCGCCACCCCATGCCCCTCCGCCACCCCCATCAGGTTGAAGACCTAAAAGCTTTTTGTAACTCGGTGATATTTTGACTAAAATTTGTTGATTGCTCATTGTAGAACTTCCTGTTTCTTCGTTAGATGAATACAAGTGATTGTATGCGTAGCAGATACATTGGCATTGCGCATTTCAAATAACTAGTGATGATGATTACTGATTAGAGACGGGAATCTGTACTAGTAACGGCCAAAATATTTGTTTGCTTTGTGTGCTCGACCATGCACGCATGTGTTCGTGGTCCGATGTCGGGTTCGAAAGATTTGAATCAGGCCACCAGCGTTTTCCAAGGGCCAGACTAAGTCTTTGGGCCAGCCGGCCTGGAAGATCTATCTATGTCAGTATGTCTGTAGAAACGTATACATCAACTTCTGGTGGTCAAATTCTATCGACTTTTTCTCTAAATTTTCTACCTTGAGCAATTTTGGAATCGGACGATAGGGCAAGAAGGGCTGGAGTCTCGTGTCTGCTTGGGTGTTGAATTGGATCGCCTCGTTTCGATACTCGAATGGGCTGGCGCTGGAAACACGCACTAGCACTGCCACCACCCACTGCCAAATTAATGTTGCTTTTTAGTGTGATTCGATTCGCATTCATACGTTCGCTTATGTTCCCTGGTCACAAATGTCGGGCACGGTTGGCTCGGTTCTATCCAACAGAAAGTCCCTATACCTTCTTGATACTCTCCCTCCACAAGTAGGGATTTCAAGTTTTATTGGCTTGTGTCTGCTTAGAATGGATTGGACATCTTTTTATTGTTTTGCCAAGTGTGGATACGGTATGAGTATTGAGTACTGAGTTCTTCCTTCGTTTGTTTGGTTAAGGATTTAATTTTGCACTTGGTATCGGAACCCAGTCTCTGTTGTTCATTGCCGGTGCCATATATGTGTTGAAAATAAGGGGTTTGATATGAGTTAAGAGGAGATTGAGTTGTTTTCAGATTAGATAATTTTTTTTTAAAAAAAAACTTTATTATTTTTAAGAATAAATAAAAAAATTCTTGAAATGATAAATAGATTTGTACAAAATTTGAAGGAATAGACAATAAGAATTATTTGCAAATCGATAATTAATAAATATTCAACAAATACCTAAGTATTAAAAAAATTAAAGCATCTTCAAAATGCTCTTTCGATAATATTTAACTTCTCATTTAAGGAGTCATATTATCAATAAAGGTTTTAAAAGACTCTTCAATTAATATTCTTTAAATAAGATTGTTATTTTTTCTCTTCAATATTAAAAAGTGATTCTCTCTCTTCAAATAAATAGTAATATTTTATTTTTTTAACTCATCATTGTTAAAGAGAGAAAAATGCTATAATTACTATTATTTTTATGGAGGAAAAAATTTGATTAAAATAATATAATTTTTTTGAAGTCTCTTTTGGGAGAGGTTTTTCACTCTTTTTTTTTTTAATGCATAGATAAGTAAATAGGCATTTAAAGAATAAAATTAGAAGAATCTTTTGTGATGCTCTAAAAGTATGATAATCTTTTTTATGGCTTTCAGTGCCCATTTCAAAAATACTGTAAATTTTTATAAATACTGCAAGTAACATCAGTAAGCCAATTAAGGCTTAATTTGATATTGAAGTTGGGTAACTATAATTTTTTAAACTATAACACTAAAATATTTTGGTAAACATTAGTTATTGTAACTTAGAAGTTAAGATGATTTGATTTCATACTCGCATGATGAAAAATCTATAACATCTATACTATTTTTATCAAAATTATTGTTTAAAAGTCATACTTATTAAACATTATTAATTTTTATTTTATAATTTCAAATTCTTTTAACTGAAAAAATACAGCACCTCAATATCAAACAAAATTTCATTTTAACTATGTTTACTACAAATCCATGAAATAGCAAGTGTGACAGGTAATTTTCATATCTTTACTTTGGTATTTAATTTTCATATCTTTACTTAATATACACCTAAATTACAATTACAAATGCTTTCGTGAATAAGATTGAATTAATGCCAGAAATCAAAGAATGACTTAAAAGAAGAGCCAGGAATTTTGAGGAAGGAAGAAGAATAACTAATCAATCACGTTAATCCAACCTTTATATATGATAAAGACTTGTAATAATCACAATCCGGTACACAAACTTGAGGTTTCAAATGCAGCATTGTATGGTACTTGCCCGAGTTTATATTTCCTGCATTGGAGATGTTTAGTTGACTTTTATCAGTGATTGCTTTAATTTGCAGCATATAATTTCTGTGATCTTTTATCATTAGTTATGTATCACAGCTCTTTCCCAGCTTGAAATAGTCATTATCATACAGAGTGTTGTTGAAATCAAGGCTTATCATACTTTAATGTTGGTTATATGTGTCTGTTCTAATGGAAGTCTCTAAAGCTAACTGGCTAAGTGGTTTCCTGCCATTACCTTTGTCCTCTGTACCAAATAAAAGCTGATAATGGGGTTTGCCAAACCCTAACTTTTCATCCCCACCAATCGTCAGAAATGCTTAAAAAGTGTGCAAAAACGAAAGGTCTGAGGAACGTCCTAATTTGTATGTGCATTCTATACTTGAACATGGATGTATTTATAAACCTAAAATGTACACACCAATCATATATCAGAAGAACAGTATGCATCAGCAGCATTAAAGAAAGGATTGTAACATAATGGAAACGAAAGTTTTCAATTGCTTTAGCATTAATAAGTTCAAAGTTTTCAATTGCCTAACTAATATGGCATGAAATGCATGTTATGTAAAAGCAATTTATCTCCATAAAGTCATAAACTGAGCTTATTCAAAATGAGAATGTTGGTCATGTGCAAGAACAATTATCAGAAACTCTTAACTTGTACCTTTTTTTTTTCCCGCTTGAAAAGCTCTTAACTTGTACCTTGACGGCACTCGCAGGAAACAATAAGATAGATCCAGTAGAAATTATCAACATGAAATTGAAAATAAAGGACTATATATATATATATATATAAGATTGGTTATATATAACATTTAAAACATGCTATCTATAATTTAACAGAGAATATTCCTTTGTCGAATCCAACTAAATTTCTTCAACTTTTATTTCCTTTTTATCTTCAAAATTTCCCTGAAAGCTCCATATGCTGGCATCACTAAGTTTTGTGACTCTGCCACAACGTTTCGTCTTCTTCCTTGCACTCTGGACAGCAAACAAATATAAAAAGTTACTTTCAACTTGTAAATGCATGTGCAAAGTTAATTGCGGAGAACTACGAAGGCAAAAACATCAAAAACTTTATTTGCTTTATAAAGATTGGCAAGAAGTAGGAGAGTCACAGCCCCATTTTCTGCCATAAAATTTCTTATATTATCTCTATCATTTTTCCTCCTCGCTCTTTATGCTTCTACACCTTACAGTATAAACGCTGCTTCATACAAAAGCTTTGATTTCTATAGACTTCTTTCAAAGTAATTTGTTTCTTCATAGTGTATGTGAAACAACAATGAGCTCCAAAGCAAAGCGTTTTTGGACCCCTGACCCTGTAATTGTTGGTGCCGGACCATCTGGTTTAGCAGCAGCAGCATGCCTTAAAGAGAGAGGAGTTCCATCCTTGATTCTTGAAAAAGAGAGCTGCCTAGCTTCTCTCTGGAAACTAAAGATATATGATCATCTTCAGCTTCACCTACCTAAAAAATTCTGCCAACTTCCTTATGTGCCATTCCCTTGTGAATATCCGGCATACCCCTCCGGACAACAATTCATAACTTACATGGAGGCTTATGCTAATCACTTCGAAATCGAACCCCTCTTAGGACAAGAGGTTCAATGGGCTAAGTATGATGCAGCCATGGGGCGCTGGCGGGTTAAAACTCATGAATATGAGTTCATGTGCCGATGGCTCATTGTAGCAACTGGTGAGAATGAAGTACCTGTGCTGCCTAAAATTGATGGAATATCAGAATTTAGAGGAAGGTTACTTCACACCAGCACTTACAAGAATGGAGTTGAATTTAGAGCAAGTAAGGTTTTGGTAGTGGGTTGTGGCAACTCCGGCATGGAGATTAGTTTTGACTTATGTAAGAATGGCGCGCAAGTTTCTTTAGTTGTAAGAGATAAGGTAAAGATGCTTAAATTCATGCTCTTTTTCTTTGTTCTGTTCAATTTCTGAGTGACGCACACACGTATAGATATTATCTACTTCTGTCTCTTTTTAATTTTTTTTCATCCCTTCTATTTGTGACTTCCTACTGTAGAACACACACTCACATATATATTAAAGCATATGTTAGCATATAGATGTTACTGTTTCGGAAGTGTTACATTATATGTAACATCTAATAAACTTGCAGATTGATTTTATTTCTTCTTTTATCTTTTGATGTGAATAACTTTTTGCAGGTGCATATATTGCCTAAAAAAATCCTGGGAAGATCAAGCTTTGCTATTTCAGTGTGGCTGTTGAAATGGTTTCCAGTAGATGTTGTTGACAGGTTCCTTCTCTTCTGCTCAAGACTCGTTCTAGGAGATACTAAGCAAATTGGGATCCAAAGGCCTGAAATGGGACCGTTACAATGGAAGAATTCTGTTGGAAAAACCCCAGTCCTAGATGATGGAGCTTTTGCAAAAATCAAGTCTGGAGAAATCAAGGTCAACACTTTCAATTCCTACTTTTTTATTAGACTGTTTTGATGCGCTAAATCACTAAAAATCATAGTCCTTATACAAGCTACAATCAAATAACATAAGAATCCAATGAAAGGGACCAATATAAGCTCTTTTAAATAAATAAAAACCACCACTCAATTATGAGACATTAGTTTAAAAGTTTTCAGAATTTGGAAACCTTGCATGAATCAATATCCTATCAATTCTGTGCATGCTTTTACGCATTGACTTAATTTGTCATGCCTAATTCAACTTGGATCACATAGGTGGTACCAGGTATTCAAAAATTCACAACCAAAGGTGCAGAATTCGTGAACAGAACAGTAAAGGAATTCGATTCAATAATTCTAGCAACTGGTTATAGAAGCAACGTATCATCATGGCTCAAGGTAGGATAATGTCTCCATAGAAATATATGCATACCCTCTTTCTTATTTTGTTCGGGGATTATTCACTTTGTTATTTCAATACAGGAGGCAAGCTTATTCAACCAAAAGAATAATAATAATCCTCAAGACTCATATCCCAAAAATTGGAAAGGCAAGAATGGAGTTTACAGTGTAGGTTTTGCAAGGCAAGGTTTGTTGGGAATTTCAATGGATGCACACAAAGTAGCAGATGATATAGCAAGCCAATGGAACTCCGAGACAAGGCATTTGTGGCTTGACTCCTAAGTAATATCCAAACTACAATGTGTGCTTAGATTCTGTAATATGTGTCGCAGAGATTGCTTAATTAATTCGTTTCTACGCGAGTGAGTTTACAGCCAAAAGCTCCAACACAAGGCATGTATCAGTTTAATCCATCAAGCCTACCACCTTTATTGTTTATGTAATTTATAGAAAGAGTGATGATATAACTATAAATTATTATACAAGCTTAGTTTATCTTGTACAAACTGATTTGATATTAATTTATTGATTAAATAAAAATATAAAATAATAAAAATAAATCACATGGGATAAGATATATTTAATTGAATTAATTTTATCATGTCATATCAGTTTGTACAAAATAAATTTATACAAAAATTTATGACTAAATTAAAACTTGTAGAGCTGAATTGTGCGGCTGAAATTTTGTGCGTAATTGATCCCTTTTTACTTGAAAATAAGGCGTTTGTATCATGTCAATTGCAATACCCATCCCATTCAAAAGCATGCATATTTCAATTCAATTTTTCAGAGCAGAAATTAGCGAAAGAAGAATATCCTCTGCGACCATAAAATCCTCCCACATAAAAGTAAAGTCACTATCATCGCTGTAATTAATAAATTGCTCCAAGTGTGCAGGCACTGATCCAAACAAATCCCTGGCTTGCAATACCAAACAAATCAATAGAATCATGAATCAGACTCCACTAGAGATACCAAACCACGCTGGTCCCCTCTTTCTAAAAGATTGGCATTACATATCCGAAGCTCTGTGGTCCAGTACTCCAGTCCATCTAGTTCTGCTCCAAGGCCCACACTCCAGGCTTCAATGGGATTCCTATTTGTCCTTTTCTAGTGAGGTCGGAATCTAGGGTCTATGCCCTGTGCCATTTTGTCGTTGGTGTTGATTCTTCAAAACTGGAATTCAATAGAACAACTGAGAAGATTTTAATTTTACCAAAACTTTGGGAAGTAATTATTATATTTACTAGGAATTTTAATCTCTTGAGAATGTGCATTGACCAAATATGAAATTCATTTATGAATATTGGTTCCTGAAAATCGTTAGTCCACTGCACTTTTCAAAGATTTAAGAATTAGCTCCAAAGTTGTAATAAAAAAAAACTCTAGTGCAATTTTTTTTTTAATTCTACTTTTTGAGTCATTGGATATTACAATGGTGTGATGTAAGTTAAATTATAAAATAATTTAACAATCTGTTTGGTTTTAATTTTGGGTTATTGGATTCTACAATAGTGTGATACACGTTAAATTGTAAGGCAACTTAATAACACCTCTAAATACGATATCCTATTAACGAAATCAGTTGTTATAAAACTGAAGTTAGTAGGGAAAACACTAACATTATTTTTGTAATCAAGTCTCCAAAAGTACTAGCTTAAAAGAAAGAAAAAAAAAAAAGAATAGTCAGTGTCGCAGGTACTATATCTTTCCCTAATGTTTTTTTTTTCTGGAATAGAATATAGCTGCTGATGGGAAAGTAAACAAAGAATACGCCAATCAATAGAAGCACGCATCCCATGGTATATTGCTTGTTCTTTTCCAAATTGTAAATATATTACAGCTACATGGCCTTTTCTGCTGCAAAAGCTAAAGCCTAGAAGTCTCCTGGTCTTCTGTGGAGCATGTGGCCAAGTCCAAACCCAGTGCTCCAAAGTCAAAAAGTTGCGTACCGCACCGGCAAGTCTTTGATGTAGGAAAAGGGTATGAGTTCCAAACATGCCAATGACATTGGGATTTTCATTATTCAGATGCGAAAGCGTTATGTGAACAGCAGCAAGACAGCAGAAAGATGGAAATGACAATACAGTATATGAATAGTGCCGTCATTTTATATGTTATAGTGTATTGTAGTATGTACAGAACTCATTATCCGTGTCTTCTTGTTATCTTGCTGGTGCTTAAATAACAATGCTCTTTTACACATATTTTCAGCAGTTTATACAAAAATTCTAAAATAAAATAAAAAAATAAAAGTTTACACAGTAAATTGTTCACGTGTAGCTTGCCTAGCTATACAAAGTAATTTTGAAACTCTTGAAATGTTCCATTAATTGAATGATGGTATATTTATAATGAAAAATGCTAAGAAACTGAAGTCCGATAGAATTAACGTTAAACAAAGTCAGGTTACTGTGATAATCAATTATTTTTCAATTAACACGATAATCCCACTCTGGTGTATTAATTTTCTATTTAAATATCAGTGCTAATTTATAATTTAGCATCATTTAGTTCACGATTCGATATTCTTTTATTTTCTTTTGGGGAAAATCTCGATTTTTATTTTCCGCTACAAAGTAAATGAAAACACGTTTATTGTTACTATCGCTACAATGCTGTAAAATAATGATATGTTGTAGTAAATCGGAGTCAAAAATGAAATTTGGGAGGTCAATGTTTGAAATGTTTTACTAGAGCTTTCTGATAAATAGATGACATACTAACAGAGACACCTTCCTGTTTGATTAACACAAGGATGTTCTGCTATTTGGGTTGAAGGTGTGTGGCAATACTTCGAATGGTAAATAGTACAAGCATGTGTGTCTGTGAGGATGAGACACGAGGCGTCGCATCGATGCGTCAAGAATTTACACTAGCATTGTGCATAATTAAGCCCGCCCTGCAATAATGTGACAACGACACACAAAACTTCCTAATATTGGGACCAGGCTCCAAAGATTGCAAAAATGCCTAGTCAAAGACGGCACTTAACCATTAATCTATGCCTTGTGGATTTTTTAGTGGGACAATTGACCAGTTTTAATCAAAACAAAACAATTTGGTTTTATTACAAACAGGGCATTCTGATGCAGTCCATGCGTTTAACACTCCAATAACCTTGTGTAGCTGTCCTATCACACTCCAATTCGAATCAGTTTTGCGCTGATTTTATTCAAAAAAGCTCCAGTTGTGGTTTTCATCAAATTCAATTTTTTTTCTCAGAACCCAACGAATGAAGGCCGCCCGGAATCAATTTTCTCTTTCGGATTGTCAAGAAAATACAGGTTAACGTGCAAGACCGCAAGTTCTCGAAGTGTTAGGAGACAAGCACAGTGGCTGATTTCTTGTACTCTCAAGTCATGAAAAATTTTAACCAAAAAAAAAAGGTGTCATGAAAAATAAACTTTCAAAGGCGTGTAACAAACTTAGGGTTGGAACACAACATTAGATAGCATTAAAACCTTGTTCTCATTAAAGTAACAGCGTAATACAATCACACGTTTGGCTAAAAAAGTAAAAGAGAGTTCACTGCATTAGAATTCAAATTAATGAAACTTTTACCGCACTATATAATCACATCTCCCCTTGAGGTTTCAACAGTATTGCATTAACTTCCAGTTTATTATTACATTAAGTTTTATTAAATTATAATTTTTATTAAATTAGTTTTGTCATTTGTTTATATAAATTATCATCTTGAAAATTAATGGTCAACAGCAGCTGCTCCAAATCACCATTGTCGCCACCGACCACCGTTACCGGTTTACTGCCTCCATTGGCCACAGGATTAATGTGTCCGCTAGAGTTAATTTTGGTATGATTGGAATTCTTATCGACAAATTGTTGCAATCACACATATTTCATAAAAAAACAAACCATCTAATTAATGTAGATCTATGATCTTTGATTTGAAATTCAAAAGTTTCACTGCAAAGATACACTAAACGGAAGCTTCATTACTAGTGAAACATGTACCGTCTGAAGCTCTAATCGATGAGAATTCTAAAGATACAGAAAATAATGAAAAATAAAGCCTTACACTTATGCCGGCAATAGTTCATGATGGTCGGCGGTTGTTGTGGTAACCACTAGGGAATTATTTTTTAATAAATTTAGTTAATAATTTGCATACAATTAACAGTATAAAGCTTTAAAACATTAATAAATAATAATATTAATATATATATATATATATTATAATAATACAATAGAGCGTATCACCAAATATTTTATAACATTCAGATAATACAATGCTTGTTGACGCAAATTTCTGGTCAACTTAAAAAATTAATTTACGCGGAGGCGATATAACAAAAAGACACAGATAATTAACGTGATTCAGCTTTTGGCCTACATCCACGGGTAGAGAAAGACAAATATTTTATTAAGATCGCACTTATAACTTGACTCCCTCTTTCTTTACTATTTTTTTTTTCAATCCCTTACACTATGAGAGACCTCTGTTTTTATAGCCTTTTATAGATACAGTCCTTTTCTAACTCGAACTCTATCTAACTCTCCTCCATCATTTAGGATTTTAATTACAAAATATTTCTACCTTTTTAAAGGTTGTATCTGTGTCAAACTCTATTTAATTTGCTTCTGGGCCAAACAATGCCCTTCTATTATCCTTCAATGATAACTCCTCTATCTGGATTGCATTTCTTGTGCGGTCTACAATCTAAAACTGGATCCATGACTTCTGCCATCATTTGTTCCTGCTCCCCCATTTCTGGGGGTTGAATCTCTGCTCCATGTGGAGCATACTTTCTAGGTCCATTCCTGGGGTGGAACCCCTACTTCTCACTCTTGAGGGAGTATACTCTTGGGTCTCATTCCCAGAGTTGAACCCTGCTCCCGACTCTTGGGGGAGCATACTCTCTAGGGCCCATTCTTAGGGTGGAACCTTGCTCTACACTCTTGGGGGAGCATACTCTCTGGGGATCATTCCTAGGGGTGGAACCCCTGCTCCCCACTCTTGGGGGGCATAATTTTTAGGGGCAACACTTTGTGATTTATTGACTATTTTATATTTTCTACAAGAGTTGCTCCCTAGCTCTTAGGTTCTGGTTTCACCCGAAGCGTAAGAGCTTAATTTTTCTCACTTTTCTCGTTTCTATGTAAATAATCCTTTGCACATTTGCTAACCTCGTGGAGTTTCAACCCTTAGGTTTCTACTTTACTTACTCAGTGAGTGTCTCTTCTCTTCTCTTATCTTCTCTCTACTTTGAGCCATTTCAATATCTTCTGACTTTGAAAACAATTCTAACTCCCTTTACCATGATTACCTTGAAGATAATGATGATTACTGCCACATGTCCTCTGACCAAGTACCCCTTATTATAAATTTTGCCCCTGCGTCCTTTATTCATGATGGCTAACCTAGCTTTCAACCCAATTGGTCTATTGACAGGATAGGGAATGCAATTTCTAAGAAATCTCTTCCATCTCTTAAAGCTAAATATGAAATTTCAAGTTCAATCGAGTTTAGAAAGTCTCAAATTGGTGAATTCACTAGCCAACCCCCTTCTAGGGCCATTACCTTTCATCCTGGTTTTTTCCGCTGTGGTGTTAGATTATCGTTGCACCCATTCTTGAGATATATGCTGATCAGCTTAAACTGTGCCTCAGCACAGTTTTCCCTAGCGTCTGGTGTGCCATGATTGACATGTACATCTTATGGAAGTTGATAGGTTTTCCAAATCCCACATTTAGTCAGTTTCAAAGAACTTACCAACTAATGACTCTTTCAGGTGAAAAAAAATCCCCCCTCAAGGGTTGGTATTATGTTCGTACTTGGGCTAAATTTTCCCCTTTAATCACCTAGGGTAAATCTCATAATGGTTCTTGGAAAAATTCCTGGCTTTTTGTCCTTGGGGATTGGGAGCTAGGAAATTCTCATAATATATGCCCCGGATATCGGGTTCGAACCCATTTTTCTGCTCTAGGTAGCTTTCTAAGAATTGCTGCAGGATATGTTTTTCTTCATTAGTGTATTCGTTTTTTTTTTTTTGTCTTTTTTTTAAGTGTCATGGGGCTGCACCTCTATTGATTCTGCTGAACAACATCAAATCGATGAGGGTTTTAAAGACCCTATAAATTTACGGTCCTGGAAATATCTTTCTCAATTAGGCTTTCTAACCACCTTTGGTTTTATCTCATCTACCTCCATCTCTAAGTGAGTTTTAATTAAGCATAATAATTTGTATGCTACTGGGAGGTTGTAATATTTTGCTTTTCTTGTCTTTTTCATCTTATGTTAGTGATGGCTCCTGGGGATGATGCCGCATGGAAAAAGAAAAAGATAGACAAATACCCAGCTTCAAAAATTAAGATAAGCCTATTTTTCAGCCTGTAAGATCATCCTCTCAAGAAACTGCAACTGCTCAAAAGTTGCACCAGACTCCTCAAATTGCACCAGGGTTGCAGCCAGAAACTTTGTTTCCATCTTACACTTGTGAAATTCCATTTTGTCAGTCTGCAGGCTTTAATTCTGCATCTACTTCCACAATGCATCTGCTACAGGGCTGCATCAAGTATCTGCAAGCGCTTCAGGATTGCAACAAAAAATTTTATTTCTAGCTTTCACTCATGACGATTTGTATCCTGTAGGCTTTGTCTCTTCGATTTGGTGTGGTCCTGATTTCTTTGGGCTTCTGCAACAAATCTAGATCTTTTATCTACATGAGTAACTGTTCCCTTGGTACACTAAGTGGCGTGTACCCAGAGTATCTGCTTTGTGAGATTCTTAGTCCCCTGCTATCCCCTGGTCTACTTTTTTTGTCTCGATTTTTAACTTGTTCACCCTTCTTTTTTCATTTTTCTCCAGCCCTCTGAGGGTCAGGGTCCGCTCCTCTTTTTGCATTAGTTAGTTCATCAGCATTAGAGTATTTCTGAGCTCTCGATAACAACTCGGTGAAGGTCATTAGTGCATTCTTAGCCAATGAATAATTTTCTACTCGTACTGTCTCTTTGTTAAACCGAATAATATAGTCCTTCAATGACTCATCCTTCCCTTACTTCACTGATAACAAGTGTGTTGGAGGAAGCTGATGGTCTCTTGCTAATTTATGTGGGGGCGATATAACAAAAAGATACAGAGAATTAATGTGGTTAGTCTTTTGGTCTACGTCTATGGGCAGAGAAAGATTAATATTTTATTAAGATCGCACTTACAACTTGACACCCTCTCTCTTTTCTATTTTGTTTTCGATCTCTTACACTATGAGAGACCTATGCTTTTATAGCCTTCTATAGATACAATCATTTTCTAACTCGAACTCTATCTAACTCTCTTCCATCCTTTAGGATTTTAATTACAAAATATTTCTACCTTTTTAAAGGTTGTATCTGTATCAAACTCTATTTAATTTTCTTCTGAGCCAAGTAATGTCCTTTTACTGTCCTTCAACGATAACTTCTCTATTTGGACTTGCATTTTTTATGCGATCTATAATCTAAAATTAGATCCATGACTTTTGCTATCCTTTGTTCCTGCTCCCCCATTTCTGGGGGTTGAATATCTGCTCCCTAGGGATCATACTTTCTGGGTCCATTTCTAGGAGTGGAACCTCTGCTCTCCACTCTTGGGGGAGCATACTCTTGGGGCCCATTCCTGTGGGTGGAACCCCTGCTTCCTACTCTTGGGAGAGCATACTCTAGGGCCCATTCTTGGGGGTGGAATCATGCTCCCCACTCTTAGGGGAGCATACTCTCTGAGGCCCATTCCTAAGGTGAAACCCCTGCTCCCCACTCTTGGGGCAGTATACTCTGGGGCCTTATTTCTGAGGGTGGAAACTCTGCTCTCAACTCTTGAGGGAGCATACTCTGGGGCCTATTCTTGGGGGTGGAAATAAAGGAGCATACTCTGTAGGGCCCATTCCTGAGGGTGGAACCCTTCTCCCCCTCTTGGGGGACATAATTTTTGGGGAAAACACTTTGTGCTTTATTGACTATTTTATATTTTCTACAACAATGCTAATACAATATAACATAATACAACACATTATATATTAAATAAGATAATACATCATAACACAATATAGATACACATCCTTACTGTATGAAGACTATTTAGAGAATCTCCTGCTTTAACGTGGCACGAGTTAAAAGAACATGTTATGAGGAGCAATAAACTAGAATCAATTCGATTCTCAATTTTAAATATCATATTAGTGCAATTCGAATTTATAAATATATTGATAGATGCTCATAATTAAGAATGGACATTTTCGGGTTCAGTTCGATTTTCAAGTGTATCGAACTGCTATATGGAACTAATTAGTTCATGATTATTAGAACCGAAAGTTCGATTTGATTTGTTTTCCAAAACATCCAGTATTTTTAGAATCTTGTAATCTTGCGCATCTGTTCTGCATATTATAGTGTGCTTTTGGCTTCATAAAATTTTCACTGTATTACTTTTAAGGGTATCCAAATTTTTTTCCTATAAATACCTAAGGTGAATATTTACACCGTTAAGATTTAGAGAAATAGTCTTGTAAATTTCTAAATTTTCAATAAGGGACATCAATATCCTGTTTTATTATAATACTCTTTGGAAATAGTAATTAAAACAATTTACTCTAATTTTTTAATAAAAATAAATAAATTTAAATAGTTTAATTTGCCTATTAGACTAGTAAAATTAGAATATTTTTAATATATAAAATAATTTTTTAAATGTAAATTATTATATCTATTTTAATAATATATTTATTATAAAATTTAAATATAATATAATATTCTAAAGTATTAAAATTATTTTTAAAATGTATCTATTTTTACGTTTATTTTAAGATTGTATTTCAATTTATTATAAAACATTAGAGTCAATTTTTTAGAGTTAATAGAGTTAAAGAATATTATAGTTAAAAAGTAGTTTTGATTTCACTTATTGAAAAGCTGGGAAATTATATCATCGTTTTCTCAAACCTTGGAGTGTGCGCATCATTTTCTCTAGAATAAAATATACTCAGAGTCATATAGTGGGCTTCTCTTAACATTCAAATTTTAACTTAAAAATATGATTTAATTTTTTATTTATTAGATCCAATCAATGATTATGTAATGTAGGATTAGGGTCGTTGTATGCAATTCTCGTAGTCTAGTAATATTAACTAGGTTTTTATTGATTTTTTTTGGGGGGGTGGGGGGTAATGGCTCTGTTTGTTTTGCAAGAAAATGGAAGTTCAAGGTAAAAAACTTTAGTTGGAGTAGCATTATGTTAGAAACAATTATTAGGCCTTTTCGTGATGTAAAATTTAAAAAAAAAAAATTGTTCGGACACATATTACTATCTCTATATTATACACGTTTAGTAATTAAGGTTTATTCTTAAATTATAACTTTAAGAAATTAACTCAATAGTCAAGTGATAAGCATATTTTCACTTCATTCGGATTTGAGATTAAGCTTTTAAGTGCTCTAATGTCTATTATAGAAGTTGATTTAAATACCAATTCAAATTCTTTTATATCTATTGTGTAAGTTGATTTCGATGGATTGATATCGGCCTAAATAATTTTGTTGTGACAAACACAATTTTGATTTTTTATTTGGTTTTAGAGTTAAGACTATTGGCACTCCTCTAAACTCTTATAAAGCCCCTTATTTATATATATGCCTCTTTTTCCTTCATATTAGAAAAGAATATGATCTAATTAGATGGATGCCACATATTGATTTTCTTGTAAAAAGAGAGAGACAAAAAATAAAAAATCACTGGTTTATCAAGGAAACTTTAAATATTAATATTGCAATTAAAAAAAGCGCATAGTTTACTCTCGTTTACTCAATTAAAAATGGTCAGAACTTGTCTAATTAAGTTTTAAAAAAAAAAAGCATGTGAAAATACAAAAGAAAATGGCTATTGAAATAATATTTTCTGATGTATAATTTGGTCAATGCACGAATAATTTTCTATCGTGGGAGAAGGGAGATGGTCCAAAATTAAAGAAAGATTGACAGCACAAGCAATTGATATCAAATTTTAAAATGTCTAGGAGATGAAGCGGTGGAGGAGTCGGGACCTTATATATGAGAGAGAGTGAGATAGGGGCTGTAGACAAACAAAAGAGTGAGGCAATTAAGTGAAAATCAAGTGGGTGCTTGTAGAAAAAAGAAAAAGAAAAAGAAGAAATTTTAGACGCTTTTCATAATGGGGCATCTAGGGGGTGGGCTTTATCAGAATTGATATATTGCAGATGCCAACAATACCATGTTGATGTAGGCCCAAATAGATTTGTTTTGGTGCGAAAGAGAAGCACAGCTGATTTTTTATTTCGTTCTATATATTATTTAGTGGTCCTTAAATCTCCGAAACCAAGGAAAATATTGTTTTCTTAACAAGTTGATTCACATTTATCATTAATCACGAGAATTTTATGATGTCGTATTTTGTACATATATACCATGCCCCAGTCCAGTTGCTACGGTAGCGTGGTGACAGCGATGACTCGGTCATTGTCTATATACCAAAATTGAGTTTGGCTCGTGCATACTTTCCAGACAAGTACCAAAAAAAAATCAGATGAGCATAGAAATATTGATGCAAAACAAATATTTCACTACTGGAGAAATTCTTTGAGAGGTGAAATGAAATTATTTATTAAAACTTAATTACTACGGGGAGACTACCCAAATTTTTTTTATTTATAAAAAAAATGTCTTTATTATTATTATTTTTTTTTTTAGTTCTAATGTGAATATCGAAGTCAATCAAAAAAAAAAATTGCAAGAAAATTTTGGAGAAGTTCTACATCAGAGGTTTTGTGTCATAACGGGATGTGGAATCAGCCAATAATATTTGTAATATGAATGAAAAAGAAGATTGTCATCTGACTGTACTCATCCTTGTAAGCAGCTCACATCCTAATTTTCTCTATCAATCTTCATCTTGCATTCTTTGGATATATCAGAACTTTATACGTAAACTGAACTAATGCGATGGCAAAGTGAGGAATTAGTTTATTTTCTTTTTTAATTATAATATATAATTAAGTAAATGTAATTTTTAGAGTCTTCTTCTCGAAATATGAATAGAAAAGCAATCCGAGTATAACTGTATCGTACTTGATTTCTAAATTTTTTTGGGTCGAATATTAGAGAGGTAAAAAATCATAAAGATAGATATGTTGCACTTGGAGGCAGCAATGAGCTGGTTAGCTTCTACATCTAAATAAAATCACAATGATTATAAAAAATTAATATAAATTTGCGAGATTGCGAAGCCCTATATCCAAATTCCAAATACATGGAAGGATCCAGATATGCAGGAATCATAACCACCACCTAATAACCATCGGTTAGCTCAATGATATCACAATAATTATCTAATTGTAAATATTAATTATAAATTTCATATAATATGAACTGTAATATAAATATTAGTATCATGTAATTAAAAAAAAAAAAAAACCTCACACACCATTCGAGTGGCCAGAGATAAAGCTGTCGTGTTTTTTTTTTTTTTTTTGGCCCCCTCTTTTAATGGGAACAAGTGCGCGTTTTAGTCACTTTTCATAATGAAGATAAAGAATCTCTGGTACCGTGTATGGTGTGAGCTTCCGGCTCTGAATCTTTGTACTTGGTATTATTAGCATTTAAAATATTAAATTCCAATAAAAATGGATTGGGGCTTCGCGGTCACGGACCCAGGAACTATCTTTTTCTTTCACTGATGACTCACATGGGTCGATGATGAGTTTACTATTTTTGTTTGATATAAGCTGATGAGTTAACTAAGAGACAGAGATATTATTGTCCCTAGATAAATTTATGTGCAATGGACAAGAAGCGCGAAAATTGGAGCAGGCCTTAGGGCTTAGGCTTAGAGCCATAGTTTGTAGATATACATGAATGATGAGATAATTAACCATGCGGACGTAATTACCCGACTGTAGGTAGGGGCTGATTCAAAAGAAATGGCAAAGAAGTCGCTGTTGCTGTCTTTTAACTCCAATTTTGAAACTGTTTTGGTTGCTTTAAGGAACAGAGCCCGCAGCTACAAGGCTGAATTAATAGTGTTGGTGTCATATTCCAAAAACACGTAACCATGCTATTTGTTTATCTTATTAGATAACATAAATTATTTCGGAGAAGTAATGCCTAAGTTATTATATGATAAATAACACCTAAACTATTTCGGGAGAATAACACTTAAGGAAAATTTTTTTCCAAATCTTATAAAAATAGCAAGAGGAGAGAATTAATTCCGCAATCTATTAGTTTAGGGAAATCATGCCCAAAGGTCATATGAGTAAGGAAACACATAGGGGTAGAATAATTCTTTATATCAAATTCACCTACATGTATACAAAACTAATGAGTGACACATGTCGTTAGATTAAAGGTTCAAAACAAAATCTTAAATCCATATCACTCATCATCTATAAATAGAGACCCATCTCCAAGAAAAAAAAAAAAAAGAAGGTATTTGGCCTATAAAAGTACTATTTATACTTAGAGAGAAAAACTCATCTTTTCCGTCTTTCTTCTTTCTTTAATTTTAATTAAACACTAACTTGAGTGTCGAAATTCTTTTTTCATGTACTCACCCCTTCAGATTTGAGGTCAATAATCGTGACAAGTTCTCTATAAACTACAAATATGTGTGAAGGTAAAAAAGTCTAACACTTTCAAATAGCATAAACTGTCTTTGAATAAAGAAATACGGTCATAATCCCAAAGTCAAGTTCATGCTACTTATATTGTAAACTCGTTTTGGACTTTAATTCCGAATTTTAATCCTAGATTGAATAAATTTTTTTTGGTATGTGTGTCTGTATATATGTGTATGTGTGAAAATTTGATAATTTATATATATGAAACGTTTTTAATTCTGAGATTAAAATTCAGAACAAGACTACAACATTAGAACACAGTTCAAAAGACAGTTTATAACATTATAAACTCCTTAGGAATATATGAGATATTAATTATTTATTAAGAGTCTTCTTACTTTAATATGATAAGAGACAAGTGAAATGATAAAAATACACAAATTCTAATAAACTATAAGATTAAAAAAAAAAAACAATGCATTCAAATAGGTAGTTTTTAATACATTTTAATAAATTAAGGTATCCATATTAAAAAATTACTCCGGCGGGGGAATTGACTTTACCAACAACTGGCAAGCATGTGGTCCCAAGATAGGATAAATTCCACGTGCCCAGGAATGATAAAGCTGGGAAGTGTCTTTGGTTGGTCAACTTAAGGTAATGGTAAATGATGCTGGGTCCCCGGCACTCATTCGAGACGCTCCGCGTGTAAAATTTTTCCCCTTTTTTTCTCTAAAAGAATATAAAAATAATACAACCAATCAATTAAAGTATATATATAACATATGTAATTAAATTTAAATATAATTATTATTTATATAATAATTTATATATATATATATATATATATCATAATATTATTTAATTCTTATATGACTGATGACATATTACATCTAATGTATCATACAATTTCTCATAAAATAGAAAACACATGTCAAGCACTTGTTTATAGCTAATTTGGCCCATGCAACGTCATCCCAAGGGAAAATTAAATGGGTCCAGTATGTTCCACACTCAGCCTAATAAGCATGGTAGCATTAATTGTATATGTTAATTTCACGTTGTTTCGTGATAATAAAATAATTATTATGCACTTTGAAGCCTGCAAATCTGAAATTTACAAATGATAACGATGATGGAAATGACAGCGCAAGGCCATAGCAATATTGGGACATAGCACAATTGTGGAGAATTTGCATGCGGGAAAAACATTACAATGACAAATGATTAATTAAGATATATACGTAGGAATACATGCTTCAAAATTTATTTTGATTAAAATCTAATAAGAAAGAATTCATCAAATCAGCCGATAAGAATAAGGAAACCAACGTAAGAAACAAGGTCTTTATCGGCGATCTTGTTCTTTGCTAGATTTTAAATTTTTTATCAGGTCTAGTTATTAATAAAAGCAGAGCTCAAAAACTTACCAGGACGGGATGTACGTGAACTGCACTGAGCTTAAGTTTATAGTTTTCCAAATTCCGATTGTAGTAGAGCTTGTAGAGTGTCCATAGACAGGCTGTGGCGTGAGATCCAAATTCAAGACTAGGGTTTGATGGAACAGTAGAACTCTCAATACACTGGCAGTGATTATGAGAAAAGAAACTGGGATACAGGTGAAGAAAAACGAAAAATTTACATTACATGATGAGATTAATCGAAGTTAATCAAAGAAACATAGACATAGTGGTCGTAAACCCTACGTACAAATTGATAAAGTTACATTAATAATAAGTTAACATCCAGAGAGGTTGTCCATACGGAAACCCATTGGTTTTTCTTCATTAGCATTAACTAATCAGATTTACATATTTCTCTTATTACTAATCACTGAGAAGTAGAAACTCTGAAACTTGTGGATCTTCGAATAAACAAAGCATCCCAAATCTCAGAGAAAGCCTTGACAATAGCTCCATGGTGCTGCCTAGAGTTCAAGGACAAGAAACATTGCAAGAGTTGCTCCAAATCTTTATCTTCAAACATTTCCTTCTCAAGAATCATCTCCAGCATGGATCCTTTAAAATCCTCATATGGGTCCTCAGATTTCTTCACAACTGCAAAGCTGTCTCTCACTTTCCCTTCAAGAGCACAGGGCATCAGCCTCTTCAGAAAGAGGGACAGTCTCGCTGGAGTGTCAATCTCCGGGTCAGAATTTGATAAAGTTAACGATGACGTCCCACACCCATTGTTAGCATTAATATTCTCTCTGCTTGTCTTCAAAACGCACCGTTTTGGCCTCTTCTTCATTTTCTTCTTACGCTTATCTACAGCTCTTCTAAAGGGTGTTTGTACTGTTGCTTCCCTTATGGTTTCTAGCTGAGGATTGAACTCTGATGAAGAATCATCTGCTGATAGACTTCTAGAAGATGAAACCAGCGTTTCCGTTTCTTCTTCATTGTCAACGTCGTAACCTTCACTGCTAGATAACTCACTGCCAACGCCTGAAGACGTGCTCATGCGATTCTTTGCTGGTGCTGTCCTTTTCTTCTTTCTATCTCGTCGCTTTTTCTTCTCCGTCATCCGTGGTAACGGAGAAGGCAGCAAAAATTCGTCGTCGCATGACGTGTGGCCGCCAGAGGCCGAAGAGTTGTAGATCTTCAGGCGAGGGCTTTCGTACTCGTCAAAGATTTTGGCCACAACGTGAAACTTATCTTCCTTCTCCCAGTGGAACTCTGGTGTGGGTGGGGATTCGGTGTGGTCGGTTTCTGAGAGTGATAGGCATTCGGTGCTGGATCTTGATCTGCAGCCGCAAGCGAAGGAAGTGATCGCGGAGGACACGTGGCCTTTGATGGAGGAGTGTTGACGAGGTGGTTTAGGTTTAGGACTAGGAACAGGGCGTTGTAGTGGGTAACGGAGGGTGATCGGATGAGGTTTGACCGGAGAGAATCGGAGGAATAAAGGAACCGGATTTGACGGGAGAGCTGAAGGCACTTTTGAACGGCAAATGTTGAAGGATGGGATTACTCGAGTTATTTGGAACTTGAAGCGTTTTCCCATTGCTTTTGTTTCGTGACTTTTGTCTTCAAGGGGAAGCTAAAAATGCAGCGTCAAGTGATGAACTGTGTCTGAAAAAAAAATGTAGGGTTTATATATGTAGCCATCGAGGGTGACTGTGTGAGGAAATAAATGGATGTTTTTTTTTTTTTTTGTTTTTTTTACACCCACCAAACACCAAGCGAAAACAATTAAATGAAGTCACAACATCCTTTATTGTCGCCACAGTTTCTCGATTGAAAGTCTTCTTTTTTTTTTTTTTTTTGAAGTCATTTGAGAAAGTGTCTGTTTTTTCAATAATGAATCTCTTTACAGTGAAAATATGTTCACATATGATTCGTTCTGCCCTTTCTATTTTCAACTTTATCGGCCTTTTCTTCATTTTCACATTGCTTCCATATTTATTATGTCATATACATAACGGAGAAATTTACAATAAAAATCCTTGTTTGCTTTAATAAATAAATAAATCAACACTTCGCATTTATACTTAATTTGACGAGGATCAGTAGATTTACATCAATAATCTGAAATATCCACTTACTGTCAGCCAGATCTATTTCCACCGATATTAGAAATTTTTTTATTTTATATTCAAATTTTTTGAAGAGAAATGAGCCCATTGGAGGTTTGCCACTGGCCAAACAAAGGATCATGCAATTCATTGATAATAATATTCTACGAGACATATGTATGATGTATCCAACAAATATAATTATTCTCTAATAAGATCATCTTCATTTTACTGAATACTTTTATTAAAAAATATTATATATATGTATTCATGATGTTGTTGGGTTCTACTGGTCTAGTGCTGCTTTGATATATTTTTTTTTCCCATCATTTTCAATGCTTCAATTATGGGATACTAGAAAATAACGCAAAGTCCATCATTTATGTCCTAGTATGTTGAGGATATTTTATATGAGAATAAAGAGTAATAATTAGTGAGCGTAGCTGCATTGACTAAGTCAAACAAAAATGTTTAGTTTTAAATTGACAATCATCCTCCCATCGCGTCTGCTAATCATTAGTATCTTTATTTAGAGTAGTAGATCACAGCGGACAGCTAATAACAAATTAGATTATTCTCAAACCTTACATAAAAGGGGAATTGAATGAACCAAAATTAGTTGATGTGAGTAGTTTGGTATGTTTACTCCTTAAGAGAGGTAATAGATTTAAATTCCGCTCTCGTATATAGTCGTCACTTTGGTCAACACTTTATCTTTTATAGGGTGATCCAGTATGAGCGGGGATTAGTCTTGGTTAGTATGGGTTTAAAAATACCTCCTATAGTTGAGGTCCACTTAGAACCACCTCGTGATTCAAAAAAAAAATTGAATAAAATGAACACATTCTAAAAAACTAGTTTGTCTGTGTCTTAAAGAATTTTCTACACAAGAAAATCATTCAGGTTATTTATGCTTCAGCATAATACCAAGACAAAAACAGAAAACAGAGCATTTTTGTTTTTTAGTTTAAAAAACAATTTGTTCAAAATTTAAGTACATGCTAATTATCAGATAATAATTTATCCCTTTGCCATCAAGTAAATAATAGTACTGGAATGCGTACAGAAAGCACCCAAATCCTTGCAGCCTTGTATTCAAACGTATGTCGGGATCCACATATCCTTTTATTCACTAGTGCCCTACTCAGATTTCTTTCTTGAAGGGAAAGCTAAATACACGGAGGCCTGTGACAGCAAGAGAGTTTCGAAATCTTTTGTGACTAATGATCCAGTGCGAATCCAGCCGTGCACTGACCGATTCTTCATTACAGATATTGCCAACTCTGTGCAGCTGAAGAAACTACACGTGGTGCTCTTTGTCTTTTGATACATTTTAATTTTCTACTTATTTAATAATTATACCTATAAATTATGTGCATATCAACTATTTTATAATTTTTTTTTTAAAAAAATACAAAATTTAACTTATGTAATACTAAAAGTACATTCTTTTGGAGTCCCAGTTAACCAAGTCCCGACAAAGTTCGTATCTGAACAATTTTGATCAGACGGTGCGTGTCCCCCAAGTAAAAAGAAACAACAGACTTTTCAAGAATTAAAATTTTAAGAGTATAATCATTAGATTGCAAATTGGAAAATCTCATTGCAGTACTGTGTTTGCACATTAGCTGGTCTATATATTTTGCTTGAACATATAACGAACACGATGTCTCCTGGTCGTGATAAATTTTGCATGCAAAAATGCCATGCAGATCATGCTAAATTGTTATTGCCTACTTTTCAAGAGATACACATAGAGTGACAATAATTATCTCTTTCTTTAATGAGTGGTTAAGATATTTGAGTTATATATATATATATATATATTTTTCATCTTATTTATAATTAAGCCAACTTTTTTCACTATATTATAAAGGAAATTGATGTAGGGAGCATATTAGATAAAATAAATTAGAATTTATTAAGAATTATAATATTTGGGTCAATTTAAAATTTAATATTTTATTAGAATTTATTTTATTTTATTAAGCTTATTTAAGTTATATTTGTAATTATAGTCTAATTAAGATTTGAGATTATTTCTTTTATTTGAGAAAGATTAGGATTAAGTTGGTTACTAGTATATATATAGGCATATTATTCATATTTTATGGTAACACACACAAACTTCTCATTAATAATATTCAGTGTTTTTTAATTGAGATATTTTTTCTTTTGTGAGAATTATTTTTTTTTTTTTTAGTTTTCAAGAACAGTATGTTAGAATAAAATCTAATATCATTCCGTGAATCAGAAACGATAAAAAAAATAAATAAATAAAGAGAGAATCTTAATATTATATTGCGAGGAAGAATGAATAATATAATAAAAATATATAAGAAAAAGGCAAAAAGAAATTCTTACCTATCATATGATGGGTCTAATCTATTTTCAGGAAAAAAAAAATTGATGGGTCTAATCCATTTTCAGGAAAAAAAAAAATGATGGGTCTAATCGTCTAATCCCATTACTGCTCTATCAAATCCATAAAAATTAACTCTACTTTTAAATTTATACAAGACCTTTTTTCTATGTGTTTGAGCTCCGGCTAGTGTTGATCAATCAGTTGATCCAGACTAAACCTAGAAAAATGATACCGAGTAGCTGATAAATCTGAGACTGAGCAAAGCTAGCGATAAGAATTTATTGCCTTGACATATATAGCAAGCGTGGAGTAATTTTGGCAGGAAGCTGAATCACCGACCTGATTGGTGCAAAATGTCTTACCCCCTATACCAGATTATGGCTGGCACCTGACCTACTGACTCAGGTAATTAAGAAGCTAGGGGTAATGTATTGTCCAAAGGGTTGTTTGTTTAGTCAAAAAGAAAGAAAGGAAAGCAGCTATTTTTGTCTTCTAGACTTCTCTCCTTTATCAAGTCTTAGCATAAGATTGTATCAATTCAATTGTAGGTAAAGCACATGCAAGAAAAGGAGCATAGCTTTGTGTAATGAATAAATGATAAATCACTGGGCAGATAGATAGCCAAAGAAAAGTCATCAACAAAGAAGCGCTTCTCAAAAACTGGGTGGGGATCCAAGGAAACAAAATGATCATGCAAATATTATCTTTTGCAATTTGCATGCAAGCGTTTTTCCTTTTCCATTTCCTTTTTTTGGGGACGTGTGATTTGCCCGACCCAAAGAGCATTCTTCCACGCTCAATTTACACGTCATTATTGTCCCCTAAAAATCTAAAATAGTGCTTCTGTGAATCCCAGTCAGTCAGATATTGATATTGGTCCTCGCTCCTACCCCAAGTTCTCAAAATTTTCCGTTCAAAATTTTCGAAATTTTGAATGATATAGTCGACATAGAGATCTTGGCCTACTAGTGCTAGATGTTGAGTTGGCGTTGAAGTAAATAATTAAAGTTTAACATAAATCTACTGAAACAAATAATATAAACTAAAAATACAGAAAATAAACTCTCTATAAATATTGGGACTTTCACTACTTTAAAATTAAAGGGAGGAGATGGCAACCTACTTAACCAAAGTTAATTATATTACAGATATGATTTTAAAGATAATAGAGTTCATGATTTATAAGTGTAAAGTAATAATATAGTTACATATTTTTATATAATTTTTTTTTATAAAAATTGATGTGTCATAATTAAGTTGATTGGATTAAATATTTCTTAATTTATATAATTTATTTTTATTATTTTATATTTTTATTCAATTAATAAATTAATATAAAATTAATTTATATGAAATAAATTTATATAAGAATTTATATCTACAGTATTATTTTTATTCTTTTATATAGTTTTGTCTAACAACAAAACCATGATTGCAGTTGTCAAAGTACTTTTCATCTTTTAGGCTGGAAAACTCTTGTACAATCAATGGGTGACCTTATGGGCCTAGGTGCTTTTGAAATTCAAAGCCCACACTAAACGTGACTTGAGTGGAGAGACTGATATCAGTAGGCCCTAACCTGCATCCGGATTACGATGCACATATCCGCATAATTATACATCAAAAAGAGTGATGATTATTTATTTAAGTTTTGTTTGTAACAGTAAACTATTTCTCTGTGTTTAATTCTTTAGAGTTTTCAGTTTAGAAAGGAAATGGTAAAAATCATCATTAACACATCTTCATGTATCATAATTAAATTAGTGCTTTTAAAATAATTATTATTAACCGTGCTTTTAAAATAATTAATTTTAAAAAGAATTAAAAAATATATAATAAAATTTATTTTTAAAAATATTGTAAATTTTAGAAGTAGGCATGTATGTTTGATAATTTTTATTGTCAAATTATTATAAGAATACAACTGACTGAAATTAACATAATATTGAATATATATATATATATTATTTTTAATTGTGTAAATGAAATAATTGATGATTAAAAAATATTTTTATTTTAATAATTTTATTTCTATTTTGTTATCAATATAGTTGAAAATAACAATAATCTCTTTAAACTTAAAGATTTTTTTATTTCCTTGATTGAGTAAGAATAATTTTGAATTTTTATAATATACGCGAGAATATATATGAAATTATATTAAATAAAAATTAATTCTCAAAATTAGATTTTAAAAAGTTACTCCTCCCATGCCTTTTAAAATCTACTGTAGTAGATGCAACCTTGACAAATGTAATTTTTAATGATATTTATTGAACACAAAAATTAACTTTTAATTTTTTAAAATCAGTTTTAAGCCTAAAAAAAAAATCCCGAAGAATCCTTAACTTACAAAAGAATGGTGAAATTTCAAAGTTTTGTAATTTGTCCAATGTTGTTGTCTTAGTTAATTAATTCAACAAATTAATAAATTTCCAGAAGCAACCAGCTAAACACAAGTGCCTAAACAGCAGCTTTTATATGTCAACATATTGTTATCGAAATGATGTAAACAATAATCAACAAAATTATATTATCACTATTAATCAAAGGCGGCTCAGTAATATATTTTGCCCTTAGGCAAATTGTTTTAATTTGGTTTTCCAAAAAAATTAAGGTAAAATATATGTATTGATTTTATTAAAAAATTATTTATTTAAAATCAAATTTTCTAACTTTTTGAGATGTAAAATTATTAATCAAATTTTTTATATTATGATTTTTGCTAATATATCTTTCTCAGTAGACAATATAACTTATTTGATCTTTCTATGATATGGTTTATCTTAAATAAGTTTTTGTCAATTTTAATTTTGAAAAACTTCTTTTTGTATAAGCAACTGTCCTTCGTATTATTAATAATGTTACGATTCTTCACTCAAATTCACAACTTTTTTACTATATATTTTTAATAAATTTATCGAGAGCTCGTTTTTTAGATTGAACTAACTTTTCTATTATTTTCTTTTTTTTAAATCTTTTTGTATACATATTTTCTGGTAGATTTTTTTTTTCTAGTGAAACAAGAGTAAACAAGCAACGATTATATTAGATAATTAAAATAAAACAACAACCTATGAACATGATAATGTTTTTTAAAGAAATAAAAACAATTAAATGAGTCTATCAACTAAGAAGAGAATATAAAGATAAAACCTGAAAATTTGATAACAATAACTTTCATAAATTGAAGCTTTGAGTAACAATAATTAATGGAAAGTAAAACATTTGATTCTTTTCTTTTTTTTCTTTTTCATTTAAGCCAACAGTAGATTAAGGAAAGCAGTTTTTTCCCCCTTAAGTACCAAAGCGTTAAATGTATCATTTTTTTTTTATTGGAACAAAATACTAATGGATAATAATTTAGCACATATTTGGCTTTTATATAGTTTTAAATGAAATATATATTAATTCAATTATATTGCTAAATAGAGATCTTGTGAGAATAAATATGATTAAAATTGTTAATTCTAATGTTAACAAGGAGATCTTTCTGTAGGGATTTAATTGTTTGTTAATGGAAAAGATAATTATAAATTCATAAAAAAAATATAAATTAATAATTTAACAACTATAATTTAAAAATAAAATTTTGGGGAGAGCGTTGGGCTTGGGCAGCTGCCTACGGGAGAGAGCCGCTCCTACTATTAATTATAATAAAGCAAATCATGTTTGGCGGACAAGATTCATAGTTTCGCACTCATTTAGGACTCGCGACCAAAAGCTCTATCTGTACCAAGACAGAACAAGTTGGCTCCCCAATCGAATCTGGCCTACAAATTTTGAAAATCAAATCAACCTGCTAGAGACAAATTTGGGTTAATTTATCACAACGATTTAAGATATTTAGCTATCATAACCTCTTTTTCAACCAAAAGATAAAAAAGCACCATCTTAACCTTTTTACAGTGCAACCTAACGTGTCCTTTATGAAAGAAAATATAAATTGCTAGTTTATAAGAGTGGGAACCGTATCTAAATTACGATATATATATAATTTTATAATGAGGACATTATCATTTTAATAAAATAAGAATAATATTAACAGATAAAAAAATATAATCTCTAATATATAAGTGATGAAAAGTAATCGTGAAAGAGCAAGCAAGGTTGAGCTAGCTGAAGTGTTTAACCTTCCAAGATTAATTTTGAGAGAATAATGCTAATGGTAACTAAAGAGTTGGGAAAATGAGGATTTACCCCATGTTAATTTTATATATCATTTTATTATATTTTCTTTGATATTGATGTTCGCCATAAAATTTAAATATTTTGATAAGATAAATCAAGTAAAATGACTTATACACCCTTAACGATTAAATTAATTAATAATAAATTGTAAGTTAGGAAGAAGTATTAACTGATTTGTAAATGTATTCCTCTTTATTTGTTATTTTAATCACCATTTATAGTATTATATTATGAGCTTTTTATTAGAAAAATTATTTATGTTATGTTTTTGACACATGGGTTTATGGATATTAAAAGTTTGAACTTTTTGTTTGTCTTTTCTTTTTTTCGGTTGTAATGTATATGAAAGATTGCTAAATGAAATCTGATTTTGTAGGTATAATAATTTTGAATAAAAGAAAATTTTAAAACTTCTATTCATGTTTATTTTATTTGAGGTATTCTTGAATAGTAATGCCAATATCCATTGTTAATGTGCTCAAATGCCTGAAATGGATGTTTTTATTAATTTTGGTTAGAAATTGTTTTAGGGGTGTGGGATGTCAATTATCTGTATTTCTCCGTAGTTTATAATTTACTATTAAATTAATTTAATATTAAGAGTATATAAGAGCATCACCAAAAGACTCTTCAAATAAGATTTTATTATTTATTTAAAGAGCCACATCAGCATTTAAAGATCCAAAAGACTCTCCAATTAAGATTATTCAAATAAGAAGTGATCATCTCTCTTCAAATTTGGAGAGTTACTTTCTCACTCTTCAATTTATATTTTATTATTTTTTGTTGGAGAAAGAGAGAGAGGTGCTTTAATTACTATTAACTTTTCCTTTAAAAAAATAGTTCTTTAATTAAAATAATATTAAATCATTTCTATTTGAAGAGTCTTTTGGAGAATAATATATTTTTTCACTCTTCTATTTGCCACATAGGTAAACAAATAAATATTTAAAGAGTAAAATTTATAGAGCCTTTTGGAAATGCTTTAAGGCATAAGAATTTTACTTGACTTATATACTCAAAACATTTAAATTTTATAATTAATTTCAAGATTAGGGTAGAATAGTAAAATGATATATAAAGTTAACACCATTAAATTTGCAAGAGGATTTGGACTTATTTTAAAGCATAAGAGAGATTTTACTTGATTTCTCCAAGCATCAGGTGAGTAATCATCATTTACTCTTAAAAGAGTTAGAGCACATTACAAACAAATTAATAGGTGCATATGATTATTTATAGTAAATTTTAAAAAGACGTAGCAACTCCATGTTGTTTTGTGTTTCAAAATATGTTAAAGCACTACCATGTATAATTCTACCTATATAAATCGAATGAGTAGAACTACTATAACTTAAATTTTTTATTTAAAAAATTGACACAAATTTTTAAGCCATTTATCTTACACAATCTAATGAATATTGAAAGTTAAAGTAATATTTTATTAATTTATTCACCATTAAATTATATGAGATTAATCAGTAAAAATTTATGTTAATATTTTAAGTTAAGAATTAGAGTTAAAATAATGTACCTATAATTAGACGATATTAGGTACACGTATTGCAGTCAAAGTTTAGGTAACCGTTGCACTCATGAGTCATGAGCATCACAAACCTTTTTTTAGCCCATGCTAATTGATAGGCGTGAGTTATATACTTCTTTTCATATTTAAAACATTTCATTTTCGTCTCTTGAGAGTTTATTTATGTGAATGCTTTGTGGGATAAGGAGTCGTGGATAAATTCCACAATAACTCTTATATATTATAATTAATTGATACATGCGTTACATGTATAATTAAATTTAATATAATCATTACTTACGTAATGATTTTTTAAAATAAATGCACACATGTCATAACATTATTTGTTTATTGTATAGCTGAAGTGGTTACTCTGATGTATTCTAGAATTTCTCAGAGTTGCATACGAAAATTAAAGTATCAGGGAATATAAAGAGAAAGAAAATCTGCATTGCAAATTTTTATAAAATCACGAAAATTTTGGTAAAATAATCAAATTTATCGTGACAATAGCGAAATATATTCATCATCTCAATTAGAGGAGAAATTCTAAAATATCTCAAATATATTACAACCAATTAATGTATGAATGACACATGTAGTTCAATTTATTACAACCACCACTTACATGATAGTTTTTAAAATAAATACATATAAATAATTGTATTATTTACTTATTTTATGAATGATATAGTATTTCAGTTCTAAGATGTATTTTAAAATTTCTCTAATTTTATAGAAAATAAAATTTAAACTACCCGATAATGTGCACTAAAAAATGTAATAATTGTTCTAAAAAAGGTAATATGCTTTGTTCCAGTTTTTCATAGCCACGTCGCCGAGTTAACTGTATGGTGATGCGTGTACCAAAAACTGAACGCCATTTTAGACTTGCACAATAAATTCATACCTATTGGATTCACAAAGATATTTTTATGATCATTCTTACTTCATGTGGCGAGAAGATGACGCATTTGAATGATGACTGATTGACTTTGGCTTGAATCTTGTCTGTATTGAGCCTCATTGTATGGAATTTATGAACTGCGATCACTTTTTGCTTAGCTTATGATCCACTACTCGTCTACTCCCCCACACTCCTACTTATGACGTGGTAGGGTTCGATGTATTTGTGACTTTATGATAATAAAGTAAGAGACAGAACTAATAATTCAATTTGGTCATGTCACTAACTCAGAATTAATACTTTCTATTAGATTTTTCCTCCTTAATAAACACCTGCTTCAATTATCTTGTACGCGAGCAACTTGAATAGCACAACCACTGTTGGATGAATTCGAATCGTTTACCATAATTGATCTATCTTATTCTATTGTTTTTAGTTCTCAATTTTCATCGTGATTGCGATAATAGCTCAATGATTACTTCGCATCTTAATTCAAAAATTTTGATCAGATTATTTGGCAAACGGGCATCGAATGGGTCCTCTTAGAATCTCCAACTTGCAGTAATTAATTAATTGTATCTTTGTTTGTTTCACTGTCATACAGTTGGATTCCTGTTAAAAAGGCTATAATAATAGTTTTTATGACCTTAAATATGCCGGTTCATACGGATTTGGGTCGATACCGAGATGGATTTGGCTCTTCATGGCTTTATAAAACCTATTTAATGCTTATCAAAAAAACAAAAAAACAAAAAAACAAAACTATTTAATGGATACATGCGGTGAAGCTTAATTTTAGTTACTACTTCCCTAAACATTACGGATTGGCTATATGATCCCCACTCTAAAGATGCGAGTCAACGCACATCAGAATGGCAAATCACAGGTCAGATTTCGAAATCATCCTTATCTAGAATTAAATACTATGCACACAATTTTCGCAGGGGCCAGACCAATAAGATAGACAATGCATTCCAAAAAACATTTCAACGGGCCGAAACGAATTCCCTCTCAATATACGTCCCACCGTAATCCGCATAGCAAAACTTGACCTGCAGTTTTGGGGCCTAACGAGTGGGCACCGACGAGGCAGTTCAAGTTCACTTTCTGTCCTACATAAATCTGCTAGCCTCAGCAGTTCACAATTAGAATTATAGAGAAACTAAAATACAAAGAGCCATGGTCGTGCATGCGGTAGATAACTTGGACGCTAATGGCGAGAGCCAGAAATTCAATAAATATGCTTGTGCCTGTGCTATTGTTGCCTCTATGATCTCCATCATCTTCGGATATGGTACTGTTTTCTCTTTTTCTTTCTTTTATTTACTTACTTAAATTAGAGGGTTCATTTTTCCATGATTAATTCAACCAAAATAATCATAATAATAATAATTTCCTGCCCTTTTTCTTCTTCTCTGTCAACAAAGTTTTGAATCCTCCTATAGTTAGCTAATAACTCATTGTCATTGATAACTCGGGTCTTATATTCTCCTTTATGTTGAAATAAAAATTCTTCGGTTTAGCTCTGTTAAGAGCCCCTCTTAATCAAAATTAAAATAAAATAAAATAAAATTCTTCGGTTTCGAATATGTATGTGTGAGTAATGATACTTTGACAAAACGTGTAAAAAGACAAAATCATTAATTGAAACATTCCATTTTCAGACACCGGCGTCATGAGTGGGGCCATGATATTCATAAAGGAAGAACTGAAAATCGACGACGTCAAAGTGGAAGTTCTCGCCGGAATTCTCAACATATGTGCCCTCGTGGGCTCCCTATTCGCCGGAAGAACGTCTGATTACATCGGGCGACGTTACACAATTGTTTTAGCCTCCGTAATTTTCATGGTTGGCGCAGTTTTAATGGGATATGGCCCAGATTACGCGGTGTTGCTCGGTGGAAGATGCATATCTGGAATTGGCGTGGGCTTCGCCCTGATGATAGCTCCAGTTTACTCTGCGGAAATTTCGTCAGCAAAATCTCGCGGTTTCTTAACGTCTCTCCCGGAACTTTGCATCAGTATTGGCATCTTGCTTGGCTATGTATCAAATTATTTCTTCGCAAAATTGACCTTAAAACTCGGTTGGAGGCTGATGCTTGGAGTTGCAGCCATTCCTTCTCTTGTATTAGCCTTTGGAATAATTAAAATGCCCGAGTCTCCAAGGTGGCTGGCGATGCAAGGTCGTTTGGGAGATGCCAAGAAAGTGCTTTTGCTAGTGTGCAATTCCACGGAAGAAGCTGACAGGCGTTTTCATGATATAAAGATTGCAGCTGGGTTTGATCCCAATTGCAACGAGGACTATCTCAAGCCTTCCAAGCACAATCGCGGTAAAGGCGTGTGGAAAGAGCTGTTCTTACGGCCTACACCCGCTGTGCGTTGGATTTTGGTTGCTGCAATCGGGATACATTTCTTTGAGCACGCAACAGGAATTGAAGCCATTGTGTTGTACGGTCCAAGAATTTTCAAGAAAGCTGGTATAAAAAGTAAGGAGAAGTTATTGCTTGCCACAATTGGCGTCGGACTTACCAAGACTTTGTTCATAACCTTCTCCACTTTTTTACTCGACAAAGTCGGGAGGAGAAAGCTTTTGCTAATAAGCACAGCAGGAATGATTGTAATGCTTTCAACAGTTGGTTTTGGACTGACTTTGGCTGAAGCCTCAAAGCACGAATCAAAGTGGGCCCTTGTTCTCAGCATTGTTGCTACATACACATTTCTAGCATTTTTTTCGGTTGGACTTGCTCCAGTCACATGGGTTTATAGTGCTGAGATTTTTCCCTTGAAATTAAGAGCACAGGGTGTAGCCATCGGAGTTGCTGTCAACAGGCTTATGAATGCTACCATTTCTATGACTTTCATTTCGTTGTATAAAGCTATCACAATAGGAGGAGCCTTCTTCCTGTTTGCTGGCATTGCTGTGATTGCTTGGTTCTTTTTCTATTTCCTCTGTCCGGAAACTAAAGGCAAGAGTCTGGAAGAAATGGAGTTGCTCTTCAGCAGACGCTCTCGAAACAGCAATGGTGGGATAGAAATTCAACCCGGAAGCAAGGCTTCGAACGCAAATAAGTAGAATTTTATGTATGGTATTTTCCATTTCATAAGTTTTTTTTTTTTTAATATGTATGTTGTTTTCACCTGCAGCGAGTTGTTTATCTTTGTTGCATCGCTCCATTATTTGTTTTATTCGAGTAAAAAGGCTACAGGATAAGGCAAACTGGGCGGAATGGGCCGGCGTTGACAATCTCGTTTCCGTCGTTATTGCTCATGAGACATGAGACATAAATATGGACAAAATTCATCTTTATTCTGTCTTTAGAATAAAAAAATTTAGTATCAAATTGGGACCGTTCAAAATTTGTCAATTATCTCAAATGTTTCAATAATTAACATATTTAATAATTATAGGTATCCAATTTTCAAGGGAACTGGACATTACCCTGTGTCCTAAATAATAAAGGAAAATTAATTCGGACACTTAACCTCTGGAATTAATTCTATTAAGTGATGTTTAGGAATAAATAAGACCTGGAACATTGAAAATGCCTAAAATATCCGAAACATTCGAATACTCGAAACAATCAGAATTATCATACCTACAGCTATCATATTCGAAATACCAAGAATCTCAGAAATATCTAGAGTATCAAGAAAACCTAGAACTATCATTTCTAGAAAACAAAAAAAAATAAGAACATCAAGAGCATGAGAGGAGAAGAAAACTAATATACATCCAAAAAAAGGTATATTACTCTCACTGCTAAGTACTTAGGTGAGGGAAACATGTTGCGTGTGTCCTATATAGGAATTAGGCGTACCTGGGTCAGGGAAACATATTGCGTATCTCCTATCTAGGAATTAGGGTTCCACGTTACTGAAAACTTATAAATAGAGGCTCATTTGAAGGAAAGAGCCTTTAGCCATTTCTAGCTCGCTACCCTTCACTTCCAAAGAAGAACTATCATCTTATCTGACAAATTGGGGAAGTTAAAAATTCAAGAACCTTCATTAGCATTGTCTGTGACAACTTTCAACCAAAAAAAAACGATTCATACTTCATATAAACTCGCAAGCACCTACATAAATATGGTTGAAATTAATTTGAGAAATGTTTTCGTGTGTAGCTCACTAAAAAATGAGTATGTACGTGAAATCATGAAGCTCAGAAAAAAATACTAGTAAAGGCATTAGAGCCATTGTACCATAATGAAATATAAATTACTAATGTCTATCCTTTATTGTTTGCTGCAATTATGCGTAATTCCCTAACAAATGTATTGATTCCTTTCTAATTCCTGAAATTTTATGGTGTGTATCGTATTGTTTTTCATTTTTTTAAGAAAAAATGTAAAATTTATTAAGCACACTTATTTTTAAATAATATTTAATTTCAAGTGTGAATGATTTATTCTCATTTTGTAATTTTAAAGAAAAAAGTTATAGAATAAGGAATTGATGTTTTTTAATTTTTATTCTTTGAATGGGTCTTACAAGTCCCACTTGCATAACAAGAAAACAAAAATCATGTCATTATCATGTAGGCAATATTTATTTTATAATAAAATTTTATTGATTTGTTTAATCCTTTTAATTATTTTTTTCCTTTTCTATAATAGTAATTATATTATTTTAGTGATTTTTAAAATTTGTGTATTAGTAAGATTCATTTATATATTTTTTTATTCTTGTTTTAATGATACTCTCTAATGATTAAAAATAATTTTTATTCCTGCTTTCTCCCTGAAATAGCTATTTGCAAAAATTTCGAAAAGTGACCAAAAAAAAAAAATCTACCAAATCATTTCGGAATCGATTCAATGAACAATGAACTGTCTACCGAAACATCAATTTAGAGAAAATTTGACAAAATAATTTTAATCCGGAATCAATGTGGAAAATAGTTCACAAAAAATTTTCTCTTGGAACTTTAGTTTAGAGAAAATGTTTGCAAATTCTCACTTTCTTCCGGAACTTCAGTTTGGAAAATAAGTTCATAAACAACATTCTTCCGAAATCATTCTTCCCATAATCTATTCAAATAATAATCAATTTTCTTCTGGAATATCAATTCAGTGAAATTATTTAATTGTTATATGGCTAATATTGTATCTCTGATGTATTTTAAATGGTAAATAAAATGCTAGAAATTTGAGATATAAACTACCCATATCAAGGAAAGTGTATTATATTATTCATCCTATGAAAAATCATACTAAGAAATATGAACTGGTTGCTTAAAATAGAAACTTAAAAAAAAAAAAAACAAATCTTAGGTGTATATAAATCATGCCCACAAGACACCTAAAAAGAAGGAGAGCCCTTAGGCAACCATCAATCAGTCTCTAACAAATTTGCGTGTTTTTTTTTTAACTCTTCATCGTCGATCTTTAACTTCTTGAATCTTTCACTTCTTCTGCAAATCTTTTAGAATTTACGTGCATGAGGAAACTTTGTCCAAATATTGAGAAAGAAGATGGCCTTGAGACGGTCCTCGAGGTACCGATACCAGAAGAAATGTTCACCAGCATGGGCAGCAACGTCCAATTACGTTGGCAAAATTTGTCCACATGGATGAAGGCTCAAACTTCTGATAAATGGTCACAGCCAGTCATTGCAGGTCGCATTAACGAGCTTCGATTCCTCCTTTACCTTGTTGGATCTCCTCTTATTCCTCTTCAGGTTCAGTTGGGCCACTCTGTTCACAAGCCAGTTAAAGATTGTTCCATTGTAAGTAAAGTCCAATTTTTAAATTTTTTCCAGTTCCAATTTCTCCAATTCTGATAAAAATAAAAAGAATTGTGGCTAGCGCATTTAGTAATAATTATAATATATTTATAAAATCGAATTAAATTTAATAATTTGCCATGATCAGCAAGCCTCAACAGCGAAATACATAGTGCAACAGTACATAGCGGCCACAGGAGGGCAGGCCGCATTAAACGCGGTGCACAGCATGTGCGTAACAGGTCAGATGAAAATCACAGCATCAGAATTTCACCAAGGGGATATTGAAAAAAGCGTGAATGTGAAGAGCAAGGAGGAAACGGGTGGGTTTGTGCTTTGGCAAAAAGATCCAGACTTATGGTTCCTGGAACTCGTGGTTTCAGGCTGCAAAGTCATTTGCGGAAGCAATGGCAAGCTTACATGGCGCCACTCCTCCAACTACCAAGGACCCATTTCAAAAGGCCCTCCCCGACCCTTGCGCCGCTTCTTACAGGTACCTACCTCCACAGAATTTAATGTTGTTTTAACTTTTAATCGTATGTTCACCTTAACTTTGGCAGGGGTTGGATCCGAGGTCCACGGCTAATTTATTCTTAGACGCTTCATGCATAGGGGAGAAAGTTATAAACAATGAGGACTGTTTTATACTGAAGCTTGAAACTAGTCCGGCGATTCGAGAAGCACAAAGCGGGCCTAACTACGAGATCATACATCATACAATTTGGGGTTATTTTAGCCAGAGGTCGGGACTATTGATTCAATTTGAAGACTCGAGGCTGCTGACAATGAAAACAAAAGATGGCAACGATGTTTTCTGGGAAACAAGTACGGAGTCACTGATGCATGATTATAGATACGTTGATGGCATCAATATTGCACATGGTGGCCGGACTCGAGTCACCGTCTTTAGATATGGGGAGCAATCGGCTAATCACAAGAGGGACATGGAAGAGAAATGGAAGATTGAAGATGTTGATTTGAATATTTGGGGTTTGACCAAGGATCATTTTATGCCACCAGCTGGTGTGAGGAAGCAAACCGAACATTGTTGAGAGATTGAGATCACATGTAAATACTAGTAATCTTCTTGGCAGACATTCATGCTTTTTGATATCGTGAGAAAGTGAAGGAACATTTTTGGTAAGTATAAGAAGATTTTGGTATTAAAATTACAAAACCTTAAAAGAACTAAATCATATGATTTTTGATATAGTTCTTGGGTTACCTTTAAAGATAATACAAAATCTATAGAATTAGAAGAATGGTGGTATTTTATTGTCTGGTGCTGATTGTTTTGGAATAAATATAACAATAATAATACTGAAGTTGAAATTCCAAGGGTAAAAAAAAAAAAAAGGAATACTGAGAGTGAAGAAGTCATAAAATCCATTAAAAATAAAATAAAACAAAAGGTCATAAAAAATTAGTTAACGCAGCATTTACCGTATTAATTCTGATCATTAACAGTTAGAGGTGTTCTCCTCATTAACAATTAGATGTATTATTGTGAGCAAGCTTATTACAACATCTATTTGAGATCATAAAATTTTTTTTCAACTCTGGCCATCTACAATCAGAGGTGTCATTGTGAACAACCTTATGGAACATTTATTTGAAATAGTAAAATCTCTTTTACTAAAATGGAATAGATTTTTCATTAGATCAAATAATAAAAATAAAGTAAAACCTATCTATAGTGATACTTTATATAAGAATAACTTCCATGTAATCATAAAAAATTCTAATTTAATTTGAGCGAATCTATCTATATATCTATATAAAGCTGGGACTACAAGAGGTGATGTAGCATCACCATTTCTCATCTTTGTATATTTTCTATTATCTAATAAATAGAGAGTTTTTCTTTCAAATTTGGCTTTTCATCTTCTCATAATTAATTTGATTGTTATTACACAATAACAATTATGTAATGGTTTTAATGAGGCATATTCTTTGTAATGAATATCCAAGGGAGAGTCTTATAAATTTATTAAAATAAATGTGGATGTTCATAACATATATCTCTTAGTCTCCCCACTATCTTCCATTAGCAATCTTTAGCTTCCCTATAACTCCCACTATCTCACAAGGAATTATAATCCATAATTTTTCATTAATTTCATAGAGTGATTATGTAACTATAAAAGAAATGCTCATCTTCTTGTTTTGTACACACAAAATTGGAATGAATAAAATCACTCTATAATATATTCTCTCATTTTATATTATTATTATTATAATATATTCTCTCATTTATTGATGAAAAAGTTGTATACACTTAACTATACATATTAATATATATATTTAAAGTTAACAAATAAATAATTAACTTTCATAAATAACATTAATTTTATAAGACTGCCTCATCTTAAAAAAAAAATCAATTCATATTTTTTTATCAGTTTCATCAAGGGTAAAGTAAGAAAAAAAGATAATACTAAATTAATTTTTCAAAGCCGCGTGAAGCGCGGTTCTATTTCCTAGTTATTAATAAAAATAAGCTCCTCAGTAACAAGTTATAATTTTTTTAGATCTCATCTTGAAAAAGCTTGTCTCTACATAATGTTAAAGGTTTAGGATGGAGAAAGTGTTTTTCTAAATTAAAGTTATTTTATTTTTTGCAGTTGTTACCAAATTATTTTATAGTATTTATATTGAGAGAAAAACATTAGAGAAAATGCAAACATTTAAACTTTTAAGATGATGTATGTGTGTGTGTGTTACTTGTAGCCAAAATAATAATTTTATAACTACACCTCTCTTAAGTTATAAGCTCTTTATAATAATAAAATTAGTTGATTCTAATATTATAACTATGGAGAGAATCTATTGTGATATATTATAAATAATAATAATAATAATGACGACCATCACGAATATTATGATAACGATGATAATAACAAAAGAATAATCTTACCAGAGCGAGCTAAATGATTTGTTTTTCATACAAACTTGTAGACTGGACCAAGGAGCCTATGCACTTAATGCTAGGCTCTCACTCAATTTTTTTTTTTGTCATTAAATTACAAATATTTAGACCATTGGAACTAAAAAACATATAAAAAATTTAGGCGGATTAGAGATGAAAATATTGAGGAGTTGAAGAGTAAGAATCATATCGCAGTCAGTCTTGCTCCTCACAATTGAATTTACACCAATTAAATTATCAATCATTTGCAATGTTAAAATCTAAATGCAAATCTTTAAAAAGAAACTAAATACAAAAAAAAAAACCAATATAAATACAACTTGTTATAGATTTTTTAGCCACGTTTGTGAAATGGGGAACCAGTCCTTGGGATTGCAAGCCTTGACCAAGCCCAAACAATGCGCATTCCGACTTGTACAGAAAGCGACGCAAGGCCTGATTGTATATATGGTCTGAAGTCTACTATAATATAGTTACGTGATATGTCTATTCACTCATTGATAAAAATTGTGGGTTTCACACTAATGATTTTACAAAGTATACTATAAAAATAGTTATATGATTTGTGGGGTGGGGGTTGTATATCACACCTCTTCAAACATATCATGACCTATACATCACACTAATCAGTTCATAGGGTGTTATGCACACACACTTTAAAATTCAAAAAGTGTGTTGCTAAATGCATGACCAATTGACATGCTTCATTAGTTATAAGTAGCCATCACCGTTTGTAATCAAATTCAATTAAGAGATTGAGAAATAAGATAGAGAACACTTTAGACACTTCCGATTTGATTTACAACACATTGTCAGCACAACTATATTGTAGTACATGAAGTATTTTATTCCTTTATACTTTTATTTTATCTATTTATTTAATAAAACCACCATTGACAATTATGCTATATGGTTGCCATTAAATTGGAACTTCTGCATCAAAGAATACATATGCCTATAACATTTCTGTATTTACTTTCCACTAACAATGCCAACAAAGTCTGAAGACAAAAGATTGAAGATGAAGGATTAGAGTATCAATCAATTGCTGATGGAAATATCCTTATTAATTAAAGGGATTCTATTTAATTTTATTTATTTCGCTTGTATGCTTTCTGTTTTGAAGTTTAGCATATGTTTATTTTGTTGTAGATATACGGGCTTTAAGTATAAATTAGATTTTCGTTGAAAAAGAAACAATGATGATTATTGTTGGTTCTTTCTCACCGATAATTATAATATATTTTAAACCTTAACAGATGATATGGTTATCGCATGTTTTACAGACTATCGCTTCGATGATACAAGTTTTCCTCTATTAAAAAATAGAAAAATCCCTCTTAGAGTAAGGCATGACCTTCCTAAAAAAGTGCCAAGTATGTTTCATCTATATCCTCACACCTCTCTGAATGCAAAGTGTGGAGGGTAATTTATATACAACAATTAGTAAATACATCTATGGATGCGATAAATGTAACCAAGTCACTCGCTAATATTACTGGTCAGCTTATTGTCTTTTAAAGAATTTGTGAGCAGCTGAAGGATTGTCTATGACATGCCTGAAACGTTGAAGACCATTTAACTCGAAGGTTCCTGAAAAGAAGAAGATTGTTTGTTAGGCTGCAAATGAGGCTCCAAAAGAGTTGATGGTCTTTGAAAAAAGACTAGAAACTCTAATAGAATAATATTTCTTATGAGCATAAAGACTTTAAAAAACATAAGATTCTGATGAAATAATATCTCTTATAGGGTATAAAGTCTTGAAAAGACACAAGAATCTAGAAACATTGAGGTTTCTATTGACTTTGAGTTATATTTTAAAAAGACATTTGATTTTTGATGAGATCGAAAGTATGGTATAGTAAAAAACGCAATCATTGATAATTTTTGTATTCACAAATAGCTATTGAAATATAGTTTATAATTGAGATTATTTTTTCTGGTGAACGAGCAAAAATTTTAGATCTTGTTGATGATGTATTTGCAACTTATTTTTATAAACTTATAAAACCCATATTGTGGATGGGATATTCTTTGCTTATAATTTTGTATAACTATTAATAAAAACTTCCTTGCATCAGCAAGTGAGGTGATAGTATATGGTATTGACATCTTGATTGAACAAACTATTAATTTGGTACATGTTACCATTAGGGGGAGCACCAACCACTTGTGAAAATCAATGATCAGGGGAAGCATTAATCATGGGGAGACAACTTTCAGAGAATGGCTTCTACAAAATAATCTGGACGCATATGCACTATGCTTCTTTTCCCTTGACCAGTTTTGATTACTGGCAAAGGTTATCGACTAGGCAGTTTTAAAGCATGTCCAACTCCACTTTATGATTCATTAAATTGTATTTCTTTTGCTTGGAAGTTTTCTCTTCAAGGGTTTTTCCTAAACAAAGTCAAGCATATTATCATATCTAAAGAGGATCGTTATGAGATAAGTCTAATTCATCCCTTGATAAAAAGTAATATGTGTTCATATTAATGACTTTAGGAAGCGAATTGCAAAAAGTAGCTACATAATTTGTGGTGCATGTGTATTATTCATCTTGAATCATATTATGAGTTGTGCATCACACTAGTCAATAATGTGTTATCCACACAACACTTTAAAATTTAAAATGTGTGTTGCTAAATGCATAATCTATTAATATGTTTTATTGACGATAAATAATTATCGCCATTTGTAAGCACATTCAATTCAAAGATTAAGAAATGAGACACGGAATACTTTTGATACTTTCCAATTTAATTAACAATAGATAAAGATATTTATAGTATAATTAAGAGCTTTAATGGTTTCCAAAACAAAAAAAAAGAGCTTTAATGTGTATTAAACTACAACTTTTACTCTTACAATATATGTGAGGATAGATATACTTTTATTTAAAGAGAATGAGCACCTGAGAATTTGAATTCATTTTGTTAAAGATTATGAGTACTGACTAGAGATGGCCAACATGTTGGGTGACACATGGCACGACATGCACATGGGCTGAGCTAAAACACGACAATTAAAAAAGGCCTATAATAAGCACGTTTCACTTTTTTATGAAAATAAACTTAAAATATATGACTTTAGGAATATAATTTGAAATTAAATCTTTCAATATATTTTATTAGCGTAAGTTTTTAAATTAATTTAATTCTTAGTTAAAAAAACTTTAATCGATTTATGCTCATAATTTATTGAATGAATAATTGATATCATGGTTTTAATAAATAAAATTATAGATATCATAATTTTATAAATATGTATTAATCATATTATGGACTATGATATATAACTTTATGTAATTCCAAATTAATAATTAAGTTAACCCTTAAAAAAATAATTATTGTTGTTGTTGTTGTTATTATTAAGTATTAAAAAAAATTCTAATACCATAGGATTTAATATAGTAATTAATATTATATTTTCTTACTATTATTAGTTTATTATTATTAAATATAGACCAGAACCTTAAATTTTTATTTCTATTAAATTTGACTAAAGACATTTAAACCTGAAAAAGTATATAGGCTTGTGAAAAAATATGCTAACAACTTAGTATTTCTCTTAAAAAATTAAAAAAAAAAGTTTATCGTACCTTTTTTTTAGGCACAGCATGACATGACCTACAACACAATATGTGTGGGCACAACACAAGTGAACATAGCACGTGTGCAAGACTAGGCCTAAGAAAAAAAATTAAATACGAAATGATACACATAAAATACATAATGAACATGACACAACATAAACATAAACACGCATGAGTCTTTTTTTGGCCTGACCCATTGGTCATCTCTTGTAGCTGCGCCGTTATAGCCAATTGTCCAAACAGTCAAGACCACGCAATTAAACACTAATTTCATATAAATGAGCATTCGCCAATTTAATGTTCAAAAATCAACCTGCCCTAACATACTTGTATAGAGACGTGGGGACAGGCCAACCACAAAGATAAAAAATACTAAACCGAATCAAATGCCACTTCAAGCGGATTTTTAAGTAGAGAGAACCAAAAACAAAAAAAAATCACTTAGATTTTTAATTGGTTGAATTTTTCTCAATGCACAATTGCACATATATACATGCTGCATATATACACAAATATAAATGCACTGCTTCGCACCTCTCAATAAATTAGCGCGGCTTGAATGTTAAGCCAATGCCACCAATGACAAATAGGGATGGCAATGGGGAGCGGAGGGGAGGTGAGGCGAGGGGATTAATTTCTCTGTATTTATTCTTGATATTTTATATATATTTTCGTTCTCTCTCGTTTTTATCATAATTATTTAAGAGAATCTTAATTTTTTCCCCGAATAATAACAGGGGATCTCCGAGGGTTCCCGATCCCCGAATAACTAATACATTTTTTTCCGATTTTGAGTTAATCATATTAAAATAAAAAATTTAAATAAAAGTAAAGTTTGAAATATATCTTACATTAATATCTATTACAAAAGTCACATCCATTAAATTAGTCAGTAACGCAGCATGCAAGAGATACAAATTTCTTTTACAAACATGAACAAATTAATAGTTTAATACAAAATTGTTACAAAAAAAATTAAATTTAGATTCAAAACTAACTTTTTCAATAGTGGCGTGGATATTTTATAAATGTGGACTATTTCCTTTGCAGCATAATAGTTAAGTCGGAGCAAATCAAGAGTAAATATTAGATTAGATTAGATTAGATTAGATATTAAAATTGTGATTCGCTGTGGGTAATTATAACATCTAAAAATAAATAAAAAATAGATTTAAGTTTAAAATATTTAATGAATATTAAAATTAAAACAAAATTTTTGGACTAATAGAATCTATCCGATCTTTTTAATGTCATAAATAAAAATTTAGGACTTTAATTAGTTAATTAGACCTAAAAATTTAATAATATAAATATTTTGATATTTGTTATTTTTACCAATATCTATAATTTTATAATTCAAATTTTATTATTTATTTACTAGTAATTTTAAAAAATAAAATTAAAAATTAAAATTAAAATAAGAAAATGGATAGGGGATGGGGATTCCATCTCATTTCTGTTCCCTCCCCGAATAAGAAATTGGGTAAAAAAATTTCCTCGTTCCTTTCCCGAATAAGAAATTAGGTATGAAATTATCCCCATACCCTTCCTGAATAAGAAAAATTTCCGAGGGCACCCACCTCACGGGGGTTTTTGCCATCCCTAATGACAAAAACGGTGCCGTTGGCTGTCGGTTGTCCTTTCAACGATCTCGCGTAAAATCATTAGATCAACGGATGAGATAAATTCGCCACTGCACATCATCAACAGTAGTGTGCATAGAAAAACGAAATAATTCAGTGTGGTGGGCCACAATTCATATTCATTAACTCACCGTCGCCTTTCCCACTTGAAACACCAAGTCCTGATGATCAAAAATATCGCTTAAACCACTCGAATCGAGAGACCAAGGAGGGGGGGAAAGGAAAAAAAAATAAAATCCCCTTTATTTGTATCAAAATCTGATTAATTATTCGAAATGAAGGATGACGAAAGTCTCCCAACGACGACGACGTTAAATGTGACGAAGAAGGAAAGCTCAGATTCAAGTGTTTTCGGGAAAGGGCGGTACAAGTTTTGGGCACTAGCGGCAATATTACTGCTTGCATTTTGGTCAATGTTTACCGGCACCGTTACTCTCCGTTGGTCAGCCGGCAATCTCAACCGTCTATCAGACGATCTCGGTGGTCCAATCCACGATGATCTAGACGTCCTCGTCAGTTTCTAACTAACTCCAAGCAACTAAAAAATACGTTGAATATTTCCAACTTTGCTGAATGATTTGATTTTATTTTATTTTTGTGGTGATAATAGGAAATGGAGGAGAGGGAGAAGGTGGTGAAGCACATGTGGGATGTCTACACGAACAGCCGTCGGATCAGATTACCGCGGTTTTGGCAGGAGGCATTTGAGGCTGCTTACGAGGAGTTGAGCAGTGACGTGGCCGAAGTTAGAGACGCTGCCATTACTGAGATCGCTAAGATGTCTGTTCGCTCCCTTGTTAATATTGATTCGCCTCCTTTCCATTCCACGGTCAGCATTAATTTTCGATATTGATTTTGATGTTCAGTGTTACATAGTTGTTTTCTTTTGTTAGTGATCAGTTCGTTAAAGATTGAGTAAGCTGCTGAATGTGAAAGCTACTGAATCGGCTTTGGCTGTAATTATTTATACAGTTGATTATAGATCTGATCCCTATTATTGTCTAATTAATTATTGTTTCTACTTTGTAAGCTGAAATAGATCTGGATAGTTAAACGTGTGATAAATTTACTCAATCCTTTGTTTATAGTATCAGAATACAGTACTTGCTGACTTTCAACTAGGTGTTAGCATCATTTTTTCCTATGTAGTTCTTCTGATGTGTTCTTGCTAGGCTAGAAGACATAGCTGTATGAAGACATGGACTTTGTTGCTCGTCAATGAGTATTCCTGCACTTTCTGATGTCTACTAAATCTTGTGGAAGGATCTTCATTTCTTGCCATTATATCCAGCACGTTGTCAAGTTTTGTATTTCCTCCATCTCCTATCCTTGACTGGTTTGTTGGAATATGTGTCATTATTGAATAAGGTAATTTCTGGTGCCTTTGGCAGTTCACTGGTAGAAATCATGACAGTGATGTCTAGGTCAACCATTTTGTAGAAAAGAACCTACTGTTACTTTGAAGTTTTGTTGGATGGTTTATGAGCATAGTGATTGAAATGTTGTAGTGCTGTGCACTGTTGGGCCTAAATGGATGTGGGAGTAGTGAGATATTGGCAAATATTTAATTGATTTAACTCTGTATAGTAGCTACCCTTTGGAGTATGAAGATCTAATTGAAAGCATTAAACTGAGATTTCACAGAGGGGAAGGGAATATCCTTTGGCATGACTTTGAGTCAGATGAAAGTTTTAGTTGAATACCTTCAGGAGCAATCTAGTTTGAGTTCAGTTCTTTATTCATATCTTTAAGTAAGGGTGGAACTACAATTTTTTCTTGGAACTGTTTTAGAGTTTCCTTTTAGTAAAGAGTAAGCAAATTGGGATTACTTTGTGTTATATGTGAAACAGGATGGGGAAACCATTGATTTTGTACATCATTTCTCGTCCTCTTCTCAATCAATTTGTGTTGAAGGTCTATGCTCCTTGTTCTTCTTCATTTTTCTTTCTGTTTTGGATATTTGTTGGGTCATACAAACGTGGATGGACTTGTATTCAAATTGGATGAGAATTGAAGGAAGAGGTTTGATTTTCTTGCATGGATGATAGTTCAAATGTGCCTCTGGTTGCATGGCTTGATAGGAATTGTAGATTTTTGAGGGTTTAGATATACATCTAGTATCAAGTCTGGATCTTGTGGATCTGTTTTAGTGGTATGCAGTTTATCCTGCTCTACATTTTTAGGGATCTTTAGAGTTTATTGGTAAGTTATAGTTTAGATATTAACTCTTATGGTCATTTTTTAATGCTCCCATGTATATTTTCCTAGACTGGATATTCGGCTCCTGAATTTTTTTCGGTTCTTTGCAATGAACTTACTATTTATCCTAAAACCTCTTGCCTGCAATCATTATTAACCTGAAGTGGAATACCTGTTTGTAGCTATATACTTGCTAGCTATGTTTGCAATTTTCTTGGTACTAAGAAACTTTTAGAATAATCCTCCGTTTGTAATCATTTGATTTTTAATGATTTAAGCTCCAAACATTCTATCATATTGATGTAAGGAACAATGATTGCATTTTTCAATTTTGAATGGGTGTGTGCTGGGCCCGCTGGCTTCACTTTTCTGCCATTTTTTAACAAATGGTGAATCATAGGGATATTCAATCTCTTCAATCCTGAACATAGGTTTGACACTTCTTGCTAAAATAACAAAATCCAGCCTTTATATGAAACTTCAAGACGTTCAATACCCCCTAAACTGTTTAGATGGAAGATTGTATTTTGTGCTGAAAATAGTTTGTCATGTGTGCTTCAGTAATTGAGAAAAACATATCCTCCTGCTTATCATTTTTGCATTGGTAAATAGTATGATTCTGAAATACGAAAACTGTTTGTACTAACGCTAACCAGCATTCGAACTGCAGTATTCTTGTGCTTGATTTATTAGATCCAGGCATACAGAAACTAACACAAGATTTGGATTGTGTTCTTCTTATTTATTTTGTCAGAGTGCACATCAATTTAGTAAGAGCCTGAAGCTAGCTGAGAGAGGCAGGTCACTGCTAACGTCATCTGGGACTGGTTGATAACAAAAAGAATTCTGATGATCTGAAGTAGAAATCTTCATTCTGCTACTATGCTGCTCAAAACTACAAAGCAGCTGTGATTTGGACAAAACCATACTCAAGACTCAGTTTTTCATGTTTCTTTAAACAGAGACCATCTTATGTACTTAAATTAGGTTCTCATTCTTCCAAATTTTTGCTGTTACTCTCATTTGTATTGGGTAGAAGAGTAAAACAACGTTATGAACAGGGAAACTAAAGTGAGATTTTTTCCCGTACTTCTTTTTATGAGGTTCCATGTGTAAAAATTCAGGAAGAATTTTACCGCGCTGTATTTTGGTAATCATGCTCAAGCACGAAGCATGTAAGATGTAAACAAGGTTTTTTCTGTTAATTATTTCATAAGCAGATATCTTGTGGTGGTTTTTCTGTGTTGCTAGTTTATAGAGATTGTATTTTTCAATTGTTTAGTTGATATTATCTTTATAGCCGCCAGTGAGTTCAGCATTTATAATGAAATTAAGCTTTCCTGGCTTCCTGTAATGAACTGTCCATTTGAACAAGAGACTGGGATGAGTGAAGAAAAAAGGGTAGTGTATAATGTTTATCCTCCAATCATAGGATAAACATTACATGTAAGATAGTTATTGCCCCGATCATATTATATTTTCCCACTATTTTCTAGTATTTTTTTTTTAATTTATAAATGCAAATTGTCAATATTTTTATCATTGCCGAACTAGTTTGGTTCGATCTTTTTAGCAGCAAGGAGACATAAAAATTAGAAAACGTAAATATTAGTTGAGAAACGAGTATTGGTGTAGCACCATTCACCAATGATTTTGCCCTCACTTTCTTCAGCGCAAACAATCCAACCACAGGCTGTCAAATGAAGTGCCCATTCTGTTCAGCAGCGCAGGGGCGCTGCGCCACCACAAGCACAGGGCGGTCAATCACGGAGTGCGGCTCCTGCGGGCGAGTGATCGCAGAGCGGCAATGCCAAAATCACCACTTATTCCACATCCGTGCCCAAGACACCCCACTCTGCCTCGTCACCTCCGATCTCCCATCCATCCCCCAACCCCAGCAAAACGACGGCGTCGACGAAGACCCGTTTCAGCCCACGGGCTTCATAACGGCTTTTTCCGCGTGGTCTTTGGAACCCAGCCCTCTTTTCCTTCGCTCCTCGCACTCTTTCTCCGGCCAGCTCGCCGAGCTCGAGCGCACCTTCGAGCTCTTGTCCTCGTCTACGACGTCCACGTCTTCCAGTGTCATGATGGATAATTTGAGAGCGTATTTGCAGATCATCGACGTGGCGTCCATTCTTGGATTGGATTATGACATTTGTGATCATGCTTTTCAGTTATTTAGAGATTGCTGTTCTGCTACTTGTTTGAGGAATAGAAGTGTCGAAGCTCTTGCCACTGCTGCGCTTGTTCAGGCCATTAGAGAAGCTCAAGAGCCCAGAACCCTCCAGGTATTTTCATCTCCTTTTGCTTTACAGGGCTGGGCGTTTCGATTTTTGTTCCGGTTGCAATCCGTTCGGGTCAGAGAATTCAGTTCAATTGGGTTAGAATTTGTAATCCGGACCGAAATTATTTCGATTCGGTTGGATTCAGGTTATAAATTCAGGATGAATTTAATTTATGAACCCTAATCTTATAAATTTGTTTTCTCAAATCCCATTAAAAAAAATTATTAACAAAAAAATGTATTCTTCCCAAGGATTAACTTATTAACAACTGAGAATACTTAACAATTAACATGAGAAATTAACAATAACAAAAATATTATCTAAAATTAAAACTGCGGCTCACAGTGATGATGACTTCAAGGTTGATGGTAGAGGGACTTGCCACAGCTTAGATTTGGGGATGCCAAATTGCATTAAATAGTGAGGAGAATATGTGAGAGGACAAAGAAAATTATGTGTTTGGGTTTGATTGAGATTGAATTCATTTAATTATTACTGTCTCTTATCTGGAAGGTATGAATTCAAGATTAGACGGTCAATGAATGAGTGTTAACAAGGATTTGGCGGAAGAAGATGAAGAATGTGGTAGCAAAAGCAGAAGAAGATGAAGAATGTGGTAGCAAAAGCAGAAGAAGCAGGAGAAGTTTTTTGTGGTTGCGCGTGTGTTTTGTGTGTGTGACTGTGCAATTAGGTTAGACTATTGAGGATCTTTTAAAAATTTTTTATTTTAACCCAATCAGGTTGGTTATTCTTTTCTGATTTAACCGAATCGAAATATAACTTGATCGGTTTTGAGATTTGAAGCCGAATGGTTTCTCAGGTCGAAGTCGAACCCAAACTGAGCCGAAACCAAAATTAATTCAAACCGAATGCCCACCTGCTTCTGCTTTATCTTTTTTTACTTTACCAACTGTAGTTGCTCTGGGGGCATGTTTCTAATTTTTATGCTTTTGCTGAATTTGCGTAATTTTTGAATGCACAAATGTTAAACCTAGTAAACTTTACTTGATAGCTAGACAGTTGAGGATTAACAGTCATTGAATCTCTATTATCCTTAACTTGAGTTCTGAGGATACATTGATACAAATTTTATTTAATATCATCTGCCAGGAGTAGGCATAATGATTTCTGTAGCCATTAACTTTTGTTCTACTAGCTGTTGCTTTTTTAATCCTGAGGGATGATGTTCATTGAATATAACTCTAATTGAAGTCATTTCTTTGGGAATGTTCACCTGCCGTGTATTCTTCTTGTCTCTAGTCTAATTTAGAATGTCTTTTAACTTTAGTATCTGCTTTAAAATAACAGGAAATATCAATTGCGGCTAACGTACCGCAGAAGGAGATTGGAAAGTACATCAAGATACTGGGAGAAGCTCTACAGCTAAGTCAGCCCATTAATAGCAATTCCATAGCAGTTCATATGCCCAGATTTTGCACCCTCCTCCAACTCAACAAATCTGCTCAGGTACCTTCTTATTCAGAAATCGCTGTATAATCCAGAATATGTTGGAAATTTTAACATCCCGTAGGCCTTCATTTGGTAGGGTTATACTTGAATAAGTCCTCCTTGGTATGGCTGTGTGTTTGAATACCTTAATAGTAGTCTGTTTGGGATTCCACATGAAAAATTTAGGTTTGATCCTTGGCTACATCAAGGTTTCAGGTTTGATCCTTCTGACGAGCTAAAAAATTCCATCCTTTGTTATTTCATGGGGTTGGGGTGCCCAATTGATCCCCTAGTTTAGGGCCGGGGAGGACTCATGGTCCAAGTTGGTGCAGTAGTCTGGGTTATCAAAAATAAGAAATAAATAAATAACTTGAAATTTCTGGATTGTGAGCCAAAAGAAGTGAACAAAAGGCTTTTGCCATAATTTTATCACCTGGGGTGTTGTCTCATTGTATTGGCAACCAAAAGAATCTTTATTTTAAATCTGATTTCTTACAAGTTTAGAGCTTTTCTATGCTCTGTGAATTCAAAATTCTTGAAGGAAATATGTGAAATATTTCTAGGTTGTTTTGTGGAAACTTTTATAAAAATAGAGTTATATAACTTTTTTTTTTTAATCTCCTAAATGCGGAAATCATGTTTATGGCTTCCACCGAGGATTTAAAAAAAAAGTGTAAATATACATTTCTCTCTCCATGTGTGATGTGTAAGCATGTGCGATTGACATTTTATGTGATTAAGTTTATTAGTCTGTTTAGAAGATTACACTTGCTGACTTCAATATACCTTGTATTCTAATGTTTTCCATAATTAACTTGTAAATCTCCAGGTGCTGGCAACTCACATAGGAGAAGTTGTGATCAACAAATGCTTCTGCACTCGGAGGAATCCAATTAGCATCTCTGCAGCTGCTATCTATCTTGCCTGCCAGTTAGAGGACAAACGCAAGACCCAGGCAGAAATTTGTAAGGTGACTGGTTTGACGGAGGTCACGCTTAGAAAAGTCTACAAGGAACTATTGGAGAATTGGGATGACCTGCTCCCATCTAATTATACTCCAGCTGTCCCTCCAGAGAAAGCATTTCCCACTACCACCATTACCTCAGGCCGTGCACCAACGGTCAAAGTTGATTCAGGTGAAGTAACATCTGTGGATAAAGATAAGCAGCCAGAAACCAAGTCAATTAAGATAAATGAGGTGATAGAAACTGAAAGTAATGGACCAAACGCCGATGCTGATGGTGCCCATGCTCCTACATTGAAGCGGCCATCACCCTTTAGCCAAGTCCAACCCTGGCTTCACTTTGCGGCTTCTAATATTAGGACAACTGGAGAGAAAAATCAGATTGTTTTTCAAGGTGACATCAATGAGGTGCAGCCAGGCCATCAAAATTTAGACCAGAAGCTCGATGAGGACACAAAGCCAGCCACTGCTACTCTAAGACCATGTCAGTTTCCATGCACACCAGTTTCAACTGTGACTTCACTCACTTGGCCATTTCGGCCCCTGCATTCAGTGGCCACTGCATGTGTTCATGTTGTGGATCCACCAAAGTTACAGCCTGGTCATATTGAGCTTAAAGGCTCCAGCGTACAGGCAGGAAGTAAAAATGATGAGTGATGTAGAAAACTGGTGGATCCATAGAAGTGGGTCTTGCTTTCTGGCGTAATGTGCTGTCAACCATCAAAAAGTGTAATTTGTTGTGAATCTTGATTCTTAAGTTCATTTACATGTGTTCGAGTTGTTGTACATGCATTGTACGACATATTGCTTCATGTTAAAACTGAGAGTTCACGAAGGCCACTCTGTTGAACTGTTATGGAATTGCCGATTGATAAATGCGAATCAGCAATTCGGGCAAATCTTTGCTGTGTACGTTGTTGCCGCTCTTATCTATGCTAGCTTTTTTCCAAAAGAATTGTGGCAATCTGTAAATCATTGTTCATGTATGGTACATCCCCTAAATTTATTAAGATTAGTTTGAAAATCTAATCATACAATCAATAATGTGGAGATCTTTACTTCTATTCTTATATTTTTATGGAAATGGAAAAGAGTTTTAATGGGGGTTTGAGCTCAAGTCCTCAATATTATTGAGACCATTAACCAACCATTAAGGGTTTAGTCGAATGGCTTCAGTAACTTTAACTTCAGAAAACATTTGATAATATCGCTAGATTTCAAAAAACTCAATGAGAAAATTTCAGATAACTAAACGAATGATCAGAAGACAAAATGTGCGTAAGTTTCATAATCTTTGCAATGACCCTCATCTAACGAAAAAAGATTATTTCATTAAATTCCTTGTATTGCATTATTCGATTATTTACATAATGATAGGGATGATAGCAATACTTGTGACCTCCAACTAATTCGGCCGGGTATGGACTCCCGAAAAACCTTGAAAATTAAATCAAGTTTATTTGAAAATGAGCCTAAACCCTAAAAAGTCATCGAGTTCAGGTATAGGGATTTTGAAGGTCCCAAACTCGATCCCAAAAAAAATTAAAAAAATTATTAATTTATGATTTTTCATCATTGCAATAAAAAAAATTAATTAAACCTTATTTTTAATTTATGATTTTTCATCATTGCAATAGCAATATTATTAATCAAATTAACTTATTTTATAAAATTATTAAATATTCTTATTTTACCCTTCATGATTAAAAAAATAATAAGATAAATTTATAATTATATATCATAATTCTAGTAAAAAAATTATGTTTATTTTATATCTATTTTAATAAATATATTACAAATTTATTTTATAAATAACCTTTAAATATATTTTTTAATTATGAAGGGTGAAATGGTATTTTGTTATAACCTGGCAACTAACTATTAACTCAATGAACTAACAAACAGAATGAGAAAACGATATTTTTATAAAGACATAAGAGAAACGACCATTCTCATTTCATTTTTAATAATTTCAAGAGAGATAACGATAATAACCCTATTTACAATATCTCTCAGACATTCGAGGGATGTCTACTCCATTCTCATTTCATTTCGAGAGAGAGAAGACTGTTTTCACACAATTATTTTTATAATTGCAAAAGAAATTTAGTTCTCATAATACTTTTGTGAGTTTGGTTATTTCTTGAAAAAAATGGGTAAATTATAAAAAAATGAAAACTCTGCTATGTGAAGAGCTTATAGCATTAACGCATGCTCTGTTTATTATTGCATTGGAGGCTTGAAAAATTATTTTGATGGTCTTGTAAACTTGGAAGTTTGTTTGATACTTTCTTGGTCTTGGATTTTGATGATTTGTAATTTAAGTCATAACAACTTTGTTTTATAGAATTTTCGAGTAACAAATTGGTTAGAGACTGTTTGGCTGAGTAAATTACCAAACTTTTATTCCGTTCCTTAAAAAACTAATGGAAAGAGTCAGCAATGGCAAAATTATAATATATTTAGATTTTAATGTTTTAATCTTTGCGATTATAAGAAATATTTCCAAGCTGTTCCAAACAAGAATTTCCAGATATAGGGACAGGTTCGAGGATTTCTTCTTGTTGGGGTCGAGTTCGAGTTCGGAGATTCTCAAATTTTTTAAATATTTAATTGTTTAAATATCATTTCCATCAAGACTACTTAAAACATCCACCGGACCATGTTGGGCCATAGCCCATAGTATCTTTGAGGATAGACTAAAATGTCACGTAATGGACTAAGGGTGCTTGGCATACTATATATTACATGGACTTGCATTAGTTCATGCAATGCAAATCCATACTTTAACAAATGTTCATGTATATATAATATGAATAATGCCACATAAAATAAATACGGAGAGTCAAGTTTGTGTAATGTAGTACTGTTCATATTATTTATAAAAATTCTTTACTTAAATTAAGAGAAAATAAATAAAAATATATAATTTTAAATAAGATTGAAAAATCCACTATGCTCCAATTGGTACTAATGAACTGTAGGTACTAGTTCAATAACGCATACCATCATTTTTTGCATCCAACATTTGGTATGATTAGAATTCTTGTTGTTCAGAGTTATGTAATAGTACAATTATTATTGACAAAAAAGCTTTCGTTGTTAATTGACAGCCAAAAAAAAAATTGAAATTGAAATTTTGATAGTAGAGTTACAACAAATGAAAATTTCTTTGCTGATAATAATTGTATCATACTATCATTGCATATCCTTAACAATAAGAATTCTAATAATACTAAAATATAGTTGAAATGACACTAAAGTATGGTAACTATAGTGAAAATTATTTATTTTCATTATAAAAGTTAAAATTATTAATAGAATATAAATAAAAATAATAATATATAAATGAATCTTAAATTATTAATTTAATATAAATATTATAAATTACTTTATAACTATAGTCCATAATACACTAAATATTATAGTTCAGCTTTAGTAAATATAACCTAATATATAACGTAATATAATATAACTAATGTGGTAGAATACAGTACATCAAACCCGCCCTAATTCTTCATGAGTGGGACTTTTTGGATTGGGCAATCAAATTCAAATTGTTACATGGCACTCCCGTAATTTCCTCAAATCTAAGCGGCATTTCTTTAACCGCCCTGATATTTGCACCTAGAAGTAACGTGTTAAGCTTGGCGACCCCCGGGCCCCATTTCCTCACACTCGCATCTCGCCTACATCCTTGATCCTTCTCGAAAACAAACACACCCACCTGCAATCGGTACCGTCCACTTTATCCACGTCATCAATCCGCGACGTTATCAATCCAACGATCCATATCTCTCCAATAATTCACACTCGCACCACTTAGTCTGGCATCCTCCTAACCCTAGCCACGAACCCCGCGCCCCTCAGGCTTATCCCTCTTAGCCAATAAAAAATAGAAAGAGAAAGAACTATTTTGATTTTATTATTTGTGCGTTTTTTTCTTCAAGCAAAAATTACACAGAGACCGTACACGCCTGAAGAAGTTTCTAGGGTTTTACGATTTCAAAGTGATAATACCAATCCAATCAATATAGGGTTAGGGTTAGTGTCAGGCTACTGTATTGTTTCACAAGTTTATTTATGTCTACGATGATATAATTTTTTTTTTTCCTTCACCTCATACTGTTGCTCTTCAGCTTTGAACCGGTTTTCGGAACCCAAAAAAAAAAAAGAGATAAAATAGGATAATATTTAAATAAATTTGGTGTATGAGATATCGGATTTCGTATTTGATGGATGAGATCTGGGAAAGGGCCGTCGAGACAGCATTAGACGGTCAAACGGACCATGGCGCGGCTCGAACCCTAACATTAGACGGCGCGGTCAAGTGTGTGCAAGGTCGGCTGCCTCCACCGAACCTTTTAGAAAGGTTCGAGAACCTTGAGCATCTTTCGATTGCCAACATCGGAGTTTCCTCGCTTGAGCAGTTTCCACGGCTCAAGAATCTTCAGAAACTTATTCTCTCCGATAACCGTATAGCCGGTGGCCTCGAGTTTCTGGTCCAAGCTGGCTTGGACTCTCTTCGCGACCTTGATTTGTCTAATAATCGGATCCAGTATATCGAAGATCTGGCTCCGCTGGCCCATCTTCGGCTTGTGTCTCTTGATCTGTACGAGTGTCCGGTTACAAGGGTGAAAGATTATCGATCTAAGGTTTTTGGAATGATAAAGTCGTTGAGGTACTTGGACAAGATGGATGCAGAGGAGAATGAAAGGCCGGAGTCGGATGATGAATCGGACGATGATGAATCTGACGATGAGGATGATCCAGGAAGTGGAGAAATTGACGGTGAGGATCGACCCTTTGGGAGGGATAATGGACACAGTGAGAATGTTGAAGGGGTTGTCGATGTGGACGAGGAGGAAGAGAGTGATGCGGATGAAGAAGAGGTGGAGACAGCTGCTGGACCAGCAGGACCGGCTGTCGAGGGGATAAATGGCCATCAGAGCAATGGGTATGCTGTAGAAGATGATGACGAGGATGATGATGAGGATGATGTTTATGAGGAAGAGGATGTGGTGGAAGTTCATGGGGTTGGTGGGGACAGCGATGATGAGGAGGATGGGGTTGAGGACGAGGATGATGATGGTGATGATGATGAGGACGATGAGGACGAAGAAGAGGTTGATAACGACGATAGAGATGGGGAGTTTGGGGAGCCAGAGAGTACGGGGAGGTTGACAAGCACAGAAGGTGAGATTGATGGTCATGAACAAGGGGAGGAAGATGGGGATGATGATGGTGAGACTGGGGAGGAAGAGCAGGTTGTTGAGGATGATAGAGAGTTTGAAGTTGAGGATGAAGATGATGCTGAAGAGGAGGTGAGAAATGAGAACGCAGTTTCTTATCTTTTATGTTGTGGTATCATAGAATTTTGGATTTTCCTATCTTTTATGTATGTGCCTCTTTTTGCTGGATTAATGGTTTGTTTGCTGTTGTGTTTTCAGATAAGAAGAGGACTTGACTGCTCTTAAATCCCTTATTCTGCTGTTATTTCTGATTTTTGTGCATTTGTTTTGGGTCGAACACTTTTGTCTAGATTTTAATTTTCTGGATCTGGTAGACAAATTAGGTGTGTTTTTTTTTGTTTGGGGTGGGGTGGGGTTGTTTCGAGCCGTTGTTATGGTTTAACAGTATTACCGACCTCAAATGCACTTTTACATCATGGATATTCTGTGAAGAAGATCATTGGCATTTAGTATCTTTTTGCTGGTTTGCATACTCTCTGAGTAATTGATGTTCTCTCCTTTTATCCTATCTACCTCGTGTTAAAAGGAGCTGCCTCAGATTGTTGAATTTTTTTTAATCAACATCTGAATTATTCTTATAATTTTTTTATTATGAGAAATGAAGGTTTTTTAGTTAGTAGCGAATACATGGAAATTAATTTTAGGAAATGAAGTTTGAAAATTGTTCAAATTACACCATGCCTCTTAAATGAAATATCATACTGAGACTGGTTTTTTCCCTCAAAAATGCTTAAGAAAAACCCTGATTGGCATTTGGTTCCGTGAATAAGATTATTTGCAGTTTCAATTTTGGTCTTCCTATATGTCTCCTTTAAATTGTAATCTTAAGTATTTACGTTCATGAGACATTATAGTGCTGTTTTGTATTTTCTTTTCATTCAGCCGTATTATGTTTGTGAATTAGCTTTTTGCTGTTTTGGTTGTTGAAATGTAGTGAAGCCATCAGTAAAGCAAGATTCCACTGCCATCTATGGTGCTTATTTTTTGTTTTATCTATGGATCTTTATGAAATATTTGTTTGTTGATGTTCTCTAAAAGATCGGCCTATTGTAAATACTCTATGCATATTGATGATTACACGGTGCAGGATTGTATGGGAGTGATGTGCATGGACATAGTCTGATTGGCTATTTTCTTTAATTTTTAGACTGTCTAATATGTGCATGATTCTCTGGGAGTAATGTGCATAGACATTGTCTGATAGGCTATTTTGCTTTAATTTTTAGACTGTCTAATACTATTTCTAAGCATTTTGTTCACCATTATTTTTGTTTTGCTTAATTGTAGGGTTTTTCTTTAATTTTGTGTTTTGGAAGTATTTATATAATTCTTTTTGCATTTGGACCTTTCTTTCTTCTTTACATATCGAAATTTATGGTGCCCTGTTTTCTGGTACTAACCCTCAGAGGCTTGATGGTATTGGCAGGATGAAGACTGCGGCACAGGGTATTTAGTTCAGCCAGTTGCGCAGGCTGAGGAGCATGATGGCAGTGATATGGACCCTGGTAATGAAGATGATGCTGAAGATGAGGAAGAAGTTGAAGATGATGATGAAGTCCAGGACCTGCCACCATCTTCTTCTTCTTCTTTACACCACAAGAGAAAGAGAGATGATACTGCTGATGAAGATGAGAATGGGGAGGATGATGAGGAAGATGATGATGTTGTTGAGTTCAGCAAGTCATCTTCAAAGAAGCACCATTAGCCCCTTACAATCCAATCTCACGGGTTAAATATTTTTGTTAAAATGTCTTCTTGAACAAGCATGGGAACAACGCCAGAAACTGTCATGTTTTTGAAAGATTTGTTTGTAGTCTCGTAGTAGTGACTATGGATACATGCGCTTGTTTGGGGAGAGAAATTGTATCTTGGGGGTGGCACATGTTAGTTCAAAAGGTTGTTAGTGTTAAATTCCCGCTTGCCTCTTTTATATAGCCGTTACAATGTTAAATTCAAATGGCAGTTGTGTAGGATTCACCGCCCATGAAGGTAGAAGTTTTGTTCTAAAAGGGTGGGAGGCTCTAAATGGAGGGAAAGTACACTCTTTTAAAATCTTTGTTTTTTCTTTCGTTCCTCGAAAGCGGTTTTAGAAGGGTTTTGTATTTATTAAAAAAAAAAGGGGAAAAAACATGTGTAGATAGAAAGTTTCATCAGCCGATCAGCGCATCCGGCTCTATTATATTCAATCAAATGGGAGGACCGGCTGCACTTGTTCGATTGACTCGTTCGGGCTCGCTCTTTTTTTTTCCTTTATTTTCTTTAATGGATTATATGATTGTCAAGTTTTCATTGGCTTTTCAGATTGCCCTATTTATGATTGATTATGAGGAGAATGTAGGACAGATGGCAACCGGATTTGAGGCTGAAAACCAAGTACTGGGTTGCTGCCTTAGCTGGTCCCCGAATTGTTTAAAAGCTGGATCTCCTGATTGGAGGGAGTGGGACAATGATTGATCCAACCGAAGTAAATATAATCCATTGGATCAACAGCCACGATCACGGAATTAATCCTTATAGCCTTTTTGGGTTAAAAGCTCGCCTTTTTGAAAGTTGGGCTGGGGAGTTTTGAAGCCGGTACAGAAGCAGGGATGTTCTAACTCTCATTAAGGCAGGTGGACTTGGGCCAGAAAACCCCTTTCATGTGAGCAGGAAACAGTTGGACTGGATGGACGGGCTGCAGGCCTGTGAGTATGAGCCCAAAGCCTATTTACGTATTTTCTAAATAGAGGTCCGCACATTACATGTGAGCTTCGGTGGTCAAAAGTTCAATTGTAAATGACTAAATTCCAACATTTACATGAGTATTACTTTCTAGCCTACTCTCTGGGCTACTTCAAATTTTGATAATTTGTTTTTCTTTTGTCCATCCATTCATCTCCAACTCTTAAGATTAAAAAGTAAATTTTCTTACTAAAAAGTTAATAAGAGTATTGTAGTTTTTATTAAGAAAATGAAATTGAAAAACTATAAAAACGTGTATATAATCAATTAATATCTAAATTTAAGAAGTAACAATAGTCCAAATTCAAATTTTATGTAATACAAATATTTTTCTCTTTCTAATTTAAATGTGTTAGAAATTTAAGTTTCTTGGAGTTTTTTTTTTAATTAATTGAAAATTTATATTGTTAGCCTTTAATGCTTTATTTTACATATAAAGAAACGGGACGTGTGTCATAATTTTATTGCCAAGACTTATTGTAAACCTCGTAATCCCACCAATGAGATTATGACATATGTTAACTCATCCAATGAGTCCTCATAGTCAGAGAGAGAGAGAGAGAGAGAGAGAGTTTTACTTTATTAATAATTTTTAAGAATATACCAAAAGAATTCAGCCTTACGATTTTGTCACAAAAGGAGGATAACGCACTAAGTAGTCGCACCAGCAGCATAACCCATAAAATTGACATGGTAGCTTCGAAGATGTTTTTGGTAGCATCGCCACCATGTACCGTAACTTCACTGTTACCATCACAACAACAGAAAACCTCCAACCCCACATGCAGGAGGATCAGGAAAACCAAACCTCACTGCCCACTCAGCAGGCTTAAGGTTCTGAGCATGGCAAAAGAGAGCAGCGACGGCCTCGCAGAAAAAGCAGCAATAGCCGGTGGTTTGGTCTCAACCCCAGTGATCGCCTGGTCTCTTTACACACTCAAGACTACTGGCTGCGGTCTTCCCCCGGGTCCTGGTGGCTCCATTGGTGCACTCGAAGGCCTCAGCTACCTAGCCGTTGTGGGAATTGTTGGTTGGTCTTTGTATACAAAATCTCAAACTGGCTCTGGTCTGCCCAGTGGACCTTATGGTCTATTGGGTGCTGTTGAGGGTTTTTCCTACTTAACTTTGCTTGCCATTTTTGTTGTTTTCGGTTTACAGTTTTTTCAGCAGGGATCACTTCCAGGGCCTCTCCCAAGTGATCAATGTTTTGGTTAGGATTTGCTACCCTGTGGGACATGGGCCACAACAATACAATCCTATCTTCTGTCTGTGACTCTGTGGCCATGGTTCTTTTTCCATTTTCAAATGCATTTAATGTGTGCATTTTGCCCTGTGTAATTAGTAATTTCTTACATTGTCATATTGCTGAGGAGTAGATTTTTCCTTATTAAATTAATTCAACTTCATGTAGTTTTTCAAGGTATGTTAGTTGTAGCTTCATTTGTTAAAGATGCGTTGTGAGCCATAATTCTAATGTATTTGATTAACATTTACGGCTAGTATTTTGAAGCTACAATATTTTTATCCAACGGTTGTGGATTAAAATTATTAAACATTGACTTTATTAATGAATTATATTGGATATATATTACATTAGACTCTAACCCATCCATGAAACTGAAACATCATACCTCATATCTTACTCATCATCAAATGACAAGAATTTAAAGGTGTCATTGCTAGACCCATTAAATTATATTTAAAATTGAATTAATTTATACATTTTTCTAGACCATCAAATGTATATTTTCGTTGGTTTGATTTGAGTTAGAACATTACAATTTTTCCATATTTATCGTACTTATATTTAAGATATATTTAAGATGGAATCCGTATTTTGATCGATAAAATTTTGGAAGACTTTCTTGTTCCGATTAATCAATAAGACATTTGGTAAGTAGTTTTACCTCAATTAAATAATCCGAGAGATGGGTGTCGGCAAAACCCGAACCCAATGTACCGAATAAACAGGAGCCGAATATGTGACTTTGACCCGCATAATAATCATAGCTTTCCTGGAAAAGACAAGGACTAATCCGTGGATGCGGATAGATTACAACAGGCAATCTGACGCAGCCAAACGGGATTGCGAAACTGTTGTTTTTGGCCCCGACTAGTTGCTCGCGTTCAAGTCAAGCGAAAAGTATACGCCCAAGTACTTACTGTTTTTAAAATAAAACTCAAACCAGAAAATTTCCAATTTCATTATTTCGCATTTCATTTTTTTTCACACAATTCCGTTGACTGTTTGACCATCACCCCAGTTATTTGGTGGTGTTTGTAGAAGTGTCAAAAGATTATTTTGCACTCCAAAGGCTATAGGAAGAGAAGAGAAATTTGCTGCTTGCATCATTTATGTTTGCAAATGCACCAAAGGAAAGATTAAAAAAAAAGAAAAAAAAGAAGGGAGGTTGAATTAAATGTGGTAAAATGAGTTATGATATGATTTCACGACACGAATATAAATACTGTTTTTATTCATATTGACAAATATTAATACGATTAATAAATATGTTGACATGATAAAACACAACAAATAATTGTGTTTTATTAATGTTGGATCACCTTAATATGATTACACATTTATGACACGAATATCAATTAATATATGACAATATTATTGGAAAAAAAACTAATATGAACAATAAATTAAATAGTCATGTTAAACTTATATTATGTTATAAAATTATTTATGTCATATTTATATCATGTTAGCTTATTTATGACTATTTTTAACAATTGATTGACAAATTTGCCATGTTTTAAATTGATTTTTAATTTTTTGTATTAAATATATTCAACTAATTAACATAATTAATAAAATAGATTGTACCTGTATTTTGATATTTTAAAATGATTAATAAATGAGTTGTATCTATATTTACTTAAATTTAACACAATACAATTAACATACGACACCTCAAAATTGAATTTAAGGTCAATTAAGCAATGGACTTGTTGGAGAAAAATTTAAAACTATAGGGATTTAGGTGATCAAATTACGAAACTTCTTATTTTTATGAGTTTTTGGACAAACGACAGGGGTGATTAGGTGTAAGTGACCCCTTTTAGCATATAAGACCTAAAACGAATCGAATTGCCTGCTGCCATAGCTCAACCCTCGAGTCCATAGCTGTCATGGCCAGTAAGGTATGACTTTTTAACTAAATCATCAGTCTTTAATTGCGATTAATCCTTGATTCTTTGATAATCTTCTTCTTGATAGTGATTATTTTCATCTAAGTGCAGTGATTAGTGTCCGTTACTGCGCGTTTAGTTGATCTTTGTATCTGTGGTCATCTACATGGATTGTTTAGTTGCTAAGAAAAATAGAGGAAAAGAAAAATAAACAAGTTCAAAAAACAGAAGCGCTAAATTGAATATTTGCATTTTCGGCTCTCTCGCGCTGTTTTGTTAGTTTGATTATCAACACAAAATTATTGTTCTGTTAAATTGATCATGACAGAATTATGTAGCTTTTTGTTGTTAATAGGAAACTAGAGGAAAAGAAGAGAAGACGAAAAAATAAATAAGAAGAAGAACAGTTGTGGAGTAAAAGTATTTCAATCAGTGTGGGTTTGGGATGGATAATTGTCAATGGACTCAAAAGAGTAAAAAACAGTCTCATTGTTTATGAATGATTGAATTTGCTAGCTTTGTACCTGAGGAACAGAGCCCTACCGCTGTTATTTGATTGATGTGAACTGAGTTAATTGTTAAAATTGTGTTTCTTTTTGTTGAAAAGAACCGGATAGAGGGAGAATATTTGGCAATAGAGGTTAAAAGAAAAAACAGAAGTTTATAAAAAAGAATAAAACTGAAATATCACGATGTTCATTAGACGAAAGGATTGTGGATGGATAGTGTACAAAAATGTTTCTTGCAAATGGAAATATATGTTTATGAATTATTGAAGACCATAAGTATTGACAGGCACTTAGGAGTGCCTGTTTGGAGAACTTGTTGATGCCTTTTCAACTCTAAACTAAATTTTGTTTTAAGTTGTTCGATTCATTTGAATTGGAGTATTGTTGTCTGTAAATGTTAATCATGAGTAATTCTGTTCTTTCCTTAAGTTCACTATTGCAATGTTCTATTTGTCAACCCTATCAACTTGGCCAAAAATGCTGATAAAGATCTCATTTCAAATTGATCTATGAAATAGTTATCACCTTGATACAATTGCAGTTGTGCTCTTTCAAGTACATTACTGCTTGTATTGTTTGTGAAATGTGGGAAAAATGTTAAAGTTGCACTAATTTGGAAATAACAGAATGAAGCATTGGTTTGGTTATTTCACTAAAAGTTTATAGTGAATCATTTGAATTGAAGTAAAGAACTAAAATCCACAACTATGACATGTATCCTGAATTATTTTCCATCTTTTAAGAGTTCAGATGAACCAGGACATATTTCCCTTTTCAATATCTATTCATATCCCTGGCAGGCTTGCTGATTAACTTTGAGTTTGGTTGCAGATAAATATGGATAAGGGGAAGAATGCAACTGTGTTTATGAAAAGCAGCAATAACAAGATCTACATGGAACTCAAGGATATTATAAGGGAGCATGCCCTTCAATTCCTTCCTGCTAAGTCACTTCTCCGGTGCAGAGGCGTTTGTCGTGACTGGAAGTACTTGATTGCAATCCCATTCTTTGTCCACAACCAGTCTTATTCCTTCCGTAATTTGTCAGGCTTCTTTTCCCAGTCATCCACCAGCGAACCATCATTTATTTCCCTCAACCCCATAGCCTATGGTGTTCCAGATCCATCTTTGAGTTTTTTGCCTGAACCAGTTGACATTAGGAGCTCCTCCAATGGACTACTTTGCTGCCAGGGTCACAGTGGATACAATCCTTACTACATCTGCAATCCTGCTACCAAACATTGGCATAAGCTTCCTAAACCCAATAATGATCATGGCTCTGATCCCGCTGTCGTGCTTATCTTTGAACCCTCAATATTGAACTTTGCAGCTGAATACAAACTGATTTGTGCCTTTCCATCTGAACTTGATGGATACGAATTTGAGATTTATTCCTCCTCCGACAAATCCTGGAAAACTTCTGGGGAGATTTTCCTTGGCAATTTAAAAATCCTGCCACGATCAGGTGTTTATACGAATGGGATTGTTTATTGGGCTGGAAGGAATAATAGAATTCTTGCTTTTGATCTGTCAGCAGAGCGTTCACAGATCCACAATGGCCACGGGACCTTGGGTGTGATGGATGGGAAGTTTTGTACGGCCAGTATACTCCGTCAAAATCTGTCTGTGCAATTGCTGTCTAATGCCTATGCTAATACAATGCAAATGTATAGTAACATCAAGGCTTGGGAATCACATCTGTTCACTTTAGATAGATCTGTTTTTGCTGAAGGTTATCCTGAGGAGGTAACACTGCTTGTGAATGATACCGTGATCCTACGCAAAGGGAAAGCACTTTATTCGTACAACCTGAAGACAAATGAAACTACACACTTGGGAAATGAATCTGACAATGGTAAAAGGAGGGTTGTGCCTTACGTGAATAGCCTTGTTGATATTTAGGTACCTTCTCTCTGCTTATAGACTGGTAAGTCAGGAGCAAGAAATCAGGTCCTTGTGTTTTGGATCCCATGTAGAATGTGAATTCATTGGGTTTGTTCTTGGCAAAGCTTTTATGCATGCAGGTACATGCCTCCGTGATTCACTAATTGCATATGTTTTATTCATTCTAATACAAAGTGTAAAAGATTCTATGGTTTTGGGTTTTATATTTATGCATGGATAATTGATGGTGTCCTTGTTTTTATGTCAATATGATTATGATTATGATTTGAACTGTACTTTTAAGCTGTGCCTATGGAGGGTCATACAATTTATGATTAGCAGTAAGTAATGAATGTTTATTGATTGAATATCCTGTGCTCAAATAGGTCCTTCGCGGAGAACTTGCAAAGAATTTTGTGATAAGGAAAGCCTAAATCCATTTTTAACCCTCTTCCTCTTCTAGAATTTGAACTATGGTGGTTAGTTAGATAAAGTTGTTTGAAAACCATTGAGCTACATCCTAGATCAGTTTTTTTTTGATATGGAATTGCATGTATTGTTAATTTTTTGAGTTCAATTCAATTTTAATTAAAAAATGGGATCAGATAGATGTTAATCAGGTGTTATTTGTTATAATTTGGGTCTGTTCAATTCAATCAAGAAAAAAGGGTGGTTTCGTAAATAAGCGTTTATTATTGAATCACTGTTAGATATGCTAAAAATTTCCGAGAATTTCCAATTATTTAAAACATGTGGAGATTGATATTTGTGTGCTAACCTGTCAATAAATTGACGAAAACTTCTATAAAAGTATTGTACGGGTTAAATATTTATAATTTTTTTTTAAATGCAAGTGGAGTAGGGATATTCTACCTTTGTAAGGTTATTTGTCTGGACATGTGTTTTATAAAATTTAATGTAACTATACAAGTTCTATCATATACGTCTCAGTTATATATATCTGATTGTAAATATTGATGTAACGTCTGTTATGTCTGTTATAATAACATTGTAAATATTTATGTAATGTAGTAATTTAATGCGTAATCAATATTAAAAAAAAATTGGCAAAAACTTAATCTCAAATGTCGAGAGCGTTGTGCATGTAGTTTAAAAGCTCGTAAACATTATAGGAAATTTACGTCAAACAGATCAGAGCATTTTGAAACTAAAAAATTAAAAATAATTATGGTTAATTGGAGGACCAAGACTTATTTCTTTCATCGACTTTGATTAAAAAAAATATCTTTTATTGACTAATAGTGAGTAAAAATATGAAAACCGAGACCTTTAAAAGCGTCAGCGATTGGTTCTTTTAGAAGACCGAAGGGGCAGCTCTCCGTGGGAAGATTATATACTAACAGATTCATTTGAAATTTATCCGTCAACGATTGATTGACGAATAAAGTCATAGGACTGGAGGGTAGAGCATCATTGTTGTTTTTACATGTTATAAAGTCTTCACTCCTCGCGATTGTCAATTTTTGGTCAAGTCTGCTGTTTCCGTAATTCTCGGGGCACGACTCCAGGAAATTTAGCACATTTTTCATTTGTGCTTGGTCATTTCTTTTATTTGTATTTTTTTTTCTTTTTAACGAAGCGATTGGAGGAGAAAAGAGAAAAAAAAAAAAAGATGAAGCTATTTTTGTTTGCGAAAATAATTTTTTAATGTCCGATTACTGAGAAAACACGGAGGAAAACAAAAGAATAACAAGGCAACTAAAAAAGAATTTTTTTGCGACGTTCCATATGTCATCTGGTGCCTTGTACGCCAAGTAATCTTTGAATGGCCCCTTTTCTTATAATTCTGTTTGCTGTACTTTGTGCTAACTAATCTCTAATTGAATTAAGCTGCTGGTCTGATCTAAAGACTAAAGGTGCCACAACAAGGATATAGAGTTATCATTCTACATTTTGTATGGGGTTGCTTTTTGTTGTTTTCTTTGATTCATTATTGTTATCTTCTAAATGCTGCGGGATTAGGAAAATGAAAGCCTTTTGGATTAAACTTTGTTGCTCAATCAAGCAGGAATAGAATCTTGAAGTTGTTTTGGTGTTGATTCGAGTTTCTACCACGCTACCGGTCATCAAAGTTTGCTGGGTTTTCTTTGGTCAATAAATTCTCATAGTTAATGTTATTAGTGATTAATGCTTCTGATTGCTGCACTTTTTATGAGCAAATGTTTTCTTTTTCAGTTACAGTCTGAGATTGCTTGTGTATTTATCAAATAAATTGAACACAGTGTTATTTCGACTAATTCATTAAGCTTTTACTGTAGGTATAATGTTGTATTTAGAGAATAAAATGAATTCAGAGAATGATATTGTGGGTGATGAAGGGATCATTGACAATTTTGTTTCTCTTCTTAAGGAATTGCTACTTGTTGAAAGAAAATTGTTCAGATTCTGTACACCTCTGCACTCCCTTGATGCGGTATGTTTTAATTTTTGTTCAATTCCATGAGATTGATGTGAAGATGATGAATGGAAAATAGAAAACTGACTGATTCCATTCTTTCTACCGTTTTTGCGGTGCTAGTATGAATTAGGATTAGCTTTGTTTTGGCAAGAGTTAAGATCAACTCTACAAGTAGGACAAATTTCATACACTTAATTCAGAAGGTTTGAAAAAGCAGAATTGACCGTCACACATGCTAAATGCTTTTAAACGTTTTAGCCTCACGAACGATTAGTGATTACAGGAGCAGAAGACGCTTGCATGCCTGAAAAGATGTTATTAAAGAGCTTGCTCTACCTTTTTATTCCAGCAAAAACGCTCTGCAGGTTCAAGTCTGTTTGCAAAGAGTGGAACAAATGGGGTTGCAGTGACATTTTGGCTCACATTCAAACTATGCACTTTGAAGACATCTCTGGTCATATTTGTCAACATGCAGGCTTAGAACCCCCCCTTCGTCTCATTCAACCGAAAAGCTTATGGATACCCTAGTCACTATCTCGAATTCTTGCCTCGTAGTATCAGTATCAAAATTGCTTTGCTGCCAACGTAAGGGAGAGCGTCGCTACTACGTATGCAACCCTATGACTGAGGAATTTAAATCGCTTCCCACGCCTAAGTTGATCCATGGACCTAAGACAGTGATAGCACTTGCATATGAACCTACTACACTTGGTTTTGATGCAAGTTTATGTGCTTGTTTGTGCTGTTGCAGTTGCTTTAGATGATATATGAGCCACCTTTTTCAAAACTTGCTCTTCAAGTACGAACTCTAGGAGGACTTCTGATACCATGTGTACAGAGCTGGATTTCTGGAAACAGGCAGCGGCGGGCTTTACATAAAGGGGAATGTCTATTGGAAGCATTATGTCATTCAGTTCTTGCTTTCGATGTGAAGGAGCAGCATGGGATTGCCACTTCCTGGCCCTGCAGGCAGCGGATTTCATGGTGCTTTGACACAGATGCATGGAGAATTGTGTTTCATGCTTCCTCAAACAACAAGAAGATGGAGAATGCAAAATGGGTGCGTATAGGAACCTGAATATGATCCTCCAATTTGTGATTTCACTTAAACCTGAAATTGTTGGGGGCATAAAGGATTCAGATTGTCATGTTTTAAAATGAGTTAATAGTGACATGTTGATTATTGTGCCTCCGAATAAGGTGATAGCTTATCACCCTATTCCCTGCCTTAGATAGATAGGTTTGTTCCTGTGGAGAAGCTATCTTGCATGAACCAGATTGTCCCTGTGGTCTCCGAATTGCACTAACTGGATTGGTGATTGAAACCCAAAAGGGTATTTTGAATTTTGGATTCTTCTTAAAAATGGGGACTATCTGGATTCTAGAAACTTTTTTGTTTTTATGTTCTGTTTGTTTTGAGGGTCCATGATGTTGAAAGATGAATGGTTTTTGAATGTTCAATGTCAAGACTGGAAGAACAGTTCCGAAGCTTGGAAATTGAACTTATTGTTCAAAACCGAGAACTGTCACGCAATTTTCTCAATGCAGAAATTCCTCCACCAGTGGCTTATATATTGTATGCAATTTGCACATTACAGTTGTTGTGTTTAATTAAATTACGGACAAGCCCAACATGGTGCTATTTCAAATCAAGCATAATTAGGGTGGGTCAATAAAAACATTATTGAAGATTTGAAACCTGAAAAAAATCAATAATTTACTCCTACGTATTTTTCCTTGAGCTCTACCGATTACTTACCGGATGAATTAATCTCTTCCACCATTAAAGGAAAGAATGAGTTTATGATATTTACTTGGGACTAACTATAATACAAACGAAAGCGTGTGTTACAGTTTAAATAATTTTGTTTCTGAATAAATTGGAGTTTTGTGAGATTGTTGAAGGGGACGACTTGACCCTGTAGCATCTGGGGCTAAAATTATTGTTAAATGATTTTTTTGTAACAGTTTGGGTGTAGTTTAATGATTCCATTGAAGCAGGGGATGACATTTTTTTGATAAACGTGGGTGTGGTTAAAAATTAACCTTCATTAAAATGATGGATCTCCCCCTTTATTATCAATATAATTTTTGTCAAATACTACTTTTGATTAAAGTTTTCTGTTTTGCCACGAAAAGAAAAAAATGCCAATCTACTTTTTCTTTATCTTTTTTTTTTAATATTATATACACAATACAACTAAAACCCACTCCCAAACCATTAGAGGACTCGAACAAAGATGCCAGCTAACCCAAGCAGGGGTTATTTGGTGGTGCATATTAAAGCTGGAAGCAACTAGTCTTTATCTGAGATTGACTCGTGTTTTACTAGGTATGGTAATAATTTAATTATAAGTTTTGTCTAACCACTACAACTAGATGACGGGATTCTCTTTACAAACTTACTAATAGAATTAATTAAACTAAATTTCAAAGCTTTTATATACAGTCAGTGAATTTGGATTAGTTCAGTTGAATTCACAGGCACGGTTAAGGATTTGTACCCAAAAAAAAAAAAAAATATTATTAAAGCAAAGGCGCGTGTTAACATGATAAAAATTAAAAATGGCACGTATTTTACCTGATCTTTATTGATTAATTAAACTATTTATTTTTGGTAAAATTTTATGCATTAAATTATCAGCTTTTTAATTTCTGAAATACGAGTCTGCTCGAGACTTGTGACACACGTTTTACGTGATCACGAAGAAAATTCTAACCCTTGGAATATTGACCATGGTTTTTCTGGTGTATGCCACAGACCCAATAAAAAGGTGCCACGTGTGAGGCGACGTCAACTCTTATAGTATTTCGTTAGTTATTAGACTCAGCACAGCACTCTTCTTTTATAAAAGCAGAGATTGTTATCACTTTTGGCCTTCCTTTATTGTTCATTTGTTCTTTTGTTTTGCAATCAAAGATTGTTAATTTCAGTTTCTGTGGTTTGAAAAGCTGCTGCTTTCACCAATTTTCACTTTCTAGTTCTGCTGAAGCATATCATCTCGTTCTCTCTTGGTTTGTTTTTCAAAAACCTTCAACTTCAGTTCTTTTTTTGTGTGGTCTAGCCAGTTTCTTCCTTGAATCTTGGTCATGGCTTGTGAGTGATTTTGTTGTGATTCTGTGTTGTTTTCGCTTTTTTTTTTTTTTCTTGGGTTTCTGCGTTTTTCTTTCTTGAATCTTGAGCAAACGTGTTATATTGCTGAGAAACTACAATTGAAACGTGAAGACAAAGAATTAGTGAGGTTCAATTTTGTGATTTCTACGCATTTCATTTTAAGTGAAATTAAATTCCACATATCCAGAATTTAATTTGCTTTCCTTAATTTGTCTGCTTCGTTTGTTTGTTTCTCGCCACTTATCTTGTATTCTTGCGTGCTAAGAAATCTTGAAAAATTAAGTCGATTTTCAGGCAATTAAAAATAACATTAACAAAGATAACTGTGAAAGTCCTGGGTTTGCTAATCTTCTCTTCTCAACTCAAAAGAAAATTACTCTGTTTGGTAAACAAGATAATTTTTAGTCATCCGTGCTTCATAGTTATTCACTTTGTGATGGGCCGGGGTTAGTCAATGTGATTCTTAGTTCTTGGTTTGATCAATTTTGTTGGCCAGTCAAGTGGGATGATTTCTTGAACCGTTCTCCGTATTTGCTTGTTGGGTATTTGTAACCCATTAATTCTTTTGTTTTTATTCTATTTTATTTATTTAAATTATGTGCTAAATGATGGTAGGCTTGGGTGATGGATTGGATCTTACATTCCTGAATCCCTACTGAATTTCTCACCTAAAAATATTTTGTCATTGAAGGTATAATGGCGAATTTAGGCAATGACAACCTGGAGGAAGAAGTGATGGAAGAAACGACGGAAGAAGAGAACGATGACCACGTTCTTGACGATTCTGATAATCTACCTGTGAACACAAGGTTCCTGGGCAGCACTTCTGATCCGGTATGTCTCAGTTGATTTTCCGTTTTAGTTTTATATTGTTTAAGCCTTCAGGGGATGTTTTACATGAAATATGCTCTATCTATATCTATTCCCAGAAGTTATTATGTAAGCAGCATGACATTGCACGTCTGTGCTACCATAAACTTTGATGGTCTTTTTAATGGTCTTGTGATACCTCTTTAGATAGGCCTGGTTTTTTCAAGAACTAAGAGTTATTTTGTTAAAACTTGGATTCACGAAAACATAATTCAGAAGATTTGAAATAGTAGAGAATTGGCTGCTTTACACGTAATTTCCATTTTATTCTGATATGATTTCTGATTTCAGCATCCATGGTTTGCAAAATATGCTAATTTTCCTGGGCTCGTAAAGCCGAAGAAGAGCATTGGCCTATCAGATGTCACAAAGGAGTACGTTCTCCCTTTTCTTCCAGCGAAATCCCTCTGCAGGCTCAAAGCTGTCTCTAACGAGTGGAATCGATGGATAAGCAGTCCTTTTCTGGCTCACTTACAAACTACACGCTTCAAAGACATATCTGGTCTTATTTGTCAATCTCCTGGCTCAGACCCCTCATTCATCTCCTTCAATCGGGATGCTTATGGCATTCCCAGTCCTTCTTTTAATTTCTTGCCCGAACTTGTTAATATCAGAACCACATGCAATGGGTTAGTTTGCTGCCAAAGTGTTTTTGACGTTGGGAACTTTTTGTACTACATTTGCAACCCTGTGACAAAGGAATGGCATGTGCTTCCTGAGCCAAACTTTTTCCATGGACCTGAAACAGCTGTAGCACTTGTCTTTGAACCTAGTGCACTCGGTTTTTCTGCGCATTATGAGGTCGTCTGTGCTGTTCCCGTCGATCAAAATCGTGTTTCAATTGTCTTCTTTGAGATTTACTCTTCAAGGTCTAAGTCTTGGAGGACTGCTGAAACGATGTGCTCGGAGCCAGATGTTCTTAAACTGAGTATAAACGGGTTCTACATGATGGGGTTTGTCTATTGGACATCGTTATCAGGTGCAATTCTTGTTTTTTATTTGAAGGATGAGCAATATGGGATTCTGCCCCTCCCTGCCGGCAGTGGACCGCACGGTGCTTTGACACAGATGCATGGAGAGTTGTGTTACATGCTCCCGCAAATACAAGATGGAGAATGCTTAATTGGTGTGTATGGGAACCTGGATATGAGCTTGAAGTGTGTAATTCCAGTCAAACCTGAAGTTCTTGAGGAAACATTTTCAGATTGCCGGGTTTTAACATGCGTTAATAGTGACATCCTGATAATTCTGTTCCCCAATAAGGTGATAGCTTATCATGTGAAAGCACAGAAAATGCAAGTTGTAAGCGAGGTGGTCACTGAAGGATTTCAAAATTGCCTGCCTTACATAAACTCCCTGGCAGCTGTGGCGAAGTAGCAGTTTTGGAAGATTTGTCCCTTTGGTATCCTACTGCCAATCTGAATGGATGATGATCGGAAGTTTTTTGTTGCAACTAAAAGAGTGGTGTTTGAAGCAGAGATGGTCTCCTTTTGTTGCAAGTCAGTCAACAACTGTCTGGAAGCTTTAAATTCTGAATTTGTTCTTGTTTAGGCCTAGTGATCCGATGATATTTTGTTCTTTCAAATTTCGACGTCAGGACTGAAGAAAACTTTGGATTCATTTAAAGCGGGATATGGTAGATTGAACCGTATGGAATTTTTCAGTCTTGATGTTCTGTTCAGATTCATGCGGTCGTGGGCTATTATTGGGGATCCTGTGAAAGGTTTCTCTTCAGTCTCAGAAAAATCTGTATAGTGAGTTTAGTGTTTAGTGGTTCAACATTGTAACTGGCTGGAGTTCGAAGCTTCAATTAATCTCGATAGTCCTTCTGAACTGTAGAGTGTAACCATGTAAATTGTTTTTTCATTAGTATGATACAATTGCACTCATGGGGCCGCAGTTGAATTTTTCATTACGCTACTGTATGATTCTCTAGCAGTGGTTTTGGACAAACTTTAAGTTTTCTGTTTTATTGAAAGATAAAATCCTTATTGGATGTGTTGCACTAGGAGTTCTGTTGTTATACCATTTCGAATGTAATACCCAAAGCATATCTTATCGATCCATTATATTATTTCGATGAGAGAACCAAAACGCATCAGCAAATTTGGTATATGAAATAAAAAGGATCTATGATCATCGGCCATGCCCCAGCTCTGCTGAACATATACTTCCACAACATATTGGTGCTAAAAGTAGGCTCTGCTGTTGAGCTATATATGTGGCATTCTGGTTTCAGATCTAGACCAAGAAATTTTAGTTTCGAAAATGAGCTGGGTTGTAAGACCGTTGTATTTTTTCCACGAGTTTTCGGTTTTGTACGTTGGAGATAGATCAGTAAGATCCTAGCTTTTAATCTGTTTGTTTGAGGTGGTCTTTGTTACAAGTGTAAAGCCCAGCGTTCACAGCGGAGAGAACATCTATTTTTGAAGGTATCATTTGCCCACTCCTCTTTGACAAAGCTAAACTGATGGTAAAAATAATTAAAGGTGGTGATTGGACGCAATGAGACAGGAAATGGTAAAAAGAATAACCAACTTAAACTAAACTAATGTTGGCAAAGACACAAGTTTGACACAGAGAGGGAGAGGGAGAGGGAGAAAGAAGCCCTGCTTTCTCGCAAAGCCAGAGGACAATGACAGGTTTCCATTAGCTAATCTAGATTAGGAATTTCACCAAGAAAAGCCCTTTCTCTCTCTTCCCCTTTTGAGAACCCTTCAATCTTCTCCATCCAAGGTATTTTTTCTCCCTTTTTTTCTTTTTTTGAATTTTCCTCTCTGACGTCGGAATTCTTTAGCCATGCATATGCTGTAACAAAATAATCTTGTAATTTTTGATAGTGTTTTAATTTGGGACATCATTATTAGTTTAACAGATATAATTTATTAAGGCAAAAGGAAAACGGTTTGGCATTTGTTGATGATGGTGTTGCAGCAGGGAGAACAAAAACAATAATAATTCATGTTATCTAGCTTTGTCATACTGGAAAAAAATTTATATGTCCACAGGCTAGTTAATTTCATTCTACATTACATGAATTGATTGATTATTCATTCAATGGTTCACAGTCTTTGAATCTAATCAATCTCTTCAGGGTCCTCGAAAAGACTTTTGAAACTGGCAGTTAATTAGCTAGGGAAGAGGTGGAGTTTCTTGGGGTGGAAGTTCTTTAGCTTAAACAATGGCTAAAGGCAACAATGTTACAGAAACAGAAAATGAAGAAGGTTCTCCTCCTGCACCACCATCATCAAATTCCTCATCAACTTCAGATGCCACACCACCACCCTCATCCACACCATCCTCTTCTCCTCCACCCTCTTCACCACCTCCTGCTTCCCCTCCGCCTTCCTCTCCCCCGCCTTCATCCCCACCACCCTCTAAATCGCCTCCCTCATCCACCCCGCCACCTACTTCTTCCTCACCGCCTCCTGCATCCCCACCCCCCTCAGATAACAACAAGCCGGACCCTCCCAAAAACTCCCCACCCCCGCCCCCGCCTTCCTCACAAAGTTCTCCGACTCCGCCTTCTCCTTCAAAAAACAAAAGCCCTTCCCCGCCAGTTTTCTCACCCCCTCCCCCTGCTAAGAAATCATCGCCTCCGCCTCCTCCGCTGAAGTACTCATCCTCAACTCCAAAATCATCTTCATCGTCCTCAAAAAGTAGCAATGGCAGTAGCAGTGGGGATGATTACATAACATATTCAGTTATAGGAGCAGTTGGTGTGGGGATATTTCTCATTGCCATGATCATCATTTGTGCTGTGAGGGCCAATAAGAAGAAGAAGAAGAGACATAATCAACCAATGCATTACTATGGAGATCATTCCAACCATTACAAAAAAGGTGATATTTAGCAACAGTCTTATACTCTAGTAGACATAAATGAATTAATGCACTGAAATTGATTTAATACAAGTTGTGAATAATTTTTTGAATTGCATGGGATCATTTGTGGCTGGTGATTGATTTTAGTTGGTAGAATCTCACAGTATCTCACCAAATTGAATTGTATTTGATTACAATTATGCAGTAATTCTCAGTTGCACCCCATTGCATCACTTTATGTGAAAATAAAACGTAATTTGGATTGTCCAATAGTATTAAGAAACTTGGAATTGCGCTGCTAGTTTAATTTTTAGCTAATTATATGCTGCATTTTGTTAGATTTCTAAGCTTTTTTTTTCCCCCACAATTTGAACGCATATAAATCCTTGTGTATTATGCTTTCCGAAAGCAGATTCGGCAATTCCACACGAACAACCACCTCTCTGCTTCGTGTCTTAGTTTTACAATTTTACTATCCATGATGTTGCTGGCTTTAGCATTGTTGACATATAATTTGATGTGCTATAAATGTAGGTGGTGACCCATATTACAGCGGCGGACATGCTCCAAACTGGCATGGTCATCCAGAGCATCAAAATTGGCACAGTCATCCGCAGGGACCAGACCACACTGGAGGCAATATACCCCCGCCACCAGGTGGAAATTGGCCTGGACCTCCTCCGCCTCCGCCAATGATGAGCAGCAGTGGTGAAATGAGTTCCCAATTCTCTGGCCCTGCCCGTCCACCCTTGCCGCCTCCCTCGCCAAATATTGCTCTTGGATTCAACAAAAGCACATTTACGTACGATGAGCTTGCGGCTGCTACTGGTGGGTTTGCCAAGTCCAATCTTTTGGGTCAGGGAGGGTTTGGTTATGTGCACAAAGGTGTGTTGCCTAATGGAAAGGAGGTGGCAGTTAAGAGCCTCAAGACAGGTAGTGGGCAAGGAGAAAGAGAATTTTCAGCTGAAGTTGAAATAATTAGCCGTGTCCATCATCGCCATCTTGTGTCACTTGTTGGATATTGCATTGCTGGCGGGCAGCGGATGCTGGTCTATGAATTTGTTCCCAACAAGACCTTGGAGTATCATCTCCATGGTAAACCAAACGTCTACTTAAAAACTTCATTACTGTGAAATGTATTAGAATCAAAATTGTTGCAAGTTTATGAGAAGTTTATTATGCTGAAGTCTGATTATCATCATAATAAATTTTCTTGGCTACAGGAGAAAATCGACCGGTCATGGACTTTGCTACTAGGGTTCGCATTGCACTGGGATCTGCAAAAGGGCTTGCATATCTACATGAAGATTGTAAGACAATTTCTTGGCCTCTCTCTCTGCCTCTCTCCCCCTAGTCTATTCTAATTTGCCTATTATTTACACTTCAGGCCATCCTCGGATTATTCATCGTGACATCAAAGCGGCTAATATTCTTATTGACGACAACTTTGAGGCCATGGTATCCGTTTTTACCTATTTATGAAAGTCTTGGTACAAGATTAAGCAGAATATGTACTGGCTGTTTGTTTGTGTTGTAATGTTTTGTTAAGTGAACTTCAAGCTAATTGATCATGCCATTAACCCTTTCTTACAGGTGGCTGACTTTGGATTGGCTAAGCTGTCTAATGACAATCACACTCATGTCTCTACACGTGTAATGGGAACATTTGGGTAAGCAAACAAGATTAGCCATGACGACCAAACCAATTAAACTGTAGTTATATTTTTAGGTTACATGAAGAGAGGAATTTGGCATTACTTAATTGCATAATATGGATAAATATGCAAAGTCAATTTGCATAAAAACTTCGTAACTTCACATTCAATGCAGGAATTGAACACTGCAAGATATTGGATTGGTGACTTAAAGCACAAGTAATCAGGGAATGCTAATATGAAACCACTAATCTGGGAATCCTTATGATGCAAATGCAGGTATTTGGCTCCGGAATATGCATCAAGTGGCAAACTAACTGAGAAATCCGATGTTTTTTCATTTGGTGTCATGCTCTTGGAACTGATAACCGGAAGGAGACCTGTTGATATGACAATGATGGAAGACAGCTTAGTAGAATGGGTTAGTGCTTCCTCTACTCTTCCAATATAAAATGAAATCATCCTAGCAAATTTCATACTTCTTCCCATTTCTCCAGTTATAAAATTAAAGTCATTTCTTGGGCACATAATATACAGGCTAGACCACTTCTGGGTGCCGCATTGGAGGATGGCATTTATGATGGGCTGGTTGATCCGCGCTTGGAGCATAACTACGTCCCTCACGAAATGGCTCGCTTGGTTGCGTGTGCTGCTGCCAGCATTCGTCACTCTGCCAGAAAGCGCCCAAAAATGAGCCAGGCATGAAATGTTTCTCTTGTGTATATTCCATTGGGGGGAAAAAAAGAAAGCTCAATCTGTGTATAAATTGGCATAACATATGCTGCTTGATTCGTTGTATAATTAAGAATGATTGATTATGAACTTGTGATGGAAAACAGATTGTGCGTGCACTAGAAGGAGATTCTTCGCTGGACGACTTAAATGATGGAGTAAGGCCTGGTCAGAGCTCTGCCTTTAGTGCGTCGAATACAAGCAGGGAGTATAGTGCAACTTCATATAATGCTGACATGAAGAAGTTCAGACAATTAGCGTTGGGAAGCCAAGATTTTGCCAGCAGCGATTATGGAGGATCGAGTGATTCCCGGGAGATTCCCACGCCAAAACAAAGGATATGAGTGGCCAAACTAAAAGAATTACAAGCGTGAAATTGCTAACTGCAGCCATTTGGTGATCATATGCTTGGAGGTTGGAAGAACAACTACTGTTTCACATAATAATGGGGGGTCATTGTTTCTGTGTGGTTCTGTTAATTTGGGATTTTAGTTTTATGTGCAGGATTGACTTGGGTAAAATTGAAGGCGTGTATGTAAAATGTACCTGGAGGCAGTCTTTCATTGATTGAATTTTCTTTAATCTTATGGGTTCTACAATTTACTATATACACACAGTTCCTCGCAATTCATTGGACTTTAGTCCCTTTGACTCGAGTGTGCTCGAGTTTGACCAGCAACAGGCCACCGCCCACCAGCAAAAATGTAATGTGGAAGCAAAATCAAGAAAATTGAATGGCTTCCTCCAAAAAAATAAATAAATAAATAAATGAAACGTGAGATGCTTCTGATTATTGCAATTGCTCGTTTACGAACTTAAGAACTTCAAAAAAAAAGAAAAAAACAACCAAAATGGTAATAGGTCAATTCACCGTTCCAAATAAACCAGCTAAAATTCAGGTCTCTTTTATTTTTCTTAGCCTCATCAAATTTACATATTTATCAAATCGTAATTAATCTTATTTACTGAAATTTAATTAAGACTACATAAACTGAAAATTTGAACAATATTATAGTTTTGTAGCTATTATATAAATTATTTTTGCATAAACTAATATAGCATTATATAGTTAGTTGAATGAAAATGTTAAATAATAAAAATAAATTATATGAATAATATGATGCTTTCATTCAATCAATTATTATGTCGTATCAATTTATATAAAAATTATATTTTTGTATTATTTTTTTCAAAATAAGAATAATAAAAAAAGGTAGAACATATAGTTTGTACATTAAGAGTGATTTGATGCATGATATATGATTTATTGATAAGCGGTGCAAAAATAGAATGAAGACTGCCTAACACACGGCAATTTTTAATTGGAAACACAAAAAACAACTATTTAACTAATAATAATAATAATCTTTTAATTAGGGTGTGCGTGGAACTATAAAAGGGAGAGGCGCCCCTGAACCGACAGCGTATCAAACTGTTTGGCATAAGAAGGGACAACACAGTAATACGGCCCGAAAAGGTCGAGGGTGCGCGCACTGGTCCCTCCGGCTATAAAAGGCTATTGCAAAAGCAGTCCCTTTCTCTTGTTTCATCTAAAAATTCACTCGACCCGAACTACCAAAACCCGATCCAAAATCAACAAATACCCAGCTCGATGCTATTATCTTCTTACGAACCCTGGTCACCAAACCCTAGCTTGTAACCAGAACCCTAGTTGGGACCCGATCTCCTCTGTAAACATGGGAGACTACAACGATGCATTCATGCGTAACCAAAACGCCGCCGTTCAGGCCCGTACTAAGGCCCAGAACCGCGCGAACGTCCTTCAGCTTAAGCTGGTTCGTTTTCCTTTTCGATTTTGTTACATGGACTTTTTACGTTGTTCGAGGGTTGTTTGGATCTGTTAGTTTTATCATTTTGTTTTTTTTTTCCCCTAAAGCTTCGTATTATGTTTAGATGTTTTATCCTGCAATAATTATGGTTTTAGAGGTTTTGATCCTTGGATTCAGCTTTAGCAATTGGTATCTTTTGTGTGTGTTTTTAGTTGTTCTTTTTTTAATTTATTTTTTTACTCCCTAGTTTCCGTTGTTATTAGTAATTCTTTAAGTAGTTATTTAGGTTCGATTGGATTGCACTTGTGTAATATAAAAGATGTTAGATTTTCTATCTCTTTGTTAGCATTCCCAAAGTGATTGGCAATGTAAGAAAGCGCTTTGAAGCTGTTTGTCTTATTGTTTGATTTTACTTTGGAAAGAATTATGAACTTGTGATTTGATGTATCTTTGTGAGTACAACCACTAACATGAGCTTCTATTGTGTTCTGTGATTTGTATCTCATTTCATCATTAGCAGATGTGGTTGAATATGTTTTTCTAATTTTGTTAATTATGCAGATTGGGCAAAGCCATCCTACTGGTTTAACAGCCAACCTTTTGAAGCTCTTTGAGCCTCGACCTCCGCTTGAGTATAAACCGCCTCCAGAGAAAAGAAAATGCCCGCCACTGACAGGTCTAATGAAATCTTTGGTTATGGGTATTTTTTATTTTGATGGAAAATTATGATTTTGTTTACATGTTGCTTAAATTTTGTCCTTTCCAGGAATGGGGCAGTTTGTTAGTCACTTTGCTGAACCTGGAGATCCTCTGTATGCTCCACCTGCAGAGAAGGCTGAGACTCCTGTAAGATCTTTGCTTAGATTAAGTGCTAAATAATAAGGATTCTTTTTCCATTTTCATACAAATTTAATGCATTGCTGTTTTGTGTCTGATGTGACATCTACTATTGTTCCTACTTATGTTTGTTGTTCTATGTTTCCATGCTAGCATTAGTTTGATAGTGTCATTGAGAACAATAGTATTTAAATATCTTTTCAACTTGCTATGAGAAATTCGTGTAATTTGTTTAACAATGTTGCAAGTGTATAAACCTACTTTTCTAATTGGTGAGTAGATCATTCGAAGCAAATGTTTATTTTTCTAGTGATTTATCAGGGTAGTATCGGCCACATGAAAGTATGGCTACCAGTATATTGGTTAGATGCGGTTATCATCTGGGAGGCCTTTTGCGCCCCCCCCCCCCCAACCAAAAAAAAAAGTGTATTACTATCTTGATAGAGTTTTGATGATTCAGGCAGAAAGAAGGGCTAGAATCCACAAGTTACGACTAGAGAAGGGTGCAGAAAAGGCTGCTGAAGAACTTAAGAAATGTAATGCTACCCTTCTTCTCCTTTTAAAGTTGGATGATTCTTAAATATTTGCTTCTTTTGAATAATAAGTTCCTTTCTATGCAGATGATCCTCATAATGACCCAAATGTGTCAGGAGATCCATACAAGACACTGTTTGTTGCTAGGCTGGTAAGTAATAATGCTCCACTTCTTATCTGTATTCATGTTGTTCAATATCTTTTGCCTTGGTTACTGATTAATGAATTCTCTGCTTGCAGAGTTATGAGACAACCGAGAGTAAAATCAAAAGGGAGTTTGAGTCTTATGGGCCAATTAAACGGGTAGGTATTTTGAGCACCCCAAGTGGGTTTGGTAAGAGGTTGTGTGCCACTATCTTTTGCATATCTTTCTAGAAAGATTTTAGTCTTATAAATTAAGCTTTTCCAAACTATGTATAAGATTGTCTCTGTCTTTAATTTTTCTGTGTTTTAAAATAAAAACTTATTTTTCTTAGAACTATAAAGTTTTAGCTGCTTAACTTTGTTTGTGTTCTGCGCATGTTTGTCTGGTTGGATTCCTATGACTGGCTTAAAACACAGAAAAATCTGCTTTTTGAATTAGTTTTGAAATCCACTCACTAAGTTCATTTTAATAATGGATAGAAGTTGCAAGAATTTTGTGGATAGTAAGTGTAGATAGAGTTGCATGGCTTTCCTGTTCAGCTTCTATGCCAATCATGAGAGAGAAAATGTTGAACATCTCCCTTTTCTATCATATATATATCACTGGATGGTGGAGTGTGTAAGTTGGTAATATCAGCACAGGTATCTTTGACTGCCTCTTTGCCTGTGAAACTGTGCGGTTTTGTTTCACTGATCCTTTGACAATTTTACTTTGATATAGCTGGATTTAGAAATCATCATGGACAAGGGGTTTCAACACTTATTTTTTTCTATTCCTTTTGCCAAAGAAAAAGATGTAAGAAAAAGAAAATGTACTCGTCCGCCTTTTAGGTATTTTCTTTTAGTATTAAGATTCATCATATTAAGACAACTCCTGGTAAGGGGGAGATTACTCCTATACCAATGGAATTTTTATTCCCATCTTCTTACAAACCAACACCAAAGATGGTGCTTCATCCTGCACAGCCAAGCTGAAATACTTAAGTTGAGCAGAGCAGTGATGCATTGTGCCTTTTGGTCTTTATTTCTTCGCGCTACAAAAGGAGACTACCGTCTGTTCTTTTTCCTGCCCTGGGTAATATATGTCGGGAGTATTAGCATCTCTTTCTCTTTCATTTGAAGATATAGTACATGCTCTATTTGCTACTAAATTTTATTTCTGGCTTTAAAGGCTATCGAAAACGTATCAGCAGTTGAGAAGATGTTCTGGTATTTTCTGTGTTACCTATGTTAATTTATAACTATTGTGATTTAAAAAGAAATATCCCTGGTAAGGGGAGGTGTAGTCTGTTAATCTGCAATTGGTAAATTTGCTACGATCAGTTAATCTGCAACTCTTGCAATGGTGGTGATTCATCTCGCGATGGCAAGCCCTGTGATGAAAAGGTGAGCACGGCTAATGAGGCATAGTGCCTGTCTGCCGTGCCATTTAGGATTTACTATTTCTACCATTTACTTGTCACTTAGTTAGAGGAAGTACAGAGTGTTAGGTCATGGATTTTTATTCCTACCAGATTTAGTTATTGTTAATTGTGCTTCATATTTCTTATTTTGCATTGAGCTTTTCAGGTTCGGTTGGTTACTGATAAAGAGACAAATAAACCCAGAGGTTATGCTTTCATCGAGTACATGCACACTCGGGATATGAAAGGTTTTCCTGAACATCATGTGTATGTTAGATTTGATCTAATATAATTCTGTGTTTTCTAAGCTTTGCTTCTCTATATCTTACAGCTGCGTATAAACAAGCTGATGGGAGGAAGCTTGATGGCAGAAGGGTGCTTGTTGATGTTGAGCGTGGTCGAACAGTCCCTAATTGGCGTCCTCGCAGGCTAGGCGGTGGACTTGGAACAACCAGGGTTGGAGGGGAAGAAGTTAACCAGAGGTTTTCTGGAAGGTAATTACCCCCCCTTTTGTGGGATGAACACTTCTATCTCTTGTTGTTTTCTGAGAAATGTATCATGTTTTTATTCAATTATCTATAACTTTCCAGGGAGCAAGAGCATTCAAGAGGACCATCTCAGTCGGCGGAGCCTAGGATACGAGAGGATCGACATGGTGACCGGTACATTTTCTTTGTCATTCTATGATTCCTATATGTCTACATAATTTTAGGTGGTATTGAATATTTATTGCTGATCAAAAACTTTCTAGGGGAGGGGTAACACAAAAAGTTTGTGCCTTTTGGTTGAAGGGCTGGGAAACATAGTTTTAGCTCAGACCTTTATTTTTGGAAAAACTTACACCTTAAGCATTTGGCTGCTAGGGATAGGGAAAGATCCCGTGAAAAGGGGAGGGATAGAGAGAGGGAACGGGAGAAGTCCCGTGAGCGCTCCCATGACAGACCAAGAGATCGTGATCATAGAGATGATAGACACCATAGAGATCGTGACAGAACTAGAGACAAAGAGAGGGAGAGAGACCGAGGGCGTGAACGTGACCGTGACCGTGACCGTGACCGAACACGTGATCGTGATCGCGGCCGGGATCGTGGTCGTGATTATGAACGTGATAGAGAAAGAGACCGTGATAGGGAGCGTGATCGTGATCGCACTCGTGAAAGGGAGAGGGACAAGGATTATGAAGTTGGTGACCCTGACCGTGACCGAGGGTATTCCCGTGATAGGGATTCTGACTATGATCGTATTGATTCAAAACATGAGCGAGACCGCCATGGTGAAAGGGACTATGATCCTGCTGACCAGGAAGATGATCGTGGATGGTTTGACCACCGTGAGAACTATGAGCATCATCGGGGTTATGGTGATCATGACCGTTATAATCAGTACCATGATGATGATCATGACCGCTATGATCAGATGGAGGAAGATGAGTACCGTTACGACCGTGCAACATCTGAGTCACGTGACAAGGAGAGAACACGAGATCTGGATCGTGAATATTGATGCTTGGGTAGGTCGTTCTCTCTGTATGATGATGACTGAGAAAGCTGGTATACAGAGACCTTTGAGCTTGACGGTGGAGTCTTTAATGTCTCTTGTAACTTGATATTTGTTGTCTTATGATAACGGAAGTCTTTAGTTGCAGTGTTGGTCTTTTTTGTTTCTATTTGCTTTAGATTTTATAATCAGGTGGTGTTTGATGGATCAGATGGAGTGAGTATGCATGTCGAATTGTTGTTACCCAAGAACTTCTATTTTGTGTTCTGGAGTCCTGATTCTATATTGTGTTCTTGGCTAATGTCTCTGCTTGTTTTCATTCTTGACGTTTGAAAAGTACTGTGTTGAAGCTGTGGACAACGCTGATGCGTTCAATATGCCTCTCTGAATGTATCTGCATGGGGGAAGCATTCTACTACCTCATCATCTTGCATAAACGTGCATGAGTTTCTTTCAACAGTCAACACTGTTGTACTATGGGGCCTGGGCATTGGGAAGATACTGTACAAAAAAACTGAAGTGATTTTCTCTGTAGCTCTTCGATGACTCTGGTTTTTCAGATTTACCAGAGATTATTTTCACGAAAATTGATGGCCGAAGCTCACGGATTTGCTTAATTGTACATAACCAGGTACAACACCAGTTACAACAATCAAAGTGGAGTGAGTATTGATTATTCGTTTGACAAATTTATTACCCGATAAAGAAATTCCCGGAATGGATGACAATTCCTAAATCGCCTAACGAACAAACTGAAAAGTAAAGAGGAATCTCAAAACCTCGATAGAACCAAACCAAGGCCTCCATTGTAGAATCCAAATCCTTAACTTGCAAAACCTGAGCCTTGAGGCGACAGAATTTTTGCGAAGAAAAAATAATTGGGCAATTCTATCACTACATTTCGCTTCGAAATCAAAATCAGCATCGGGATGGTCGAACAACATCACGCCAACAGGTTGCTGTCAGCATCTTCAATGCCAACGGTGCACAGAGTCATTCTGGCGTTCCAAATCTTAATACTTCAAGCGGTAGCAAAAAGTGGTAATTCATTCCAAGTGAAAAGAGGAATCAGAGCGACAACGTTTGGGGGTATGATCAAGCCTTGGGGATTTTGGGTGGGGGGCAATTACATTATAACACGCGGGCAGGCTCAGGGTGGTTATCAACTGTTCGGTATAATTTAGCGTCACTTCGTCTCGCCAACGTGGGTACCGTTAACATTTGACACAGAATTTGGACTGCGACCCAAAATTTATTAACCTAGGACTTTTCTCCCGTCATCTTCTATAGGCCGATGGGCAATCTGTGGCTTCTACTTTGGGTCCAACCGAATGATCGAATGTCGGGTTTTTGTCCATTTTCGTTTGTCTTAACTGAATCGAATGAACGATTCCTTCAATTTTTGTGGAGCTTGAATACCTAGAGACGAACGCAATTATGTTTGACACTATTTGGGCAAAGTTTGGAGTTCATGGAAAAATGAGTGTTCATTGAACATAATTATGTTTGACACTATTCACAGATGCGTGGTGGTTCAAGGATGGTTTAGAAGAAGTAAACGTTTTCCTTAATTTATAAGCTGTCGAATTTGATGGACACTCCCATAGATAAAGGTAAACAAATAAATAAAATGAGTAAATAGATAGAGTGTTCACCGTGGAAAGTGGTTTTGTTCAACAATTCAGTCTGAAATTGCATGTGATAAAGACAGCGGCGGATAAGCCAACAACACCTGAAGCAGCCATGAAGCTTCGAGGGGTTTGACATACAAAATCAAGTACTGGAATACGATCATCACTGTGCACTCCTCTCGGTCTCAGATGAAACTAATTGGCTACGTTGTTCGTATTGTTTCGAAACATTTTAAGCCTCTTCTAAGAAATTTCCTCCTCAACTTTCTATTGTTATTGGCTTGTACGTTAGTTCTAGTTAGCCAGCCAGCCAGCCAGCCAGCCAGCCAGCCTTTCTCTTGGAAAATAGTTTCCATCTAGGCTAGAAGTTACATAATAACTTGGAACATGATCGAGAGAATGCATGTCTTTTTTACCACGTATTAATTAAATACAGTGGAGTGGAAATCGTTTAAATTAAAAAACAACCAGCATTGATTAATTGATCTTCTGTCAATAAAAGGTTAAGGAACTCGAATAACGTCAAGATTTCGGAAGCAGCTATGAAGCTTCCATTGCGCTGGATTGGAGTTTCATTGCGTAAGAAGAAATATATCCCTCACAGTGAACATATGCGCTTCTGAAGGCATATGCGGAATCATTTCACTTGTTTTATTTTATTGTTTTTGTTTAAGTTATTACGACCGAATTATGTAATAATGAGCACGATTATAAATTTATTTGCAAATTTTGTTTCAGCAGAGTCGTGTTCGTACTTTCCATGAAAATGGTGACAAAACTCTCTTCCATTCCATTGAATGTGAGCTTTTGATTCCCACTCACTTTCTAACGATACATGTGGCAGAAAGAATTCCGTAAATCGGGGGTATACTTACTGGTTAATGAGTCGTCATTTTAAAGAACTGTAAAAGCGGACCCCACAAAAATTAAAAAATAATTAAAGCAATATCAAATAGTCAATTTTTTGGTGAAAATAGTAGCAACACAACTGATAATTATACGGAAATATAGTACTGTGTCTTCAGTTTCGGTACAGTCGCTTGAACGTGTCAGATGCTAAAATTGGAAGCAAATTTTTAGGGCTCGTAACGATTTCAAAAGTTTCAACCAACGTACAAAATCTTAAGCCAAGAGATGGGCAATTAAATGAAGAATATTCGAAGTGGATAGGTAGCTAGCTTTGCAAAAGAATGAGCTTAAATAATAAGAGAGGAGATTTTACTTTGTTAGTAATTACACTAATGAACAAACACAATTATCTCCTTAATAATGCAACAAAGCACGCAACTCATTCCATGATGCTGTGATTTTAATCATGATATTAATACTGTAATGAAACATAATTTTATGTAAACAAAGCATAAGACATGTAAGTTTAATATAAAATTTGTAAATTAAGATTAAGTGTAAAATGAAATATAAACTATTAAAATAGAATATAAGGCCTATAAATGTAAGATAAAATAAGTATATTAATATAAGAGTAGTAAATTGGTGTACTATTAATAAATAAAATAAAAACTTACAAACATAACATAAAACTTGTAAATCAACATTAAGTGTAAACTAAAATATAAATTATGTAAGTGAAATATAAGACTTGTAAATGAAAAGTAAAACAAGTAAATCTACATATGAGTAGTAAATTGATGTATTGTTGGTAAACATAACAAAAACTTATAGATGTAACGTAAAACTTGTAAATCAACATTAAGTATAAAATAAAATATAAATAATATAAATTGAACATAAGACTTCTAAATATAAGATAAAACAAGTAAATTAGCACAGGAGCGGTAAATTGGTGTATCAATAGTAAACCAAACAAAAGTTTACAAATAAAATATAAAACTTATAAATCAACAATAGATATAAAGTAGAACATAAATTAAGTAAATGAGAGATACTACTTGTAAACAAAAGATAAAACAAGTAAGTTAATATATAAAGGGTAATTTAGTATATTATTGGTAAATAAAAAATTTAAAAATATAACATAAAACTTATAAATCAACATTAAGGATAAAATAAATAATAATTAGGTAAAACAAATAAATTAACATATGAATGGTAGATTTTTGTATTACTAGTAAACAAAACAAAAACTTACAAGTATATCATAAAACTTATGAATCAACACTAAGTATAAAATAAACCATACATTACTTAAACGGAACATAAGACTTATAGATAAAAAGTAAAACAAGTAAATTAATATAAAAGTTATTGAAAAAAAAAATAATTACAAGTGTAAAATAAAAACTCATTATAATAATGGTTACCTTATAGATTTCCTGATTTTTTTTCTAAATTAAATAATAATAGTTTTAGGTTTACATAATACATGTGATGATATATGTCAAATTTTATCATAAAAACTATTCCCAAAATTGAATTTTGAAAAATTATTATTCTCATGTTTTCAACAGATGTTTGTACGGTGATTTTGTATCCTTTTAAACCTCATCGACAACAATCTCAAATGATATTTAAGTGCAAGTAAAAGTAAAGGTTTAAATTATATAAAGTATGTAAAAAAGAAAAAAAATATAAAATTGTATATGTCTAGTAATAAAAGAATTTCTTTTATTTTTTTTGGCTTGATCCACATGAAGAAAAATAATTTATTTAATTAACATGTGTAGTAAATAAACACTATGATATAAAATGAAAAAAAATTATAAATATCCTATAATGAATATAGAATTGATGGTTAAACCAATTTAATAAAGTTATTCCAATTGTTTCAATACGATTTTTTTTTGTTTTCAATTGATGAGTTTTCTTTGTTTTATTAAATTAAATGAATAGCTTTTTTTTGGTTAAATTAAAGTTTAACATTGATGTACAAGATTTATATTATTTTTATAAGTGTATATTTTGTTTTTACAATTTTAAATATCAGTTTACGACTCTTATATTAATCTATTTATTTTACCTTATATTTACCAGATTTATATATAATTTATAAAATTTACATTTGTCACTATATTAATACCATATTTTTAATATTGGCATCGTAGAATTTTCCTACATGGTTAAAGAGTTTTGTTCTTTTTTTTCCTATTCTCAAGGTTAACCAAAAAGAGAAAAATAAATATAAAAAGAAACAGTAGAAAAAAGTAAACAAAGATTTGGAGCCCCCTTTAATTTGAAAATTGGCGATACATATCAAAGATAGAGAAAGAGAAAATTTATAAATGTAGAATCTAGGCAGGTACTAAAGAAGTGCCCTTCTCATTCAGAAGCAAACTAAAAACATAATCCTTCCTGGGGAAAAAAGAATATTATAGAGAGAAATCGCATCAAGTCATAAATTCTCTCTTATACTTCTTGCTTTCATACTTAAAGGCTACTTGAATGGCTCAAATCCAGATGAACCGCAGGTCTTTAGCAGCAGCTGTTGCTGTGTGGATGGTGTTTCTGGGTTTAATCATGATGGAAAAATTGAGCAATGCCGAGAGATTATTGAAAGATAAGGATCCTCAAGTTTTTGCTGACGAGAAAGAAACGAGACCAGGATTTTTATGCAGAGTAGCTCATTTCTTATGGCAGAGTGGGGAGTCTTCTTATGAGCCTGTTTGGCCAGTGAGTTTTCTCATTCTTCTTACACTATTTTGTAGGTTTTATGAAACTGCTATCTTTCTCCTTGTATATCGTTCATTCATTTCAAATATACAATTTATTGATTGAGCAGGAAATGCAGTTTGGCTGGAAAATTGTGGTAGGATCAATTGTTGGATTCTTTGGTGCGGCATTGGGTAGTGTTGGTGGCGTTGGAGGTGGTGGAATTTTTGTTCCAATGCTCTCCTTGATCATTGGCTTCGACCCAAAGTCTGCCACCGCCATTTCCAAGTGTCAGTACTCAGTAGTCAAATTTAAATCTGACCATCTACTCCCGCCTTGTACAATTTAAATTTGATCATCATACTCTATTAACTTTACCCGCAAACAAATGAGCACATGCAAACGTACATGAAGAGCTAATACTAAATCTGACGCTTTCAAGTGCATCTGATTGCAATCATAAGTATCATTTTTGGTCGCAGGTATGATTATGGGAGCTGCCGGATCAACGGTTTACTATAACTTGAGACTGAGGCACCCAACACTGGAAATGCCTCTCATAGATTACGACCTGGCGTTGTTATTTCAGCCCATGCTTATGCTAGGAATCAGCATTGGAGTTGCCTTCAATGTCATGTTCGCAGATTGGATGGTTACAGTGCTGCTTATCATCCTCTTCATAGGTAATTTTATTTGTTCTAACACAGTACATGAATTCTCTTTCGGTGATAGTAGTTTTAAATGATGAGGAATTTAAAATAGCTTGAATAGTATAACCGTATGGGCTTCCACTTAGAGCGCTCTTAGTTCCGGGCTTTTCTAGTTTTCAGAAATGGTCGAACAAAGGTTCTTCGTTTGGTCATATTTAAGTGAAATTATGGTACCGCAATCCGCTTTCGCAACCAAAAGCAGGAATATTTTCTGGAATATATACCTTAAAAAAAAATCTTCTGATTAAAGAAACTAATGCTGTCTTTGGCAGGTACGTCAACCAAAGCGTTGTTCAAAGGCATTGATACATGGAAGAAAGAGACTATGATGAAGAAGGTTTTTTTTTTCAACTTACTAGTCTTGAGCTTTCAGTGGACTTGTTTTCCCTTAAGAAATGATGAGTTTGAGATTCTGTTTGACTCTCAGGAAGCAGCCAAGGTGCTAGAGTCAGAGTCCAAAGCCGCTGGTGAGTGCTCAACGGTTCCCTTGAAGCAAAAAAAAAAAATATCTTCTAAATCTAGTAAAAAGGGGATACTCGCTTTTCATCAAGGGTATAACCTTACAAAGAGAGAGAGAGAGGGAAAAAAAAAAGCCTTCTCACAAGGGCCTGCCTTATAGTCACAGTAGTTTAGGTGCCCCCCATAGAGTAGAACCATATAAGTAAGAACACACCATTTTTGTTTTTACAGGAGTTAGAAGAGTGATAAACCGATCTATTAATTTATCAAAAGTCACTTCATCTGCTACCTGATAAGAGGGATTCAAATATAGGAATTCAAAGTAATCATTATAAGTAACAATTATCTTTTTTCCATAGTCTAAATTGTTACTAGTCACAGGCAAAATTTCCATTTCAGATTCTACTAACATTCAGATTCAACATCAAACTGTATTACTTAGAATTTATAGGTTTTATCTTATTTATAGAAACGACCTAATGTAATAAATCAACTGATTGTACAAAGGAACTCGATTCCACAACAATAACCCGGGCCTCCAATCAAATTTGCACTCCTTGCCTTTGATACTATTTTGTTAAGAAAATATTTTTTGAGACCAAGATCCAAACCATTTATTCAACTATCAAGCAGCCGAATGTCAATCTCATTCTATACAACCTTTCATAGAAAAGGTTTGTGCTGATATCCTGAACTGCAGATGTTGATGGCCAAGATTACAAACAATTGCCAAGCGGTCCCTCTACAGTACACGATGACGAGGTGAGTTAAAATTTTTTGTAGGTTTTACCATACAAAATTCCTTTTTAAAGGTTCTCAATGACACTGAAAACTTCTTGTTGCCATTAGGCTATTACTGCTCTAATGATTCTGAGTTTCATCCAGGTTCCCATAATTAAAAACATTTACTGGAAAGAGTTATCACTGCTTTTGTACGTGTGGTTAGGCTTTCTTGCCGTTCAGCTTGCTAAGGTAAACTACATGTTATAATCAATAATATTACGCTAGAAAGAGACTTTAGATCATTGGTAAGACCTCATCTATTTGCACGATCAGTCATTGCATGAAAAAGACAGAAAGATTGTTGGTGTTTTATCCTACATTTCCCAGTAGTTGTCTGCAAAACACCATGTAAATGACTCATTCTTTGTTGCGACATCTATGAATTTGCCTGCAGGAATATGTTGTACCATGCTCTATTACATACTGGATTCTAAACTCCTTGCAGGTAAGTTCTATATCATGAATCTAAGCACACCTTTCACAAATTTACTAATTAGTACGTACACATAAAAGCTCGGTGACATAGGTATTCAGATTGCCTACCGCAAGCGCCCTTTACACTTAAAAGCACTAACCCGCAACAACAAAACCAAATAATGGGAAGTCTAAACACCAGAAGCATTTATGAAGAGTTGGATACTTGCCTGGGCAAGAATTTAATAAAAATAAGGACAAAAAAATGCTTAACAGCTCAAACATTACATTTTTCTCAATTACTAAATCGATTTTTCATAACAATTCGACATGGTATAGGTACCAATTGCAGTCTCTGTTGCACTGTTTGAAGCTATATGCTTGTACAAAGGAACTAGAGTGATAGCATCAAAGGGGAAAGAAATCACAAATTGGAAGATTCATCAGATTGTATTTTACTGTTTTTGTGGGATTGTAGCCGGTATGGTGGGTGGATTACTAGGGCTAGGGGGAGGCTTCATCTTGGGACCTCTTTTTCTTGAACTGGGAATTCCCCCTCAGGTATGCACTAAACTGCTAAGTCAGGGCCAAATGGAGGGTGGAGGGAACAACTTCGAAGTTTCACAGATGATGTACCAACACCATCTCATCACAGCAAATTTGGACCCTTTTTTTTTGCAGGTAGCAAGCGCAACATCAACATTTTCAATGACTTTCTCATCCTCAATGTCTGTTGTACAATATTATCTTCTCGATCGTTTCCCAGTCCCTTATGGTAGGTGATAAATAAAAGTGAAAATACTAAATTTCATAACACTATTGGCATTGCTGACTCACTTGGCCTTAACAAAATCTCATTTTCTTGGCTGCAGCTGCTTATTTTACTTTAGTTGCAACCTTGGCTGCCTTCGCCGGCCAGCACGTAGTGAGAAAGATAATTGCAGTCCTTGGGAGGGCCTCAATAATCGTTTTCATATTAGCTTTGACAATCTTCGTGAGCGCA